>CM062811.1:28975573-30175573 GCA_031772625.1 Pinus tabuliformis | reverse complement strand
AACTTTCAAAGGCAAATCTTGGAAGGTTACCAAAAGAGCCCTAGTAATAGCAAAAGGTGAAAAGGTTGGTACATTATATTTATGCAATGGTATTTCTAACTCTGTTAATGCTTTAACTTCCAAAGGAGTAGATGTAGCATTATGGCATCATAGGCTTGGACACATGAATGAAAAGGGGATGAAGATTCTTCACTCAAGAAATTTGTTGCCGGATTTGAAGCATGTTGATTTACAATTCTGTGAGAATTGTGTTTATGGAAAACAGAAGAGAGTCAGATTCCTTAGAGTTTGGAAAGAAAAGAAGAGCGAAAAATTAGAGCGTGTGCACACAGATGTATGGGGACCTGCTTAGGTATCATCTCTTGGTGGCTCTCATTATTATGTTACTTTTATTGATGATGCAACCAGAAAAACCTGGATTTATTGTATTTGAAATAAATATGATGTATTTGATACTTTCAGGAAATGGAAAGCTTTGGTTAAAAATGAGACAGGGAAAAGGTTGAAGTGTCTCAGATCAGATAATGGAGGTGAATATTGTAGCAAAGAGTTTGATAGGTACTGTTCAAAGAATGGAATTTGCAAAGAGAAGACAGTTCCAGGAACACCACAAGAAAATGGTTTGTCAGAAAGGATGAATAGGATGATCATGGAGCGTGCAAGGTGCATGAGATTGCATGCAGGATTGCCTTTACAATTTTGGGCAAATGCTGTAGATACTGTTGTTTATCTAATAAACAGAGGGCCTTCAAGTTCCTTGGATGGTGGTATTCCAGAGGAGGCATGGACAGGTAAAAAGGTAAACAACTCAATTTTAAAGACTTTTGGTTGTGAAGCCTTTGTCCACATTAACAAAGAAAATAGAGCAAAGCTTGAGGCAAAATCAAAGAAATGTACCTTTATTGGATATGGTGTTAATGATTTCGGTTATCGCTTATATGATTATGAAAATCACAAAATCATTAGGAGCAGAGATGTAATATTCAATGACAAGGTCTTGTATAAGAATCAGTTGCATGAAAAGAAACAGGAAAAAGAAAACAAGAAATACGCAGTTCTTGATGAAATCACTGAAAAAGTAAAGGTGCCTGAAAATAATAATAATCAACAACCACAACAAAAACAACCACCACAATAACAACAGGCACCCAAAACACCTGAAAGTGGTGTTAGAAGATCTAGTAGGATAAGTAGACCCCCTGAATGATACTCTCCTTCATTATATTATTTATTGTTGATTGATTCTGGTGAACCCGAATGTTATGAAGAAGCAATGTAGGTTGAAAGCAAGAAGAAGTGGGAGGTAGCCATGGAAGAAGAGATGAACTCCTTAATGCATAACCAGACTTGGGACTTAGTCAGGTTGCCTGCAGGAAAAACTACATTGAAGAATAAATGGGTTTACAGGCTGAAGGGAGAAGATGGGGAAAAACAGAGGTACAAAGCTATAATTGTGGTGAAGGGGTTTGCACAGAAGAAAGGTATTGATTTTGATGAAATATTTTCTCCTATTGTTAAGATGACTTCAATCAGAACTATTTTAAGTCTAGTAGTAGTTGAAGTTTTTCATCTTGAGCAGTTAGATGTAAAGACAACCTTTCTCCATGGGGATTTGGAGGAAGAGATATATATGCAGCAGCCACAAGGATATGAAGTGAAAGGGAAGGAGAAACTAGTTTGCAGGTTGAAGAAGAGCTTTTATGGCTTAAAACAGGCTCCAAGGCAGTGGTATCTAAAATTTGACAAGTTTATGTCTGAACAAGGTTATATTAGATGTCACTCTGATCATTGTGTTTATCTGAAAAAGAAAAAATGATGGCAGCGATATTATATTGTTATTGTATGTAGATGACATGCTTGTTGTAGGGTCTAACATGCAGGAAATAAATGTGCTCAAAAGAAAATTGGCAAATTCATTTGCAATGAAGGATTTGGGAGCTGCAAAACAAATCCTTTGTATGAGAATAACTAGTGATAGGAAAATTCGTAAATTAACATTGTCTCATAATAGGTACATACAAAAGGTGTTGAAAAGATTTATATGCACAATGCAAAACCAGTTAGTACACCTTTTGCTAGCCATTTCAAACTTAGTAAGGAAATGTGCCCAAAGACCCAAGGCGACATGGATTATCTGTCTAAAGTTCCATATGCATCAATAGTTGGAAGCTTAATGTATGCAATGGTTTGCACAAGGCCTGATATTGCACATGCAGTGAGAGTTGTAAGCAGGTACATGAACAATCTAGGAAAGGAACATTGGATGGCAGTGAAATGGATTCCTAGATATTTTAAAGGTACCACAAATCAAGCGTTATGCTTTGGTGGTTCAAACATTTCTCTACACGGATATGTTGATGCAGATATGGCAGGTGACAGAGATAACATGAGGAGCACTACAGGATATGTATTTACTGTTGGTGGAACAACTGTCAGTTGGGTTTCGAAAATCCAAAGTGTTGTTGCACATTCAACAATAGAAGCAGAGTATGTTGCTGCTATAGAGGCTAGTAAGGAAATGATTTGGTTACAAAGGTTTATGGGTGAATTGGGTAAGGAGTATGATATGGGCACGTTATATAGTGATAGCCAAAGTGCCATTCATCTTGAAAAGTACTCAACATTTCATTCCAAGACTAAACACATACAACTCAAGTACCATTTCGTACAATCACTAGCTAGAATCTTGCAGATATGCTAACAAAAGTTGTAACCAGGGAGAAACTGAGAATATGCTCAGTTTCAATTGGTCTTCAAGGATGATGATGAAGATGAGAAATAGCCAGGTCCAAAGAGTAGTCATTGTCCAACAAATGAAGCATCAGTGGAGTTGCTATGATCAGTCTCCAAGTGGGAGATTGTTGGATGTGCAGCCTTATTATCTTCTGTATTCAAAGGTATCGCGACATTGGACCCCAGTTCGGAATGGGGCGGCAACGCAGCTCGTAAAATATTTGCTACAATGGGGGTCTAGGGGGGGGCACAGCTGCGACCTTTTGGGAACCCCCCCTCGTGGGGGGTTTTGGGGGCAGCGCCCCCGAAGCTAAAAACAGATGTAAAATTGCCTTGTAAAAGTACAGAAATTTCTAGTCAATCAGGGCCATTCATTAGGCAGATGACCTGACGGTAGAACTTATGTTTAGTTTAGGGTTTTTTTTTTGCCCTAGAAGGCAACCCCTCTCTTTGTATGAAGGCATTGTATTGAGTCTATGTAATATATGTGTATTCTCTGAGCGAGAAGCAGAGATGGTGAGACTGTGAGAGAAAACAGAAGATATTACAATAGATCTACTATAGGTTGTATCTCTTCATTTTGTTGGATAATAGAAAGGAAGGACTAGTTGTTTAGGGTGGACGTAGCCCAAACTGGGTGAACCACATATATCTGTGTCTCTCTTGTTTTATGTGTTTTCTGTGTTTATATTTCTGCAATATTTTATGTGTTCCATTGCTCCGTAATATATAATTTTCTAACAATAGCTACTCCGTATGTTTTTTCATAGAATTCTCCTTAGAAACTAAAAAAGGTAGAGGTAAGGCAGAGACCTACCAACTTATCAGTATCAGGATCAATGATGCAATTAATAACTTCCATAGCTTTATTAATGTGAATATTAGAATAGAGAGAGACAACATCGAATCTCACTAGAAAATTAGCAGGGTCAATATTACTCTCCTTAAGCTCTTTAACGAAAGAGGCTGAGTCTTTAATGAAGGACTCAGTATGGCCAACAAGGGGCTTCAGCTTTGAAGCTAAGAACTTAGTAAGAAAATATGTAGGTCCTCCTATTGTGTTGACAATAGGTTGGAGGGGAACCCCATCTTTGTGGACTTTGGGAAGCACATAAATCCTAGAGGTGAGGGGGTTTCTAACAATTAGTTTTTTCTTTAGACAGCTAGGGATATTACTCGAATTTATAACATGACAAACCTCATTATAGATTTTATTAATAAGGTTTTTATTTAATTTTCTATAACTAACTATTGAGGATGTGATCTAACATTTTACTCTAGTAGTCAGTTTTATCAAGAATCACAGTAGGACCACCTTTATCGACTTTAAGAACAACGACATTAGGGTCATTGTTCAGGGCTTTAACAGCTTGAAACTCTTGCTTAGATAGGTTTCTCTTCGGCAGCTTGGCTTTCTTAAGAATCATAGCACAATCTTGCCTAATAATTCTTTAATGTTATCCTGCAAGCCCTTAATCCCAAATTCAATATTGCAAATAATATCTTTAAGAGGAACCTTCTTGGGAGCAAGAGAAAATTTAAGACCCTTCTCCAAGAGACGAAAGGTAGAAGAGTCAAATTCCTTGCTATAAAGATTTAAAAACCTTTTTATTAAAATTAGGAGAGTGAGAAACCAAACTATTAAAATTTTTATTTTTGTTACACAAAGAAAGATTAAGAGGGGGCCGAGCATTATAGGAGGGGTTGAAAATTTATGTTGGTCGAAAGAAGAGGGAGGGGAATATATCGAGCTTGCGGTTGGGGTTGCCGGATTAGAAGAGGAGGGATGAGTTGAGACCAAAGTAGGGGAATCAAGGGATGCAGTGTAAGCAAAGGGATGGGCCGAGACTAGAGCAGGGGAATCGAGGGATGAGGTGCAAGCATACATCTGAGTGGTGGGAAGGAGGTTGGGGAAAGGTGTTGTAGGATTGGAGGGGGAGTATGAGTCAGGCATTGTGTTGAGGGTTGATGGGACTAAGGGCCCAGATGGAGGGACATAGTAGAAAGTAGACCAAGGTGTTGAAGGAGACCTGTGGCGAATAGAAAGTGAAAGCGCAGGTGGATCGTTTAGGCTTGTTGATAAGCCACTGCATACGGGAGCTAGTGACAAGCTCGAGGTTGGGCTATCTTAGAATGGGAATTCATCATTTGGGCTCGCTTATAAGTCACTGCAAATGGGAGCTAGTGAAGAGCTTGAGGCTGGGCAGTCACAAGATGGGAAATCATCAAGGAGAGGATCAACAGGATTTCGAGAATCGCTCTTGTCATACTGAAGCATCTTTACAGTTTTTTAAAAATGTTAGATCAGACCTCATGTTTTGAGTTCTTATTTTGCTTCTCCCTGAGGTCGACGACAATGAAACTTTGGCTTAAAATGAGATTTATTGATTTTTTTTTTAGTTTATGGCATAATGGAATAATTATTGGTTAAAATTAAATGTTATGAGACCATCTGCAGGACCCTGCATGTTGATCTATTGTCAATGCACGGTGCTGATCTATTGTCAATCTATTGTGCATGCATGCTGCTCATCTGTTGATTTGATGTCAAGAGGTTGTTGTACATGTTTCTCTAGCCGCTTCAGAAATTCAATGCTTCAAAAAATTCTATATCATAGGTTCCCAGGAGTAAATTCTATATCAGAGGTCCCAGGAGTCGGTCTTCATTGGAGTTTTGTGTGGATCATTAGATTTTGCAAAACAATGAAGCCTGCCCAATCACTCACTGAAGCTCGAGTTCATCATGTTGTTGTTCACATTGCATAAAACAAACGATACTATTCTTTGTGAGGCATTTTCTATGTTTGTCAGATGTTATCAACAATTAGTAATTATTTTTGCAATGGAATGGAACAATCAGTAATCATTTTTGCAATGGAATGGATTATGAATAACTTATCTAGCGTGAAATTCGTTACTTGCCTATGCATTGCTAGGTATCACTGTATATGCTTATATCATACCTGCTTTCCTCTTCTTTTGGACAAGTTTAAGAGTCGCCAACGCCACCTTTGAGAATATAGTCCTGTTGTTGACAGATCTTAAAAACTAGATGATAAATGACTAATAAACATATAAACAGAGCATGGCTTGAGCCTTTTTCCAAAACAATTGATAAATAGAGGACAAATGCAGGCAAAGATAGAAATTATGATTAGATATCTTTGGTTCTAGGTAGGATTTTATTGATAATATACCAAATGTTCATGCCCTCACCATCCCGATAAAGTAAGTTATTTTGATGGACAATGTGTTCGATGTCGATAATATTCAATTGTAGGAATCAGGCAAGCATAGAAAGGAGAAATTACAGATAAGGGTATCTGCAGAATAATAAATAATTGGTGATTAGCTATTCAAAATTGAAAAAACTGCAAGCAAGTTTTACGCATCTAGAAACCCAATAGACTACAAAAATTAATAACAAAAATCCTAAACTATCAAAGCTTGTTAAATTATGGTATGTTCTATGTTTAGAGGAGGTTACTTATTTTTCTTCTTATTAGCCACAGATTAGCAATCACATATACATTAAGTAAAGCACAGATAGAACATTAAATGATCAACAGAAAACAAGCCAAGACAAGAGACACAAGATGTGGTGGCTAGCCAGGGACAAACCCCAATGTGGGGAAACCCTTTGATCAAATATTCTTTTATCTTCAATAGTTCAACAGAGAGAAATAGTACAAAATCTGACTTCTGTAATTTTATATCAGCAGCAACAAACCCTAGATCAGCAAAGTCAAACTTGGTCAAACTAGCTGAAATTGACCTCTAAAATAATTGGTCAATTTCAGGTCAACTTGTCCTCGAACAACCTAAAGAAACAACCCTTGAACAATCCCAAATGTTCATTCAATTTACAGATTTCTGAAGTCAACTGCAGCCCTAAACTAGGGCAGTGAACACCGGTCAAACTAGAGGTCAGATCACCTCGATTTTTGTGCCAAAAATTATGGCCTACCTAAGAGAGGCAACCACAACCAATCCACACTTCTAGAAGGTCAACACTTGGTCAATGTTGGTCAAAGAGATGACCTGTTATGCTAGAATCCTTCTTTCTGCATCTTCCTTTCCCTAGGATGTCTTCCTTTCAGCTACACTTGTGAGAGAGAGAGGGCTCCTTTTATCCGTAGGAGAGAGAGAGAGAGAGAAGATGAGTGAATTGAATTGTCCAAATGAGGAGAATGCTCCTTGTATTTATATGCAAATGTTGAGGTTGAATAGACATGATTGTTGGGATTTTGAGCCTACATAAGTTTGCTGGCCGACCTTGACAATTTGCCCATAATCAAAATAAATTCCTTTCTCCATAAATACTTATTGGAAGCAGATGATCTTTAGATCAATCCTACACCTCTTGATGAGAGGAATCTAGGAAAAATATTAGAAGCCATAAATAAGGTGATCCACATGGAGTTTGGCCCTAGATGCCAATTTTAACAATCCCTCTCAACTAGGGAGAACTTCATCTGCAATTCGTCAGACATTCATTGTTATGCATCCATCAAATGCAGTGTCTTGTATAGCTTGACCCCACTCTACTATGCTCTACTTTGCTATGCTTTGCTCTACTCTACTTTGCTCGAACTATGAAGAAGAAGAAATGATCGAGGATGTATCATACCATCCTCCACTGACCCGAAGTCAGTCTCAGAGTGTGAACCACTCTCACTGAACCAAGATCAGTATCATTGATCCCAGATCAAAGGAGGTCATCCTAGCATAGGGAGTACGGTAAATAAGTGATGCATCCATAGATAGTACTACTATGGTCCCTATCCTCATTTCCCTGCTTATTGATCAGATGAGAGGTACTTCCCATGAGTCCTAGACTACATGGGTAGGATGCCTCGACAGGAGAACTGATCATCCTGTCCACAGCAGAACGAATCATCCTCCCCAATGGATGCCACGGAGAGCTAATCATATTGCTCCATAGTCACCACGAAGAACGAATCATCCTGGCCCACAGGAGAACTAATCTTCCTATTCCATAGTCGCCACGGGGTGTCACAGGGGAAGGTTGAACCTTTACCCTATACATAGTGAACCACCAAGGGATGGTGAGTTGCCCTGTGGTCACATGTCACTCCAAGAAGTACCCCGCACCCCCCTGGAGCTCCCAGAGCTCAATACATCATACTCAACCCTCATAAGAGGGTCTCTTAACGACACCAAGTCATTCTCGAAAAGTCAGGAATTTGACCTTTCCTAGGGGCTTTGTCAAAATTTTAGCGACTTGTTCATCTGTACCGATATGTTGGAGCCTTATTGCTCCTCGTTGCACCATATCTCGAATATAGTGGTACTTGGTATCGATATGCTTATAGTGATCATAAAATATGAGATTCTCTAATAAATGGATCCCTCTCTGGTTGTCACACAGAATCACGATGGTATCCAATGTAAATCCAAACAACACACTCAAGAGCTTTCGCAACCAGACTACCTTACAGGAGGCCATGCTAGCAGCAATGTACTCTGCCTCAGCAGTGCTCAAAGCCACCGACTTTTGCTTCCTGCTCATCCAGGATATCGAGGCAGATCCCAAAGAGAAATAGTACTCGAAAGTGATCTTTCGATCCACCACATTTCCTGCCCAATCAGAATCAGTATACCCAAGTAGTCTCACATCTCCAGCAGTGTATCTCAACCCATGAGTGATTGTGCCATGAAGATATCTCAACAGATTCTTGGCACCAATGCAATGTGAGTGGTGAGGCTCAACCATATGTTGACTCAATGTGTTGACTGCAAAGCATATATCCAGACGGGAGTTTACCAAGAACATTAATTCTCCGACGAGTTGACGATACTGGGTAGCATTTTGTAAAACAGGTTCAGCAACACTATTGCTTAACTTCTTGAAGTCAAGCTCCATCGGGGTAGTTATGGGCTTACAGTCCACCATGCCAAATCTCTCTAATATATTCACCACATATTTTCCTTGAGATAGGAAAATCTCCCCTAGTTTTTGTCATACTTCCAGTCCTAGGAAATAGTGCATAAGTTCTAGGTATTTCATCTCGAACTCAAAAGCCAACTCCCTCTTACATTCGTGAATGAGAGGGTCTGCACCTGTCAGAAAGAGGTCATCAACATATAGCACTAGTATGAGAGGCTTGTCATCTATAACCTTAAACTAAAGGTTAAGGTCGGCTTCACTCCTAGTGAATCTCAGCTTCATCAAGTAGCTATCGATCCTCTCATACCATGCTCGAGGTGCTTGCTTTAGCCCATAGAGGGCCTTCTTCAACCTGCACACATGAGATTCTCAATCATAAATCTCAAATCATTTGAGTTTCTCCAGATAGACCTCCTCTTTGATCGAACCATGTAAGAATGCAGTCTTGAAATCCATCTGATGTAGGTTCCATCCTTGCAAAGCAGCAAGGGCTATGATCGAGCGGATGGTGGTATATCGGGAAACAGGGGCAAATTTCTCGTCATAGTCTATACCTTCCTTCTACGAGAAGCCACAAGTGACAAAACAAGCCTTATACTTTTCCGCACTCCCATCAACTGCGTGCTTTATCTTGTAAAGCCATTTTGAAGTGACAACTGCTTTGTCCTGGGGTCTGGGGACCACATCCCAAACATCGTTTTTCATAATGAACCCATATTCCTCGGTCATAACATCCTTCCATACTTGATGCTTGACAGTGTTTGTGAATGATGAAGGCTCATTTTGCATGATCGTGCTCATGATGGTCAAGAATCCCTAATA
Source organism: Pinus tabuliformis (assembly GCA_031772625.1). NCBI lineage: Eukaryota > Viridiplantae > Streptophyta > Pinopsida > Pinales > Pinaceae > Pinus > Pinus tabuliformis. The sequence goes on along the minus strand of CM062811.1, from coordinate 30,166,107 downwards.
CTTGTTAAGCTTCTTACTTTCACAGAAGGTTTCTCTGGGTGCAATGTGTCTTTCAACATCATCAAGTGTCCCCTTAAGCCATGAAGGCCTCTTCCTAGAAGAGGAAGGGTCTTGAGGAGGAGGATCAATAGGATCCATAGGTTCTTCTACATCGGGCATTGTCTCATCTTCTTTTTCCTTTGGTTTCCTGGTGTCAGCTTCTTTAGATCCCTATAAAGTAGGAAGATTGTCTACTTTAATAAGATCCATATCTTCGTCAAAGGTGACATCATGACTAATCTCGACTTCCCTTTGACCAGCTACATAGATTCTATAGCCCTTAGTATTCTCGCTATAGCCCACGAAGATTCCTTTCTTTCCAGATGCACCCAATTTATTCCTTTTCTCTTTTGGCACATGAAAATATACAGGGCTTCCAAAAATTCTAAAATGAGATACGTCAGGTTTCTTATCAGTGAACATTTCTTTGAGAGTCTTGGAACCCAATGCTTGATGAGGGCATTGGTTTTGTACATATACGGTGGTATTTGCAGCTTTGTCCCATAGAAATTTCGGAAGTCTTTGATCATGGAGCATAGCACAAACAACTTCCACAATTGTACGATTCTTCCTCTTAATGCCAGCCTCTTTACAAAAGTCATGAAACTCATTGGATTCATATTCAGTCCCATTATTAGTCCTTAAGGTATTGATCTTCTTTTCGGTTTTATTCTCGATCAAGGCTTTGAATTGTCGAAACTAGGAGAACACTTCATCCTTCTTTTTCAAGAAGTATATCCAAGTCTTTCTAGAATAATCATCTGTGAAAGTGAGGTAATATAAATATCGTCCCAAGGAGTTCACAGGCATCATACTGGTTATGTATGAGTGGACCAACTGCAATACATCAGAGGTCTTGCTTTGGCTTGAGAGGAATGGTCCCCTTTTGAGCTTTCCTTTTGCACATCCGAGGCATACGCCTTCCTGCTCTAATCTAAGCTCGGGCATCCTGGTCACCATTTTTCTTACATTGGGTAGAGCTTTATAATGAAGGTGAGCAAACCTTCGATGCCATAGTTCGGAATAAACAGATGTGTCACAAGACATGACACCTAGCGGACTTCCTCTGACCTGACATAATGAATCAACTCGAAACCCAAGAGTAAAAGCATCATTAAATTTCTTTTTCCATATGCGTACCTTGCCATCGCTGAAATCCATCATGTAGCCTTTTTCTTCCATTGTCGAAATGGACACCAGGTTTTTTTTGAAATCAGATACATATAATACATCTTGTAAGTGTATGGTATTACCCTGATTCAATTGAAGAGTGACATTTCCTATGCCTTTCACAAGATATTTTGAATTATCTCCAAGAACAATTTCAGGTTCATTTCTTTCTCTATCAAATTATAGAGAGCTTCTTTGTAACCAGTGAAGTGCCTTGAGGCACCACTATCAATAAGCCAATTTCCCAGCGAGTCCAGGGGAACAGTAGTAGATAGAGTAGCTGGTAGATAATATTCATCTTGCTTATTGTTAAAAGTGTTAGATACATACCTGGAATTTCTTACCTTCTTGAATGGTTGTCCTCTTCCTTGATTTCTGGCACTTCTTTTACCTCTGCCATTTGACTTGCCATTCCTTTGATTTCCTTGAAAGGGATTTTGATCATCGTCCCGATGTGAGTCCCTTTTATCAGGGCACTCCTTTGCATAGTGACGCATTTTATTGCAATTGTAACATCGTCCTTTTCTTCCACCCTTTGGTCCAGCCTTTCCTTTGAATTTAGCCCCAGAATTGTTTCTTCTTTTAGTATGAGAAGAAAAGGCAGAGGGATGACCTTTAGGTATGGACATTTCTTGCTCTTCCATCCTCGTTTCTTCTTGAATGCATCTGGCCATTAATTCCTCAAATCTAGGAATTACATTATTATTGAGAAGAGTAGTCCTAAATATATACCATTCAGATGGTAGTCCTCCAAGAGTTGTGAGTGTCATTTCCATGTTAGGAATTACTTCTCCAATAGATAAGAGATCGTTCTTGATCTCGGTAACTCTTAAGCAATATGCTTGCATACTCTTATCTTTTCCCTTCTTAATTTCCTTCAGCGTGTTTCTAAGAAACAAGACTTAATTTGCATCATTAACTTTAAATAAACTCACCAGTCTATCGTAGATTTCCTTGGAGGTGTTCAGCTCGGAAACATAGGCCACTAAGTGCTTGTCGATAGAGTCCTGGGTGATATTCCTTGCTTTGACTTCTCCCTTGGTCCATTTGTTCCTAGCGATAGCGGATGCATTTGATGGAGGCTCAACAATTCTGCCTCTCACATAGTCCAACACTTCTTGTTCTTCTAATGTTAGATCAAGAGACATCTTCCGTCCGTGATAATCAGACTTCTCACAGAGTTTGTCTTCAGCAGGGAAGTGTGTTGAGGACCCCATGATTTCCTTTTAAGATAGCCTTGCCAACCTTCTCTTCAGTGATTTCTCTTGCATGGGCTTTGTCTTCACCTCAGCCCTGATACCATGTTAAATTATGGTATGTTCTATGCTTAGAGAAATTTACTTATTTTTCTTCTTATTAGCCACAGATTAGCAATCACATATACATTACGTAAAGTGCAGCTAGAACATTAAATGATCAACAGAAAACAAGTCAAGACAAGAGACATAAGATGTGGTGGCTAGCTAGGGACAAACCCCAATGCAGGGAAACCCTTTGATCAAATCTTCTTTTATCTTCAATGGTTCAATAGAGAGAAATAGTACAAAATCTGAATTCTGTAATTTTATATCAGCAGCAGCAAACCCTAGATCAGCAAAGTCAAACTTGGCTAAACTAGCTGAAATTGACCTCTAAAATACTCGATCAATTTCCGGTCAACTTGTCCTCAAACAGCATGAAAAACAACCCTTGAACAGCCCCAAAAGTTTAGCCAATTTGTAGATTTCTGAAGTCAACTGTAGCCCTAAACTAGCGCAGTCAACACCAGTCAAACGAGAGGTTAGATCACCTCGATTTTTTGCCAAAAATTGTGGCCTGCCTAGGAGAGGCAACCTCACCAATCCACACTTCTCAAAGGTCAACGCTGGTAAAAGAGATGACCTGCTGCCCTAGCATCGTTCTTTCTCCGTCTTCCTTGCCCTATGACGTCTTCCTTTCAACCACACGTGTGAGAGAGAGAGATGCTCTTTTTATGTTTAGGAGAGAGAGAGAGAAGATGAGTGAATTGAATTGTCGAAATGAGGAGAATGCTCCTTGTATTTATATGCAAATGTTGAGGTTGAATAGATATGACTGTTGGGCTTGTGAGCCTACATAAGTTTGCTGGCCAACCTTGACAATTTGTCCATAATCAAAATAAATTCATATCTTCATAAATACTTATTGGAATCGGATGATCTTTAGATCAATCCTACACCTTTCGATGAAAAGAATGTAGGAAAAATATCAGAAGCCATAAATAAGGTGATCCACATGGAGTTTGGCCCTAGTTGCCAATTTTAATAGAACTCCATACTAATATGCTAGATTGATACTATGATTCAAAAGACGTTTTGGTATTATCTGCTCTTGCCTTTTAGTATTAGCTGACTACAGAGGATACTAGGCGAGTGCCAGCTCTAGGCATTGATGCAACAACAACTGATCGAGTAGATTTAGAGGAAGATTCTTCGTAGGATTCCGTCGGGTAAGACTAATGTTCATCTGCCCCTTTTCTTCAGAGGTCCGGAGCTCGTCGTCTTCTCCAAAAACCCTGGGTCGACGAGCCGAGAGAGCAGGAATTTGAGGTTGTGGCTTCGAACCAAACATCTTCACCAAAGGGATACATTCGAGTGTTGTACACTGGTTCGATTCCACTACAATTGTCCCAGAATGGGGAAGGGCATGTTTTCCAGAGTGATAATCAGAAGCATATTGTAAAAAAACAAAAGAAAGAAAAAAAAATACCAACCACTTGATCCAAGCAGTCAGAACATAATTCTGTATAATTTTGTAATACAGATGCACATTAACAACTGGGCATCTTAGCCGATGAGAATTGTCGAAGTACTATGCGCGGGCTCTATTCCATTTTAATACTCCTGTATTGGATAGGGCATGCTTGCAACAACAATAAACGAAAGAATATTGTCAAAAGACAAAACCGAGAATAATCCAAGGCGCCATCAGCGGAATAGTTTGCGTAGTGGGAGGAGCCTGGAATAGGAAATTATTTTTCTCGCACATTATAAGTTTTGGTTTTTAAGGCATATAATAACTCGCTTGCACATAGGATTCGATATTTTCCAGAGGATGAACAAATTCTGAAACAACTATGCTTGTTGTGGTTTTGAGGTTTCACCACGTGGTTGTGTTCCTCGTCGGAGTCTTCGTCTCACCATGTACTTGTCTTCCTCAAAGGAATGAAGACAAGTTTTATTTTCTTGGCCATGTAATTGTCCGTTTCTGCCCTTCATGAACGCACGCTCACAATTAGGTAAAGGAATATCACCTTGATAGATGGGAACAAATGCAAATCTAAAATGTTAGTATTTTATGCTTTTTTCTTTTGTATTTCGCCCACAATATAATGTATAATTCTATTACTTTTAGAAATAAAATATGTTTTTTTAAGTATAAAAGTAAAGTTTAATTTCATTAAAAATTCAATTTATTATCCAGGTTTGGGGGACTACTAGTTAAATCTAAGGACAGATATTTAGGGGGTTCTTTGAGCTGTTTTTTTGTATTTTTTTTTTGAGAAACTACTCAATTTTGGCTGGACAACCGAGGGGGTTTTGTCGCTGCGTACAGACAAGCTTGAATCTCCTTCAGCAATCCTGGGAACTCCTCCGTTTATCTCCTTTGTTCTCAGCGTGGGTTGGTTATGGAAACGTGAACCTTCTGTCACTCTTCCTCTTTCTTCCTGTCCGCTTCCTCCACTCACAGAACTGTTCTACAACAGCGGTTTGTTGGAGAGGTAGTTACGCTAATCTGGCCCTGCAAACGTGGCATTCTTTTTCCCTTTTTTTCTGATCCATTAGGGATCATTCCATGTGGAGGAATTTTCAGGATTAAGGACACGAAGGAGAAAATAAGACGTGATGCGGATCAACGCACTGATGGTCTCAGACTCTTGCGTTATCGTTCCCTGGAGATTCCAACATTACCTTGTCTGATAGAAGTTTGCTTCACTTCTGTCTATTTCTAGTATCTATAATTGATTACAGTTGATTCTACTCATGGTCTCTTATGCGATTCCAAGATTAACTTTTCTGACAGAAGTGTTCGTGTATCTATAATTGATTACAGTTTATTCTAAAGTCTCCCAGCTAAAGCTCCCCTTGAACTAAATCATTATTATCCAAAATCATCTATTTGACACTACCGAGACTTGCTGCTTCGCAGCTCGCCTTGTTAACTTGTTTATTCTAAAGTCTCCCAGCTAAAGCTCCCCTTGAACTAAATCATTATTATCCAAAATCATCTATTTGACACTACCGAGACTTGCTGCTTCGCAGCTCGCCTTGTTAACTTGTTTATTCGGCGTTTGACTCCACACAATAACAATACATATTATCCGTGAAACAGTTCTCATCCAACTTTGACCATCTAAAAAATTAATGTTGTTTCTTCCTATAGCTTGCTTAGCTAGGTTGGTTGAATATCATATTCGGTTGTGCCCACTTGATCTCATGGAGTGCTAAGCATGCGATAAGCACACGCACTATTGGGTAATATATTGATTGTTTCATGGTAAGAAATTACTCCTAATGGTTGATATATATATATATATATATATATATATATATATATATTTATTCGAAGGTATATTATTGTGCAGGTAAGTTTATCCTATGTGAAAACATGTTTGAAGTTTATTGTCTTTTATTTAACTAATATATATATAGATAATGAGTGTAAATTTTAATATATAATTAATTGGTTGTTAATTAGGTTTATTTTAATTGTTTGAACGAAATGTTTAATTTTCCTATAAAGTTTAAATCTTTACATATCATTTAGAGCATGTTTAAAAGGATATTTTTCTATTTTCCTATTTTTTTAAAGGATATTTTTATGATTTTAATTTTAATTTGTAATATTATTAATTTTTTATTATATGTATATATTTTTTATTAGTTTAGAAATAATTATGTTTTTTTTGCAACAATGGTTATATTTGTATTAGAAGAGGTTTGTTTTGGCTCAACTCAAACAAGATTTAAAACATATTGCAAATTGGGTAGGTTTGACTCTATAGAAGAGAGGTTTCACATTATGAAGATTTTTGTCAAAATAAAAATTATTTTTCTACTGTAAACATTGCACGTACAATGTTTAACAAACTGTCATATGTTTAACAAACATATGATAGAAACAAATATCCAAAGGCTTCAATAGATAAATATTCAACTTAAATGTCAGTATATGGTTCTGACATATAGGGGAGCTTGAATAAATTATCTTTTTGGTAAGGTACCTTAGACATTGGAAATTTGAATAAGTAGGTCTAAAAGAGTTATGATTGGCTATTTCAATTCCATGTTTCTAAAGACGGCAATATAGGACAATGCCATTTTCTTTCCTCCCTTACTCAACATCTTACAGTTTTCTCTGGATCCACAAATTGCAAGTGTTCCTCTTCTCTTTTATATTCCCCAAAAAATTCTCGAATTGGAATTTCTTACGACCAATTTACCGAGTATAGAGTATAGTAGTGGACATTCTTTTGGGTATTTTTGAGCTCCTAATTGGAGTTGCTTAGGGTCTACTTTAGGGAATTATGAGTATTAATAGAGAACATGTTTTATTAGTATTATTTTTTTCCTTTAATTTTTCTAAAATTATATTAAAAAAAATTCTAATTATGTACAATTTGTGGAGTATATGAATAGTTTAGAGCTTGATTGTGAGAAGAATTTAAAATTTTATCATTTTTTAATTTGAAGTTTTATGAATTTTAAATTTCAGTGTCTAATTTTGTGAAAATTCAAGATGTTAAATTTTAGTGATTCTTAGACATTTTTAAATTTTTAGTAGAATGCGTTTTTTTTTAATGAACGTTGTTGCTATTGTGACTCATACGTTTTTCTTTTTTTCTTTGCAGTACACAAGGGAAGTTTTCTTTTGTTGCCAACAAAGGTTGTTGCTTTTGGTATGGATGCTACTATTTGGAAATTTCTCCCCTTTGAGATTATTGAGTTTCTGTTTCATTGGCTTCCTTTGTCAATCTTAATGAAATTTAAGTTGGTTTGTAGACAATGGTGTCTTGTTTTGCAAACTCGCTTTTCCTTGCGGCTTGTGATCGATGCCGTGAGAAAGAGTTAGGATGTATTTCTTTCTCCACTCGTTTTCCCGATCATTGCTTTCTAGCATCATATGTTAACAATAGTGGTCGCTTGTCTACTATGGTGTTTCATTTTCTTCATTTTGTATACAGAATTGAATGTACAGTGGGATAATGATTCTTTTTAGCGTGCTTGGAAGTTATTTGCATACACAAAACTATTTCATTCTCAACCCTTTTACGAAGCTGTTTAGAAATGTTGGAGTTCTCAATGTTGGGGAGTGAGGATTCTTCTCTTTATATAAAAAATGTAGTCTAGGAAATTATGAATTGGTGTTTTTGAAACATGTTTGTAAAAACATAGACTCACATTTTCTGATTTGTTGTAGTGTTGACAATGTTTGGAAGAGGATGAAGCTTCCATATGGGGTTGTAACTCAACCAAAGGAGGCTATCGTCTTTAAACAAAATTTTTATTGGGTATATCTAGAGAGAGATTCTAAAGATTACCCTACTTATTGTTACACTATCTACTGGTTGGAATTGAAAAGAAACAATTGGGGTTATTCATTTGTTCCTGTTATTGACATACAATGTATGTCATTAGGGTTATAGATGAATCAACTTGTTTGTGTTCTTAATAATGGTCAGATGTCTAGTTGGTCACTTGAAAACATATAGAATTTTGTAAACTTTGGAATATTTTGAAGATGAATGGGGACATAGATGGTCGTTGCTTGAATCTATCTCTTTCGATATAAATAGTAAATGTGCAGGTTTCCTACCTTTGTGCATAGTTGGATAAAATTGCCTTATGCTCAGTTGGTCTGGAGTGCAGTTAAAGTTATATGATTTACACTGTGGATTTTGCAAAACAACAATTGTTGATGGATTGTCCATGCTTGAAGCATCATGCTTCTATCTACAAAGAGCTGAAGATTTTGATGATGGCATTGAAGATGGAAATCTTTTTTCGCTTATTCCCAATGCAAATTATATTGTTGAGATACCTCAACTACCTTTCGATGTATTCAATTAGCGTTTGAGGCATGAACATGTTTTTTTTTCATATTACTAAACACCATATGTATGTTTAATGTTTTTAAATATCTTTTTGAACATCATTGTAATAGATGTTTTGAAGTTATATTAAGGACATAGCCTCATGCTTCTATCTACAATTGGTTGAGAATTTTGATGATGTCATTCAAAATGGAAATGTATTTTTGCTAATTCAAAATGCAGATTGTATTCTTCACATATTTGCACTACATGTGGATGTATTGAATTAGCATTTGAGGCTTCAACATGTTTCTTTTTTGATAATGGAATGTGCTTTGTATTTCTTTGTTTTTAATCTTTGGAACTACTTGTTGTATCAATTATGTTTAAGGGGAACATTTTAACATGTGTTCCAAGTTTGTCACGGGAAACATAATTTCTCAAATATTTCTTCTCTGCAATTTTGTTAGTTTTTAGTTTTTTCAAGATTGAAGAGAATTCACTATCGTCAAACAGAATTGCGAAACAACTTTCCAACTAACTTTAACTTTTTTTTTTTCTACATAAGACTACGCTAATTTATATTACAAAAAAGTCAAAATTACAACAAAAATTTACAACAGGGCCGTGGCCCTGCATCTCCAGAGAGATTTTCCCCATGATTAACCATTCAGAGCAACACTGGTGCAAAAAGGAACCAGGTTTTCTTCCTTCCAACATAACCAACATCTAAATCGACACAGTAGACATTTGAGCCGACACAGTGGATACAGAAATTGACACGGTGGACACATAAGCTAACATAGATGACACGTAAATTGACACTGTGGACATATAAACCTTCACGGTGGATATAGACCCAATAACAGACAGACAAAGTGAGCAGAAAGAGTTGGATAGAGAGTAGCATTCCTGGCCACGAAAACAGAGTGGCTTTTGAGCTATTCCTCATCGGTGGTGTGAGGCTCATCCATCGCAAGACCTTTGAGCTTCTTGGTTTCCTCCGTTTCTGAGCGCAGCAACCTCTGAACCGGTTCACTGGGGCCAGCTTCATCAGCTTGAATTGGTCGCCTCATATCAACTCTGGGGACTTGCATGTCAACCCTTGGCACCGTCAGGTCTTCAAGTTGCCCCCTGAGATTGCTGCAATGCTCCACGGTGACTGAGATGATGAGAGTGTTGTTCTCCAGCGTGCAGGGGATCCGATAGCGAACTGCTGGATGCTCCACATGACCACAGTCCATAATTTCTCCCCTGCCTCTTTCATTTCTACGGCCTGCTAGTCTGCTTGGAATTCTATTCTGCTCGGAAGTTATTTCCACTGAGGAGGAGGGCGAAATGGCAGGCCTCTGAGTGGCAGAACGACCCCTGGAACTGCCGCGGCGACTACTCATCCTGAGCCTTTCTATTGGCATCCGTCGATTATCTCCCGTAACAGAATCCCTCTGAGAAATCTTACAATGAGCCAGAGAATGTTCTGTCTCTGCCAATGTCTGCTCGGACCGCTTGAATGAATGCGGGAGAGCGACATAGGGTTCGAGCTTATTGAGCTCCATTCTCCTCGTCCGATGCTGCGCATTGAATGGCGCCTGAACCAGACTTAACATCCCAATGAATTCACCTTCCGCATTGAATGGCGCTTGAACCAGACTTAACATCCCGATGGCTTCACCGTCCGTCAGAGTTAATGCACCAGCGTCCTGGTATGTCGTGGCTCGTCCGGGCTGACAGCTGCCCATGTGACGAGCCACCTGCCTCTCACACATCAAAGACACCCGCATCCGGGGGAGGGAGGTCTTTTTGCACCTAAGAGATGCAATCCTTTTTGAGTTGAGCATCTTCAACCATATCCAGCAAGCCTGAGAAGTAAGGTGTCGACTGTGACACGCCTTGATTTGCTAGCCGATCTGCTACCTGGTTAGCAGTTCTCCTTATATGATGGAAGGTTAGATTGTGGGGAGTGTGGAGCTTTTCCTCCAAAGATTCCAGTCGGCTTAGCAGTCTCCAACTCTTTGCTATCTTGACTGCCTTAGCTCCGGCCTGTATTCTTTTGGCCGCCTCTATGAGTATAAGAGAGTCGCCTTCAACTTCAAGTGGGGAGAAATGATGCTGTTCCGCTAGACAGATTCCTTTCCAAAGACCCTCCAATTCTGCTGCGTTGTTGGTATCTTTGCCTATTGTTCCATAGTATAAATGTATCGCTTCTCCAGTATGTCGTCTAATGACTCCTCCATAGCTTGCAGGGCCAGGGTTGCCTTTGGCAGCTCCGTCGAAGTTCAGCTTGTATGAGTTGAATGCAGGTGGGGACCACGAGGATGGTGAGGCAGATCTGATGGATGGTTTGGTGTTTATCTTGACTAAGGACTTGAGATCAAGATTCCATTCTTTCAGAATGCTGCGCTCCTGCTGGATTTCGGGCATGTCATTATCATTCCAGACTCTAATGGCCAGGGTTTCCTGAATGTTTTTTTTGAGGATGAGCCAAAGATCATCTTTGGATCTGTATGTGTTGTTGAAGATTCTATGGTTGCGCTCTTTCCATAAGGTCCAGTACAGAAAGCCTGGTATGATGCTCCATAGAGAGTTAAGAATCCTACTTTTGAACGGCTTTTTGGCCCAGTTCCTTATGTTTTCCGTTACATCCTCCTGTCTTGGGTTTGCTCTCATATTGCATTTTTCGACTTTCTCCCAGATTTGTTTTGCTAGTGGGCATTCTTCCATTAGATGACTAATGGTTTCACAATTAGTGTTACAGTTTGGGCATCTGGATGGCCCTACAAATCCTCTTTTTATCAAATTGTCCCAAGTGAGAATGCGTTTTTTGCTTAGTAACCATAAAAAGGTGGAGATCTTGGGCCATAGCCCTGTGTGCCAAACTTGTTCCCAGATTTGATCTTTAGCCGCCTGGAGATTGGAATAGCGCAAGTGATGAGCTTCTTTGGTGGTGAAGGTGCCTTTGGTTGTGTAGCCCCATCTGAGTTTATCCTGCTGATTGGAATGGCGGAATTTCCTATTTATGAGTTCCTGATCAATGTCGGTATATATTTCTCCTTGGCAGTCTATTTGCCAGAGTCGCGCCGGTTTCCATGTCTGAAAGTCATGATTTGGAGATGGCTGCCAGAACTGATGTACCATAGTGATGCTTTCTTGCGTCATTTGAGCCTGCCAGAGAGGTTTGTGGAACAAATTTGCAAGTTTGGGGAGTTGCTGCCATGAGTCTTCCCAGAATCTGGCATCTTTACCTGAGTGAATTTCCCAGAAGCTATGTTCTTGTATGAAGCTACTTTGGGTTTTTGCATTGTTCCAGATGAGTGATCCCTGCGCTGTGGGGTTGATTCTGATGAGGTCACTCCATTGGCTGCCTTTGTCGTATTTTGCTTGCCATAATTGAGCCCATGGGGTGTTTGGTTTGGAGACCCAGTTCCACCAAATTTTAGCTCCCATTGTGTTGTTGCTTTGAAGCGGATCCCGAAGTCCTAGCCCTCCTTCTGATTTGGTTTTACAAACCTCTGTCCATTTGACAAGAGCCCATTTCCGATTCAGGCCAGTGGATCCCCAAAGGAAATTGTGTTGAAGATTGCGTATAGCTTTCAGTACCCCTTTTGGAGCTGCCAAGATGGAGAAAAGATAGAGCGGCATTGCTTGTAATACTGATTTAATGAGGACGAGCCTGCCTGCCAGATTTAAAGCCCTGAAAGTCCAGGATGAGAGCTTGGATTCCAGTTTGTCCAATAGCGACCTCCAGGACACCTGCTTGATTGCTGAATCGGAGAGGGGAGCTCCTAGGTATTTAGAAGGCAGGTGGGAAATTGTGAATCCCAAAATTCGAGCAATATTCCTTTGCGTGGAGGGGGGAGTGTTGAAGAAGAAAAGTTGACATTTTGCAGCGTTAATGGACGTGCTAGAGGCTTCAGACAAGAGGGATAGGAGAGATTTGAATACAGAGGCTTCTTTTGCGGAAGGATGTCCAAAGAGCATAGTATCATCAACGAATTGCTGATGTGTCTGAGGAGAGCGGCCATGAAGAGAGATGCCTTTGAGAGCTTGGGAGGAAACAGCTGATTTGAGGAGCCTGCTTAGCCCTTCAGCCATTAAAACGAAGAGAAAAGGTGATAGAGGATCCCCTTGCCTGATGCCACGCGAGGGGTGAAAGGGAGGTGAGGGAGATCCGTTCAGTAAGACAGAGAAACTGGGAGAAGTGATTAGGTTCATGATCCATCTGGTCCAAGTTGCATTAAAGCCAAAAGCCAAGAGCATTTTATGAATGTAATTCCAGCTAAGCTTGTCGAAGGCTTTAGAAAGGTTTAGTTTGAGAAGCATACCTGGTTTTTTGAGAAGCTTTAAAGAGTGTATGACTTCATTTGATAGAATTATTCCATCCATGATCTGCCGACCTTCAACGTACCCCGTCTGTTCTGGAGAGATGAGCAAGGGAAGGAGTGGTTTGAGTCGGTTTGCAATAACCTTTGAAATGAGTTTGTAAATCACATTGCATAGCGCTATTGGTCTATACTTCTCAGGTTTGTTTGATGCCGCTTCTTTGGGAACCAAGGCTATGAAGGTTGAGTTGAGGGCCGGAAGGACCCAGTGCATGCTGCGGGATTCTTCCACTAGATCCCATACTTCAACTTTGATGAGTTCCCAAAATTCATGAAAGAATCCGTCAGGCCCTGGAGCTTTGCCATCTTTGAGCTGAGCCATGGCTTCTTCTACTTCCTTTAATGATATGGGTTGGAGCAGTTGATTGTTGTGTTCCTCATTGATAATTTTAGGAATGTGCTGCGTGATGGCCCGGATTGCCTCATCCCGGTTTCTGTTAGGTTCCTTTAGAATGTCCTTGAAGTATCCTGTAAATTCTTTTTCCATGTCTTCATGAGCCTCTATTCTTTCACCCTGTTGATTGTTGACAAAGGTAATTTTGTTGTGCATACGCCGTTGTATGTTGGTTTTGTGGAAAAATTTTGTATTTTTCTCTCCATCTTTAAGCCAACTTATTCGAGATTTTTGCTGCCATAGAATTTCCTCTTGTTTTTGACGTTCTTCAATTTGATTCCAGAGGATCTGCTCCTGTTGAATTTGCTCTTCTGTGCGTCCTTCTAGAATGAATATTTGTTGTAGTGCTTTCATTTGCTATTCTAGTTTTTGTCTGCTCTCCTGTATGTTGCCAAAATGAGTTCGGTTCCATATTTTAAGAACTTGTTTCAGATTTTTCAGCTTTTGTTGAAACTTATACATCTTAGCTCCCACAGGCGGGATGTAAGATGTCCAGGCTTGATTGACCACGACCTTGAAATTGGTGTTTGTGAGCCAGAAGGCCTCGAATCGAAAGGGTCTATTGTTGTAGTTGCCTGGTCTAGACCATTGGAGTAGAATTGGCTAATGGTCTGAGCCTCCTTGGGGGATAATTGAGGCACTAAAATCTCCTCCCAGGTGGATTGCATTGTCTGAGATTAAAAATCGATCTAGCCTTGAGGCAATATGGTGAGCACCTCTGCGCTTGTTGGACCAGGTAAAAATGCCATTAGAGGTGGGTATGTCCATGAGCTGATTGTTTTGTAGGAATTGCTTGAAGCCGCTGCTGTCACTGTCGAGCCTGGTTCTGCCTCCTTGTTTTTCTTCCATGGATTTTATGATGTTGAAGTCACCTCCTCCAATCCATAAGGGGAAGTATCTGTTTTCATTGAGGAGGGAGATCGTGTCCAAGAGGTCCAATTTTTGCTGAATTGTCTGCGGGAAGTATACATTGGTGAGATGCCCATGGATGTTGGTTCCGATGAGGTGGAAAGTGGCTTGAATAAGATGAAGAGTGGCATGAAAATTATCAAGTAAAACAATCTGCGGGTTCATAGAATGGCCAGACCGCCGGATGCCCCTGAGGCGTCTACTGAGTTTGAACTGTTGCCTGCCCATACTTTACTGCTGAGTCTGTCTATCGCTGTGCTGCTGCTTTTTGTTTCTTGAAGAAAGACTATTGCTGGTTTTTCTTGCATTATCAGGTTTTTGATCATTCTGTGTTTAGAGGGACTGTTGAGTCCTCTTACATTCCAAGAGATGAGCTTCATGTAGACTGAGATTTGGGTTTGTAGAACTTGGTCAACTTGGGGAATTGCCTCGAATCCATGAGTAGTTCCCCTACTATTATTGTTCTCTGAAGGTCTGTTTTTCTGCCCCTTTTCTTTGTTTCTTTAAGGATCTTTCTTCCATCCCAGTGACTTCCTCCTTGGATGCCCAAGCTTTTGTGGTGCTGCACCCTGGTTAGGACTCCTTCAAGTTTGTCTATTTGCCAAAGAGGGATTGAGTTGTACTCTTTTTGCTTGCATGCTGTCTCCAGTTTGGAAATGTCAAGCTTGGAGATGTCAAACTCTTCTAGATCTACATCTTCTCGATCTTCCTCTATAACACTTGGAGTATTGTGGTCCTCCTCCACTGCATTTTCATGAAGACTCAAGGCTAGAGCTGCGTCAAGGTCCATATCTGAAGCTTGTTGTTTTTCATTCAATATGGTTTTCCCTTTTGAAGGGATTAGGGGACCGAGTTCTGAAACAGATTTGGTTTTCTCCATAGAGGGTATATCTGCAGAGTTGGAAGAGGCTGGGTCAGAGGAGAATAAGGGGTTGGAGCGGTTGAGGGAGGGCGAGGGTGGGATCGGCTGATCCGGGGAGTCAGAGTTGAGACTGTTTTGTATATCTTGTGAGGCAAGAACAGAGAAGCGGTTCTGGGGGTTTGCCTTGAAGGCTTGAGCCGGAGTTGCTTGGTTTTTCTTGGCATGTCGGTGGCGGGTGAGGATTTTTGTGAAGCCATCTAGATCCAAGTTAGTATCATTAGAAGGAGCTTTGGGCTGCACATTTAAGGGACAGTCACGGAAGAGGTGGCCGTGCTCATGACATTTTCGACAGCGGAAAGGGATATGCTCATAATCTAAAGGCTGTTTCCATTCAAAGTCATCGTGAAAGAGACTTACCGTGTCTGCAAGGGTCTTGGTTAGGTGCATCTTGACGCAGATCCTAGCGTAGGAGGTGTATTTGCGTGTCTTAGTTTCGGTTGCAACTTTGATGAAGGTCCCCAGCTTGTTGCCAATGTCTGCCAGCGTTTCTTCTCTCCAGTATTCCACGGGAAGGGAATACATTCTTATCCAAACAGGGGCCCAACTAAAGTCTTCTTTATCAGGGTTGAATCGGGGCTTCCATTCCATTAGATACAAACCTGAAGAGTTAAAGAAGTACGGGCCGCCTTCAAATATCCTTGTTTTGTCCTCTAGACAGTTGAATATGGCTGTAAAGAAGCCCTTTGGGCCAAGCTGTAAATTCACTTGTCCTTTGGGCTTCCATTTTGAGGCTATCCATCCTTGTAAGGCTTTTTCTGTGGGCCAGAATCCTAAGAACTTTCCGATGAGTGCGTAATCCTGCATATATTGGATTTCCCCATTGATGCGGTGGCTTGGCAGTTCAACCTTGATCGGTTCTGCTGCTTTTGGTATACAAGTGGCTGAAGTCACTTTTGTCTGAGATGATTCCGTATTGGTATGCTTATCATTGCTTGCGTTGTCCTCTTCATTCTGAGCTGATTGCGTTTTTTCTCCCTGCGTCCTTTGCTGGTCTTTTTCAGTTTTTGGATCTGTGTCTGCGGGGTGCAGAGTCACGGTCTTTTGCGTCTTGTCAGATGAGGGTGTGTCCATTGGAGGGGAGGCGGAGCTCTCCCCTCCTACAGCTGGTGCCATAGGTGGCCGTCAGTGGTGGAACCTGCAGCGGCTATGGCAGGTTCGTTCGGCGGCGTCTAGGGTTTTGTATCTCTTGCTGTGGAATCGCTTCATAGCCATACAGTTCTGCAACTAAATTTAACTTTATCATAGAGATGTTAAGTGAAATAAGAATAAAGAGTGGTGGGAAAGACCTCACTCTGTTGGTACTCGACAACGATCAAATGAATACTAACGACAATGGTATCAGCAGAATAAGGAAGTCATTAAAGCATACAAAAGAGTTGTGTATCAACGAAAGAAGATACCTTTAGCAAATGATGAAGGAGGACCTGTAAATCATAAGTATGAAAATAGGAGTGGTTTTATATAGTGAAAATTTTATTTTGATGGTCGTTTCGTTGGATGTTTATGATCTCAAAGAACTTATTTTTTTGAAGGTTTACTAACTTTTATCTTTTTTGGGAACATTGCATTTCAAAAGAGAGTATTCATATGAATGAGAATATTATTTGTTACAAAAATAATAAAAGAAATTCAGTTTTTGGAGTTGATGAGAATTGTAGGAATGCATAATCTCCTTATATGGTTGAAAATTTGGGAGTCTCTGTTGTTGAAGAGGGTCATTTGTTTCTTGATAGCAACTATATTGTTAATATAGTTACCCCTGCTGAATCTGTATGTAATGTGTTTGTAGCAACAATGTAGGGAGTTCAAGTTTTCTTATCTTGCATTTTTTTCTTCTTGTCCATCTTTGGTTTTTACTGTTGAATTTGTTTCCCTTATTGTTTTTCCAGAATAGTGTCAAAATGAGTACTAACCACAAAATAAATTCAAAGGTAGTCGAACCTTTATTTTTTCCTTAATGCGAGGGTCAACGACCAACTTCTCAAACTTCACAAAATGATGAAATGTATGGTTTGAGTAATCATAAGTTTATAAACTCTTGTATGTATGAGGGAGTACATTTTCTTTACATGTTTGTTTGTTGTCCTATTGATTTTCTCACTTTTCTTTTGTTATTCCATATATCTTATGAGATGTTGTATGTTTTGGAACATTGTGTTTACATAAGGATGCTTGATAGAGATGATAACCTTTGGGACTGTGGAAATGTTGCAAGATATGTTATAATGGAAGATATGGAATCTGAGTCCAAGGAAGAAGTTGTTGCATATGGTTTTTTTGGTGATAGTAATATGCTTGCTAGAATGGTGGAAATGTTGGAACCAATATTTGTCAACGTAACTCTACAGAGAATATTGTTGAAGCCAAAGAATGTGAGGATAATTTTCCTCTTGGCGGAGCACAAGTTCCTAATTCATATTTATTTTGGAAGGTTTAGTGGTTGTCAATGTTAAATTTATATTCTTTTACAAATTTCTTTCTTGATTTTTTTTCGCAGAATTCTATTCAAGTAAATAGTGGTCGAGAAACAATTTTTTAAGCAATGCAAGCAATATTAGTGCCATGACTCGCAAATGGACGATGCAATAATGAAAAAAATGTAAATTATTTTTTGTTTCATTAACAAATTTAATTTGTTTTGTACATATTTGTTTCTTAAAAAGGTTATTTTCTTTCTTCCAAGCAGAATTTGGTCAGGCGTAATGAATGTAGAAGAATGATTTCCCATTCTGTTATGGAAAGAAATGATAAAATAAATACTCTAGTTCCATGACTTGTTTCACATCACCGCCAAGATGGAATGGTTTTTCGTAGATAAAATGAAAGTGTTCCCTATCATTTTAATGAAAAAATTATTAATGTGCATAAAAAATTTCAATCAAGGATTGATAGTTTGTTTGATGTGCATATGTGCCATATATTTAATGAATGTTATCCTCGTATACAAGTTGTGAGATTTCACGAGGGGCCCATTTGTAAAATATGTAATTGTGAGAAATGTGCTCATCGCTTTTCTCAGTTTAACAACATGGATCCATGTGAGTAGCTTGAGGTGTTAAGAGTTTTGACACAAGTTGAATAGATGCTAATAGCGCAGGAAAATCCAATATTGTAAGTGATGCACACTCATGGTGGTCAATATAAATATAGTGACCACACGATATGTTTTCCACAAGATATTTCTTTAATTGTGAAGAAGCTTCCATGACGTGTTGAAGAACTAGTTTTTTCTATTGTAAGAAGGTGAGGTGTTCAATATAAAGACTATGAATTCTATGTGAAGAGATAACATGTGATGGATGCATTATGTTATAAAATTGAAATGGACAAGTACTACAGGGGTATGGAAATTGACATGGATTCAATTGCTTCTCTCCCAGAAATACCTACTGATAATTCTAACAGGTTACAATATGTTGATATTCATGTTGATGATATACCTAGGATGGATGCACAGATTGAAAGAGATGGGCCAAATTGTTTGCACTATCACCCATCATCCTTTATTTTTCGCTTGCCGAATGAATCGAGGGAAGTTGATCGAATCCAAAGATTTATTGAGAATGGAAATAACACATCCGTTGAACCAATAGATTGGCCAGATATTGGTGCATATCCTATTAATGAATATAATACTGAAGGACAACTAGATATGGTGTTGCCCACTTTATTCCCTATAGGTGATGCTAATTGGTCGTCTCCTCGCATCTACAATGTTCAGATGCATGAATATGGGTTTCATCTATTGAAATTTTTTGATCAAAGATTTGGAAGCCATCCTCGGTTTTGATATTTCTTGTTGAATATGATTATGCGACATCATAGTCAGGGAATAACTTCAATTTTTTTGAAGAAAAATATTTATTAAAACGTGCCCGCAACTATTCGGGAGTTGAGCCAACAACTTTATGATTTTCCAAATAATACGTTGGCTGAGAAATTAATGCATTTTCAATGTTTTCTTAGGGGTAAAAGAGCTTATTGGACAAAGTCTTGTTCTGAATTAACATATATGATCAACCAGTTGGGTTGACCTACTTTGTATTTTACATAGAGGGCAGCTGACACAAAGTGGCCTAATTTGCATAGTCTTATGCCTTCAATCACAGATTGTCATCGACAAAGAGATAAAGTTAAAATGATTCAAAATTTTATTCGGTACCCACATATAGTTGCTACGTACATACACCAAAGATTCAATATCTTCTATGATACAGTGTTGTAGAGATATCTTGGCACTAAATACTTTTGGTATAGGTTTGTTGTCATTCGTTTTTGACAATTTTATAATGATTTGAAAGAAAAATGTATGTTGTTATGATTTCTTTTTATATATTAACTTCATGTTTTGAATCTTCTTAGGTATGAGTGATAGCATAGAGGTTTCACCCACATCCATGGGTTTTTGTGATTGCTTGAAGCACTCGATACGGAAACATTGGATTGGCCCAATGTGACTGCTGTCAATGTAGCAAAGCGATACTTTGACAAATATGTTACAACATGGAATCCACATGACATACACCGTCGAAATGTGATGACCCCTCGAAATCTAAATGATGATCCATGTATTTTGAATACTAAACAATTTTTTTATTGTAATACTGAAGGAGATTGTAAGCATTTAGTTAATCGTGTGCAAAGGCATACAAAATGAAGCGTTGATTCTTGTTTACGTAAAAGAGGGCCTATTCTTTCATGTTGTTATCATGTTGCAGGGGAGGTTCGTGCGAAGTCAACATTGTTAATAGATGATAAAGGGAGAAAAAAGTATGAACCAACATGAAATGATTACTATTTAAATCTTCACAATATTGATGTTTTAACAACGTGGCAAGAAAATGTTGATTGCTAGCTAGTTTTTTCTCAACATTAGGTTTGGAAGTATATTGCAAAATATGCTTCAAAGGCAGAGAGAATATTGGAAAGTTATCACAAAATGTTGACTAGAGTTGGTGGTGGGAGTGGATCTGAGGATCCTGTATTACCTGGGTTTAGAAGATTCCTTGTTGAGATGCTTGTTGAGCGCGATGTTGGAGCTCAAGAGACATGCCATTTTTACTAAAGTTGCTTCTTGTTGTCTGTCGTCGGAAATTATCCTCCTTGGATGTTGGCAATAAAGTGTACTAAAGGGTTTCACTGAATTCTTAGGATTTTTTTTGCGGAAATAATTTAATTTAAGTTTATCAAAGCTGACTTGTTTTCTTGGAACATTTATGCTTGACAGAAACAACAAGATCATGGAGTTTTGAGGAGAACAGTACGCAAGAGTAATGGGTGCCATGTGATAAGAACACTATCATTCGTGTTTGGCCACAATTTTATTTTTTTCCTGATGAGGGGTCAGAAGATTATGAATTGGTTTGTTGGAGTGAGTTGCTTTAATACAAGTTGTTTTGTGATGTTGATTCAGATATTGGCTTGTCTAGTGAATGCATTGTTGAGAATTAGAGGAATTGGATATATCATGTGTGGCATGTTGATCAAGGCCCTTTTCCAAATTAAGGTGATGAAGAGGATGTGGATCCTTTTATACATGAAGAAAATGTTGATCGAGATTTTGAAGAGTGGCAAGTTTTTTCGTGATTAGTTCCTCCAAGTTGTGTAAACATTTCAGACGTTGATAATCTTCATAGAAGGGACTTTGATGTTGATTATAATTGGCAGGAAATGATGGTCTCAAATGATTTTTTAGAAGAAGGGGTCAATTTTTTAAAATATACGCAGTATGCAGGTGTTTTGAATTGTGGGTTTGTTAGGGGGACATATTTATCACCTTCCTCTCTATTAGAAAAATAACTAGCTTGTTTTGAAATTATTTTTTGACACTTTTCTAATGGTGAAAATTATGGTGGTCTCAAAATGATTATTCTAGGTATTGCTAGAACAAAGAAGTCTTCTCTCATTGGGTGTACTTAGCATGCTCTTTGTAGTCCAACAATGAATGGAAAAAGTCCTCTGTTATTGCTTGCTCCACCTGGTATTGCTGCTTTAAACATACGTGGGAAAACAATACATTCTGCTTTAAAAATTCCTATAAAAGATATGGAAACGCTATGTGGGCCGGCTTTGGCAGTGTTCCAAGAAGAAATGACGCAGGTTTGATATATATCTATTGATGAGATGAGCTTTATAGGTCCAACACTATTCACACAAACATATTCTCATTTGTGAGAAGCCTTTCCTAAAAACAAGGACTGTCATTTTGGTGGTAAGTTAATCATTACTGTGGGTGACCTTTCCCAGCTACTTTCTGTTAACAATAAACCCTTGTATGAAGGTAGAACAACTAGGAAAGCTTTATAGGAAAGCTTCAACATTATAGTGGGTCTCGACAAAATTTATAGGCAACAAGGAGATAATTAGAGACAAGCATCTTTTCGCAATATTTTAACTAATATTAGAAATGCAGAGTCTTTTCTTGGTGATTGGGATATTCTTATGACGCATGTTGATAGTTTCTTGGATCGATAGGAAAGGAATTTGTTTGATTTTTCTGTTCACTTATTTGTGACGAATAATCTCGTCAATTTGCACAATCGAAAAATTCTTAAAGCGTTAAATTCTACCATTACGATATTTGTTTCAGAGCAGTAGAAGAACATAAATAACTGATAGTGATGTTGATATGCTGGAGCGTGAAGTATTGCTATGTCACGGAGAGCCTGTGATGTTAACATGTAATTTGTGGGTTCAAGTTGGTCTGGTTAATGGTGCACTTGGATATATTGAAAATATTTTCTTTGTGCCTCATTCAGATACGCCATAAATTCTAGAATTTGTTGCAATTATGTTTGAAAAATATTGTGGTGTTCCATTTGATAAGGACTATCCAATTCTTATGTCGATTCTGCCTTTTCTTAGGAGGAATATGAGACAAATTCCTTTGAAAATGGCATGGTCTTTGACAACACACAAATCATAGGGGATGAATTTGCAATGTTCCACTGTAGATATTGGAGATAGAGAGAGGGAGGGTCTCACATTTACAACTATATTGAGGGTGAAATCAATAGATGGTTTGCAGTTTTCACCACTTTTTTCTTTTCAACATTATGCAAAAATGAAAGATGGTGCATATGTTACACTAAGAAACAAAGAGGAGGAGTGATTACAATCAATATCACTTTTGTGGTATTTATCTTCAAAACAATTTACTATTCATGGATTTTTTTTTTCTTCTTCGTTCCAATTATTTGTATGAATGTCTTTAAGAAAAAGGAATATTACATATCTTTAGTTGTTATTATTTTTTTCAATTATTTGTATGCACCCTCATGAGTTGTTTGTTTTTCTTTTTCTTCATTTCAATACAATGGTTGATTACTGAAGTAAGTAAATTGACTATTTTGGAACAATTGTTGTTTGGTTGCTTGAATTGTAGTTGTTTGAATTTGTTTCTCTCATTCTTTTCAATCCTCTTATATTTATGTTTGAATATGAAATAATCAAAATCATAAATCATTAGTTTTGTTTATTTTAATTTGTTTTCTTTGAATGTACTGATTTTAGTTGTATATTTTTGTCAATGATACACAAATATGGAGAACATTGATGGTAATTATTATATCTGAGCGATTAATTCTATTGTGAAAACATTAGTTTTGTTACCTTTATTCGCACAAGGTTTGATAGAAGACATGGCTTCCATCTTGATTTTTTCGATGATCATATCTGTGTTTTGAGTGTAATGAAATCAGATGTTCAAAATTTATATCATTTGCACCAAAGAGAATCAAGGAGGAAAATGAGAATGTGTTGGCTTGAATGTATGAAGTATCATGATCATTATCCTGTTGATTTGAATTGGTGTTGCTTTTGCCACCGGTCTGGGTTTGTTTTGGAAGAGGCTGTTATCAAATAATTATGTTTAGGTCAAGTGTTGAGATTTGAATTTTGTTGTGGAATGGGTTCCTATTGTTATTTTTATTTATTTCAATGTTACTAAACTCTGCGTTGTTGTCATTGGTCCTGTAATGTTTAAATTATCATCTCATTTTTTTCTTGCATTGCGACTGAGATTGTCAGAATCGTCCTTTCTTAAGTATCGTCAATGCTTGTTAGCAATTCACAACAATTTTTGTTAACGTGGAAATTTATGTTATCTTAAATGACTTCACTTTTTCCTATGGTTATACTTTTTAGTATTTGTATTTATATTGTTTTTTCTAAAATTTTCTAAGATTATTTTCCTTATATTTTTAGTATTTTGAATAATAATATTTTCCATTTTAACAAATATTATTATTATTATTTTATATTTTTAATTAGCAACAAGTTTTTAGCAACATTTCACATTGGTTAAGAATATCGTTTTCTATTTCTATTTTGGTTATTAATTTTTATTAATAAAAACTATTTATGTTTTGGTCGAGTGTATTTCAGTTATTGCTAATTCGATTGTTTATTTTATCATATTTTTCTATATATTTAGGTTATTGATTTCTATTAATAAGTTTTATTTAATTTCAAGGTTTCTTTTATTAAATTATGTTCAATTATTTTTTATGATATTTTCTTATATGTATTATTATTAATTTCTAAAATTATTTTAAAATTTTATTGATTAATTGATATTTTATTGTTAATTTGATGATTTATTTTATCATTTCTTTCTATAATAAATAATGTTATATATTTAGGTTATTGATTTTTATTAATATATTTTATTTAATTTCATATTTTTTATATTAAATTTGTTTAATTAATTTTTTTAAATATTTTTTTATTGGTATTATAATTAATCTCTAAAATGATTTTAGAAATTATTATTATTAGTAATATTCTTATTATTAATAATATTTAATAATAATAATATTAATATGATACGGTTCCCATTATACATTATACCACTTGTTATATTTACTACCCTACAAAGACTAAATTCGATTTAAAAAAGAATATAAAATTTGAAATTGTGTATAAGTAAGTGCAATGACAACAACAAACAACTCTTATGTTGCATTAGTACGTACAATGACAACATCAAACAACTCTTATGTTGCATTGGTGTGTTGTTTGTTCATTTAATGATATAGGGAGGAGGGTCATTTCTTTAAAATTGAAGATTTTTATGCTTTAGAACCAGGGGCATTCCATTGGGATTGGGTTGTCATGCACTTGGAAATATAAATTTACAAATACTTTTAATTAAAAAATGGTTTGCTTTAGAATTAATAATATGATATTGATGTTATAAAATATATTAATTTGTGTGAGATAGTTAGTTATTTTTCTAATAATTTAATTTGTTTTTATAATGTTGAAAATCACTACTTAATATGAATTTATGATTCAACCTAGGGTCAAGACGTTTGTTGTCAAACCACAAGTACTCGTCTCTATTTATTTTAAAGGTGTCTACCATTGTAGCAAAACCATAATAATTTGCAAATACTTGAAGGCATTGAATTTGAGTGACCAGAAATTTATTCTTGGCTACACACTTACACTTGACTTTTTTTTAGTTCACTTTTCTAAGAGATATTTAGATCGTATGTGCGAAACTAACTTTTTTATTTTTTTCAAAATTTTAGCTTTATTTAAATTCTAATTTTCCCTTCCTAAATAATATTCAATTTTCTTATAGATAATAGCTAACTAATATTATATTTTAAAACTATTTCTAATTTTTATATAAATGTTTAAATTTATTAATTTAATTTAATTAAATATTTTTTAATGATAATATAAAAAATTATAGTGAGCTCGGGAGCCTTCTCTCCAAGCTTTTTGAGTATAGGAATAAAATCTTAAATCAAAATAAATAATTTGTTTCTTTAGGTCTGATAGACCATTGTTTGGTCTCAACAGACGTTAACCATCATCTTTTTTTTTTCTCAGTAAAACTAATTCTATTAAGAGAACGAATGGTACAATAAGAAGTTACAACCAAGAGAGGCAAGAACACAGGCTGCCAGAAAGGATAGGCTATCCACCTCGGCCCCTAAATGAAGAAGAGAAGAGAGCTGAACTAAGCAAGAAGAAACAAGAAGAACAGAGGAGCAAGAACAGAACAGAGGATTCTACCCAACATGTGTAGAATCAACTATTCAGCATTTTTTCCCTTTCTTTTTTCCAACTTTGACCCAATCAAGAGGACACTGCTGAACCGGCGTGATTTGCAAACTGAGCTGTGCTGGCGGGGAGGACTCCTTGTCTGAATCCGAGGTGGAGGATTCATGATTTCTTTTCTGTGAGATTGGTGGGACAGATAAATCCTTAGGATCGGTTGAGGGCGGATCCTATGCTTTGTTTGCTTCCATTCCTTCGTCATCCTCTTCCTCTTCATCCGAACTAAAAACAAAGTCATCCATGGGGGGAGGATCATGAGGCTTCCAGCTTTTGGATTTCTGCTTAGGCTTGACTTTCTTCTTTTGGGCTGCCATCGTGGGACAAGAACTCTGAAGGTGCCCTGTGAGATGGCAATTTCAGCAACGAAAGGCTGTGTTCTCGTAATCCAAGGTCTGAGTCCAGTGGAAGTCTCCAATCTTGAGATTGATTTGGTCAGGGAGACCTTTGCTCATATCTATTTCTACACAAATTTTGGCAAAGGTGTATAGGCCCTTTTCCCCTCTAGAAACATCTGTGTCTAGAAGGCGGCCTAGAGTATTGCTGATCCCTTGGAATACAGCAAAATGCCATAGGTGTGCCGGGAGATTTGGAAGTCTAACCCAGATGGGGAGCTTGGTGATGATTGCTGTAGCGGGATCGAAATCTAGGAACCAGGGGGTGAGGAATAAACCTGCTGAGCCCCAGAACCATGGGCCTGCAGTTAAAGCTTTTTGGTAATCCTCTTCAAAAGCGAACACTACAATGAAGAAGCCCTTTGAGCATAACAACACCTTGCAATTGTTGGTCCAGTTAGAGTGAAGCCATTGGTAGAGGTCTGCTGTGCGTGGCCATAGCCCATTGAACCTGCAAATGATGGCGTGATCTGCAAACTTTTGGGTTTGCTCATCCAGCGATGGATGCATGATTTCAATGGAGGGGGTTTCCTCCAGTTTGTCCACCAGAAAGGGCTTGGGAGCCTGAGCTGGTGGAGCTGTTTTCTTAGGCATTTGAGCATGGACAACGTCTTTGTAAGAAAACGCCTTAGCTGAGGATGACTGTCCTGCAGCTCCCCCTCTCAGACGAAGGGTAAGAGTAATGGTTGCATTTCTCTTAATGCTGTAAAAAGACAGGGGGAGATGATCCTCGAGTTGTTTACCTTCGTGGAGAAGTCGTTGAGCTGCAAAGGGTATACCCAACTTGAGATCCAGAGCATGCTTGAGGTCCTGCACAAGATCCGACGGGCTAACCCACTGTAGCAGAGTTTTGCCAGAGATGAGCCTGATCTGGATCTGGAATGCGGCGTGATCCGGTTTCTGCTTTCCTCTGCAAATCTGAGACGAGAGGAAGCTGGTGCATGTGCAGCTTGCTGAGAGCCCAACCTGTGCTTGTTTCCTTTTTTTCTTCGCGACGCCATCTTCTGCAGGGCTTAGCAGAGGCCAAACGACGTCTGAACACTGCAACTCACGAAGGTTTCTCATAGCCTCTCCAGAAGATCCATTCTGTGCGTGGCTTGAGATCAGGCCCCTCCCTGAGCCCAAATCTCGGTGATGCCTTTTGTCAAACACTTGCCGCGCATCCTCCCTGCTTTGGCTTTTTGCATATGTTTTGAAACCAAGGTTTCTCAGAATATTTTTGTCTTCAGTCCGCACATTCTAGAATACCGCAAGGACATAGATTGTTCCAAAGGAAAACATTCATATTCTATAACCCATCTCCCCACCCATAAACGGTTTGGGTGAGCGCAGAGGGTATTCACAGACTTCGAAAACAATGTCTCAAGCAGTGGAAGCCATTACTTCTCCTTTAACAGGAAGGCGTATCCATTTGTGCCTTCGAATATGGTCATGTGGGGTTTTTGGGAAACACCTTCATTCGTTAGTTGAACCTGGAATAAATCGTCTATTCCAAAATCTTCTCTCCCGCTAGAAATGCCCTTTTTTGCACCTGAGCTGAGCGGATCCAGAATGGTGAACAGGTTCACAGCAAGATCGGAGCCAGGGATTCTGAGCGCAAAAGAGTTGTGTCTTGCCCAGGCAGGCAGATCCTAGGGCTCACACTTGTAAAGATCGATCTCGCGAGTAACGTCGAACTCGAATTTATTGCCGTGAACTTTGTTCTTCAAGTAATACCCCACGATTTCTTCATCGGAGGGCCGAAATCTGGATCCCGGGGGGAAATTCACTGCCGCTGCCTATACTGAGCTTGCCATCCACTTCTCGTCAAAACCACTCTCGCTTCCTCTCGCAAGTCATTTCAAGAACGTGGTGTCTATTGAATATTTCCCTGTATCATTGGCATATGAGTAGACGTTAACCATCATCATCATCATCATCAAAATAAAATAAATTTATCGAAATTAAATTGATTATATTCCTTTTATGATAAATAAATTAAAAATATATTTATAAATTCTTTTAATTTTTACAAAATAAAAAAATTATAAATCACTTCTATTACAACATATTTTCTAACCTATGACGGAAAATTTAATATTTTGATAGCCTTGTAATAATTTCATATTTCAACTTATTTTTTGTTACTTTGATTTTTATAATACTTTGCAACTTATTGCTTCGTAACTTTGATTTTTATAATATCTTTACACCTTCAATTTATTCCTTTATAAATCACTTCTATTACAATATATTTTCTAACCTATTACTAAAAATTTAATATTTTGACAGCCTTGTAATAATTTTCATATTTCAACTTATTGTTTATTACTTTGATTTTTATAATACTTCACAACTTATTCCTTTGTAACTTTGATTTTTATAACACCTTTACACCTTCAACTTATTCCTTTGTAACTTTGATTTTTGTAATATCTTGCAGTTTATTGTTTTATAACTTTTTATTTTTATAATGCTTTTATACCTAAAATAGAAATAAATTTATTAAAATTAAATTGATTACATTCTTTTTATAATAAATAAACTAGAAATATTTGTTTGAGATAACTTAATTAATAATAATCTTAAAAATAAAATTTTGCAGTATTCAAATCTTATACTATCATTTGATAGCTATAAGAAATTAAACACGATAAAAATATAGTCTTACCCAATTTTTAAAAAATAAAATAAATTATTAAAAATACATTTAATCAAATCAATTAATTTTATAAATAAACTAATTATATATCACTATGTCAATCTACTAAAAAGAATTAATATTTTAACTGTCGTCATCATATTTTTCATTCTTTAACTTATTCGTCTATCACTTGATTTTTATAATACCTTTACCCAACAACCGCAATGGCTTCCTCTTTAAACAAAGAGTTTGCTGACCTTGCCACGGAAAAGAAAAACTGGTTGGGTGGAATGGATCTGTCGTTTAATAGAAACGAAAAGGGTTCCAGCCTCAAAACCACGCACTCTTTCAAAACCACCCATTTGAAGTCAATGGAAAGGATTGAACTCTCTGGTCTCTCATCCTCATCACCGCCAACAAAACTCTTTATATAGTTACAGGTCCAAGTAGGTATCTGGACTTTGCCCTTCAAAAGGTGCCCAGATTGTGGATAGGAATTCCATCCTGTAAAGGTACCATGTGACAGCCATGCCCGAAATACATATATACTGGTTTCATTGATCCGGAGTGCATATGTTCGGAAGGGCCTTTATTTCCGCCATGGGATTTCCAGTTGGGTGTTCACAGATCATTGTTCCGAAGCTCCTCCTTAACGTTGTCTATGTTTTGATATGTATTACAAGTGCGGTTTATTGGCTCCTTCGGTTCCTGGGGTTCAGTGAGTTTCTCGAACCCGGGACCTCCTGGCCAGATGAAACGAACCAACGGTTGAAGTCCGTGAGCTCTTTCGTATCTGCGCAGCGGATTCGTGAGCTGTTACCGGTTGTTCGGTTCGGCGTTTTAGCAGAAGAGTCCGGCGATGAAGATGTTATGTGTGCTGTTTGCTTAAATAACGTGGAGAGACATGAGGAGATACGAAGGCTAACGAATTGCAGTCATATCTTTCACAGAGAGTGTGTGGACAAATGGCTTGATCATGGCCAGAACGCTTGTCCAGTTTGTAGGTCGCCCTTCCTTTCAGACGATATTGGAACATAACTGGAAGAAGAACCGAAGATGCTAGATCAGGGTTCGAATCTCTTTGGGAATTTCTCAGCAATTAGTATCGTCTTCAGAGTAGAGATTTCACTCCCACTGTAATTATTATATAAACACAAAGACATTAATAGACTGGACTTCGAAATTTGAATTATGTTCTCGACTCGTTTTGAACTTAGAGCGTTGTTGTAATTTTATTTGAAAGCATTATGAATAACGATGCAGCCTTCCACTACCTTAAGGATAGAGTGTCAGAGCAAAGAATTAATATAAGAAATTCGATCATGGCCATGATAGTTAAGAAAATTTGCTCAGATGTGAAGTGTTAAAAAAACAATCAAATTTATATTTATAAGAGATAATGGAAATCACATTCTTCACTGCCATAATTGAATAATGGAAGTTTTTCAACGACATGTAAAACAATATTTAACAGTCCCATAGTTGTCACAGCCCTGTTTCTTAACCATTTTTTTATATTATTTATCAAAGAATGATCTCCTTCGTTTAAGTTTTCTACACCAAAAATTTCTCCATTCTTTAGTTTCAGAGCTTTTTTAAAATCATCCTCTTTTTGATATATTGTTTCAATGGGCTTGTACTACTTTAAGAGTTTTTCAATCCTTTGTCATTGTCTTATATCGTATATTATTTCAGTGGACCTGTATTATTTAAGATATTTGTAACCTTTTGCCTTTGGCTCAGATGATAAATTATTTTTATTTTATTGGACTCAGACTATATTGGACATATACTGTGGCTTAATTTAGATTCTAAGTTTATCAATAACAATTTTTCTCTTTCAAGATATATATTTCTTCTTTAATTTAAATTAATTGATAAATGTATTAAAGAAAGTCAGTGAATTATAGAGAGTTCATATGCAATTTAAAAAAAAAAAAACATGTCAACCTAAAAGACAATATTCATTATTGTTTTATACATAATACTAAATTCAAACTCGCTAGAGTTTGTCCACTTGTGTATTGCAGCGATGCATTGTACTCAGTATTCAACAGCGGTTTTTATTCAATGAGGTGAATGCTGGGAATTAGTTGGGAATTGATTTTTGATCGTCTTTATTTTTCTTGAATCTTTACTCAAAGATTTTCTTACTTTTTACTCTTCTATGTTCAAGTTTTACTAAGATCGGGACTACTTAATATCACTAAAATCTTCCTCTCTTGGTTTGCATTTTTTTTCATTTTGCTTCATTCATGGAGTCTCCATATCTTCTACTTGCAATTTTCATGGATATTTTTCCTTTTGTAACCTGTGACTCTTTACATCAATAAATACTTGACTTCAACATCACTTATCAACAGACTCTAATGACTTTACCTAATTTGTGGGGTGTTGAGTGCTAACATGCTAGTTTGTGGGGGGTGTTGACATGTTCCCTCCTTCATTACATCAATGATGACTTCATGACTATGAGATTTCACTTAATGAAATACACTCAAAACTTCAAATTTTTTATAGTTTGATTTAACCTTTGATTTTGACCATTTCAATTAAATCAAAATGCTTAACTCATATATATAACATCATCTTGAATTTTAGTTTTATTTATTTAACTAAATTTTATTTTGAGTGCAATTATTACTTTACCGAATTTTTATAATAAAAAATCTTTCAACTCATTAAATAAATTTGTCAACAAAAACTTCATTACATATATATTTGTTTACTCTTTTCCTAATTATGTCAAATTTCATCACATAGACATTCCATAACACTCTTGTATCACATAAATTTTACAAAGTTCTCTCGTCAATAATGAATTTTACTTAAATTATACTTTTAAACATCACCTAAAAATAATTGTAAAGATATGCTTCTTCCCATACAACTTCCCCTCACATCATGGTAGGTCACTTATTTTAGACATTTACGGGAACTACTACATGGATTTTTTAAGTAATATAAATCCCTTTCCTTATGACATTGCAACACAACGCATCGGCTCAATTGATAGGCCTACAGTTGAATATGGGATTGGGTCAAGTGTTGACAAAGCTAGAGAGAAAAAATTCCGTGAAGATCATGGCCTATAGATTGGCTCTTGAAGGAGACTCTTTAGGCATATTTCCAACACATAGATTTATGTATAAAGAGGAAAGAAATATGGGGAATTTTTATGGTACAGTTCGGATGGTGTTTTTAGAGGGGATGACAACATTTTTACTAGGATCATATGTTCCTTTTCACATATGATTTGTATGTTGGTTCGAAGACATATTAAGGTGTATAAGGTGGGTGGTAGATTGAGCCTCTTGATGTAAGAGTGCGACATTTTTTTCCAAAGGATTGGTTTGTATTTGGTTATCGATGAGGTAGAGGTTATACAATCCAAACATTATATCCGTCAGGTCATTACCTCTAGAGGTTCTTGTAGTGCTAGCCAACTTAGGTAGCAAGTGCTTATTGCTACGGAAGAGGATTTTCCTAGTTGGATGCCTTGAGTCGAGGTTCTACAGGCTAGAATATCCTAGAGGGAGTCCATATCCCCTCTAGTGATTTTTCATTGTTGTCTCCATGGCTGATGTTCTTCTTTAACAGTTTCCTCTATTTGAACATCAATTAGAGGCTTTTTGAGGTTGCATGATTTCTTTGATTTGTGCCTGGTGAATATGCATTTGATTTATCCATCAAAGTATTTGTGCCTTGGGATGGCGTATTCCTCCTAGTCATTATGCGTGGATCATTCTCTATCAAGGAAGGACCACTTTTCAAAATCACCATGATCTTGGAGGTTGATGGGATTTTTATGTAGACTACATAGCTCTTTTTTATGCTTTGTACTAATCATTGTATGGTTTTTACTATATCCTTATGGCATATTTATGAATTCTAGATTTGAAGATTTTATTAGGGATTTAGTAAAATATAGTGAGATGACTATAGGGATCCTCTTTTCTAGATGTGGTAGCATGGTTTGATCTAGCTATTTTTTTACGTGTGTTTGACATTTCTAAGAAAGTGATCTTCATGAAGGCCACATGGTTTGTGGTGGGGTTTATGCAAAAGTGATATGGGAGAACTTTCTATCTTCACCCTTTGGGATTGTCTCTAGTGCCATTCTCTCTTTTCTCTCATTTATAGGAATTTCCAATATCATTTTGGGTGGGATATCGAAAGGGTCAGATCTTAGGATCCAATCTATTGGGATTTGAATATGTCAATTTGGGGCGTTTTTTAGCGTCTAACTAGTGGTTTTCTGAGACGATTATGGTAGTTCCATTTTTTCATTGAAGCTATTTTAGCGTTTAGGAGGATATTTTTTCAATGATGGCAACAAAAAGGACTATTTTGCGCGATTTCTCTCCTGAGTTGGATGAGTTGATTGAGGTAACAATGTTAGTGGAGGTAAATGTTAAAACTCTACATAGTAACATCACTGGAGAGGTGTCGTCTATCCAAATATTTGGGTCGGTCCACTAGGGCAAATCAATATAGGATGGTGTTAATTTGGAGAGAAAAGGTCATATTATTTCTGGTTTGAGAAAACCCTCGAGGAGGAAGGAAATAAAGTCTTTCGAAAAATTTCAGAGTCTGGTTTTTGGGGTGGATATATTATGGGATAAGGTGGAAGGCTTAAAACATAGTGTGCTCATTGGCAGGTGGGAATTCTCCAAGCTGGCAGGAGAACAAATGAAGGTTTGTGTCGAAAAAAGTTGGTTTCCTCTTTTGAAGCATAGACCAAAGGTAAGTGTTATTTTTAATGGATACTTCTCCTTTCAATTTTTGTGTTTAGAGGACGCATCTCACATTGCTTCCATATCTTGGGTCAAAGGAAGGGGCTTTCTTATTCTCTAGCACTGACAAGTGGGCTTTAATCCATCGAAGGATGTGCTCAATCATGAAAAGTTGTTGGTAAACTTGTCTGGTTTCCCAATGGAGTTGTTGAAAAAAGAGGTTATAATGTTGATAGCTAAGAGAATATTTATTTCTAGAGGAAGGGATCCTAGGGTGCCTTGACAAAAGGATAACATGGGTTTTAGTTCAAATGGAATACACTAATGGTTTTCCAAAAGAGATTGACCTCTTTTGCGGACCACTCTCTTTCAGACAATGCATAGAATATTGGGGGATCCACTTTTGGTGCCTCTATTATCATGTGACGGATCCTCTCATGGAAGAGTGCCTTGGGAGTTTTCCTTCGGGTTGACAAAGGGGTTTTTGTCACAAAGAGCGGGTTGAGCACTCCCAAGAACATTTGAGGTAGGATATTTTTGAAAATTATGCTTGCAACAGTCCTATTATTAATGTTGTTGATATGGATAATCCAAGTGGATAGGCCACACTTCGTGAGAAATGTCAGAACTCTATCATTATGGAAGGAAGTAAGGGCTCCGTACTTCCCTTGCCTTTGATTATTGATTACCACAAGCAGTTGACTAGGATAGCTAGTGTTAGAAGTGAGCCTTCACCTATCAGGAAGGACATTGTTAAGGAGAAAGGAGCCCAAATATCGAAGGAGTTAATTTTTCTCTTCTTGTATCAAAATCGAGTCGCCTTTGGGATTTTATTCCTTTTTTATCTCTAAAGATGTGGAGTTGGAAAATATAGCTCAAAACGTGTTGATTGGATTAGAGCCTCTCACTATCAAAAAATATTTTTTTACAAAGGAGGATTTATTTGTGAGTCCTAATTCTAGGAAAAACATCACAACTAGGTTAAAAAAAAGAATAAAATGTAAGAAATTTTTGAACTATTCTATGGTCCCTTGTAATATTCTATCATCATTTTAGGAGCCCTTCGAGGATCCTCAACCTCCTTATAATGATCTTGCTAGCATTAAGGTCGGGCATTTGGTTTTTGCACTAGCTAACTCTTGAGTCTTTGAAGGGGTTGAACAAGTGGAAGATCCTCTGGAAAGACTGTAATGTTATTAAACATGACGATTTTGGGATATACCCCAAAAAAAATATCCCTTCATTGTATTATCTATAAAAATAAACCGATTGTAGTTCTCTTTCAAGAGGCCATGATTTGTAGGGAAAATGATTGGAATTGTTTGTTGAATGTTTGTCCTCTTTTGTATGTTTATACGAGCAATGCCTTAGGCATATCGAGAGGAATGGCCATCATGCGAGATCCTAAAGTCATTAATTTCAGATATTTTAATTCTAATGCAAGAATTATTTTAATAGGTTTTTTGATAGGGTCGAATGTGTGCCTTCATCTGCTTAACATATATGCCCATTTCTCTAATAGAGAGAGGTTCTAGGATCAAATTGAAGCCAGTGGTTTAGTGGAACATAGTTATTTGATTCTGGGAGGTGACCTAAATTTTACAATGGAAAAGGATGAGGTTTGGGGACTAATTAGTAAGGAAACCAAGTTGGGGTTGTTTCTTAAGGACTTATTTGCTCAAAAAACACTTATAGATATAAGGGCTACAACAATCTTCCCTACATGGAGGAATGGGAATTTGAGGAGTTAGGGTATGTCCAAAATATTGGATTGATTCTTTGTTAAATCTTATTTGGTTGGTAGAATGGGGAATTTGGCTTCATGGACCCTCCCATCCTTTTCGTCAGACCAAAATTTGATTTTTCCGAAATGGTCCGAGGAAACAACGAAGTAAGCCTATCCATTCAAGCTTAAACATTTGTATCTTAAGAAGAAAGCTTTCAAAGTATTGGTCCATGATAAATGGCTCAATTCACATCCTGGTTGTGGGTTCTCATGCATGGATGTTGCCTGTTACAAGATTGAAAAGTTGAAGAAAGCTATGAGGCTTTGGGTTGGGGATAAGAAAAATGCTTTGGGTTGGGGATAAGAAAAATGCTTTGGTAAGGGAATTGATTCTGAAAGATTTCTTGATAAAGTCTTCGGAAGACCTAAAGGATACAAGATATTTCTTTTCCTCCTCAAAAAATAGATACTAGATCTAGAAAAAAGAAAGAATCATATTCTAAAGTCCCAAGAAGAGGAATGGTGTTTAATGAGCATGGCGACATGGGTGGCAAAAGGAGACAAAAATATTCAATTATTTCATAGTCAAGTGTCTTTTAGAAGGAAACAAAATGTAATCTCATTTATCAGAGATGGAGAGGGGAATCCTTCTCTTCACAAAAGGTGATACAAAGGGAGGAAATCCACTTTTTCAACCATTTATATAGAACTAGAGATGGGGTACATCTGGAACAAACATATGGAGATTATAAACCTCTTTCCTTATATTATCAGTGAGGAGGAAAATGATTTAATAGGAAATATGATCACAAATGAAGAGGTTTTAGAGGTATTGGAAGCTATAGCCATGCATAAGCGACCAGGACCAAATAGTTGGTCACTGGAGCTCTTTCTTCATTTTCAAGATATTATGCTCGAGTAAATCTCTACAATGGTCGATGAATATTGAAAGGATTGGTTCAATTTTTGGTGCAGTATATGCTAATTTCATAGCTCTTACCTCTAAGGTAGGAAATCCTTCCTCCTTTTCCTCTTTGTAAAACATTTTACAAAATGATATCTAAAATCATAGCTAAAAGGATAAAATAAATGTTGTCAAAGAATATTTCTTCAGAGAAATATGGATTCTTAGACCATAGGAAGATTCATGATGCAATTACCATTACTCAAGAATGCATTAATTCAATTAGATCTCAATAGATTGAGGCTTTTATCATGAAGATGGACTTGATCGATGCTTATAATAATGTTAATTGGGAACTATTAAGGATTACCCTACATAAGATTGGTCTCATAGCAATGATAGTCAAATGAATCATGACATGTATTTCAACATTGAACTTTGTGGTCATCATTAACAAGCTTCCCACAAATTTCTTCAAGGCTACAAGGGGTCTCAGAAAGGGATGTGCCGTATCTCTTCTTCTATTTCGGATTGTGGTATATGGATTAAGCATACAGATAAAGGAGTATCTTTCTATGGGTATTATTTATGATTGTATGTTGGTAAGGAAAATTATTCTATCTCACCTTATGTTTGTAGATGATGTTCTATTAATCGGGAAAGCCACTATAACATAATGGATAGACTTTCATCAAATTGTTTCTAGCTTTGGGGAAGCTTCAAACTGTTAGCTCCCTATACTACTAGTGTAACTCCTTATTATTATTAGTACAACCCCCTTATTATATTTTTGTGCCCATGTAGTCCCCCTATTGTTATTATTGTGCCCCATAGAACCCCATTATTTTTATTATTGTGCCCTTACATTATTATTGTTATGTTAGCTCTGATTATATTATGACCACTTAGACTCCTATATATAGAAAGGAGGCTTTGACGTTTGTACAATTTTGTTCATTTGTGTAATGTAAAGGAGGTTGCCCCCTCGAAGAGGCTTAATTCTAAGGCATTTACTTTTATTTTCTATTTTTTTGTGAACTGGTTTCATAACATTTGGTATTAGAGCTTTGGATTTTAGGGTTTCACTGCTCCAAACAGGTCATCATGGTATTTTTGCTATAATAACTGTTTTTCTGTGATGTTTCAGAAGCTAAAAAAAAAACCATTTGAGATGAAATAATGTGAACCTCGGGTCTGAATTTTAGATCTTGTATCGCTATATTTTTAGAGATCTGATCTGAGGAGGTTAGCATTTTTGAAAGCAACATAATTCCGTATCAAACAGGTCATCATGGAATTTTGCTATAATTTGTTTTTTACAAAGTTCCAGACTCTAAAATTAAAACCCATTTGAGCTGAAAGCTTGGTGAAGTTCGGGCCCGAATTTCAGATGTTGTTTCACTATATTTTTGGAGATACAATCCAAGACATTTATGGTTTTTGCAAGCACCCGAATTACATCCCAAACAGGTGACCTTAGGAAAATCATCATAACTTTCTCTATGAGCATCAGATTGAAATTTCATAAGAATGTACAAAAATAAGACGAACTTTAGTTTTTTGGGTATTGAATTCAGGCCCTAAGGTTGAAATAGTGACAAGTGGTACTTCGTACAAGTTCGCTCTACTGAACTAGTCTATAATCAGGTCATCGTGGGAGATTTGACATAACGCTTCCTAGGAGAATCCAATCTTGATTAGACTTGCGGGATTAGAAATAGGACTTAGAGGGCTACGACAGGACATAATTTTAGAACTTGGAGATATGAAATTACATAGTTACAGTCGTTTCAATATCGAGATCCTAAAATTAAGAAAAGGAGATATGAGGAAGTTTGATGGCAAGGATCCACTAAATTGGATACTACAAATGGAGCAATATTTTTGGTGAGCAACAGTATTGCAGCAATAATGTTGCAACTCTTGGGCTTCCTACTTTACTTTTATCAACCCGATAGTTTGTAACAAACTTGGAAACGATGGTGTTGTATGCACAAGTACTAGTTCTTACTACGGGCTATCATTTGGTCAGTGGTGCAAGATCACTAGGAGCTCAAGCCAACTTTTATGGATTCCAAAAGAAGATCTATAAGTGATGAAAGAAAGGAAAGCTTACTCTATAGGGGCTACTCTCCTTACAGAAAGCAAAATAAGACTGAAATGTAAAGTCAACCTAACAAATCCTACTTAACCAACTAATTCTTCTTTTTGCAGAAAGAGAGATGAAAAACCATGAAATGAATGCCATTAGCTACTCAGGAAGTAAACAACATCTACTTAAGCTATTCCTAGAAGTAAATGAGCAAAATACATCTTTTTGGATTTTTATGTATTTTTATGTGAAATTGTCATCTATGTAATTTATTTGATTGTGAATGTGGCAGTGATTTGGTGGCGATGGAGGGCGGTTTTGGGACTTGAGAAGATGTAGGATGGTGTGGATGGGTCCTAGGAGGTCTCAAGTGGCCTTTGGGAGGCTTTTCCCACAACCGGACTTCAAAAAGAAGCCTACAGGAAAATCTACAGGAGGCTGTAGGGGATCTACAGGAGGTCTATAGGAGGTCTACATGAGAATGCCAAGAACGGTTTTGGAGGTTTTGAAGGTGTGAGAATGGGGAGAAAGGGTAGCTAAAGGCTGATATTATGTCTTAAGGCACCTAGGGGTAACCAAGGATTGCTAGGAGAGGAAAAGATGGTCGGGAAAGAGGAAGAAATCCTATGGAAAAATGCAGAAAACTAAGGCAGAATTGAGGTGAACTTTGGGCGACCTGTAGGGCATAGTGCAGGGAGAGAATGTGATGGCCAGTAGGCTGACTTGCTATGAGAAGAGATTTGGTGCAAAAGGACCTGAAAATCAAACAAGGAGATCAAGTAAGCAAGGAAACTAAGTACATCAAAAACAAAATTTTGCATTGATCAAGCTAATCTAGATTATGAGCTATGGAAAGAAATGCAAGAAAAATGCTATAATGAGAGAAAGCATGGAAGGAAACTTATTGCAAGATAGAAAAGAGCATGGTGAAAGATATCTAAAGCAAAGAATTAACCTTCTAACAAACTGCAACACTAGAAATCCTATGGAGAAGGCAAATCTGTGTTTTTGTGGCAGCAAGAGGGTCTTGGCCTAAGTTCATGGTCCCAAAGGGAGGAAAGGAGTCCAAGGCTCCGTTGGTTGCCTTTTATATCTTCTTTCTATCATTTCACCTGCTATGGAAAAATAAAATGGAAACAAACTTATAAATCACCAAAAGCAACCTATTCTTAACCAAGAAAGAAATTCATCTAACAACAACTAATTCATAAACTGAAACAAAGCATAGAAATACAAATAAGAAGAGCTTGGATGATTGGATTGGGCCCTAACCCAAGAGCTTCAGCCCTCTGAGGTAACTCAGTGCTAGCACAAAAAGGATCTCATCTTTATTATCAAAATAATAATAGGATTACATGAAACTGTCAACAAAAGTAATCTTGAAGTTGAGAAGAGCAAAGCTAAAACAAAAATTCGAAAATTTGAATAGCTTCCTAATGAGGTCTGAGGCCTCTATACTTATACAACTGAAGCTCCCAACAACTTCCTTAAAATCAGGGAGGCTTGCTCCCAAAACTTGAGATAAACAAAAGTTATCCTCCACTTTCTTAGCTGCCTCCTAGTGCATTGATGTGGTTATTTGTGCTCCGAGCTGCATGATGGAGAATTCGAAGTGGGGATTCATAAATGAGGGGGATACCCTCCTATAAATCCTCTCCCTTGTCTACTTTGAATTATTGCTGCCAATTGCCCATTAAACCTTAGACTTTATCTCCAAAATTGAACAAAAATCTGCATTAAACACATATTAGACTCCATGGCATAACGACCAACCCAACTCACTCCATAAGCATAAATATAATTAAAAAACATGCAACAAGCTAATAGAATGGTGGATTAAGCTATTTTAGGAGGAAAAATAAGCCCATATAATTACCCATTTATGGGGCTCATCATCACCCCCTACTGAAGGTGTTGCTCATCCTGTGAGCAACTTAATCGATCTCCTCATCTTTGATGGCCTTGATGGCCTCACTAACATCTCATGCTTCTGATGTGAGGTCCTCTTCTTTGTCATGGAATCCTGCCTTTATATCCACCTCTTCCCACTGCTATTGTTCTTCTTCCTCTTTTTTTCCTTTTAGAATTCCTAGCAGCAGTGGGGGACTCAATTTGAGGCCAATCCAATTGATCTTGAAATTCTACATAGAGAGCTTGTATAGTGGCAGTCTCCTTAATGCTTCTTTCATCCTTTTTGGGGAGTGATTCTCCCTAATCTGCAGACTATGTGATAGGGTGTTCCACCTCCTCATACAAGTATGAATACAGTCATCCCCTAGTAACCTTTCCATGTCCTCAAAATGTGCAATGGCATGAGCTTGATCATTGATATACTTAGGGGCAATTTGGGGATTATTTGTAAGCAGCTGGTGTGTGCTGATGAGAGCCATGGGGTCTGATGGCTTAGCTTTGATCATGAGGGGCTCATTCTGCTCCTTTATCATCAACTTCCTTATCTTTGCTGCCCTTAATTCCTCATGATTCATCCATGATGCCATGGCCATTAGTTGCAGGTCCCCTAGCCTAGCATTGGGGTCCCACACGTTCATATCGGTGAGGGCCATGTTATGTAAATAGAACTTTGCTATTTTTGCCTTGTCTTCTAATGAACTTTGGTCGCATAGGTCCATAAACTATTTATAATCTTGGAAAGGCATTGTGCCTTTCTGTGCTAAAGTCCTTATCTGAAACTGTAGCCATTGGTCCTTGAGGTATAATCCATATGATTTTTCTGGTGTTCTCCACTGTAGTGCCTCTATAGACCAGCTGGCCATGGATGCTAGTTGTGTCTCCCTCTCTTGCAGCTGTCTTCTAAGTAATGCATTTTCTGTTTCCAAGTGTGTTCTTGTGATTGCCTCTCTATATCTTACAACACTTAATTCCCTGCCCATTTCTCTAAGATTGTTCTCGATGTGGCCAATTTCCTCTACTCCCTTGGATTTGGTGATTTGCATCCACCTATGGCTACTTATTCTTTCTTTCTCCAACTCAAAGAAAAGTGGGATTGCAAATTTCTGTGGAATGATTCTTCCCCCCTCAAGAAGATGGTAGTAAGAGCCCAAACTAGGATATGGATTAGGTTCTTGAGTCTCTAATGCTTCCTCCTCCCCTGTGACTATCCTTGTAGTCCTTTTTCAAATTTTTCGGTCTCCTGTAGTCTTGACAGGGTCTCCTATAGAAAAGTCTATGCCTCCTATAGAACTGCTTTTAAGTCTTGTAGTTGCACTGTTTCCTTGCAAGTGGAAGATCTAGGAGTCCCTCTTTCATATGTGATAGGGGTTTTAGAGGGAGATTCTTCCCGTTTGACAGTGGGTGAATCTTCAATTACAATGGGCACTTTAGAAGAAGGTCGGGGCTTCCCTCGTTTGATCCTTGTGATCTTCTGAGCCCGGAAATACATTGAGGTCCACCTCTTCCTCTTTTTTTTGGGTTTAATTGGGGTGTTGAGGGCAGTGAGAGTAGCTGTTGCCTCCCTTTCTAGGGTCTCAGGAGATAATTCTGTTTTTTCTAGCCCTTTTCCTCTCCTTGTCTTTTTCTCTGTCTCTGCTGGTTTTGTTTCCTTTTTTTCTATTTTGGTTTCTTCCTCCTCTGTTTTAGTTTCCTCCCTCTCTGTTTGTTCCTCAGTTTCCTCCCCTTCTCCCCCTCGCTTCTCTTCCCCCTCACTATCAGAAGGAGTGAGATCATATCTAAGGGCATTTATATCATCTTCTGTTGTCATGTTTTAGAAGATTTCCCATGCTATGGGGATTGTGAAGGTATGGAGGGGCTTCCACTAACAATTTTATTAACCCATGGTGAGCCAATTGATCTG
Organism: Pinus tabuliformis; assembly: GCA_031772625.1. Lineage (NCBI taxonomy): Eukaryota > Viridiplantae > Streptophyta > Pinopsida > Pinales > Pinaceae > Pinus > Pinus tabuliformis. The sequence continues at coordinate 30,124,885 of CM062811.1, read as the reverse complement.
GACCTCCTGCCTTCAACTTAATGTTGGAGTCTATGAGGGACTGCAGGAGAAGATAGGGGCTGCTAAGTTTCTAGGGTGTTGGAGTGTCCATGACATATCTCATCTCATGGAGAAGTCTGAAATGGTAGCCATAAACTATGCTATATCTCCTTTCACAGGAAATATATTTGATAATATGGTAACTGACCTCATCCTAAGGGTAAGGTATGCTTGTCCTTCTAATGCCATTTTTGTCTTCTACAGGATGTTCATTATTTTGGAAGAAGTTTTTCTTGGCAGACTACCCAATTGGCTTTTCATCTTTGCTCCAAGGTAATCTAAGAGGAAGGGTGGTAACCCTACTGATAAATTATGGGGTGATTTCCATGGAGATACCTCTAAAAGTAACAGTGGCATGGTTGTGATGTACTAACGAAAGGGCAAACTCTTGAGCCACTTCTTCATCAAACCCTTAGAATTTCTCAAAAAATGGCATCCAATTTGCTCTAGTGAAAATGGCTACTACTTCTGGATGTTCATGGAGCTTGGCTGAATTTGTGGGCTCCTTCCTCATGAGTCCCACTGTCATTGTGCTTATAACCCTTTTAAACACCCAAGGTAGAGATGGAGACAAGAATTTTGAAGAAACAGGAAAACAAAGGAAAACTGTGTTTTTTTAAGAAAACAGGCAGAAAATTTTATGTAATTCCTCTTCTTCAAAGGACTCAATTTCTCCTTAAATTTATATCATTCCTTGCATATATTGATAATCAAGGTGGGTATGCATAGAACGTACCTCCTCAAGCTAGAAATTGAGCAGAAACCCCATGTTTTCTCCTTAAAAACAGCTTACTGCCCCTTCTGTAGAACTGCTTGTCGGTGCTCCTGTAGAACCTGTAAGTGATCCTGTAGAATACCGATAGCAGAAGGATGGATGAAAGCGATGGAGAATGATGGTTTCGAGGCTATGGTGGTGACAAAGAGCTTGTTGTAGCTAAGTGGATGAGGATGAAATGGAAGAAAAGGTGGTGAAGGAGTTTTGAGGAGGAGTACTTATTTCTTCTTTGGGATATTTCAGGTGATGGGGTGAGCTGGCAAAAATGTACGTTGCCATATTTGGCCCATTGGACCCCACTACCTTGTCATCATGGCTCTTTCCTGCAATCACTTCCCATCATTGCAGCGAAGTTTTCATATCCTCCACTACCTGTCCTTTAGATTTTTTCTGAGTTGACTAGGCACACGTGTGGTGGCATCTCCAAATGAGCGCAGTCAACAAGATTTAATTGGCCACCTTTTTTTGTTCAACCCTAACCATCTGATTCACTTATGCACATTTTCCAATTACACAAATGCAATAGAGGATGGGGTTAGTAACTTACCTACGAGTTGAATGTACGTTCTGTGAGGCATTTTGGTTCCTTTTTCTGTTGCATGCTTGTATTTCAGTTGCTACATGCCTTTATCTCCTCTATTGCATGTTCTTTGCTTCTTGATGTGTGGCTAGTTTGCTTTGTGTAGGTATCCTCTCGTTGGATCTAGCATCAGATGTCCACTTCAATCCCATGGTTGCACTTCTTTTGTTGCTATGGCTTGATTTTAATGGGATCAGCTGCTACAGGAATTCCTACAGCAGCTCCTATAACTGCTTCTCCCTTTAAATTTTTTAGTTGATTTTTTGTGCTGGCAGCTTTGAGGATGATGACAGAGATGCTGATGAAGATGGAAAGGTACTTGGTAAGCTGCAGGTGATATTTGAGGTGCTTCTTCCTTTGTTGTTTTTTTTTTTTTTCTAAGAACTAGTTTCTGTGTTTTTTCTGCAGGAAGGGAAAAGATGACGATGATGAGGTGGTGCAGGTGTTGGATGGATGGAAAGGAGGCTGGACAGCTGTAGGAGGGTATACATGCTCTTCATGAAACCTCCCAGCCCCTCAAACGATTTTCTGGAACTATTTCTGGGTCTCTGTGATTTCTATAGGAGCCTCCTGTAGAACACACAGGGCCTCCTATAGAACGCACAGTTTTTGGAAAAAACAAAGTAGGGTGGAAGAAAGGTCAGAAATGATGGAGAAGAGTGTGGGGGAGATGAGATATGCTATGTGGAATCTTCTCTTGCTCCCTGTGGTCCACCTATAACTTGCAATGCACATTAAAATTCAATTCCCTTTTCCTTCTTTTCTCTGTTTCTTCTTCTTCTTTTTTTCTTTTTTCTTTTTAAAGACAACTAGGGCACCTCAAGGAGGTATTCACCCTAATTGCCTACCCTGGGCACCTCCGAGGGAGGTTTTCACCCAGGGATCTTATTCTCTCTTTTTTTTTGTTTTTTTCATCATTGGGCCACATCAATAGAGGTTTTAAACCCAATGATGGGACTCAAGCACGTCATGGAGGTTTTCACTTGAGTCCTTATTATTATTATTATTATTATTATTTTGCTTCTTCAGTGAGTGGGTGAAGTGGAGGCTAAGACCTGCTCCACTACCATCATTATCTTATTCATATCTTCTGCGAACTCTCGCTTGGAGAGGGTCTTCTTGTAAATTTTCAACCTATGTCCATTGACAAGCATGGCAATGGCTTCCTCATCAATGGTTCTGATCAGAACTGAACCATTGTCATTGCATTTTTCCAGAGTGTGGGGTCCCATCTATCTTGTCCTTAGTTTTCCTTTGAAGTCTTTAAACCTCAAGTCATAGAGCAGTGCCCAATCTCCCTCTTGGAATTACTTCTCCTTGATATTTTTGTCATGCCATATCTTCCTCTGAAGCTGAACTACCTCTGTGTGGAGAAGGGCTTGCGATCTTTGTTCATCCAATCCACTGAGCTGGAGTAGTCTTTCCCTCTGTGCATGGCTGAGGTCTAGGTCCAATTGAGCTTCCATTCTTAGTGCATTTTATTCAAATTATATTGACAACAAAGCCTTATTCCCATAGACCTGTTCATAGGGCATGAACTCTGTGGTGGTCTTCCATGTTTTGTTGTAGGCCCAGGTGGCCTCAACTAGTCTATTCGGCCAATATTTTCTGCTACTGCTCACTACCTTGGTCAGAATTCCTTCTAAAGCTCTGTTAGTGACTTCCACCTACCCATTGGCTTGTGGATGGTAATGGGTGGAAGTCCTGTGCTTGATTTTATGATGTGTGAGAAAGTCTTCAATCAACTTGGAGGTGAACTGACTACCTTGGTCTGTGACCATTTCTCTTGGATACCCGAACTTATAGAATATGTTTTCTCTAAAAAAATCAACTACTTTTTCCTCTATTGCTTCTTTGATTGCTTTTGTTTCTACCCATTTTGTCAGATAGTCAATGCACACAATGATGTATGTCTTCTGTTTTGAAGGAGGGTTGATAGGACCCACAAAATCCATGCCCCACTTCTCAAATGGATCAAAGGTCACTTGAGGTTGCATGGGAATCTCATCGTTTGGAGTAGGTTTCCCCATCCTTTGATACCAATCAAATTGGTTGGTATACCTCCTCACATCTTGATGAAGAGTGGGCCAATAGTAGCTTGCTTGCAATATTTTGAAGGTAGTCTTCTTTGCTACAAAATGGCCTCCACAAGGCTCATCATGATACGTCAGGAGAATGTCAAAAACTTCCTCCTCCCTAACACATCTTCTCAAGATCTCATCTGGGCCATGTTTGAAGAGATTTCCTCCAATCCAGGTGAAAGGGGCGCTTTTCCTCACAATCTTGCTCTTTTTCTTTGAGGATAGGTGTGGTGGGAACTGTATTGAAACCAAGTAGTTTGCTATATCAACAAACCATTGAGAGAGTACGAAGATAGAAAACACGTGTTCATCTGGCATTTTATCATCCACCATTTCTTCTTCACTTGCAGGCAAATTTACTCTAGAAAAAAAGTCAGTAACAACATTTTCTTTACCACGCTGATCAAGAATGGGCAAATCAAACTGCTGCAGTAAAAGCAACCATCTAATAATGTGAGAATTTACATCTGGTTTGTTCATTAAATATATAATTGTAGCATGACCAGTGTGTACAAAGGTTTGATAACCTGTGATGTAATGTCTGAATTTGTTTAAGGAATGCACTACAACTAGGAGTTCCTTCTCGGTTATCGTGTAGTTTAACTCTGCCTTTGAAAGTTTTTTAGTTATAAACTATATGGCATAAGGTAACTTTTCATCAATATGTCCTAAGGTTGCTCCTATTGCTTTGTTCGAGGCATTTGTATGAATGTGGAAAGGCAGGGCCCAATTTGGGCCTCTCAAAATTTCGGTAGTCACAAGTTTGCTTTTTCAAGGTATGTAGGGCTTCTTGACAGCTTTCGGTCCATATAAATTTGATATGTTTTCCTAAAAGACTAAACAACAGAGAGGCTAACTTGTTGAAATCTTTAATGAATCTTCTGTAATATCCAGCTAAGCCTAGGAAACTTCTGACATCTCTCACCCTTTGAGGAGGTGGGACCCTTTGGATGATGGCAACTTTGTTGGGGTCCACCTACAATCCTTGTTGAGATATTGCATGACCTAGCAGGGTCCCTTCAGTCATAAAAAATTCACATTTTTCTGGACTGAGGGATAGGTTCATTTCAATACACTTGTCCAAGACTTTTCCTAGGTTAGATAAAGCTTCCTTAAAGCTAGAACCATAAGGAGTGAAATCATCCATATATGTTTCCACTGCATCACGAACTAGTTCAGAAAATATACTCAATACTGCACTCTGGAAAGTGGTTGGAGCATTGCACAAAACAAAATGAAGGACCCGATATGTAAAGGTACCCCAAGGACAAGTGAAAGTGGTCTTATCTTGGTATTCCGAGTTGATTTGAATCTGATTGTACCCACTAAAGCCATCTAGGAAGGAGAAAAACTTTTTCCCTGCCAGACCATCTAACACTTGATCTATGAAAGGCAAAGGAAAATGGTCCTTTTTAGTGGCTTTGTTCAATTCCCGATAATCGACACGGATTCTCCACTTACCATTTTTCTTTGGCATTATCACCAAAGGAGAGACCCATTCGCTATCAGAGATGGGATATATGAATCTTGCATCAAGTAATTTTTACAATTCTTCGTTAAGAATGTCTTTAAGGGCTAGATTCATCCTCCTTTGAGGTTGTCTGACTGGTTTGCAATCTTCCTTAATGTATATATGATGAGTACGAACTGAAGTGTGTACTCCCTTCATCTCCTTATAACTCCAAGCGAAGGCATCTAAATGTTTTCTCAATAAGCTACACAACTACTTCTCCTGGGAAGTGGATAGGGATGAATTGATTTTCAAGGTTCTTTCTAGGCCGAACTATATATTTTTAACATGGAGAGAGGTCAGTTCGGCCACACAAAGATCAGTTAAGGGATTGTTTTGGGTTTCTTTCACTATGTCCTCTAATGGCAAGGTACTAGGGGTGGATTCTAAATTAAATTTTCAATGATATCATCCTCATCTTGCGGTCCCCCCCCCCATGGCAGTTTCTAATGTACAAAGTGGTGTAGAATAGACTTCATCCTCATTCTCCTCCTCCAACCAGAGAGGTAGATCATGTTCTAGCAAGGGTTGGGTAGGAGGGTATAAGACTAACTGCTTGGACATATGCCCATTCTTGATGGTCATGTTCCCAACCCAACAGCTGATATAGGCATTTGCAGTAGCCAACAAGGGTCTACCCAGGATGAGAGGATACCCATTGAGTTTTGCCTTCGGCTAGAGAACTAGGAAATCATCAGGGTACTCCCAAGAATCAATGGAGACTATCACATCTTCCACAATCCCTTCAGGGGTCATGGTGGAGCAGTCTTCTAGCTGCAGTACTGTCGTGGTCTCCCTCAAGGAGCCCTAGAGGTTAAGTTGGAGTAGGGGTGATTTTAGGGGCGAATGTTCGCCCTTTGGCGAAATTAAGGGGTTTTAAATTTTTAGTGGGCGATTATTTTGTATCATAGTACACTTTTACAAATCACCTCAAATAACCCACCTTCTTTTAAGGGAGAGGGTAAAAAAGGTAAATTTAGCCCTTGAAATTAGGAGTTACAACCTTCCATTCGCCCATTTTGAAGAATAGGTTTTATTTAAGTGAATCCATTCACCCATTTTCAAGAATATGTTTTATTTAAGTGAATCCTATGCGCCAAAGGCCCAAATACCATATTTATAAAAGAGGTATGGTAAATTAATAAAAATATAAATAAATGAGAAGTATGGTAAATAAATAAATAAATTTTTATATTTACTCCATAAGTCACCTTATATACATGCAAGGGTGTAAACAAATAAAAATATAAGTAAAGTGGAGGTATGGTAAATAAATAAAACTTTTTTTTATACTTACTCAAAAGGTATGGTAAATAAATAAAAATATAAATAAACTAGACGCATGGTAAATAAATAAAACCTCTTTTTATATTTAGTCCATAACCCTCGTTCTATTTATGAGGGCTCAAGAAAGAGGTTTTATTTAAGTGAATCCTATGGGCCAAATACCATATTTGTAAAAGAGGTATGATAAATTAATAAAAATATAAATAAACTAGAGGTATGGTAAACAAATAAAACATTTTTTTATATTTACTCCATAAGTCACCTTATATTTACGAACACTCAAAAAATGCATTATATTTAGGTGAAACCTATGGGCAAAATACTATGGGACAAATACCATGGACTAGATCGTTATTAATACCATGCAAAAAAACATTGTTAACCCTAATATTAGTATTAATAAAAATAAAAATGGCACATGGTATTGACCCATGGTATTCACCAAAATGGCACATGGTATTGACCCATGGTATTCACCTGGAATGTAGCCTATTTAAATGGGGGAATTAAACTAGCATAGATCCATCTTTACTCTGGGATTCGAAACGTTGGTGTAAAAACTCTATTACTGTGGATTCTCCGATCAAAAATTCAAATAGGTATAAAATATCGGTAATTTTGATTTCAAAACATATTTTAAAGAAATGCAATGATTTCATTTGTGTATTCAATAAACACAAGATTTTATAATTAAGTAAAATATTCGCCATGCCTGGTGAGAGATTGGCCAAAAAATTATATATACATATCATATTATTGATAAAATCGCCTTCCATTTTTCCTATATACCATGGAGATTCGCCCATTTATTATACATGCAAATTTAGGGGGGCTTCTTAAAATTTTCCCTGAGTTGGAGCATGGTGTCCTTTGTCATCGTATTAATGGTAGCTCCCAGATCAATCAAGGTTTGTGGGGTCATGGTGCCATTGATGTGGACATCAACTATTGGGCTTCCAGGGTCTAGATATTTCAGATAGATTACCTACCCCAACATCAGGTCGGACAATTGTCCTATGACATTGATGGTTGGGGCATCTCTCTTGCACTTGCCTAGATGCCTAAAGCACTTCTCTTTGATCAACCGATTGTATATAGGCACATATTTTATGGATTGGAGAAGTGGTATCTTTACAAATAACTGTTTCAACTCTCTTAGAAGTTCATTTTCTTCTGGGTGGGCTGTGTTGTCCAAAATAATCTCTCAAGAAAGGGTGGAATTGCTTTAGGTTCACTTTCCTCTTTATCTTCCACAACCTCCTTAAGGGGAGGTTGGGTATCTGGGAGAACCTTCCCAGATCATAGGTTAATCTCCTAAATCTCCATAGAATAAGTTGGGCATGATGGTTCCCCACTATATACTTGTTGAGCATGTCTGTTGTTCATGTTTAGGTTAGGTAGGAATTTGGGCTTTCCTTGGTGGAGCAGGAGGAAATGGTTGTGGTTGAGCAGGTGGTGGAGGTAAAAGAACGGGAGGAGAGTTGTAATAGGGCCTCCACCCCTGATGAGTTGCATTCCACTGAGGTTGCGGCTAAGCATAGGTTTGAAATGAATAGGTGGGTGGTTGGGCATGATATTAAGATGTATAGGACCAAGGAGGAGGCGTGGACCAGGAAGGATGAGTAGGAGAGCCCTAAGAAGGTATGGGAGTGACTTGGTTGGGGTTGTAGTATGCTTGGCATGTCCCTTGCATCCCCTACTGGTATGGTCTAGGTCCATGCAGTCTCCTCTGGTTCATGAAATAGAGTGGTTCAATGGCTCCTTCGGCCCACTAGTATATAGCTTTAAGTCTGGGCAAGGAGGGGCACTTATCTGTAGAATGATCTTCTTCATAGGCTAAACAAACCTCTATAGAGTTCAATCGGCATTCGTTCCTAGGATGCCTCCTGGTGCACCTAAGATAAAAAATGGAAAAAGCTCTCTCTGCTTCCTCTTGTTTCCTTTCGATATGCAAGGGATCCATTTGCATGGCAAGAGTCTGCAACATCTCACTCTTAAAGTCTTCCAACATGTTTCTAAGTTCACCTTTGATGGATGAATTGGATGAGGAGGTACTCGCTATGGGTTGACTCCCCCTACCTCTCTTTCTTGCTACTCTAGAATGATTTCTAAAGACGGTCTTTATGTCCTCATAATGCAGTTGGTAGATGTCTTCCCCAGCCAGTAAATGGAGGGTGTCTAGAAGGTCTTATGGAATTCCCCTAAGTAGGACCAACTTCAGAGATTCAGGGTCAAGTGTACACCTGGCCCTTTTGTAACTAAGTTGGAACCTCTCTTCATAATCTTCTAAAGATTCATCACTTCCCATGGTCATCCAGAATATTTCTTCCTTGGTATCTTTCGACCTATAGTAGTCTTGGTATTTGTTATTAAAGGCTTGTTGCATCTAAGCCTAAGTTGTGATGCTATTGCTAGGTAGAGCCATGAACCAGCGCAATGTTGCATCCTTGAGAGTAGAAAGAAATAGTTTCAACTTTTGCTCATCTTCTACATAGTCATAGGTTCGACAGATAACAACAAACTCAAACAAAAAGGTGTCAGGATCTTTTGTAGTCAAACCATGGAAGTGAGGTAGGGCTGAGGGACTTATATTCTTCATTTTGGTGTCCCCATTGATTTCCTAGATGGGAAAGGTACCCTCTACTCTTTCTCCATTCCCCCTAGCATTTCTGTTTTTAGCCATTGTCTTAGGAGGGATGTCTTCTTCTTCTTCTCCCCCTATAGGTTCTCCAAATATCTCTGGTTGTTCACCAAAAGGTTCTTCTTTATCACTTCCACCGAAGAAGAGAGAAGAGTGGTTATGTGATGCAGTGGGAGTGTTGGGCAAGAATTTTCCTGAATTATCTATGTTCCTACGAGGCATGGAAGGAAATATTTTTGGTTGGTTTTTGTTTTTTCACTGCTTGTACTTGCAAAACTGAAATTGATTGAGTAAACAAATTGCAACTAACTAAAATGAACTCACTAAAATGAAATTGTAGAACTGAAAAGGAAAGAAAATGAAATGCAGAACTGAAAGCAAAGAAATGACTAATATACTTTTGCTGAAGTGAAATTTGCAGAATTGGAAATGAAAGAAAATGAAATGTAGAACTGAAAGCAAGGAAATGACTAATCTACTTTTGTTGAAATGGAAATTGCATAATTGAAAATGAAAGTAGGGAACTGCAGAGATTGAAAGAAAAAACTACTGTACTTTTGATGAAATAAACTACTTAGCAGAAGGTTGTGATAGAAAATAGAGGAAAGAAGTAATCACAAAATACTCTGATGCTTCCTCGGCAACGGTGCCAAAAAGTGGTGAGCACCAGTATTGCAGCAATAATGATGCAACTCTTGGGCTTCCTACTTTACTTCTATCAACCTGGTAGTTCGTAACAAACATGGAAGTGACGGTGCTATATGCACAAGTACTAATTCTTACTGCAGGCTGTCACTTGGTCAGTTGGCTCAAGATCACTAGGAGCTCAAGCCAACTTCTATGGATTTCAGAAGAAGCTCTATATGTGATGAAGGAAAGGAAAGCTTACTCTACAGGGGCTACTCTTCTTGGAGAAAGGAAAAGAAGACTAAAATGTAAAGTAAACCTAGCAAACCCTACTTAACCAACTAATCCTAATTTTGCAGAAAGAGAGATGAAAAACCATGAAATGGATTCCATTACCTACTCAGGAAGTAAACAACATCTACTCAAGCTATTTCTAGAAGTAAATGAGCAAAAGACGTCTTTTTGGATTTTTATGTATTTTTATGTGAAATTGTCATGCATGTAATTTATTTGATTGTGAATGTGGCAGTGATTTGGTGGCGATGGAGGGCAGTTTTGGGACTTGAGAAGATGTAGGATGGTGTGGATGGGTCCTAGGAGGTCTCAGGTGGACTTCTGGAGGCTTTTCCCATGATTGGACTTCAAAAAGAAGCCTACAGGAAAACCTACAGGAAGCTACAGGGGATCTACAGGAGGTCTACAGGAGGATGCTGAGAGCAGTTTTGGAGGTTTTGAAGGTGTGAGAGTGGGCGGAAAGGGTAGCTGAAGGCTGTGAGGATGTGTTAAGGTTCCTAGGGGTCACCAAGGATTACTAGGAGAGGAAAAGATGGTCAGGAGAGAGGAAGAAATCCTATGGAAAAACGTAGAAAACTAAGGCCAATTTGAGGTGAACTTTGGGCGACCTTTAGGGCATAGATCAGGGAGAGGATGTGATGGCTGGTAGGCTGACTTGCTATGAGAAGAGATTTTCTACAGAAGGACCTGGAAATCAAACAAGGAGATCAAGCAAGCAAGGAAATTAAGTACATCAAAAACAGAATTTTGCATCAAGCTAATTTAGATTATGATCAATGGAACGAAATGATGAAAAATGCTATAATGAGAGAAAGCATGGAAGGAAACTTATTGCAAGGCAGAAATGAGCATGGTGAAAGAGATCTGAAGTAAAGCATTAACCTTCTAACAAATTGCAACACTATAAATCATATGGAGAAGGAAAATCTATGTTTTTGCGGCAGTAAGAGGGTCTTCGCCTCAGTTCATGGTCCCAAAGGGAGGAAAGGAGGCTAAGGATTTTTTGATTTCCTTGTATATCTTCTTTCCATGACTAGTCAACCTGCTATGGAAAAATCAAATGGAAACAACCTTCTAAATCACCAAAAGCAACCTATTCTTAACCAAGAAAGAAATTCATCTAACAGGAACTAATTCATAAACTAAAACAAAGCATAGAAATAGAAACAACAGGAGTTTCGCTGCTTGGATTAAGCCCTAACCCAAGAGCTTCAGCCCTCTGAGGTAACTCAATGCTAGTTCAAAAATAATCTTATCTTTATTATCAAAATAATAATAGGATTACACGAAATTGTCAACAAAAGTAAGCTTGAAGTTGAGCAGAGCAAAGCTGCAACAAAAATTCGAAAATTTGACTAACTTCCTAATGAGGCCCTAGGCCTCTCTACTTATACAACTGAAACTCCCAATAGCTTCCTTAAAATTAGGGAGTATTGGCTCCCAAAACTTGAGATAAATAGAAGTTATCCTCCACTTTCTTGACTGATTCCTAGTGCAGTGATGTGGCTATTTGTGCTCCGAGCTGCATGATAGAGAATTCAAAGTGGGGAGTCATAGATGAGGTGGATACCCTCCTATAAATCCTCTCTCTTGTCTACTTTGAATTATTGCCGCCAATTTCCATTAAATCTTTGACTTTATCTCCAAAATTGAACAAAAATATGCATTAAACACATATTAAGCTCCATGGCATAATGACCAACCCAACTCACTCCATAAGCATAAATATAATAAAAAAACATTCAATAAGCTAAGAAAATGGTGGATTAAGCTATGTTAGGAGGCAAAATGTGCCCATATAATTACCCATTTATGGGGCTCATCAATTTTGATTTACATGAGGTGCAACTGTTACAAAAAGTACGTATTTCATATTTATATTTAGAACCAAATCAATTTTTATGGTATGAAGGGCTTTGTTCTCATAAACCACTTCTCATGTGGTCAATTTTCATGGAGGAAATGATAGCACGTTATGAGGATACAAAGGGAAACACTTTCTTTAGCCAATTGATAAATATCAAAGAAAAGGGTTCAATGGAAGAGAACGTTGAGTACTTTCAAAAGTTGAATATAAGAGTAAATGATATTCCAGAGAAGAAAAGAGTTGAAGTCTTCATAGGGACTTCAAAGGATAACATTCAACATGAGGTTCGTCTTTGGGAACCTGATTCATTGGAGAAGGCATTCAGGTTGGCAAGAAAAATTGAAAGTGAAATTATGGAAACAAGGAATCTCACCACTCGTGACTATAATTATGCAAGTTTGTTTTCTCCTAGCCTTCAACAACCTACAAGGTTTACACCAAAAAAATTGGAAGAAAAAAGAGAAAAATGGCTTTGTTACAATTGTGATAGAAAATACTGTAAAGGTCATAAGTGTGCTAAGAAGGAATTATTTTACATAGATTATGAAAAGGAGGAAGAAAAGGATCAAGAAACATCAAAAGAAGTGTATATACACTAGGAACCAACCCCAAAGAAATAAGAAATGAATCCGACCATATCTTGTAAAGCATTGGCAAGAATTATCACTCCTCAAACTCTCAAGATAGAAGGACATATCAAGAAGAAAAATGTTCCAGAAGTGAAAGATCACATCAAGAAAGAAGAAATGAATCCAACCATATCTTGTAATGCATTGGCTGGAATTACCACTCCTCAAACTATCAAGATAGAAGGACATATCAGGAAGAAAAATGTTTAAGAAGTGAAAGATGACATCGAGCATCAAGAAATGAATTTTACCATATCTTGTAATGCATTGGAAGAAATTACCGCTCCTCAAACTCTCAAGATAGAAGGACATATCAAGAAGAAAAATATTCAAGCAGTGAAAGATCACATCGAGCATCAAAAACAAGTTCTCGAACTTTTAAAGGATAACGCCACTTTGCTGCAGAATCAAATGAAACAACAGGCACATCAACATCACAGCGAAAGAAGTTTTGATGTAGCTGATTGGTTATTTTTACAGCTACATCTCAAGAAAGCTATTTGTGAGAAGGAAATGTTGGCAATACTACATGCACTTAAGAAATGACGACCTTACCTAATGGGAAGACACTTCAAGGTAAAAATGGATCATGATAGTATTAAATACTTTTTAGAACAAAGATTATCTTTAGAAAAACAAAAAAAATAGGTCACAAATCTGTTGGGTTATGACTCTGAAATCATCTATAAAAAAGGGAAGAAAAATGTTTTTGCAGATGCACACTCAAAAAAGGATGAGAATGTGGAAGCATTGTTTTGTGCTATTTCTGTTATCCAACCAGATTGGGTAAACGAATCAAGGGATGAATGGAAGAAGGATGAAGAAGTGTGGCCACTCATTCAAAAGTTTCAGAAGATCCGAGTTCAAACAATATTGCCAGAACTTGATGAGGAAGGAAAAATCATATTGGAACCTAGAGTAGTCACAAAAATAAGAACCTGATAGCTACGAAATCAATCAATTTGAGAGTATCTCATCAAGTGGAAGAACTTACTCGTTGAATAATCCACATTGGAGGACACGAATTTTATACAGAAACATCAAGAACTACTCAACCATTGAGGACAACATGTTTTTAAGGAGAGAGGCATGTTAGGTCCCTATACTATTAGTGTAACCCCTTATTGTTATTAGTACAACCCCTTATTATATTGTTGTTCCCATGTAGTCTCCATATTTTTATTATTGTTCCCTTACATTATTATTGTTATGTCGGATCTGATTATATTATGACCCCTTAGATTGCTATATATAGAAAGGAGGTCTTGTCATTTGTATCTTCCAAGAATTGTTCATTTGTGTAATGTAAAAGAGGTTTCCCCCTCGAAGAGGTTGAATTCTAAGGTGTTTATATTTCTTTTCTATCTGTTTGTGAACTAGTTTCATAACACAAACTTACTAATGAGTAAGGGTAAGTCTGCCTTGATCTTGACTAACCATGCCGATGCTTTGATGTTAGAGATCCCAAACTCTTTGATGTACAATTGATTTCATTGAAATGAGGGTTCAAATATATTGGGATTTTTTTGAAGTGTAATAGATATGAGATTAAGGATTGGGATTGGATCATAAAGAAATTTGACAAGACAATTGCCTCTTTGGTCTAAAAAATGGTTGTTGTTGGGTGGTAGAATTGTTATGATCAAATTGATGCTTCAAAGGATATCCATGTATTGGATGCAGATCTACAAGATGCCAAAAGAGAATATAAACAAAATAAATTCTATAATTGTTAATGTTCTGTGGGCTAGTTTAGGTAACAAAAGGAAAATCCACTTAGTTCAGCTTGGGGATCTCTCTAGATAGGTGGATTCAGACAAACTGGGCATCAAAGATTTAGAATGTTTTAGTATGAAATTGTCGTTAAAGAATATTTTGAGGGTTTTTACCGACCAAGGCATATGGAAATATATAATAAAATTCAAATATATCAAAATCAGACAGTTGGTAACTTGGATCATAGAGGGGGCTTTAGAACAAAAAGGTGCCTTCTCTATCATGGAGAAGTATGGTGAAGATAAAACATTGTCTTCTTAGCAATTTGAGATGGGAGGTGGGTTCGAGATTGAGGGTGGAGATTGGGCTAGCTGTTATCAAAAGTTTGGTTGATAACCATTCCTATTTTTCCTTTTTTTTAGTCATTCACATAATAAAGGCATTTTCCTCTCGAATGATATTTATGTTGAGAACTTTCTAAATCCGGTTTTCAAAATCATGGTTAGATGATAGGGAAATAGGACTTTCAATCCCTTTAGCTGATGAATGGAACTAGTATACCCTACAACTGAATTCAGTAGGTATACTTTTACCGACGAAGAGGACTTGATCACATGTATTGGAACCTCTATTAAAGGTTAGGTGATGGTAAAACATGTATACTCTCTCATCTCTCAAGGTCAAAGCTCGGTCCCTAAATCCTTATGGGTCCAAAAGTCTTGGAAATGGGAAATCCCTAAGAAATTGGTGTTTCATTTTGTTGGTTGTTGACAATAAGACTCTAACTTGGAAAAGTTTCATTAAAAGACGCTTCCAAGGTCCTAGAAGATGTGTAATGTCTTGTAAAAACACAGAAGATGCGGAACACTTCTTTCTTTCGTTCCCATTTGTGGTTTCTATCTGGCTCAAGGCCTTTCGATCGCTTAAATCGATAGCCATTTGGGATAAGTCCTCCATTAGAGATTGTCTATCCTAGTAATTCTAAGAGTTTATTGAATTAAGAGTCTTGCCTTTCTATGTCATTTAGGACATATGGAGAGCCAGAAATGCATGGATTTTCGAACAAGTTGAGTGAGATCTGAGGGATACTTTCCTAAGGTATTGGCTTACTTTTCGGAGATAGGTCCTACAAAGGAGAAGCTGTCTAGAAGATGTTTTTTTGTTAAGGAAAATTGGGCTATATATGTTGTAGGCTTTTTTGATGGGGCCTTGTCTTTTGAGAAATGTGGCAGTGGGGCATTTATTGTAATGAAGCCTGAAGATTTGTTTCACTTTAGATGGTATTGTGGCATTGGTTCAAACAACAGAGTGGAGCTATTAGCTCTGTGGGGAGTCATTTTTGCTGCCAAGTGGATCGCCATTGATGAGATTGATGTCTTTGGAGACTCCAAAGTTATTATTGAGTGGGTTAATTTGAGAAATGTTTTCGATTCTTCAACGCTCACTCTTTGGATGATTAATATCATAATGTTGATTAAGGCCTTTAAGAGGATATTGTTTTCACATATCTTTAGAGAACAAAATCATGCACATGGTTTGTTAAAAGATGGGTGTAGTACAAAACTGGGCTGATCAAGTTTTCTGTTTTTGAAAAAGGATCATTTAAGTGTTAAGGGAACAACAAAATATAAAAGACAATACTAGACTTTTTTCTTTTAGTTTCTGTATATATTTTGATTATGTAATTACAAATCTATTACTCTTTATTGTTGCCCCATGAGACTCGTAAAAGAAGTTTTTTTGTTTTTTGTTTTGAACACATATAAAGTATAAAATTGCCGTGGAAAGAAGAAAAACAAAGATATAAATAATAAATCCTAATGTGGAAAAAGACAAAAGTAATGAGGAATAATATTGTAATAATGTAAACATCATACGAAAAAATCCATGTAAATGTAGCTTCTTTTGTTTTGTTTTTAAATGAAAATAAGTGATTAAAAAAAACCAATGTTAATATTATATAATGTATTTGAATCTCTTACTACATTCCATATATATTTTAACTTGATAAAATAACAGTTCACTCGTTTTCTTTTTTTTAATATGGGAATTTTTCTTTCACTAACTTACCATTGACCTACGCCTATAATGAGAAAGGAAATATTTTTTATACTTGCCATTATTCAAGGGAGTTGTCTAACGAGTGGAGGAATTACTCGGAAGGTTAGAAGTGGCTGGAATCCGAGTAAAAAATTCAAAAAAACTTGTAGTCATAGTGCTTGAATCGTGTTTTTGATGGTGGAAATAGATTCAGCACCATCAAAAACGTCTAAAACACCTAAAATTTTTAAGTTTAACAACTATAACTTGGATTTACAAGAATCCTTGACGGAATTTCTCCAAATATAACTGGAATTTCCATAACTTTCTCGACAATTCCTCCATGTAAACTACAACTTATTCCAATGCTAACAATATAGGATTTATAGAAGTCCAATGTCAAAGCTTCCATTATGTCTGGATTTAATTTATGGAAAAAAAATTAAACACCAATAAATGCCTATCAAGCCAACGATATCATGAATCCATCAATGTGTCGTTAGTATTCTATCAAAATTCACGATTTACGTAAATTTCTTTTATACCTCTATACTGTGAATCAAGTCCCGTCAATCCACGCTGAAAATTTGTTAACTCTTGAAATTATATTCTATGAGTGAGTTTGCAAAGGACCATGATACCAAGTGCATCCCTGTGACGTGGTTCAATGCTATCGCTCTCTCATACACATTCTCATATATGAATTGCTAAAGAAATTAAATACATACGCATTAGTAATTGGCAAACAACAATAGAAGTTTATTATTATACCTGAGTTTAACAATCTCGTTCACAACAACGGTGCAAACAACAATGGAAGTTTATTACTATACCTGAGTTTAACAATCTCGTTCACAACAACGGTGGAGGTCAACGCGAAGTTTTGTACAACTTTAGTGCTATCCTATGGAATGGGATTTTCTGGAATTAAAATGGTTTTTTGTATGGAGCCTGCTGAACCTGCGTGCGCCGCTGTAGTTAGATGAAGACTTTCGGTAAATTGTGTGTTGTAATTAGAAAGCTTGGGTGAACATTTTTGTCAAGGAGCCACATACCCACATCTCTCAAAGAGCCTTCACAATTAAAATTGTAAACTTTTTCTTGGCTATTGGAATTCAACTCGTTCTAATTTCATTAAGTTTACTTCATCTATCTCAAATCTTATGAATAAGTACTAGTGCTTACATATGTTCGTTAATTTTAAATTAGGGTTTCAAAATTTAAATGTTATATTTTGTATGTAGTTTAGATACAACCACTAGGCTTGTAGATTTTGCTAACCCTTACTCTAGGAATTACACAATAGTCTAACATAATGCTAATTGCATAAGGATCTGTGTGGGAAAAGCAAGCTCTCTCTCATTTTATTCCCATTTGCTTAGTTATTTAGCTCTCTTTTAGTGTTTAGTACTCTTTATTCAATAATCACATGAAACAAGTGTTGAAGTCCCTTCATATTTGCTTTATGTTAAACATATAGTTGTTAGGGAGATCTTAGGTGCCAACACATGTTGAAGGGGTATACATATAGTTCTAATATATCTGTTAGGGTAGTACCTATATTGTCGCAACACAATTTTCATGGAAATTTTCTACAAAGGCAATGCAATTGCTCATGCCAATTTACACTTAACCCATAATTGATTTTTTTCATTTCCTAAAGGTTGTTTTCACCTTTTAAACTCTTATTTAGGACTTGTAGTTTAGTTTTATGTGTTCTTTTACTAGACCAAGTGTTTTTTTTGTAGAGATTTAAAGGATTGGGAAACCAACCATGTAGGTTTTTAGTTATTTTCTACCAATTAATCTCTTTTAAATTTTTCTTATTGTTTTGCATTGTAGTTGGCTTTGTATTAGACCTATATATTGCTAACTATCCATAAGACATACTATTTTACGTATATCATAGATAGGGAAAATCTCATGTTGTTTCCTCAATACTTGTCCTTTAAGTAGGCTTGTGTAGGACGTCTTTGTCTTTAATTTTTCCAACTCTCTTTCAGTTTTTTTTATCAACAAATAATAGATCATATTTTGTACTATTCTAGTTATTCATTTACTTTAGATTAGAATAATTTTTAAGGGAAAAGAGTCCCTTAGACCCTAGTAAGTTGCTTTCCAATAAAAACTTTTCATTTTGAGATTTTCTTTCTTATGAAGCCAAGTTTAGAAAATATATAATATATAATTTACTTATTTTTTGACTAAAATTTTGTATTATTTGCAAATTCATTTTAGATATCAAAGTAAACTAATATTAAAGAAAAAATTCATTTCATTCAAGTATTTTTTTTTTTTGCTTGTTATCACTTATATTCCGTTGAATTGTCCATTTACTTGTTCTTTCCAAGAAACTGTATTTTTAACTAGTCACATTACACACCTTAAAATCTTATACTCGGTTATAGATGCCAAGCTCTATTTAACAATTAACCTATAATCTGACACATATTAAACTCACATGGGCACCAAAACTAATGTTGTAGCCATGTTAGAACCCTTGGGATGGGAATATAGATAATTCTTCTTGGTCATTTAACATTGAAGCATAGACGTTGAATATTAGAGAGCTTTGAAAAATACTTTCTATCAGACATGGTTCCATTCTACTTGGAAAGAAGCACTCCCTCTTAGGGAGAATAATACTAAGGTTTTGATTGAAGGTGTGATTGGAACTCCTATACTTTCATTATTGAAGATCACCAAACTACTTGATATCTACTTAAAGTCAAGGAAACCTATTGTATGTCCCCATGAAGAGGTGAGTTGTTGACCATATCATTAGGTGTTATTTCCTAGGTGACTCTTATATGAGGGATGGAATATGTTGTACATTCCTCGAAGTTGTTTGGATGTCATCACCTTTTGGTTGCCTTGGATAATTGTCTCTTTTGTAACTTCACTTATTAACTTAGAGACTTCATTCCCCTATTGATTGGTTCTTTGGAAGGCCTCCATCGGCAGACTTAGACTTGTTTAAGAATTATTATTTATCTTTTAGCATAGAGTATTTTTCTTCTAAAAGGATGTGAATTTCTTGGAATAGGGCTCATTTTACTTTGTTTTTGACATAAACATGCCCACTTGTTGCATCAATTATGCACACAATGAGTGTTTGTTTTACCCCCTTTCTTTGTTAGTTTAGACTTCTAGCTATATTACTACAGATTAGTGCGATGATTGCTTTTATTCATTGTAGATACCCATAGGAGTTACTCTCCTAGAAAGTGAGGTCTTAGATCTCAATTTCTTACTAGATATATTCTTGCACCCACTCAACGAGTGAGGGTTCCCCTCATTGACCAACTCTTGGGTTCTAGTTCTTCATTCTCTCATTTCTGCTCACCATCAATAGGTGTTGGTAACTCTATTTTATCTTCCTATAGAGTATCCTCATTCCATACTAGTTTCACCATGCTTATAACTAATACTAGAGCCCATCCTAGTGATCATTACAACTAGCCCTTTCTACCCATTATGGTTATTTTGGATATTCATGATCCAAATTAATTAATCAATGATCCAGTCCACCATGATCCAAATTGGCCTAAAATATTGACCAATATTCCATTCTCCATCCCTACTTTTGAGCGAAATATTGAGTACAATCCCTCCAACCATAATATGTCCTTTTACCTTTGGTGTTCCTATAACTACATGATGAAGGATTCTATTTGGTTGAGGTTGTTCTAATGCACTCTTAATATGTATTGTAGCATGAAGGTACATTGAAAAACCATGAAGTACCCATCAAACATTTGAATAAATTATAATTTCTTTTATTTCCTACTTCCTACTTCCATTCTTCCATGATGTTCAAATTGATATCTTGACAAAATTTCACTACACCATTGCCACTTACATTATAGATCACATCCAAGAGTAGCATGAATGTGTATCTTGTGTAAATCCCCTCAAATAATTGATTGATTATTCATGTATTTATTTTTGAATTCCCTTCTCTCCCCCATTTCCAAGGATGTGGCTATGACCATGCCTATATCTAAGGAAGAAACAATATAGATGGAAAGATGATGTGATTTGATTTATGCTTTGTAGGGATACTTATATATGATCCTTCCTAATGCCCCTTACGCTTCCTCAAGTGACTTATTAGAAACAAGAGCATCCCATGTAGCCTATGTAATTATTTGATGAATGTCTTATAATTAGATATATCCTTATCCCCTTAGATCTAGTGGATATCATTAATTTTATAGCGGTGTGAGTACCTCTTATTCTTACCCACTTCGAGATACATATTTTTATTCTTCCTAGGTAGGAACTAATACATCATATGATACACCCAATCTATATACCCATGTTTATGGAAAGATTTTACTATTCTTTATTTTATGGGTAAATGTTGAATCCATATTATTCCTTCCCTGACCTGAAACGAATTTCTTTAGATCCTTTAGTAGAGGTACCCCAACCTCCCATTAGTTAGCCTACACTTCCCCCACGGGGATAATTTTGTGCTTAACAAAATTTTCCCAAACCCCTAACAAAATCCCAGGAAGAAGAGTAATGTGAAGGGGGGAAAAACCATAAAATTGTAGGGAACAAAAGAACCAATCTCAACAAACTAATACCAATACTAGGGGCAATTAGAGTACCAAAAAAAAGGACAAGGTAATAATTCCTATCCCAAGCATGGAAATAACTTTTAGACCAATTAAATATGTGCTAGTTGTGGTCTTTATGGCCATTACATTTATGACATACCTTAGAAACATGAGACACATTATATGTGGGAGGCAACGAAATATGTAATCATTCTAACCATCTCCCACCTTTTTCTATCCAACCAACTATGTTAAGGAACCCTTCCCCTACATAACGTGTGGCCACACCATAATCCATCCCTTCTATTTCACCTTTGATTCCTAAACAAAATAGAAATGGTAATTATCGAATCCTATACATGGATTATATTACATTTGCCCATTCAATCATGTTGACATGGCATTGCCACAAAATACCCAACTAATCATGTTTGGAAAACCTCTTTCATCCAATAGATATTCTTTGCAGATTCCTTGAAACAATGTTGATCCACAATGTAAGATACTAAATAACCCATTTTGATGAAATTTATCAAATTGACTAACATGGGAAGCCCATAATTATAGTATAGTTAATGACCTATTTCATTCCCCCGGTACTATGTTAACTTTAGAATTCCTACAGACATGTGCAAGAAAACAAAGGATTTAACTATATTCTTTGGATTCTTTTGACTCTTTGGAATCAAACAATTATATTTGATGTTGGTATTTTAGATAAGACCATTCATTTACCCTCTTTCATGGTCTTTTATATTCTAGTACCTACAATAATTTTAGCATATAAATCTATGTCATTAATGAATGTGTATCCACTAGTATTATTGTGACTAAGGTCTATAGTAAGTTAGGTTAACTAGAGCTCATTTGATCAAAGGTCACCCGACATGTGTATGATGGATGAACCTCCAATACAAAAGGAATGACTAGAATTATCTTCCCAAGTGGTAATAAAGAAATTTCACCTTAATGTAGGAATCATAAATGCCTTGTTTAATTATAATATTTTCTTAGATTATAGTTTTACGTATTCTATGAAGGTCTTTTTATCTTCAATGTACCCTGACATGAGATTCCATAACGATGGGAAAATACTCACCATAGGCCAACATACATATCATTATCCTAAGACTCAACTCAACGTTAAGAATTTTATTTCCTCTATGGGTGGAAATTAAGGCATCGTTCCTATTATCACAACAACCACAAATTCTATAAAGGACGTGGCTTGCTCAGTTATTATTTTGGTCCTATTCTTATTAATGATCCACTAAAATCATCTCAATTTTTCATGGTGTCCTCTTCTTGATCTCCCAATAAGCATGTAGTTTCATCTTCATAGTCATCTGCTAAATCTGTAGTGCTTGCATGTTCAACACATACAACTAGGGGAATTCTCTCTAGACACTAATTGTTGTACCAAATCCCTTTCTTATTTCAAACACTTATAATATGGGCACCCCAACCATTGTCATGTTAAATTTTCCTAAGCTTACCTTTGGATTCCAGTTTGGTACTAGGATCCTCCCACCTGTAACCCACCCATGAGTTAATTCTTTATTTTGCATTGAAACTTGTTAAGCTAATAGTAACCACCCATATAGCTAATACATCATCTACATAGGCCCAAACCAATCCTATGAAAGTTGGGAAAGGAGTTAATAAAGGGCTAAAGTCCAATAAGAAAAGGGGCATTGATAATTTTGGACAAGTTATTTCCATGGAAGGCATTGCACCTAGAGCCCCACTACAATATGATTTAGAAGATATATTTGGCCATGTGTTGATGGGCTAGACCCACCAACATTAAAGGGGGTCTCCCTGACATGTGTTCTTAATTAGACCTCATATCGTATGGGATAGGAGCACCATCAGGAATATGGCTTGGTTGTCGGTTATCTTAAAGATATTCCTTGGTTCTAACTGTTAGCAAGAGAGAGGAATGAAAATGTGCATTCCAAAAGAAAGGGGGTGTGCATGGTGAGTGTTCGATCATATGCATGTCAAAATTATTTCACTACGGAGGGGGGTAAAAGTGACCCTCGAAGAGAGAGGTAGTAGTACCACCCAAGTAGAGACAAACATAAATGAGAAGGATATGTGCAACATCAAGCAAAATAGTCCACATAGATACGATGGTCGGTGCAGCCGATGTAATGAGGAGTATTTGTCTAATATCCAGTGGAATAGTCCATGAGGATGTGAAAATGGTAATATAAATTACAACACATTCTCAATATGAAAAGTACCAAAATAATCTAAACAGTTCAACTAATTTAGCATAAATGAAATCAAACATGAATTAAAAACATTCACATTATAGTCTTACAAATATACATAATCCATGCATGAAGATTATTCTGGCCCGTAGGGCTTCTTATATTAAGTAAAAGTTCCAAGAAACAAGTATACAATGAACACCACTAGCTCTAGTAGTGGAGCATTGGAGCCACTCCTTGCCCCTCAAAAGAACTATATTATCTCTCTACTGCCTTGCAGGAGGAGCCAAGCTGAAATGTCCTTTTCTCTTACAATGAGGGTGTATATATAAGAATTAGGAAGCGATGCTTCACCTTCCTTATGACTATTCATCTATACTCATGACTTTTTGACTTCCTATGATTTTTCAACTTTACATGACTCTTCATATTCCATGCATGTCATTTTGACTTCCACTTTAAAATACAATTTCGAAACATACTTTATAAAAATCATTAACCACAATGGTGTGGAATGTGAAAACTCATGACATGACATGACATGACAATGCTGACATAGACTTGCTTGATGATGTGGAAATGGCAAGTCACCACTGCCACTATGTGCTGAAGGTCTTGTTCTTTTCACCTCTGCAAAGCTTGGTGATAAGGGATCTTCAATGATCTCCAATATTGAATGGTGATAGAAAATTGGTGTCGCTTTGTTTTCTCTTGATTGATCAACTTGTGAATTCATCTACGAGATGGTCTTTTGGCGTGTTTCCCTCCATCTCCTTCTTCATCTTGTAATTGCATAATAAGGTACTCGTTTGTGCAATTCACTCATGTCGAGACGACATCAGTCCCAAAACCCCCTAGTCTAAGATGAGCTTGTTGATCCATTGATTGAGCCGACACTAGATGTAAGGGTAGGAAAAGGGATTAGTGCCTATGAAATTGTATAGTTAAAGAAGGAAAGGGGAGCCTTGAGCCTTGAGAATACACAGTGCATAGTTCAGGCTAGGTTGAGGGGACAAACTGTGCAATTCCTAGGGTCAGTGTGACAGGCTAAGGGGATGATCACTGAGTGAAGAAATTGTGCAGTTATGGGAGACAATAGAGGTTATGCCACTGTGTATTTTCACAGTTTAGGATCTCAAGGATGATCTTGAGGCTAGAGACTATGAAGTGTGTAGTTAGGGCCATGCTGGGAGAAAAAATTATGGAGTTCTGGGGAGAAAGGCTATGTCTTGGGCATAGAAACAATGTAGTGCAACAATCGTGGGAGGAAGGAACCATACATTTCACAACAAAAAGAGGAAAGGTCATAGTTGAGGACTGAGACTACGCAGTGCATAGTTCAGGGAGGCTGGGTGAAGCTAGGTTGCTCGGATATGAAGCTTTCCAGAAAATGACTAAGTGCAGGATTAGTGAGGCTGATGTGAATAGTGATAAAAATTTGACTATGATCACACACATAGAATACTTGAAAACACAAAAATATAGATCATTTAGGACACATGAAATTAAATTTCCCTTTGTATGACAACTTTACGACAAGTGTGACACTTAATATACACTTTGCGGCGACCGGGACGACACTTGTGCAACAATGCTTAAAACTTTGGAAATGAGTGTGACAAATGTTTAAATGGTTGAAAAAACTATTTTACATAAACGTGACCTCTTGAAATCACCATAATGGGATTTTATACATGACGCGACAACCAACATGCGAAAATACGATATTTTTCCTATCTTGCAAAGGGGACAAAAACTCCTTAAGAAAACACATGAAATTAGTTTCAAATTTTTCGACAACAATGTAAAATACTAAAGAAGGCTCTAAAATTGAGCGTAATACAAATTTGTTAGGTTTGTTATAGCACCAAAAACAGTTGGCGACACACTGGTAAAAATCTAGTTTCACTGCCTTGGTTAACTCTTCTACGCAGGGCCTTGGTTCTTCAAGGTGTATTGATTCATCATGTGGATTACATTGGTCTCCCTACTTACCCCATGAATAAAAATGGTACCCTCTATACCTTTGTCGGCTTAACAAATCATAAGATGCAACGATATCGCAAAGTTTCGAGTTGGGAAGGGTAGTGAATTTCACGAGCTTAATATTTTCAAAGTATGTTTTTTTCATCTCTGGTGTTGCTTCGCTACTAGCAGGCCTGGAAAGTACCCAAGCAGAGTCCCTATAGGAACACAAACATTTCTCAGGATCCAGTGAGCCTGGACAATACCCCAATGGCGTTGCTTGCTTCACCTCCCTTCTCAGGAAGCCTTTCTCTTATTTCGCCTTTATTTATTTATTTTATAGGACTATGCATTGGAACTTATTCATTTTATTGGCGGAAGGGGGATCCTGATTTATTGAGACCAAAAGAGGTTGTTCCTTTAGAGAAGCATATAGAGACCTTTGATTTAGGTTTTATCGTTTAGATTTTTCCCCTTCTCCTCCTCTACTAATTGGATAGGCATGATAACACAAAAACATATTAAAAAATCGAGTATGGGCACGAGGTTTTCCTCAATAGACATAGGTTCATGGTTTAACCAAAACTCTCCTTACGGATGGATCGTATTTTCTGTCTGAACTTCATTGACCAAAACATATAACCAACACAAGGAAGATGGACAAAATCTTAGCCAAATGTCAAAGTGTCACAAGACTCTTTTTTAAATCAGCCACACACAAAGGAAGCCAGGAAACACATTAACATGCAACATTTATTTATAGGACACATAAAGAAAACATAAACAAATGAAATAAAAGGAGAGTACTATGTACAGGCATAGGACATAGCCCTAGATTTTCATTGAAAATAATTTTTTAAGTCTTGGCCATTGACGGAGAGAAAGTCAATCCTCTCATCAAGTGATTGTAGATGATATGGGTGCTAGCAAAGCTTTTCATCAATTGTGAATGGTCCAATCCACATGGATTGAAACTTGGTGTGTTTTCCTTTGTCCTCATGGTACTTGTTGCACTTCAAGACTAAGTCACCCACGGTAAATTTATTCGTCCTTGCAGTCTTCTTGTCGAACCACCTCTTGATACGTTTATGATGAAGTGAAAATATTTCTTTTTCTTTCAACCTTTCTTCCTGCAACTTTTGAAAAGTGTCTATCCTATGTGGCATGAATAAGCATGGCTTGCCTTTGGATTCTTGAAAAGGTTGGAAAGAGGGAAAGTAAATCTTAGGAGGAAGGATGGATTGTTTCCATACACCGGAAAGTAAGGGGAGGTGTTGAGAGAGGGCTTTGGCATGACGATCAACCCATAAAGAATTTACCAAAGTGGAGTGTCAGTTCCTATGTTCAAAGAATATGTTATTTTGATGATATGGATAAGGTTCTTATTTTTGGATTCAACAAGACCATTCACTCGTGGATAGTAATTATTTGAATTCTTCAATGCAATTCCATTTTCTAATGCAAAATAATATAATTTCAATGACAAAAAATACATCTCATTATTGAAAACAAGTGAAGTCAAAATGTCAAACCTAGAAATTATGTTCTGTTTAAGGAATTTGATGACTTATTAATCATTCACTTGTTTAAGTAGAACTACTTCTGTCCACTATGTAAAGTAGTCTCTGGTAGTGAGAATATAGTGGTGGTGCTCTGACGAATTTTGAAATATTTCTCCAATGACATCCAAGCGCCACTATTGAAAAGGTTATTCAACTCCAATAGGTTGCAATGTGTTGGTTTAATTCTTGTTTCAGTGGGCATACCTCTGACAGACCAGAAACTTGTAGGCATAGGCATGAGAATATTTGAATAATGTAGGCCAATAAAAATTGGTCTGCATAACTTTATGCATAGTTGAGTTACTCATGAAATGTCCCCCAATTGGTCCATCATGGAGATGATGCAGTACTTTCTCTTAATCATGTGCTTCCAAACACATGAATAATACTTCATTATGGTGTTTTTTGAAAGGCACCCCATGCACCAACTGTTAAGATAATTATTTGCATCTAAGTTCCCTCTTTTGGTGTGTGGATAAATGGGAGGGCATGATGTCGTGCTCAAGGTATTGGTGCACATCTGAGTTCTTAGAGTCCACAATGTTAGTGAGGCAAGCTCGCTCGACATTGTACATTTCAATTTCTTTCTCCCATCCTGAAAGATATTCTTATTCCTTTGCATCCACTTCTTCTATTGCTAGTCGACACAAACCATGGCCCTTGATTGTGTGAACTGTTTTGAACTCTAAGTCATATTCCTGTAAACCAATCATCCAACTCACTCTTCTCTCACCCAAATATTATTGAAAAAACAATGATCTGACTGTTGGGTGTGAAACGAATATAATACAGTGGTTTTTAAAGAGATAGGGATGAAAGTACTTCACTTCCTTGTATACTACATAAACCCATTTATCAATCGTGGGATGATTGAATTGGAGTCCTTAAAGACTAGCGCTCATAAAGGATATAGGTTGCTCATTGTTTTGATCATCCTTTTGTGTAAGCATGATGATGAGAGAAGTTTCAGAAGAAAAGGTGTAGAGAAAAAAATATTTGACGAAATTTTGGTTGTATAGGGTAGGTGCTTCTATGATAACTTGCTTTATGCCAGAAAACACATACTTTTCCCTTTTATCCCATTTGTAGACTACATCCTTCTTCACCATCTCCTATATGGGCTCAAAAGTCTAAGCATAATCGGAGATGAATTTAAGAAGGAAGTTTATTTTCCCCACAAAGGGTTGCATAGATTTCTTGTTTATTGGTAAGGGAATATACATGATTTCTTTGACATTTTCCAGGTCTACTTTAATCTTGCTCTTATAAATGATGTGGCCCAAGTGATTACCCTAATACATTGCGAAAATACTCTTCTTGGGATTAAGAGATATCCCCTTATTTGCAACATTTCTCGATACTTTTTTGCAAATGGCGTATGTCATTGGATGTCATCTTATAAAATACTATAACATCATTAAGGTAGATGACCACACTTTGTCCAATCAATCCACAAAATGTAATGTCCATGGCGCGTTGAAATGTCACACCAAAATTAATCAACCATAATGTCATTCTATTGAATGCGAACGTACCAAAATTAGTACGAAATGTCATTTTAAGACTGTTAGGATCTGAGACTAGAACCTGACTGTATCCTGAATACCCATCCTATATAGAAAACATTTTTGACCCAAATATTGTTTGGAATATCTACTCCATAAACGACACAGGGTAGTTTTCCTTTTCTGAGGTGCGATTCAAGTTGTGGACATCAACACACACGTGGATTTCCCTAGACTTCTTCCTTACTAGGACCAAGTTTGACACACAAGTAGAATGTTGCACTTTATAAATGATTCAAGCATCCATCAGTTTCCTTAGCTCCTTTTGAATAGGAAGCTCAATCGTCTGATGTACCTTCCACAACTTTTGTTGGAACAAATTGGCCCTTCTTTGATCAGAGTTATATGCTGGATAATTCGTGTGTCATAAGCTTTTATTTTTTCATACGTCCATGCGAATACTTATTGGTATTTCTTGAACAAGCGAATAATGTCTTACCACTCTTGTGGTGTGTAACAAGTACCAATATTGACAAAATTCGGATATTTTTCTATTCCCAAATGTGCGACAACATGGAACTGTGGGCTATAGCATTTAGAGGCACTCAAAAGTGGTTTTAGAAGTCATACATATTTTCCAATGATACCACAGTGTTTGGCATGAGTTTTCCTTTACTTGCACTAGATGCATCCTCCAATGTCTTCTCATGCTTATCTTCATTGATCACTGCATATTTGAAAATATTAGTGTTTGCCATGAAGTGAAATATATGTTGGTCATGATTAAAAACGCGTAAATTAGAATTGTTATCAAAAATAATTTCTACATAAAAACGATCCCTATGTGGTGACAACTGTTGGGTTGTGTTATATTCTTTCCATGACTAGCCCATATAGTTAACCAGGGGGTTAGAGGGGGGGCGGAGGCCCCCTGTTCGTTGCGCTGATTGTGTAGCGGGGGGGTCATAGGGGGTTTGAGGGGTGTAGGTAACCCCACTCTATGGGGTCTGGGGCAGCACTCCAGAAAATTTTGGTTTTGGAAGCTATGTTAGGTTGGGCAGACCCACCTATGGTTTTGTGCATGTTTTTGGACGCGATGGTTTTTGGTCCATGTTATTAGATGTGTCGGCATGTATAAATATTTATTGTAACATTGGAAGGAACATAATGAAAAATCAAGCTGGTAGTCCCAGGTTTGGGATCTAGGAGAAAATATCTGTATATGTGTTTTATGTATTATGATCTCACATTATTTATTTTATGTGTTTTAGAATTAGTATGCAGGTAATTTCTGTACGGGGTTAAAACCTACATTTAGTATCAGAGTTGTTTTGGCTTCAAGGGGATGCCTTTGTTGCTGAGGGGTTTCACTCGGGCTTGTGGTAGACCCTATTCAGTGGGAGGTCTGTGAGATCTATTCTAGTGGTGAAAGAAGATGGCGAGTAGTGGAAAGATAGAGATTGAGAAATTTAATGGTTAGAGTTTTGAGTTGTGGAAACTCAAGATGAAGGATTTGTTGGTGGATAAAGATTAGTGGATCGCGGTAGATCCAGGTACTAAACCAACGGGAGTGTCCAATGAAGAATGGAAGAAGTTGGATCAGAAGGCAAAGAGCACAATACGATTGTGTGTCTCAAATTCAGTACTTTTGAATGAATCAGGGGAAGCTACGAAAAAGGCTTTGTGGGACAAGTTAGGGACTTTGTAGCAATGTAAGTCTTTGGTGAATAAACTGTTCCTACGGAAACACTGCATAACCTAAGGATGAAAGATGGAGACTCGGTGACAGAGCATCTGAATGCATTCAATACTGTGGTAAGTCAGTTAGCATCTGTTGATATTAAAATTTCAGATGAAGATAAGTGCATCAGTTTTTTGTGTTCTCTACCAGATTTGTGGGATAGTCTGGTTATTGCAATAGGTAGCAATGCAACTACCTTACAGTTTGATGAAATAGTGTCATCCTTGCTGATGGAGGAGATGAGAAGGAAAAATATGGAGAGCCAGAATGGTGATGCCTTGTCTATACTAGGACAGTCCTAGAACAGAAACAAAAATAAGTCATCGAGTGGGAGATCTAAATCTAGAGGGAGATCTAAATCTCCGGGAAAACTTGTAAAGGTGGTGTGCTGGAAATGCAGAAAGGAAGGGAACTACAAAAAGGATTGTAAATCTAAAGCTCCTGATAAAGGAAAGGGATCTGATGATGCTCCTTCTGCAGAGGTGAGAACCACCTTAGATGAAGGTCGGGATGTGTACTTGGCTTCTTCAAGTACACATATAGATCATGAGGCATGGTTGATTGACTTAGGTGCATCCTTTCACTTCACTCCCCATAGAGAGTGGTTCTGTGAGTATGAGAAATACAATGGTGGTGATGTCTTCTTAGGGGATGATAGGAAGGCTATAATCATTGGTCATGGAAAAGTAAAATTGAAGTTGCAAGATGGAAGGGTTAGAACACTTCCGGGTGTTTTGCATATTCCTGCATTGGCCAGAAATTTGATTTCTGTAAGAATGTTGGATGATGCAGGTGTAAGAACAGTGTTCAAGAACGACACCTGCAAGATGGTTCGGGATCACTGGTATTGATGCAGATATTTCGGATTGGAACTCTATACAGGCTGCAAGGTAGCACGGTTGTTGATGGGTGCAACAGTTCTGTGGTTTTTGAAAGTGGAGCATAAAATCTAGTGGTCTCTGGATAGAAGACCATGTTGTGGCATCAAAGGCTTGGACATATTGGAGAGAAAGGCCTTCGAATACTTCATGGTAAAGGTATGGTAGAAGGTATGAGTAATAGCTCTCTTGATTTTGATTTCTGTGAAAATTGTGTCTATGGGAAGCAGAGTCGGGTGAGCTTCCCCTCTAGTTGTAAGAGGGCAAAACATATATTAGAGCTTGTGCATAGTGATGTGTTTGGACCTGTGAAGGTTCCATCACTGGGTAAGTCTGTGTACTATGTATCAATTATAGATGAATTCTCAAGGAATACATGGATATATTTCCTTAAGAGGAAATCTAAAGTCTTTGACAGGTTTAAAGAATTCAAGGCTCTGGTGGAAAACCAGACGGAGAAGAAGATAAAGGTGCTGAGGACAGATAACGATGGAGAGTTTTGTAGTAAGGAATTTGAAGAATTCTGTAAGAAGTGTGGTATAGCACGGTAGAAGACTACTCCATATACACCTCAGCAAAATGGATTTGCAGAAAGAATGAGCAAGATGTTGATGGAAAGGGCAAGAAGTACGCTCAGTGGTGTCGGGTTAGGACAGAATTTTTGGCAGAGGTGGTGGAGACAGCATGTTACCTGGTTAACAGATCACCTTCATCAGCGTTGGAGGATAGAATTCCACAAGAGGTATGGACTGGTAAGAAACCCTCTCTTTCACATGTGACGGTATTTGGATGTGATGCATATGTACATGTTCCAAAGGAGAAATGAACCAAGTTGGACAGTAAATCTGGAAAGTGCATCTTTATTGGATATTAGGATGATTTAAAGGGTTATAAGATTTGGAACCCAATAACAAGGAAGGTTGTGTACAGCCGAGATGTGGTGTTCAAAGAGGTGAAAGATGTTATTAAACATGAAGTCCAACCAAAGGAACGTGAGAAGATAGAGTTTGAACTAAAGGAGGAAGAATCATCCTCTACAGTAGAGGAGGAATCAGAAGATGAAGAGCCACAAACTCCGGGTGTAAGAATATCAGTTTGAGAAAGGAGGCAGCCATAAAGGTATAGTCCATCTGCTTTCAGTTCAAATTTTTCTTTATCTACTATTGGTGATGATCCTAGAACTATGAAGGAAGCAATAAACTCAGAGGATGGAAAACTCTAGAAAGAGGCCATGGTTGATGAAATGGAATCTTTGCAAAAAAATGAGGCTTGGTATCTGGTGGAGTTTTCGGCTGGAAGGAAACCCATTGGCAAAAAATGGGTGTTCAAGAAGAAGACAAATGCAGAAGGAAAGGTGGAGAAATACAAAGCTCGGTTGGTAGAAAAAGGTTATTCCCAGGTGTCGGGAATTGATTTTGGTGATATTTTTGCTCCTGTTGCCAAGGTAACTTCTATTAGATTACTTTTATCTGTTGCTACTGCTTTTAATTGTGAGGTAGAACAGATGGATGTGAAGACAACATTTCTTCATGGGGATTTGGAAGAGGAAATCTACATGAAGCAACCTGAAGGCTTTGTGGTGAAGGGTAAGAAATAATTGGTATGCAAGTTCAAGAAGTCTTTGTATGGGTTAAAACAGTCACCAAGGATGTGGTATCAGAAATTTGATACATTTATACGGGTAATTAGCTTCACCAGAAGCAAAGCAGATCACTATGTGTATTTTAAATTAATTGGTGACCATGTTATTTATTTGGTCTTGTATGTGGATGATATGTTTTTGGTTGGAAATGACAAAAAAATTATCTAGGATTTGAAGACCCAATTGTCCTCCAAATTCGACATGAAAGATCTTGGTGATGCAAACTATATTTTGGGGATGAAAATTAAAAGAGATCGGGCAAAGAGGAATCTCTAGTTAATCCAAAGGAAGTATGTTGAGAAAATATTGGAGATATTTAATATTTAGGATAGTAAACTAGTGAAGGTTTCTATTCCTATAGGTGTAAAGTTATTTGTTGAATAGTGTCCCAAGACACAAGAGGAGGAAGAGGACATGTCCCGTGTTCCATATGAAAGTGCAGTCGGTAGCCTAATGTATGCGATGGTCTGTACTAGACCAAACATTGCACATGCAGTGGGAGTATTGACTAGGTTTATGTCAAAACCAGGGAAGGAGCACTAGACAGCAGTGAAGCAGGTTTTTAGGTTTTTGTGTGGCACTAGTGATTATGGTTTGTGCTACCAAGGAAGACCAGGATTGGATAGAGTGTTGGATATTCATGGCTTTGTGTATGTAGACTACGTTGGAGATCTAGATTAGAAAAGATCTACAAGTGGGTATGTGTTTAACCTATTTGGAGGTTCAGTTAGTTGGATGAGTAAGAAACAATCTGAAGTGGCACTATCAACTATAGAGGCATAATACATGGCAACACTCATGCAAGCAATGAAGTAGTTTGGTTGCAGAGATTGTGTTCAAGTATGGGGTTAGTACAGGGAGCTATAAGGATAGATTGTGACAGCCAAAGTGCAATTTTCTTGGCAAAGAACCCTGCATATCATTCAAAGACAAAGCACATTGATGTTCAGTATCACATTGTGAGGGATATGATAGAAGAAAAAAAGGTGTTGCTGGTAAAGGTGGACACTTTAAAGAATACTACAGATGCATTGAAAAAATCTGTGAGCTCTGAGAAGTTCTCTTATTGTAGAGAAACAATGGGCGTTGTAGGGCAAGATAAATGACTAAGCTCTCTTGTGGCCCTCTGTGGAAAGAAAACAACAAGTGGGAGAATGTTGGGTTGTGCTATATTCTTTCCACGACTAGCCCACTAGTTAACCAGGGGGTTAGAGGGGGGGCGGAGCCCCATGCTTCGTTGCACCGATTGTGTAACGAGGGGGTCACAAGGGATTTGAGGGGTGTAGGTAACCCCACGCTATGGGGTTCATGGGTTTTGGAACCTATGTTAGGTTGGGCAGACCCACCTATGGTTTTGTGCATGCTTTTTTGCACATGTTTTTGGACGCGATGGTTTGCGGTCCATGGTTTTGGACACAATGGTTTTTGGTCTATGGTATTGGATGCTTCAGAATGTATAAATATGAATTATAACATTGAAAGGAACATAATGAAAAATCAAGTTGGTAGTCTCGGTTTTGGGATCCAAGGGAAATCTCTGTGTTTTATGTGTTATGCTCTCGTATTGTTTATTTTATGTGTTTTAGAATTCGTATGCAGGTAATTTTTGTATGGGGTTAAAACCTACAACAACCTAGTAGAAACATTTTCCAATGCATCCACAGTTGCATTATTCATTCTAGGAACATATATAATATTAAAAGCTTCGAAATGCGAAATCAAATTCTATACCTCTTGTTGGTAACTTTTGAGATGATGTGACACACAATGTATGGTATCACATACCTATCATATGATAGTTTTTTAGTCACCTATTGCTTTAAGAATGACAATGTTGAGGTCAATGGCTCTTTGTAAACCCAATATGAGTGCTTCGTATACTGCAATGTTGTTCATGCACTCGAATTCCAGGTAGCTAGAGATGAGATGTTTTCTCTATCACAGGTCTATTAAAACGCAACTAGCTCTAGAGCCCTCCTGCATTTTGGAACCATCAAAATACAAAGTCCACAGATCATATGTACAAGGGGTACATACTACACTAGTACTATTATTATTACTACTACTAACTATACAAACATAATTTTCACCAGTTAGAGTAGGAAGGAGCTTCGACTATGTATTTGGTGGGACTGGGGATGACTGAGAAAGATAACACCCCTTATTTCCAAAAGTAAGATCCATGAAAGCCATTGATTCATTATGTCCATTTGAGGGAGTAAGAATATGTCTCATGTATCTCTCTGAGTTCACTCGAATCTAATGATTTCTACCCCTTTATGGAAGTTATAAATGTGACCAATTCATAGCAATGTACCCTTGTAGCTTGCTAGACCAATCTCTGCTAAAACTTACTCCATATGCTTCCGATATGTCCACAATTACTCTGTTTATACGTTGGTGAACTCGATTGTTGGATGATAAATGGACAAGCACATCTCTAAGTTCATCGATGCATGGACAAGAGTCTTATCCAACTGAATAATTTGTGCATATGTTTTGTCCCATTTTACATTGATTTTCTTTGTGATGGATAGGGGAATTACATTTACCGATGCACCAGAATAAACTAAGCATTTATGTGCATTATAATATAAAATTTAAAATGTTAACAAAAATGGAGGGTAGTGAGTATTTACATCGAAAGTTAGAGCATTAAGTACAAACTCTAGTGAACTAGACAACTTACTAGATTTGGCTCCCTTTTGTGAAGAAGAATCATTACCTGAGATGGGTTGTCCAAGTGCGTGTAAGATAATGTGCCATTGGATCGCGATATTTTTTAATTTTAATAGTGAGATATTCGTTTGAGCCTTCTTCATTTCATTAAAAATGTTGTAATATAGTGTAGGAGAGCTTGTGGAAGTGTTTGGAGGAGTTGGCTTGTCTACTACTTCTGAAGTGATAGACTTACTTTTACTACTTGTGGAAGTGATTTTTTCTATGAATTCATTTCCATACTTGTTCTAAGTATTTTTCATTGAGTTGATGGGCAAACTGATCTTCCTCAGCAAATTCTCCTTCAATTTCTTCTTTGTGAACTCTTGTGTAGGAACCAGCCCTTGGATTCTTAAGTTGTATCGCGTGGTCTACTTCTAGGTCGGGTCATTACTCATGGGTCTCTTCTCCTCATTTGTTTTTCTAGCTGTGAGTATGCAATTAAATGTGTTTATTACATGCCCCATGCTTGGAGTCTCTTTCTCTATAGCAATTTATTCATTTTCATTTGCAGGCTCAGTCAGGCCATCAGTAAGCACTATGTCAAAAAAATGCGTAGCTAGAGCATTCATGTTATGGTTCCACTGTGTGCATGTTTTCTTTGAGTGATATTTTTGATGAAATGAACAGTCTTGATCCATCCCATACTTTCGATATTTAGCACAATGTTCGATATTTGTGCAAACTTGGCTGACTGGTTATTTCTGCTACTGGAGTCAGAAGTCCTTCTCAAAAAGTTGAACTTGGGAGGCCTACTACTCATGGAGGTGTCACTTGATATTTGTTTCAATTCTACCAACTCATTGGACAAAGATTTGATGGTGTGGGTCAATCTTTCAGGATCAATTACTTCTTTTTCTTTAGCATTTCTTATGGCAGCCTGAGACCTTTTCCCTATGTCTTTAGAGTCTTTTGTTACTTCATCATCTGAGATGACTCTAATCACACACAAGTCTTTCTTGACTATGATTTCGTCTTCAAAAGTTTTAGATAAATTTGGTTTGATAGTTCTTTTTACGAACTGCGCTATGCTTGATGATAAGGAAGATGTGAAATAGTCAATTGTGATGGATTCATGAGGTTTCATGTTGGGCATAAATCTATTCAATATGCGTTTAAAACTCTGACTGAAATCCTTTACCTTTTCTTTCTACTCCATTTTGAGATTACCTAGCTCTTTCAAAATCATGGTGGGGGTTTTATCATGAGCGAATTTTTCAAGAAACAATTTCTTAAAACCCCTCCAATTCTGGATTGAG
Source organism: Pinus tabuliformis (assembly GCA_031772625.1). Classification (NCBI taxonomy): domain Eukaryota; kingdom Viridiplantae; phylum Streptophyta; class Pinopsida; order Pinales; family Pinaceae; genus Pinus; species Pinus tabuliformis. Next base: position 30,088,742 of record CM062811.1, on the reverse strand, counting down.
TTCAAAGGAAAGCTATGATACCATACAACTGCTCTAACATATAAGGTACATGGAAATAGTCTACATGCAACATCATCATAATGTACCTCAATTTTTTGGAGATGTCAGTAGAATTTGTCTAGGTGGTCGTTCGCCTTTATTTCTTTGTCAGGGTCATACTATATTAGTAGCTTCTTTGGGTGCCTTGGAATCTTGTGTAACAGAACAATTCAAGTGGGCCCTAAGTCATCCAGTCCATATTTTTCTATGCCATGTCTTCATCACTGTCTTCCCCTCCTTCTTGGCAATTGGATTGGTTTTCTTCTTCTTCTTCTCCGCCCAACCCGCAGAAAGTATCGTCAGAGAGCACTACATTATCACCGTCACTAGTGTTGAATGTTGTAGGTTGTTCTAGTTGTTATACATTTTCTTCAAAATTTGTTAACTCTTCAAGAGTGGCGAGAACCAACTCTTCAACTGTTGAGACCACTATCCCAGTGTGACTAGTTTGGTTCTTCTTTGGAAAATATGGAAGAGTTTCTATTCCGGGTATCAATCCAATAGATCTTGCAAAATTTGTTGTGATGGGGTGGATGGCCCAGATCTAATTGTAAGAGACTTCATAAGGTTGCACTATTCCATGCTAAGAAGAATTAACAACTTCAAGAACATGCGTAGGGGATTTGTTGGGAATGTTACTACCTTGATGAGAGGAATTAAGAATGGGGTTGGTTGAGTTATCAACCATAAAAATCTAGATTCTCTCCTTCTAGTGCCATAAATGTTGATGTTACTAGAACTGCACACATTCAAGTGGGTATGCCCGATATGTGATCACAATTAGACCTCACACCGTCTAGGATAGGAACCCCATCTGGAATATGGCCCAGTTTTTAGTTATCTTAAAGATATTCGTTGGCCCTAATTATCAGCAAGAAAGAGGAACGAAAATGTGACTTCGAAAAGAAAGGGGGTTGTTCATGGTGAACGTTTGATCACATGTGTTTCAAAATTATTTCACTACGAAGGGGAGTAAAAGTGACCCTCTAAGAGAGAGGTAGTAGTACCACCCTAGTAGAGACACACATAAATGAAAAGGAGTTGTACAACATCAAGAGGAATAGTCCACAAAGATACGATGGTCAGTGCAACCAATGTAATGAGGATTATTTGTCTAATTTCCAGTGGAATAGTCCACAAGGATGGAACAATGGTAATAGAAATTACAACACATTCTCAATATGATAAGTACCAAAATAACCGAAACAATTCAAATACTTTAGCATAAATGAAATCAAACATGAATTACAAACATTCACATAATAGTCTTACAAATCTCCATAATCCATGCATGAAGAATGTGCTAGCCCATAGGGCTTATTATATTAAGTAAAAGTTCCAATACATGTGCATACAATGAACACCACTATCTCTAATAGTGGAGAATTAGAGCCACTCCTTGCCCCTCAAAAGAACTAGCTTAGCTCTCCAATGCCTTGCGGTAGGATCCAAGGTGAAAAGTTCTTTTCTCTTACAATGAGGGTGTATATATGACAATGAGGAAGTGATGCTTCACCTTCCTTATGACTCTTCATCTACCCTCATGATTGTTTGAATTCCTATGACTTTTCGACTTTAAATGACTCTTCATATTCCATACATGTCTTTTGGACTTCCACTTTACAATAATTTTTCGAAACATAATTTGCATCCTTAACCACAATCGTGTGGCATGTGATAACTCATGACATGACATGACATGACATTGGTGACATAGACTTGCTTGACGATGTGGCAATGCCAAGTCAATGATGGAAATATCTATTGTACGTCTCCTTATTTTCACCTATGCATGGCTTGGCGATATGGGATCTTCAATGATATCAAATCTTGAATGGTGATCACAAACTAGTGTCCCTTTGCTTTCTCTTGATTGATCAACTTGTGAATTCAGCTACAAGATGGTATTTCAACATGTCTCACTCCTTCATATCCTTCTTCATCATATTGTCGTGGCATAATAAGGTACATGTTTCCGCCATTCACTCATGACGAGACAACATCAGTATTAAAACCCCCTAGTCTAAGATTGAGCATGTTGATCCATTGATTGAGCTAGCACTAGATGGAAGGCTAGGAAAAGGGCTTAGTGACTGTGCAATTGTGTAGTTCAAGAATGCGAGGGGAGCCTTGAGCCTTGAGACTACATAGTGCATAGTTCAGGTTGGGTTGAGGCGAAAAACTATGCAATTCCTAGGGTTAGTGTGATAGGTTGAGGGGATGAGCACTAGATGAAGACGTTGCATAGTTATGGGAGACAAGAGAGGCTAGGCCACGATGAATTTGCATAGTTCAGGAGCTAAATGATGAGCTTGAGGGTAATGACTGTGCGGCGCACAATTAGGCCTAGGCTGGGAGAAAAAATTGCATAGTTTCGGGGGGCAAGGCCAGGGCTAGGGCATAGAAACTGCATAGTGTAGCAATCCTAGGAGGCAAGAACTTCACATTGCATAGTCAAAAGAGTAAAGGTCATAGCTGAGGATTGAGACTATAAAGTGTGTAATTTAGTGAGGTCGGGTTAAGCTAGTTTTCTTGTCGAGAAGCTTTCTAGAAAATGACTAAGTGCGGGATCAATGATTCTTATGTGAACAGTGATAAAACTTCGACTTTGATGACACGCATAATACTTGATGACATAATAACTTAGATCATCTAGGACACATGACAATAAATTTCCCTCTGTATGACAACTTTACGACAACTTTATGACAAGTTGAAGACTTAAGATACGCTTTGGGATAATTGTGATGACACTTGTGCGACAATGCTTAAAACTTTGGAAATGAGTGTGACAGATTTTTACATGGTCAAGAAATCTCATTTACACAAAGGTGACCTCTTGAAACCACCAAAACAGGCTTTTATACATGATGCAACAACCGAGATGCAAAAATATGACATTTTTCCTATGTTGCAAAGGGGACAAAAACTCCTCAAGAAAACACATGAAATGAGTTTCAAATTTTCTGACAATAATGTACAAGACCAAAGAAGGCTCCTAAATTTAGCGTAAGCCAAAATTTTGGGGGGTGTTGTAGCAGTGACAACACCATGCCACACATATTTTTCCTTTGCTCTCTATTCAATTCCCACTTATACTAAAAATTGGAGGGTGGAGGTTAATCAGTAAAATATTGCTTCTTTTCTATTTTAAACATGGGACAAACCATCAAAAAATAATCAAACAATATCACATATAGAACACAATATGTATGTTAAATATTGCTTATAAAAAATATTTATAGGAACCATTCTCATTATAAAAGCATTGTGGGAACCAACCTACTATTACATACTTTGTAGGAACTAACTAATGGGATACATCATTCCCTTCTAAACTTTCCCCTATAACCTATTATCCAACAGTCTACACTACTTTTGTGAATTCTACTTTTTTTTCTAACTTTGTGTAGTCACCTTATACTATGTTTCTTTGAACCATGAGTATCCACTAAATCAAATATTTAACATAGAAAATTACTTCAACCCTTATATTTATAAAAATTTCTTTACTAGCATTACCCATTCACAATACTTCAATATGACTAAGTGGTTCCTTCAATCCCAACTTCTAAAACCACACTATGTGCTAACCAACATAATATAACTAGGTGCTTCCTTGAGCCCACTTTACAAACTCAAACTTTACAAAATCAAGAACTTTATGTTAACCATAATGAGCTATAGACACTAATTCACAATCAATGACACCCTAATGCCTATTCTACCCCTACTTATTATTATTGATAACTGTGATTGTAATGCCAGTGTGGAAGGACCAAGATTGTTGGACCTCTAATTAAACTTTAATTTTTATTATTAATTAATTAACACAACTAAAGGTTAGATAACATTAAAGATCCTTGGCCTGAGTGAAAACATGCTTGCTCACCTATATTTTCTTAAAGGTACTTTAATTTCATCTACTTTCTTGCTTGCTTGTCTTGCTTGAAAATCCATGACCCATACCAACCAATTAAATGCCAATGTTTCCTTAATACTCAATTGGTCAGTTATTTGATAGATGTTATGTAATGTGATTGGGTTGGAATGGAACATGGAATAACTCATTAAATATCATTACAAAAGAAGAGTAGAACAATTACATCACCTAAAGAGAGAGGAGGTGACATAAAAATGAAAACCAACTCCTCATAAATGAAGAGACATAATTAGACAAGAGGGTATGAAAACGGGTAGGCAGTGCCCATGTGGTGTTCTCTCTCTTTCTCAAAATACAAAGAGTAGAAAGAACCAATGATCCAACTCAAGCTTTGATATCCAAGAGATAGCAAGAAGAAGAGAGTAGAAGGGGTGTGAGACACTCTACGATTGGGAGTGGTTGATCTAGCCTAGGCTATATTTCCCTATATTTTGATACTTTTCCATTTATCTGATGGCTTACTCTCTATGACACTTGTGATATTCCATGTAATATTTTTTATAACCACTGAGCTCATTATCTAAGCCCATGTTTCCTATGGGAACTTCAATGAGTGGATGGGCTAATAAGTGCTAGTTTTTGGGCTTGTGAAGCACGGGAATAGTGGACTCCATCTCCTTCGATTATGTTCAACTATTTAGTGTGAACCCTTTCCCTTTGCAAGAATTTCTCTTAGCCCTTGGATTAGGATTGAGGGTGGTCAATTGTAATACATGTTGCAGTGTAGCTAGCCTATGGTTGGGTGTAGAGTGTAAGTCCTTCCTTCAACTTCCAACTACTTCAGTCTATTCAGATAAGTATTATTGGATTATACATGTTAGAATATAGGTTAGGGAATGCCTTGTTTTGTTTATGACTCATGATTAGTCATGTTTCAGATATGTATAAATGTTTTATTTATCATATAAAACATGGTTGATTAGTTAACTTGCATATCTATGGTGATTATGAGCTATTGAGTTTTGTGGTTGTAGCCTTATTAATTAATTTGTAGGTAGCCTGTTGTGCCTATGAATAGTCTCAAAAAAAAAAAAAAAAAAAAACCAAAATTAACATATAATTTCACATGTTTCTTCATCTTCTATGTTTACGAGTTTGGGGAAGCTCCTTGTTATAACCATGTTTGTGAATTTTTCCTTGAGTAGTTTAGTTTATACACTATGTGAGTGGAATTCCTCCACCTCTCAAAGAATTTTTGATATATTTGTATGTCCATGATGAATGTGTGCTAGTATGTTTTCATGGTGACATGGGATTCATGGACCTTTTTGTTTGTTGTTATTTGCATGAGTTAAAGAGTTAGTTACATGAATATGCATGATTCCTTGAAGTTACACAACTACTATGTAGTAGCATGTGATCCTAAATAAATTTATGTAATTATGAATGGGTATGGTTATATGATATGTTTACCGTGAAATATGTTACGGATTGTAATCTAGTCAATTTATATGTCATAAATTCCATAGTTTGACCTTGTTTGAGGTCATAGCCTTTCATCTAAGGAGAAAGTCCCTAGGTGTTAAATGCAGCCATGTTGTATAGAGTTTCTTAGAGGAAGCATGCATTGTGAGATTTCCCGAGGAAATTGATTCGCTAGAGCTTTTGCTTAGTCTTGTTTAATACATTTTTATGAGTGAATTTGTCGACACCTTCCTTTGCCTATTTTTGAAGTGTAGTAGGTAATATACACTTTTATCTTGGCCGGATACTGGTTTATCTAGGATGGGCTGTGCTTGGAGTATTATAGGTATGGGGTACCAATACAAAAGGGATCCATATTTTAGAGAGCTTATCTAGAGTCGGGCCCGCTTGGGTGAGTATCATGGTAGCACCTGCTTGGGTGAGTACTACACAAGGTTGAAGGTTCTTTTAACTTAGTAGATGTATCAAGAAGATCCAACACTTTGCGCAAGGTGGAAATAGTGAAAACCTTGAATGTGGGCGAGGGGTCAATTTCCTCACAAATGAAGATTGTATATAGAGGTCTAAGTATCTAGCATGGGTGCGAAAGTGTAAATTGTAGTGATCCCATATTTTTTCTAGAACCAAATATAATGTGAAAGAGTCACTAAACATGAAGGAGTCGACTAGGTGGGACCCACAACCCAAGATGAGGTAGTAGAGGCCACAACAACAAGGTTACATGGATGCCATGTGGGTGGGGGATGTGGATTTATGCGAACATGATGACTACATGGAAACTAAGAATGACATTTTTGGATGGATAAAGGGATAGTTTTGGATGAAATTTGGCATTGTCGAAGGATGCCACATGGTTGGGTGACATTACCATAGTGTCAATACAATAGGAGCCACAATGTCAAACATGGTGATGAGAGACGAGAAGGTTATCTTTAGCACCTATCAACTAGTTCCAAGTTCATTATGGTTCCTTTGAGGTAGGGGAACAGACTAATAGAGGGCTTGGGATGGAGATGTTGCCAACAACTAATGTGGAAGTCTCTATTGTGTTGCACCAATTCTACAGTGTAGTCTCATCCTGCAGGGGCATTGGGTGTGGTGGAATAGGGACATTGCGGGTAAGGATTATTTGGTAGTTCCTCATGGTCTATACACACTAGCTACATTTCAAATATTTTTATAATGGGAAACATTAGTTTGCACATATATGTGACTATGCTACATGGATGCGAGGTAGGTGTTGTGTGTGACATAGAAGAGCCACGTGGGTTACATGTGGGCGCCACATGGAGAAATCCTATTGATGTGGCAGCATTTAATCAGTTAAATTTGAACAGGAATAACTTTCAATCAAGGATTTAGATTGAGATGAAGCTTATATATACAAAAATCTCTCAACAAACTGCATGTAATGGTGATGTTTATTATGAGTATTGATAAGATTAAGAAAGGAATACTTTTGTAACCCCATCCTCATAATGAGAACATGGATGTTGGGTTAGTTTAAGGTAACACCTCCCACAACCCGAGAATAACCCAAGAGGGTTGGAGAGTGTGTTACAAAGTGGTATTGGAGAATGGTTCAACACTAAATATGGATGGGATCAAGTATAGGAAGTAATTTAAGTCTTAAGGATAATATATGTGCATGCATGTATACTTATGTGATTTTTTTTGTGTATACGAATACATTGATGCCACTTAAATATTGATTTGAATTAATGCTACAAGATAAACATGAAGGATATTGACTAGATTCCTTAGAGTTGTCCAATGAAATTTCAAAAGATGATGATTGAGTGATGTAGTCATAACTAGGGGAATCTCTTAAACTATCTCTTTCTAGTTTAATATTTATTTAATGTTTTGAGAAGTTTTCATAAGATTATGAATAGTAGCATAGGCATGATAAAAATACAAGAGATGAAAAATATTAGAGATACATGTCGAACAAATAGATATTAGGAAATGAAATGCTAGATGGATGAAGGTATGCTAGGGGCATATAGTAGTATTATGTAAATAAAATATATACATGCTATTTTTGAGTTGCACAATTAGGCTAGTTAATGTATTCCACGTCACATGGAGTAACAACAGTTAGGAAAGTGTGCAAGAACGACCTTTTTGTTATAATCTACCATTAATTTTGTGTTTATGCATCTGACCTTTATTGTGTGGAAGAATGAAAATAATAAAGGTTGGAAATTAATAGTGTATACATAGCATGGGATGTGTGCATGTTTGACACATGCTTGTCAAAATGAATATGTACATGAAATATTGAATATTTGCAATAGTAGGAATATTACCAAGTTGTTGGACCCAGTAACAGACTTCAACTAAAAGTGTTGGTAATTAAAAACAAGTAAGTAAGGATGCATTAAGCCATGGTGAAAAGGTAAGGGAGGAACAAGGTAAGATTTTATTTCAATTGAAATTGATATCTATTATTCCAAATTAAAGAATTCCTTGCAAGGATGCCCAAGAAATTGGATGGTAAAGGTGGGAAGCCTTTGGTATGAAACATTTCAATAATTTTTGTAATGGATGTTTAATGAAATGAAAAAATAACATGCTAATGAATTTAAATTTATTCAATTCTCATTTCTGACTCATGGGTCTCTTGAAATGAATGTTTAACTGGATTATGAAATACTTGGAATAAATATGATGCACACGTATAGTGCAATGATGGCATCATTTCAATTTATTTCAATTTAGTTGCAGTGATAGAATTGTTATGAGTATAATAATTTTCGAAGTCACTTCACATTGTTATGATTTTTTTCAATAAAAGATATTGCATATGTATGTATATGAACACTAGCAAGTGTCGGATGAATGCAAGATCAAGTTTTAGGAAAAGTGTTGGAATGGTGTGTGAGATCAAAGCCACCATGAAATATCAACAACACCTGCAAAGGATCCCAATGATATTACTATTGTTCTCATGCCTATGAGAATAGGCTTTTGGGTGAAGCAAATTTTGGGAAATTAAATTTTCTAGTTTGAACTTTTTTAGTATATCTCATTGGAAACTAAATTTTGTTACATTAATGAAATGATGGAACTGGAAGCTCAAGAAGAAGTCTATAGTGAGGGAATTATGGAATGTGTCACTATGTAATCTAATGGGAGTATGTAATATCTAGTAAAATTACCATAAGACTCCATGAGTAGTTTAGAGGATCATGTCAAATGGGTACTTATCCATAATACTCCATGCACATTTCATTAGAGCATGCCCAAAGGGTGCTTTTACATAAGACTATAATGACTATGTCATGTAGTAAAGCCTTGAGACAGGTAGACTGCATAAAATGGTGATTTCTTATGCCTAAATATATAGAATAATGTCAAACAGACAAGGTTAGAAGTAAGCCTAATAAGGTTACATAGGAATAGAAGGTCATGAAAAATCTACACACCTAAACCAACAACTTGTAATGCAGAAAGAGATGAGGGATTATTCCCTAGAGATCTATGAAACATTCAAAATTCCCTACCTAAACTAATAAGAGGGATACTGGAATTTTAAGGTTGTTGTAAGCCTTAGGATTATGAATAAAATTTTGTGCACATGTTCGTGATCGAAACCCTGAACAAGAGAATTCAAAGTTTTGAATTTTTGGTGGGTTAAAGGATGATGTGAAATGGAATTTTGTGGATTTTTTTGTTATAACAAAATTCTTATCTGGGTTTGCTATTTTTAAAATGGGTTCCATAGTTAGTAAATATTTAAGATTTTCAAAACTTCCTGACATCTTTGCTCCACACAAATTTCACTCCCTTCTTCTGCAAGGAAGTTGTAGGGTGGGATATACTTTAGAATATCTTAATAAATATACAATATTACCGAGTGATTCTTGATGAGCACCAGTATTGCAGCAAGAATGTTGCAACTCCTGGGGCCACCAATGTTACTTTATCAACCCAAGGTTCATACAAAATTGGAGGTGACAGTGTTGTATACACAAGTAAAAGTGATGGTTATATCTTTTTTCATTGTTCAAATGGCGAGAGACTAGTAGGGTTTTCAAGTCAGAATTTTATGGATTTAGAAGAAGCTTGATTACTGATGAAGGAAAGAGAAATCTATTCTAGGAGAAAGCTTGTCCACTGCAATAAGGAAAAGGACTAAAATACAATGCTAAAAACACACCATTTCCTAACTAACTACTAAGAAGCTATGCTTTACAAGAATGCCAAGCTAACATGTATGAAATGCTACTGTCCTAAGCATGAAAGTTCAAAACATCAAACATCACTACTGTGCATGTAAAGGACTGAAATAAATATTTTTTTTTCTTTTTATTCTTTTTATGGAAAAACAAGTGTGAAAGCTAATCTTTTTTGGTGATGTGGCAGGTGGCTTAGGGATTCTGGTGGATGGTTAGAAGGTTTGGGGGACCCTTAAGTGACCTTGTGTGGCCTCTTGGAGGTTTTTCCTCAATTTATCCTCAAAATAGGGCACTACATGAAAACCTACAAGATGTCCTAGAAACCTACAGGATTCCTTGTATTTCTACAGGATACAACTGAGAGAAAAATGATGGGTGCTGGAGATTATGGAAGGCTTAGGGAAGGTGGTTGGTGGATGGAATGGAGTGAGAAAATGCATGGGATAACTCAGAACTCAAAACCAAGGTTGGGAGATGGCTTGATTTACTCAACATGCTTGGAGAAGTTTCCGTGTAAAATGATGAAATTGATGAAGGTCTTAGTGAAACAAAGGAATGATTATTTATGGATGAAGTTGTAAGGAGGTTTCTTTCTAAGCAATATTTTTCTACTTTTGAAACACATGCACTGCATCAAACAATGATATTTTCCCAAAAATCATGTAAACAAGAAGAATTTCAATGAGCTAGAAAAACAAAGTTTAATGAGCTAGCTGTCTACTTCATGCATGAGGAAAATTTGAAGAATAAGATGAAATCATTGATAAGATCTACCGTAAGATTGAGAATGGAAGAAATGGTAATTAAATCATACATTGGAAAACTGATCAAATGCTGGTTCAAGTACAGTAAACTCTAAATTCTATGAGAAAGTATAAATCTGTCTTTTTCGGGCTGCATAGGGGTCCTTTCCTCAAATCATGATCCCTGAAGTAGGAGGTGAGGCCAAGACACCTACTGATAGATTTGAGATGCTCCTATTATCCCTTCTAACCTGTTGCTGAAGTTAAACACAAATGCAAGCAAACTAATAGACAAACTAATGAAATCTACACTACTTGCAATGAAATACTTCTAAGGACAGTTTAACCATGAATCTATGAAACTAATCTAAGCACACAGATACAATAAGAGGAGCCTTTTCTACTAGGGTTGGTCCCTAACCCAATAGGTCCAATCCTCTGAGTGAACTTAGTACTAGATCATGAAAAATCTCATTCCCATTATCAGAACAGGAAATTACATAGCAATGTCTTCGACAAGTCTGGAGCTCAAAAATAACTAGTGTTTTTACAATGAATATTTGAATCCTACTAAGGCTCTAGGCCTCTTTATTTATACCACTGATGTATCCAATGACTTATTTAAATCTAGGGAAGCTCGACTCCCAAACTCGAGGTGAACTAACTCTTTGACTATCATTTGCATGACTGCCTTTTGATCTTCATGACTCGGTTGGTTGTACTTTGAGCTGGTGTTATTGATGGAGGAATATTTGAATGAGGGAGGATTAAACGAGAAGGATTTACCTCCTACAATCTCTCTTCCTTGTTCTATTCGAGTTTCAGCCCTTAATCCTGCCAAAATTCCCTAATTTTCTCTCACAAACCTGCATTCAATTCACATTAGTACACTAGGCATAATATCTCACTTTAACTCATATCATTAAGCAAAATATAATCAAAACATGTAATAAGTTGTGAGAAGAGTTTATTTGACTAATTTAGGAGGTGAATGAAGGTCCATATAGTTACCGAATGATGAGGCTCATCATCACGCCCCTACTTAAAGTGTTGCTCATCCTCTGAGAAACTCAGTCATTATCCACGTATTTCATAGCTCTAGTGGCCTCCCTGGAATCCCATGCTTATGTTGTGGTTTACTCTTCTTGTGCATAGAATCCTACCTTCCTTTCTACTTCCTCCCACTGCTTTCTTTCTTCTTCTTCCTGCATTCCTTCTAACATACCCAATAGAAGTGGTGGACCAAGTCTCAAGCCAATCCAGTTGACTTTGAGCCATTGGATGGTTTGTTTGTACATGGGTGTCATGTTTTGTGCTTCTCTTATCCTTTGAGGAGAATGGTACTCTCTGATTTTCAAACTGTATGGAAACGTATTCCATCTCCTTTGGAAAGCTTGCATGTTGTCATCCCCTAACAGTCTGAGCATATCCTCAAAATGTGTAATCGATTGCTCTTGGGTAACAAGATACCTGGGTGCAAGTTGAGGATCATTTGCAATTAAATTATGTGTGCTGATGAAAAACATTAGATTGTATTGCTCATCTCTTATCATGAGAGGCTCTATTTGTTCCCTTGCCAATATCTTCTTCATTTTTGCAGCCCTTGCTTCCTCATGGTTCATCCATGATGCCAAAACCATCAACTGTAAATCCCATAGCTTTTCATTAGGGTCCCATACATTCATATTTGTCAAGGCCATGTTATGCAAGTACAACTTAGACATCTTAGCCCTATCTTCCATTGTGCTTTGATCACAAAAATCAATGAATTGTCTATAATCCTGCAATGGCATAGTGCCCCTCTATGCTAGGGTCTTGATTTGGAATTGCAGCCACTATTCCTTAAGGTATGATGCATAGGACTTAGCTAGAATCCTGCACTGGATTGCTTCCAAAGATCGACTGGACATGGATGCCAATTGATTCTCTCTTTCTTTCAATTGTCCTTTAAACCATGCATTTTCTGCCTCCAACTAAGCCTTCATTATGGCCTCTCTGTCCCTCAGGCTACTTAGTTCTTTGCGCAACTCTTTAAGCTTCTCCTCCATGTGATCAATGTCCTCCACTATCGTGGACTTGGAAATATTCATCCATGTATGTGTTATGTCCCTTTCTTTCTCAAGCTCAAATAATAATGGGATGGCAAATTTTGTGCAATGACCCTGCCCCCTTCAATAAATCTGTAGTAGGAGTCAAGGTTAGGTTGAGAACTAGGTTCCCTTAGCTTTGGGTTCTCTCTCTTTGTTTATTGCTACATACTTCCTTTCTTATCGAATTTCTGAGTTTCCTGTAGGTTTAGCATATTTTCCTGTAGGACTGCCTCTGCTTCCTATAGGCCCTCCTGTGTATCCTGTAGGATGTCTTTTCCTTTGGATGAGGTAGATCTAGTCACAGGCCTTCTCTTATAAGCGATAGGAGACTTAGGCGAGGATTGTGCTGAGGATCCTTCTCCTTGAGCTTTTTAAGAGGGGCCATCTTCTCCTGCTATTTAGGTGAGTCCCCAATAACAATTGGAACCTTGGTTGGAGTTTGAGGTTTTCCTTGCCTTATCCTTGTACTTTTCCTTGTTCTAAAGTATAATGGGGTTTGCCTCTATCTATTGCCTTTTCTTTGATAGGGGTGTTAAGGGCAGTGAGGGCAGCTACTCCCTCTTTCTTGGTGGGTTCTGGAGGCACCCTGGGTGACTCCTCCTTGTCCTCTGCCTCCTCTTTTCCATTTCCCGTTTCACCTTTGTCTTTCCCCTCTTCTTCTCCCTCTAGATCCTCATCTTGTTTATCTGTTTACTCCTTGGCATCTTCCTATGTTTCTTCATCACCTTCCTTCTCTTTCTCTTCCTCTTCCTCCTTATCTATTTCCTCTTCATCCCTCTCTTCTTCTTCTTCATCTGTTTCAGTCTCTTCTTCATCCTTTTCACTGATAGTATGGGTTATATCATATGTGAGGGCCTTGATATCCACCTCTGTTGGCATGTCTCTGGAAATTTCCCAAGTGATAGGAGTTCTTAGGTTTTGGAGGGCATATTCTATGATGATTATAATTAACCCATGGTGGGCTAGCTATTGTTAGTTTCCTTCCCACACCTTCATGCTTGTGTCTATCAGTGATTGTAGAAGGAAGTATGGTACGTTGTTCCCGTGGCGAGGAGGTGTTTTTGGTCCAACCTCAATTCTTCAAGAAGCCTAAAGTGATATCCATATATCACACTATACCTACCTTCACATGATATGTATTTTATAATATGGTAGCTTACCTCATTCCAGGGGTATGGTAGGCTTTCTTTCCTCACTCCACTTTTGTCTTCAATGGGCTCCTCTCCCTCTAGAAAGAAATTATCTTTGCAGTTTGGCTATCTCCCTTGTCTTCCTTTCTCTAAGGTACTCCTAAAGGAAGTGTGGTAATTCTTCTTATGGGTTCAGGGGTGAGCTCTATCAAGAGTCCTCTCACCATAACTTTAGCATGGGTCATGGTCAATGGAATCAGTGAGAGAGAAGAATCTCTAGCCACTTCATCATCATACCCGCTTAATTTCTCAAAGCACCCCATCCAATTATTCCTTGTGAATATTTCTACCATGGGAGTGTGTTTGTGAATCCTTACAGTGTTAATGGGCTCCCTTCTATTAAATCCCCCTATCATTTTGTCTCGTGAATTTGAGGAGTAGAGATACAAAATTTTGATGGATGAAATGGGACTCAGACTTCTGTGGATACAATTCCCTTATAGAACTATCAATTCATCAAACTAGGAGATTTTTCTATTCTTTTTACTTTGAAAATGGAAGGAAATGTCGATCCTAACTCCTCATAGTGCTTGTTGTAGCCAACCCCTGTATTTTCCCCTCTGAAATTGCTCTTTGCTAATCCTATAGACTGCCTGCCTGTATCCTATAGGATTCATGTGTGATCCTGTAGGATTTCCTGTAAGATACTTGTGTGATCCTATAGGATTTCCTATAGGATCCTGTAGGAAGTCCTGTGCAGGAAAAAATGAAGATTGCCTCTCTTATAGGTTACTTTGGGACGAGAGTGACTTTGCTAGAGTGAGCCTCGAGAAGATGAATGCATGAGTGCATGGGGATCATGTTTATTTCCTCTTATGGTCGAGTTGAGTGACGTGGTGTGCTGGCAGCTGAGGTACGAATTTCTATTTTTGGACCATTGGTCCCCACTACCACATCATTATTCCTTTCACCTTGTAATCAACTCCCACTTCGAGCATCCATAATATTAACTACTTTCGACCTCATCCTCCTTTTCTTTGACTTGACTGCTGCCATGTGTGTGAGGACTAATTGTTTTGTCCTTACTGACTGAATGAAGGTGGCCAAGTTAACTGGCCACCTTTCACTTATAAACCAACTCATTCAAAACCTTTACATATTTTGATTACATTATGCAATTGAGAGAGTGAAGCGAGATACTTATCTATGGTAACAATACCTTGTTGTAGTTTGTTGAAGAAACAAGGATTTTGCTATATGTTGGCTGCATGTGATCTCTCCTACTTTTTTATTTTATTGTCCCTTGATGATTTCTTTGATGTGTAGGTACTTGGTGTTGAAGATGATGGTGCTTCTGCTGCTCTAGAGCTTCTTCTACCCTTGGATCTCCATGTTGCAAACTTGCTGCAGCTTATGATTTTTATTTTGTTGGATAGGCTGCTACAAGATTTCCTATAGCTGCTTCTCCCTCAGAATTTTTAATCATTTCTACTGTTGGGAATTGAGGATGATGAACATGGATAGAGAGGAGGTGTAGGGGTGTGTTAATAATGATACATAACCCTTCAGGTGTTGTCCCCCTTTTCTCTCTGTCTAATTTTTTCTCTATGTTTTTTTCTTGAATACTGTAAAAAAAATTGAAAATTGATTTTTTTAATGATGTATGCAGGGGTGATCAAGGTGGAGAGAGGTATGGTAATGAAGCGTTGATGTAGGAATTTTATTTTTTGACATGTGTAGGTCATTTCCTTTCCCTAGGGTTACTTCCTTTATGATTCCCAAGCCATTGTAATTCCTATCTAGGATTATCCTGTAGGTTTTCATGGGATCCTATAGGTTTATATGAAATCCTGTAGAAAACACAGTACCCTTGCAAACTGATGAAAATGAGTGAAAAAAATAAAAGGAATGGTGGAATGATGAAAGATAATGAAGGGAGAAATAAAAATATGAAGGGAATAGGTCCCTTTTGATACTCCTTTGCTTCTCTGATCATCCTCGTGCTGACCTGCAAACAAATTTTCATGATTTTTTTTTTTTGAAAACAACTAATCTGCCTCGAAGAGGTTTTCATCATATCTTCTTGCTATGGGTGCCTCAAGAGAGGTTTTCACCCATAGATATTCTTATTTCTCTATTTTTATTTTTTTTGACACCATTGGGCTGCCCCAAGAGGTTTTCAACCCAATAGTGGGACTCAGGCGCCTCATAAAGGTTTTCACCTATGTCTCATTTTTTCATGTTTTTTTCTATTTTTCTCAGTGACTTGATGAGGAAGGAGTTGAGGCTTGCTCCACCACCATGCTGTTTTATTGATACCATCAGTGAACTCTTACTTTGACAATGGCATTTTGTAAACTTTCAATCTATGCCCATTAATAGGTAAAGGAATGGCCTCTGCATCTATGGTTCTGATATGCATTGAACCATTATCATGACATCTCTCTATAACATAAGGCCCTAACCATCTTGTCCTTAACTTGCCCTTAAATTCTTTATACCTGGAACCATATATTAAAGCCCAATCATCTTCTTGAAATTGCTTATCCTTAATGTTATTATCATGCCAGATCTTCCTCTAAATTTGAGTTACCTCTATGTGTAGGAGGGCTTGCGTTTTGAACTCATCTAAACCATTCAACTAGAGCAATCTCTCTTTTTGTGCAGTGCTGAGATCTAGATCTAGTTGGGCTACCATCCTCAATGTATTATACTCAAACTCAATCAATAGCATGGCCCTTTCCCCGTAGACTAGCTCATAGGCTGTGAATCTAGTGGTGGTCTTCCAGGTGGTATTATAAGCCTAGGTGGCCTCAACTAGTCTATCTACCCAATCTTTCCTGTTGCTGCTAACCACTTTGGTTAGGATTCCCTCTAGTGCTCTATTGGTCACCTCCACATGCCCATTAGCTTGTGGGTGATATGGAGTGGAGGTTCTATGCTTGATCTTGTGCTGGCTTAGCATGTCTTCAATCATGTTGGAGGTAAACTGGCTGCCTTGATCAGTGACTGGTTCTCTAGCGTACCCAAACTTGTAAAATACATTATCCCTTAAGAACTTAGCCACCTTCTCCTCTGTTGCTGCCTTGATTGCCTTGGTTTCAGCCCACTTAGTTAGATAGTCAGTGCATACAATGATATATTGCTTTTGCTTGGAAGGAGGGTCAATAGGTCCAATGATATCCATGCCCCACTTGTCGAATGGCTTGAAAGTCACTTGAGGTTGTAGAGGCATTTCATCTCTTGGAGTAGGATTTCCCATCCTTTGGCACTGATCATGCTGACTAGTATATCTTTTCACATTTTGATGAAGAGTGGGAAAATAATGACCAGCTTGTAGCACTTTAAATGTTGTCCTCTTTGCAGCAAAGTGATCTCCACAAGGCCCATCATGATAGGTCAGAAGGATGTCAAAGAATTCCTCCTCCCTGACACATCTTCTCAGAATTTGACTTGGGCATAATTTGAAGAGGTTGTCCCCAATCCAAGTGAAGGGGGTGCTCTTCCTCACAATCTTTCTTTTCTCTTTGGAGGATAAATTAGGTGGGAAATGTGCAGATACCAAATAGTTTTCTATGTCAGCAAACCATGGAGAGAGAATTGAAATGGCGAATAATTGCTCATCGAGTAACTAATAATCAACCATTTCCTCCTCACCTATAGTAAAAGTTAATCTAGGCAACAAATCTGCAACACCATTTTCCTTTCCAGTCTTATCAACAATATTTAGATCAAACTGCTGTAATAAAAGTAACCATCTAATAATTTGGGAATTCACATCAGGTTTATTCATTAAATATTTGATTGCAGCATGGTCAGTATGTACAAATGTTTGATAGACTGTAATATAATTCCTAAATTTTTTCAATGAATGCAAAACATCCAGAAGCTCCTTTTCAATCAATGTGTAGTTTAGTTTGGCCTTTGACAAATTCTTACTAATGAAGAAAATGGCATAGGGCAATTTTTCATCTATTTGGCCTAGGGCTGCTCCTATGGCTTTGTGCGAGGCATCAACATGTATATGAAAATGAAGGGCCCAATGTGGGCCTCTAAGAATTGGTGGAGTGGTTAACTTGTCCTTCAGGGTGTCCAGGGCCTCTTGAAAACTTTTTGACCATACAAACTTAGAATCTTTGGCCAAAAACCAAAATAAAGGAGAAGAAAACTTGCTGAAGTCTTTAATAAACCTTCAGTACTATCCAACTAACCCTAGGAAACTTCTGACATCTCTCTACTTTTGTGGAGGTGGGACCCTTTGGATGATAACTACTTTGTTTGGGTCCAATTGCAATCCTTGATGAGATATTGAATGACCTAATAAAGTCCCTGCAATCATCAAGAATTCACATTTTTTAGGATTGAGAGATAGGTTCATTTTAATGCATTTGTGCAGTACCTTGCCTAAGCTGGATAGAGCCTCTTGGAAATCACATGCAGAAGGGGTAAAATCATCCATATAAGTCTCTACCAAATCATGGACTAACTCGACAAAGATACTTAGGAATGCTCTTTGGAAAGTGCCTGGAGCATTGCATATGCCAAAAGGAAGGACTCCTATAGGTGAAAGTACCTGAAGGAAAAGTGAAGGTAGTTTTATCCCGGTCTTCCGCGCTGATATGGATTTGATTGTGCCCATTGAATCCTTCTAGGAAAGGGAAAAACTTTTTCCCTGCTAGGCCATCTAGCACTTGGTTGATGAAAGGTAGAGGGAAATGGTCCTTCTTTGTGGCTTTTTTGAACTCCCTGTAATCGACACAAATCCTCCATTTACCATTTTTCTTTGGAACCAACACCAAAGGAGAGACCCACTCACTATCTAAGATAGGGTAAATTAATCCTGCATCTAGAAAATTTTGCAATTCTTCTTTGACTATATCTTTAAGAGCTGGATTCATCCTCCTTTGGGGTTGTCGAACTGGCATGTAACCTTATTTAATATAAATGTGGTGAGTACACACCGAGGGGTGCACTTCATTGATTTCTTTGTAACTCTAAGAAAAGGAATCTAGGTGTTCTGTTAGCGGGTTGCACAACTTTTCTTCTTGGTGAACAAAAAGAGATGGGTTGATTTTCAAAGCTCTCTCAAGGCCAAATTCTATAGTTTTGACATGGATAGGGTTTGAATCGGCTAAGAATAGATCCATTTGATGGTTTTTTTGGGTTTCCTTTACTACTTTTTCTAAGGACAATGTACTGGGAGTTGGACTTTGGAGTATGTGTTCAATCAAATCATCTTCATCCTGCTGCTGCCCTCCCATGGTTTTTTCTAAGGTATAAAGTTTGGTGGAAAAAAATACATCTTCCTCCTCCTCTTACAACCACAAAAGTAAGTCAAACTCTAGAGATGGATGTTGGGTGTGGAGCCTGATTATCTTCTTTATTCAGAGGTATCACTGCATTGGACCCAAATTCATAATGTGGTGGCAATGCCACCCGTAATATTTGTGCTGCAAGGGGGGTCCAGGGGAGGTGGCTGTGATCTTTGGGAACCCTCCCCTAGAGGGGGATTGGGGGAGCAGACCTGAAGAAAAAAATAGATGTAAAATTGCCTTGTAAAATGTTGTAATTTCGTAGTCAATCTTGGTCCTTCATTAGGCAGAGATATGACGGTAGAAGTTATGTTTAATTTAGGGTTTTTCTTCCTAGAAGGGAACCCATCGCTATATATGAGGGAATTGTATTTCCTCTATGTAGATCTATAATCTGAGTGAGAAAGAAAGAGGAGATTGTGTGAGAGCGAAGAGGGAATTACAGCGAATTTGCTGTAGGTTGTATCTATTAAGTTTGATGGATAATATAAAAGGAAGGACTAGTTGTTTCTCTGTGGACATAGCCCAAGTTGGGTGAACCACGTATATCTGTGCCTATCTTGTTTTATGTCTTTTCTGTGCTTATATTTCTCCAATATATTTTATGTGTTCCATTGCTCTGTAATATATAATTTTCTAAAAACTGGTATCAGAGCCGAAGGTCTATTTGGCGGATAAACTCGCAGGAGAGAAGGGTTCCTGGTTCGAGTGGGAGTAATCGCAGATGATGGTAGGTCTAGGGTTGAAAAATTTAATGACCAAAACTACCAGCTATGGAAGATGCTGATGGAATATTTTTTGTACCAAAAAGATTTGTACCAACCATTGAGTGGAAAGACAAAGAAGCCGATGATTATGACAGACACAAAATGCGATATTCTCAACAAAAAGGCACTTGCAACAATATGACTATGGCTAGTGGTGTCGGTAGCTTGTAATATTTTAAAGGAAACGACAACATGTTGGGCATGGAATCCCCCCACAACATGTTTTGGGGCTCAAAGCTCAAGTTGTAGTCAAAGGGTTTTGTAAGACTCCACGATTTGCGGGCACGGAGTGTGAAGTATAGGTTAAGTCATAGGGTTGTCCGCCCTAAATTAATGTAATGTAATGTAAAGTCATGTCGGCCTACCCATGGTCTGCAGACCATGGGATTGTATAAATAGAGAGAGACTCTAAGTTGTAAAGAGAGTGAAGGAAGAAGAGAAAATAATACGAATGGTTCGAGCTTAGAGTAGGAGTCTAAGTGTCTTGGGTTGTATTAGTGGGAGGAGGCTCTGTAGCTGAGTGCGTAGAGGCCTAGTAGAGTCTGTAGCTAAATGTACGGACCCCTACAGCTGAGTGTGCAGGGCGGTTTCGAGTCTGTAATCTAGATTGAAGATTAATAAAGAGAAGTTGATTCCTATTTCTATGCATCTGATGTACATTGCTTTCTTTACGTTTATATTGTTATATTGATTGTGCGCACTGATATGATTGCTGAATATGCTATAATAATCATTAGTCTTGCATAAACAAGTTAAGTAATTGGATAATAATAGAATAAATAGCAAGTAACTTGGGTATTATATGGGTTGTGCCCCGAATAGGGCTGCATGGAAGTAGCACCGTGGGTTGCGAAAGGATAGCAAGTGCGTGTAGCGACGGGTTAGACCATGGACCTCTACAAGCTCATCAGACATCCTCAGGGTGTGAAAGCCTGGTTCTAGCACCCTCCCATACTACTTTGGGTGAGACCTCAATTCACGCTCCGCGGACTGTTGCCAAAAGGGCCAGTGGTACCGAGATTTGCTTGGCTAAATCACCTCTAAACCTGGGTCAGGCCCATATAAGCCAACAAATGGTTCCATTGTTGGGACCGAGATCTACATAAAGGATGTCTGATGTCATGCCACTGAAATCCAACGATGAAAGAAATTGAAGAGTGGTTGGACAAGAAGATTCATGAGTTTGTGGCATAGGAAAACAGAAATCCACGTGTATCTAAGGAACAATTGTTGGAGTGCTACTTGTTTACAGAAATCCACAAAATTTTATTTGCATCCTTTCCCTCTGAGTTGTATGAGTGGATTGCAAAGTTAGTAGACAGCCAGGGAAGGTGTAAACTCGACAAATGAATAGTGTGGACTCTGGAATTAGTGTACAGACTAGAAGCATCAGGAGATAAGATATCGCGAGTTGTGGACCATTGGCTCAACTGAATAATAGGAGGATTTATCACTAAATTCATGGTCAACCGACCGTCAGCTATAGTGAGGTGGAACGACATTTTCTCAAGGGACCGCGAGGTAAGTATATTAAAACTTTGAACAATTGGATTAAGATTCTATTGTGTGAAATGCGGGTTATGCGAATAAATTAATGTTTGGGACTATGCAAAGCAGGAATATCTACAGAAGTAGAAGTAATGAAAAGTTAGAAAATAGTCCCTTAATTTCACCCTCACGGGAAAGCGAGGAACAACTCGCGAAAGTTTCTCGGAGAAGCGCAGTAAGTCTGATAAGGCAGTGTATTCCGCTTTACCACCTCCATCCACACCGCCACCCGTCTCACCCTCCTCACCTCCATCTCCACCCACCCCACCTCCGCCACCACCACAATTCAGTATGGCGAGTGTGATAAAACTACCAGTATTTAGAGGAGTGGGAAATGAAGATATGGACCAATTCTGGTTCGTGGTAAGAGCAATATGGGAAGCACAAGGCGTCGAGGGTGATAATATTAAAAAGGCTACACTGGTGAGTGCGCTACAAGATCATGTATTAACATGGTATATCAATCATTCTAATGACCACCTAAATGTAGGAATTGCAGAGATCCAGGTCACGCTAAATAGGGAATTTACCAGGCCAAAGTTAGAAACACAATGAACCATCAGGTTTGAGGAGATTGCGATGCTCCTGGGTGAGACTCCCTGGGATCTGGACGAAAGGCTAAAGAGTATGATCCGTGAAGCCAACATGATGTTAATGAATGCATAGTGTCATGCATGGTTTGTGGCCTCACTCACACCACACTTAAGGATGGTGTTGTCACATCAAAAACTTTCCACCCAAGCCGAAGCATTGGAAATGGCAATGAGATAACATGAGACCCCTATACAAGATCCTGGGTTGGGAGTACAACAAATCCACCCGCAATTGCAGAATCTGTGTCTAAAAATGAAAAGTTTGAAAGAGGAAAGGACACATCAGACAGAGGTGCATGAGGAAGTATGGTGCATAAAATGCAAAGGCCAAGGGCACGACAAGGACTAGGCAGGGCTGAGTGTGGTGTCTGCCCTATGGTGCACAATCTACCAGATAGGAGGAAAACACATTGCGAACAATTGTCATCTTTTGCAGAAGTATACGCAGAAGTCCCAACAATTGTTTTGTAATTTCTGCAGGTCAGTAGGCCACGATGAATGCACCTGTTGAAGCTACGAACTAATGATGGATCAGACTCCTGCCTACAGAGTCCAAACTGAAACACAATCCCTTGACCCAAATGTAGGGATGGTGAGCGTTGGATTTCAGGGCACAGGCGAGGTCGAGGCGAAATGGGACCAGGAAGGGGTCACGGACAACTAATTTGTTACAATTGCAGAGAGCCAGGGAACTATGCCGACAATTGTACAAATGCAACAAGAATATCATGTTGGTACTGTACATAGTTTGATCATGAGGCAGATGACTGCCCTTCGCTGATAGTGAGGATGCGTGAAAAGGGGGTACTCCAGCCCCGTCCAACCCAGAATTTACAAATGATGCAGTCTGAGTTGTGTGAAGAAGACCCAAATGTAAACATGATGCTCAGGAAAGGTATGACCATGGGAGATGATAAAGGGAAGCATCCAGACAAAAGCACATGGTTTTGGAAGGCTCCTACAAAGGAACTCGGATTTGATTTAGAACACACGAAGGAGACATTCATGGAAGCTAAGAAGAGCTTCACGGAGGCATCCACTTCAGGTAGGAAGGATCAACTAGAACCAGGAATGGATCCTTCAATGCTCACTACCTTTCTGGAGAGATGCATGAAATTGGTGGATGACAGCAAGGTGGTCAAAGGACTACAAGAACTTATCACTAGGTGCACAGGGTCAGGAGAATCGTACGTGGTTTGGAAACTTGCAAAGCATGCATTGCACACAGGAAGGGAAATGAGGTTGACTGTGCAAATAGGTGAGTACGAAATGGATCAATTAATCCTGGATCTGGGTTTGGACGTGAATGTACTACCAAAGAAAACATGGGAATGCATGGGAAAACCCACATTACAATGGTCCCCTATTCAGTTACGAATGGTGAACCAACAAAAGATTTTTCCCATGGGACGATTGCAAGGGGTGATAGTCGATAATTAAGGTGCGAGCACGCAGGCGGATTTTTAAGTGATAGAGATTTTCGATGACAACAATCCCTATCCATCACTACTAGGAATAGACTGGGCCACTAATATGAATGGAGTCATAAGTCTGAAGAACCGCCAAATGATCTTTGAGAAAAAGTCACTATGCGTGGTAGTACTGCTAGATCCAGCCGAAGGAGCACGATACATTGAACCGGTGCACAACGATGATAGTGATGATGACCTCAATTGTATTTACAAGATAACTACGAGAGAAGAAGATTGGGTGAATTTGACTGCAGATGGAAGGATTTCATGGGAGCGAGAAAGCTCCTGCACTTCAGATTCAGATGAAGAGATAGAGTGATTCTAGAATCGGTTGCACAAAGTAACAATGCTTAATTGCAACATGATGATTAGATCATTGCATTGCATGACAATATAGGCAAGGGAGCTACTAACATATGATGGATTAACAACGGTGGATGAATTTCTGAGCAAATTTGAAAGCGTAGTACCAGAAAAACAACAGTTTGATGCGTTGAAGTGGGCACTACACACAACACCTGCACGATGGTAGGGTACGCATCAAGGAAATTATGATGACTAATGCAGATGTAGAAGGATGATGTGCCTACAATTTGGGAAAGCACAAATATGGCTAGCACACAAATATGACAAACAAGATGATCCATGCATGCACCTCGAAAAATGGACCAAGCTCTATGGGGAAGAGCCATAACCTGAATGGGTACATTTATTCTACCATACCCTGGATGTCATACTCATGAATTGGTATACAGAGACAGAGCTTTGCCATGGTACTAGCAAATGGGATGTCTTGCACGAAGGATTCTTGTTAACGTTCACATTTGAAGATCGTTGGTCGGATACTGTTGACGATGCACTACAAGTAGTAAAAGCCACTATCTTCAAAATCCCACAGGAGCCATTGGGATTACTTCAACCAGAATGGGCAACACAGTTAAGCAACACACTGGAGTGTTATAATGTAAATGTTGAAGAAGATGATGAGGACCCATGAAACCTTAACATTTTAGAAACGGAAGGCTCCTGCGAGATTCATGGACCATCACTTGAAGACCCCGACATCACTGCGCTGCTAAAATCGAAGTAGGTCAACATTGGAATGGAGGCAGAGCCAAAGTATGCAATGCTTGGGGAATATTGGGACGATGTCATGGTCAATAAGGTCGCGGAGTTACTCAGCGAATACCAAGACTTATTCCTGAAAAAAATTACGGACTTAAAAGGGATCGTTGGTGGTTTAGGGATGATGAAGATCACCCTGAAACCCGATGTGAAGCCAGTTAAGTAGTGCCCTTACCGCTTGAATACAAAGTAAAAAGAAAAGGTTCACGATGAATTAGACAAAATGCTCGCAGCTAGAATTATTGAACTAGTGGAAGAATTCGATTGGGTGAGTCATATGGTAGTACAAGAGAAAACACAGAAGGGTGAAATAAGGATATGCGTAGACATTGGGAAGTTGAATGACACCTATGTACATGATTCGTTCCCAATACCATTAACAGATAAAGTACTGGAGAATGTTGGCAGTCAGGAAGCATACTCGTTCATGGATGGGTTCTGAAGGTACCATCAGATCAAGATCGCGGAGAAAGATAGGACAAAAACAAACTTCGCAATGGAATGGGGCTGATTTCAATACACCATTATGCCGTTCGAACTGGAGAACGTGCGAGCTATATTTTTGTGCATCGTGGTTGCCGCATTCAAGGAATACATCCACAAGTTTTTGGTTGTCTATCTGGATGATTGGACTATCTTTGGATTAGTTAAGCACCATGTAGCGAGCTTACCCTTGATGCTAGATACTTGCCGCTGACACTAGATTGCGCTGAACGTTAAGAAGTGCACATTCCTCATTCCCTTTGGAAACCTGCTGGGACATGTGCTCTTCAAACAAGTCTTGATGGTGGACCCTGCGAAGATTGCCGTTATCCTAAATTCGGAAGCATCGCAAAGTTTTAGACCACTGCGTTTTACCTTGGGACATAGTGGATACTATATGAAGTTCATCAAAAGTTATGCCCAAATAACCGTGCCAATGGAAAAACTATTGAAAAACGATGTTATGTATTGTTGGAATGATTATTACATGAAGTGTTTGGATGACCTGAAGGGGAAACTATCCTCCACTCCAATCTTGGTCTTCCTGAAATGGGATGTGGAATTTCATGTACATGTTGATGCGTCGTGTATCACGTTGGGAGCCGTACTCACACAGGAGGGCACAAAGGGTGTGGATCACCCGATAGCATTTGCGAGTCGAAGATTTTCCAAGGCAGAAAGGAACTACTCTACCACTGAGTGTGAAGGGTTGGCAATGGTGCACGTGCTCCAAAAATACTGACACTATTTACTCGAAGGACATTTCAAGATGGATACCAACCATTCTGCATTGAAAAACCTGGTGAACAAGCCTGTGTTGTGGGGGAAAATATGCAGATGGCTCCTACTATTTCAAGAATATGATTTTGAGGTCATAGTCAAGACGAGATGCTTAAACGCAGGAGTAGACCACTTGTCATGAATTGAGACAGGTGAGGAACCAACAAATTTGGAGGAGGGACTTCTGGATGCACAACTCTTTGCAGTGCGTGTCACAAACGGACACTTCGAAGCTATAATACATATTTTAACAATAGGGTCTGCACCAAAGGAATACTCAGTCCAACAGAAAAAGGAATTGGTGGTGTGCCTGGTGGACTTTTCCATCATTGCGAGGCACCTCTACAAGATGGGCAACGATGAGATATTACGAAGATACATACCTGAATTTGAACGAGGTCAGATTCTCACGGAAGAACATGGGGAAACTGTAGGAAGACACTATGAAGGACGCGCGACTGCAAAAAAGATTCTTCACACAAAGTTATGGTGGCCGACCCTGCACTTGGATTCAAAGGTGCACTGTAAGGCCT
This sequence comes from Pinus tabuliformis, assembly GCA_031772625.1. Lineage (NCBI taxonomy): Eukaryota > Viridiplantae > Streptophyta > Pinopsida > Pinales > Pinaceae > Pinus > Pinus tabuliformis. The sequence continues at coordinate 30,062,575 of CM062811.1, read as the reverse complement.
GCAATATATTTCAAAGGATGGGAAAACCATCACGAAGGGACGAGATGCCACTAAATCCCCAAATGACACTATAGCCATTTAAGAAATGGGCAATCGACTTTGTGGGGATGATTAAACCTCAGGGAAAGATGGGTACGTGCTACATCATCATCATGACAGAGTACCTGACACGATGGGCAAAAGTACAACCAATCAAGGACTGAATGGTTGCTACAGCTGCAAAGTTTTTGTTCAAAAATGCGTTGACACAATTTGGTTGTCCGAAAATCTTAATGAGCGATTGTGAAACACATTGCTTGAATGAAACCATCAGCACGCTCACAAAAGAGTTCCAGGTATATCATCAGGAAAGTACACCGTACCACGGGACAGGCCAATGGGACAGTTAAGGCATTCAATAAAATACGGGAGACTGCACTAACCAAAGTATGCAATACATAGTGGAACGACTAGGACCTGTGCATATCTGTTGTGTTATGGGCGTACAGGACAACATGTAAGAAATTAACTGGACATACACCCTTCTGGTTTGTCTATGGTATGGAAGCTCTCATGTGGATGGAATACTTCGTACCTAGTCTACGAATAGCAGCGCTCACAGGCATGATGGACTGCAAAGCTCTGGGAGAAAGGTTTGCGCAATTAGAAGAACTCGAGGAAGAATGGTTTCTGGCTGGATTTCATCAGTAGGTACAAAAGCAATGTGAAAAAGCTTGACACTACTACTATATCAAGTTGAGCACCTTCAAAGTAAACAACTTAGTACGATTATATGACAGTAAGTTTGAAAAATTTCCTGGAAAATTCAGAATGCACTGGCTGGGACCATATGTGGTCAAGAAGGTCACAGATGGAGGCGTGGTCTAGTTAGTCAAACTAAATGGAGAGCCATTCCCAAGCAAAGTAAACGGTAGCTACTTGAAACCCTACACAGGTGGGCTAGCTAGCTAGTTGATTCCTATTTTTGTGTATCTGTTGTGCATTGCTTTGTTTATGTTTATACTATTTTATTTATTTCGCGCACTGATATGATTTCTAAATATGCTATAATAATTATTAGTCTTACATAAGCAAGTTAATTAATTAGATAATAACAAATTAAATAGTAAGGAACTAGGGTGTTATATGGGTTGCGCTTCGGATAGGGCTGCGCAGAAGCAACATCGTGGGTTGCGAAAGGATAGCAAGTGCACATAGCGACAGGTCAGACCGCATACCTCCAGAAGCTCATTAGACATCCCCAGTGTGTGGAAACCTGGTTCTAGCACCCTCCCATACTACTTTGGGTGAGACCTTAGTCCATGCTTCGTGGACTATTACCGAAAGGGCCAGTAGTACAGGGATTTTCTTGGCTAGATCACCTCTGAACGTGGGTCAAGCCCATACAAGCCAACACAACATAGGGTTTAATGTCAACATTGGCCAAACCATATGAAAAACACTTGACCTCAAATAAGGTATTTCTTATGAAGTGTTTATTTAATATGAAGATGTCAAAAGGTGGATCTGTTGCTAATCATTTTAATGAATTTAATACAGTTACTAGTTAGTTAACTTCTGTAGGAGTAACTTTTGATGATGAAGTTAGGACTCTGTTATTTTTGTTCTCAATGCCAGAAAGTTGGAATGGTTTAGTTATGGCCATTAGTAACTATGTCTTTGGATCTAGTACTTTAATGTTTGATATTGTTGTCGATGCAATCCTTAACAAGGAAATGGGACAGAAAAGATTCGGTGAGACATCAGGTAATGCTTTGACTACAGAGACTAGGGGAAGAAAAATGGAAAGATCAAAGATCCCAGGATATTGCAACAAGTCAAGGAAAGGCAGATCCAAGCCCATATCGAGGATGGTGTGCTGGAAATGCAGGAAGAAAGGACACCTGAAGAAAGACTGCAAGTCTCGGAAGGGAAAATAAGGAGACGTGCAACAAGAAAACAATCATGAAGCGAATGGGACAGGTGATGTGCTGTAAGATGCTTTGATTCTTTCATTCGAAGATATTATTGATGCTTGGGTGGTAGATTTAGGGGCCTCATTCCATGCCACACTTGATAGGAAACATTTTCATGATTATGTTCAAGGAGATTTTGGACAGGTTTGATTGGGTGATGATAAACCCTGTAAAATCATTGGAATGTGTACAATTTTCATAAAACAATAGAATGTAAATCAATGGCTATTGAAGGAAGAAATGCATGTTTTAGATCTGAAGAAAAATCTAATTTCAATAGGGCAGTTGGGAGGTGAAGGTTGTGTAACTACTTTTATAGATAAAACCTGCAAGGTCACTAAAGGAGCCCTGGTAATAGCAAAAGGAGAAAAGGTTTGTATATTGTATTTATGCAGTGGTATTTCTAATTATTTTAATTCTTTAACCTCTACAGGAGAAGATATGTCATTGTGGTATCATAGGGTCGGTCACATGAGTGAGAAGGGGATGCAGATTCTTCACTCTAGAAATTTGTTGTCGGGTTTGAAGCATGTTGATTTAAAATTCTGTGATAATTGTGTTTATGGAAAACAGAAGAGAGTCAGATTCCTCAGAGTTGGGAAAGAAAAGAAGAGCAAAAAATTAGAGTTTTTGCATACAGATGTATGGGAACCTGCTCAAGTATCATCTCTTAGTGGCTCTCATTATTATGTTACTTTTATTGATGATGCAACAAGAAAACCTGGATTTATTATATTCAAAATAAAACTGATGTGTTTGATACTTTCAAGAAATGGAAAGCTTTGGCTGAAAATGAGACAAGAAAAGGGATGAAGTGTCTCAGATTAGACAATGGAGGTGAATATTGCAGCAAAGAGTTTGATAGGTACTGTTCAGAGAATGGAATTCATAGAGAGAAGACAATTTCAGGAACATCACAAGAAAATAGTGTGTCAAAAAGCATGAATAGGACAATCATGGAGCATGCAAGGTGCATGAGATTACATCTAGGATTGTCATTATAATTTTGGTCAGATGCTATAGATGTTGTTGTTTATCTAATAAACAGAGGGCCTTCAATTTCCTTGGATGGTGGTATTCTATAGGAGTCATGGACAGGTAAAAAGGTAAAATACTCATTTTTAAAGACTTTTGGTTGTGAATATTTTGTCCACATTAATAAAGAAAATATAACAAAGTTTGAGGCAAAATCAAAGAAATGTACTTTTATTGGATATGGTGTTAATGATTTTGGTTATCATTTTTATGATTATGAAAAACATAAAATCATTAGAAGTAGATATGTCATATTCAATGAAAAGGTTTTGTATAAGGATCAGCTACAGGAAAAGAAACAGGGAAAGGAAAACAGAGAATAAAAAGTGTTTGATGAGATCACAGAAAGAGTGATGGTGCCTGAAAATCATAATGATCAACAACCAGAACAACAACAAGCACCTCAAACACTTGAAAGTGGTGTTAGAAGATCTACCAGGATAAGTAGACCCCCTGAACGATACTCTCCTTCATTATACTATGTATTGTTGATTGATTCTGTTGAACCAGAATGTTATGAAGAAGCGGTGTAGGTAGAAACCAAGAAGAAGTGGGAGCAAGCCATGAAAGAAGAGATAGACTCCTTAGCACATAACCAAACTTGGGACTTAGTCAGGTTGCCTGCAGGTAAAATAACATTGCAGAATAAATGGGTTTACATGTTGAAAGAATAAGATGGAGGTAGAAAAAGGTATAAAGCTAGACTTGTGGTGAAGGGGTTTGCACAGAAAAAGGGTATAGAATTTTATGAGATATTTTCTCCTATTGTTAAAATGACTTCAATTAGAACTATTTTAAGTCTAGTAGTCGCTGAAGATTTGCATCTTGAGCGATTAGATGTAAAGATAGCCTTTCTCCATGGGGATTTGGAGGAAGAGATATATATGCAACAACCATAAGGGTATGAGGTAAAAGGAAAGGAGAAACTAGTGTGTAGGTTGAAGAAGAGCTTGTATGGCTTAAAACAAGCTCCAAGGCAGTGGTATCTATAATTTGACAGGTTTATGTCTTAACAAGGTTATACTAGATGTCACTTTGATCATTGTGTTTATCTCAAAAGGAAAAATGATGGCAGTTATATTATATTGTTATCGTATGTAGATGGCATGCTTGTTGCAGGTTCAAACATGCATGAAATAAATGTGCTCAAAAGAAAATTGGAAAACTCATTTGCAATGAAGGATTTGGGTGTTGCAAAATAAATCCTTGTTATGAGAATAACTAGAGACAGGAAGAATCAGAAATTAACATTGTCTCAGAGTGAGTACATACAAAAGGTGTTGAAGAGGTTTAATATGTAGAATACAAAACCAGTTAGTATACCTTTGGCTAGCCATTTCAAACTAAGTAAGGAAATGTGTCCCAAGACTCAGGAATAAATGGATTATATGTCTAAAGTTCCATATGTATTAGCAGTTCGAAGCTTAATGTATGCAATGGTCTGCACAATGCATGATATTGCACATGCATTAGGAGTTGTAAGAAGGTACATGAAAAATCTAGGAAAAGAACATTGGATAGCAGTGAAGTGGATTCTCAAGTATTTGAGAGGTACAACAAATCAAGAATATTTATTTGGTGGTTCAAACATTTCTCTACATGGATATGTTGATGCAGATATGGTGGGTGATAGAGATAAGAGGAGGAGCACAATAGGATATGTGTTTACTATAGCTGGAACAACTGTCAATCGGGTCTCAAAACTACAAAGTGTTGTTGCACTGTCAACAATGGAAGCAGAGTATGTTGCTTCTACAGAGGCTAGTAATGAAATGATTTGGTTACAAAGGTTTTGGATGAATTGGGTAAGAAGTAAGAGTTGGGTAGGTTATACAGTGACAGGCAAAGTGCCATACATCTTGCAAAGAACTTTGCATTTCATTCCAATACTAATCATATACAGCTCAAGTACCATTTCATATGGTCAACATTGGAGGATGGAAAGTTGAAGCTGGAAAAGATACACACTAGCCAGAATCTTGCAAATATGTTAACAAAAGTTGCAACCAGGGAGAAATTGAGATTCTGCTCAGATTCAATTGGTCTTCAAGTATGATGAAGAGGATGAGAGACAACCAGGTCCAAAGTGGAGTCATTGTCCAACAAATGAAGCATCAGTGAATTGCTATAATTAGTCTCCAAGTGGGAGATTGTTGTGTGTGGAGCCTAATTATCTTCTTTATTTAGATTTATCACTGCATTGGACCCTAGTTCGTAATGTGGCGGCAACACTGCCCATAATATTTGGGCTGCAAAGGAGGTCCAGTTGGGGCGGCTGTGATCTTTGGGAACCCCCCCACTCATCAGGGGATCGGGGGTAGCACCCCCGAAGTAAAAAAATAGATGTAAAATTGACCTTTAGAATGTTGTAATTTCGTAGTCAATCTAGGCCATTCACTAGGTAGAGATCTAATGGTAGAAGTTATGTTTGATTTAGGGGATTTTCCCTAGAAGGAAACCCCTTCCTATATATCAGGGAATTGTATTGTGTCTATGTAGATATGTATTCTAAGTGAGAAACTGAGAAGAGATTGTGTGAGAGCGAAGAGGGACTTACAACGAATCTGCTGTAGGTTGTATCTCTTCAGTTTGTTGGATAATATAAAAGGAAGGACTACCTATTTCTCTGTGGACGTAACCAAAATTGGGTGAACCACATATATCTATGTCTCTCTTGTTTTATGTGTTTTCTGTGTTTATATTTCTGCAATATATTTTATGTGTTCCATTGCTCTATAATTTATAATTTTCTAACAATGGATGAGTAGGAGGGTATAGGATTAACTACTTGGACATATGCCCATTTCTGATGGTCATATTACCATCCCTACAGCTAATGTAGGCATTGACCGTGGCTAACCAGGGCCTCCTAAGGATGAGAGGGTAACCAGTAAGCTTGGCCTTAGGCTGGAGGACTAGGAAATCTGCAGGGTACTCCCAAGAGTCAATGGGGACCATCACATCCTCCAAAATCCGCTCAGGGGTAACTATGGAGCAGTATGCAACTTGCAGAACTGTTGTGGTCTTTCTCGATGAACCTTGGAGGTTGAGCTTGATCATGGTGTCCTTGGTAATCACATTAATGTAAACCCCAATATTGATCAAAGTGTGTGGGACAATGGTGCCATTGATGTGCACATCTACTATAGAGATTCTAGGTCCAAATACTTTGGATAGATCACCTCCCCTAGCATTAATTCAGACAACTGCCCAATGACATTAATGGTAGGGGCATCTCTTCTTCACCTCCCTCGATGCTTGAAGCACTTCTCCTTATTCAACTTGTTTTAAATAGCTAAATATTTAATATCTTGGAGAAGTGGAATGTTGACACATAGGTTTTTCAATTCTCCCAAAATTTTAGTCTCTTCTGGGCTAGGTTGGAGTGGTTGGGTTAATCTCTCAGGAAAGGGTGGTGGACTTAATTTAGGCATGCTTTTCTCTCTTTCCCCCTCAACCTCCCTAGGTGGAGGTAGGGGTTGGTTGTCCCGAAGTACTCTCCTAGATCTTAGGTTGATTTCTTAAATTTCCACAGCATAAGCTGGATAGGTTGTCTCTCCACTGTATACTTGTCGCACGGAATAAGTCGATCTTGCGGACAAGATAGACCTTCCTAGAATCTAAAGAACAACTAACGACAAGCACACCAACCAGACACTATCTTTCTCTAAATATGCTTTAATAAACAATAGCAAACAAGTGTTTTTAGGGCCTACCTTTGGTCCAACGCAAGCTTGTGGATGCCCTCTCTCCTTTGATCCAAATGAGCTCCTTTTCGCGAATCTGCAAACACAAACAAGGCAAACAAATTAAATAGCACCTGAAAAACCAATTGCATAAAACATATTTAACATGAAAGTCAAGGAGTCCATGAAACAAATAACATAAGATACTTGTTGAGAAAAATGAGTTTGATTGTATTAATTCAAAAGAAGAAGAACCTTACAACCTTTGCCTTGACACTGTACAAGCTCCTCCCAGGATCGAACAAGATGTCTTCTCTACTTTGACAAGTTGCTCTCACTCTCCAATAGAACCAAGAGGTATGTGATCTCTCCTCTCAAGCTCAACCAAAGTGTCTTAATTTCACCAGCATTTACCCTCAAAATGTTCAGCTTCTAACCTCTCTAGTCCTCACCCCAATGCCTGTATTTATAGTGCAATGGAGGGAAGTTACTAGGTCCTCCTTCAAAGGGATAAAGCGCTCCTTCAAAGGGATAGCTCCTTTAGTCAAGGGATTAGATCCTTCTCTTTTGGGATGCATGAACCACCTCAGAGCGAACAATCCACGTCAAAATTTCTTTTAGAAAACTCTAGAATTAACCCAAAGTGAGTTTTTTAAGATAAAACTTGCGCCTTTTGACTTTCACAGGGGTCCACACCTACACCGTTAGGAACAGAGCAGGTAGGTACACATCTTTTGTACGCAGAAGGTGCGCGACCGTAGGTTACCATGAGAGAAAGTGCAGAACCAGAGTTACATTGATATTTAATGTCTTTCTCCCACTTCTAAAGCTTGATTTGAAGAGCTGAGGTCTTAGACTTGTTTAGGAGGACAGTACAAGTGATGATAGACCCATACTGACTGCAAATAATCATGGTGACGATATTTTTGTGTAACAATACTTGTTGTGCCTATCTGTTGTTTGAGTTTAGATTTGGATGGGCAGGCATCTAGGGTTGTTTAGGTGGAGCAAAGTGTAATAGTTGTGTTTGATCAGGTGGTGAAGGCAATAAAGTTGGAGAATTGTTTTATGGGGGCCTCCACCCCTGGGGCGGTGCACTCCATTGAGGTTGTGGCAGAGCATATGGTTGAAATGATTGGCTAGGAATGATACTGAGGTGAAAAGGACCAAGAAGGAGGTGTGGACTACGAAGCATGAGAGGGGTCCCCCCCAAGAAGGTATGGATGTGGTCTAGTTGGGGTTGTAATATGCATGGGATGACCCTTGCATGCCCTATTGGTATGGCCTGGGCCCATGACGTCTCCTTTGGTTTATGTAGCAGAGCTGTTCAATTACCCCTTCAGCTCCTTGATATACAACTCTTAATCTAGGGAGAGAAGGGCACTTATCTGTGGAGTCGTTTTCTTCACAGAGTGAGTAGATTTCAATAGAATTCAATGGATATTCATTCCTAGGGTGCCTCTTGGTGCATCTAGGACAAAAAATGGCTAAGGCTTTCTTTGTTTCCTCATGTTTTCTATTAATGTGTATAGTGTCCATATATAGGGCAAGTGTTTACAACATCTCATTCTTGAAATCCTCCAGCATGTTTCCAATTTCACCCTTGATGGATGAATTGGAAGAGGATGGACTAACCATAGGTTGACTACCCCTACCACTTTTCCTAGCTACCCTAGAATGGTTTCTAAAGAAATTCTTGATATCCTCATAGGGTAACTAGTAGATATCCCATCCTGCTAACAAGTTTAGGGTATCCAGAAGATCTTCCCTTACTCCTCTAAGCAGGACTAACTTTAGTGACTCAGGGTCAAGTGTGCACCTCACCCTTTTGTAGCTAAGCTGGAATCTTTCTTCATAATCCTCTAGGGATTCATCATGCCCTAAGGTCATCCTAAAAGTTTCCACTTTAGTGTCGTTAGACCTACAATAGTCTTGATACTTGCCGTTGAAAGCTTGCTGCATCTGAACCCAAGTTGTGATGCTATCTACAAGTAAACTCATGAACTCGTGCAAAGTTGCATCCCTGAGAGTGGATGGAAATAGTTTCAACTTCTGCTCATCATTGGTGTAGTCCTAGGTTTGGAAAATGACATCAAATTCAAATAAGAAAGTGTCTACATCTGCTAAGGTCAGGGCATGGAAATGAGGAAGGGAATATAGACTTATATTTTTCATCTTAGTATTCCCATTGGTTTCCTTGATGGGGAAGGCACCCTTAACTCTTTCCCTATTTCCTCTGTCATCTCTGTTTTCAGCCAGTGGTTCAGTAGGAATGGGTTCTTCTTCTTCTTCTTCCCCTGTAGGTTTTTCAAATATGTCTGGTTTCTCACCTAAGGGTTCCTCCAGTTCACAACCACTGAAGAAGAGGGAAGGTTGGATGTTTGAAGGAGTGGGGGTATTCGACAAAAATTTCCCTAAGTTATCCATATTCCTATGAGGCATGAAAAAAATATTTTTGTTGTGTTTTTTGTTTTCTTTTCAGACTTTGAAAGTGATTGCAGAATTGAAATCGCAGACTGAATGAAAAATTAAATGCTTGATTGAAATCTTACTTGCAGAATGGAAAGGAAAGAAAATATTGCAGAATGGAAAAGGAATAAAACTAAATTACTTTTGCAGAAATGAAAGCACTAGCATAATATTTGAAACAAGAAATGGAAGAAAGAAAGCAGTAATCACATATTAGTCAGACATCTCCTTGAAAATGGTGCTAGAAAGTGATGACCACCAATATTGCAGTAAGAATGTTCCAACTCCTAGGGCTGCCATCTTTATTTTATCAACCTCGGGTTCATACAAACTTGGAGGTGACAGTGCTGTATACACAAGTAAAAGGGATGGTTTCTCCTTTTGTCACTGTTCAGCTAGCGAGAAACCACTAGGGTTTTCAAGCTATACCTCTATGGATTTAGAAGAATCTTGATTACTAATGAAATAAAGAGAAATCTACTCTAGGAGAAAGCTTGTCTATTACAATAAGGAAAAGGATTGGAATCTAATGCTAACAAAACAGCATTTCCTGACTAACTACTGAGAAAGTATGCTTTAAAAGAATGCCAAGCTAATATGCATGCAATGCTACTATCATAAGCATGAAAGTTCAAAACATTAAACATCACTACTATGCATGTAAAGGACTGAAATACATCTATTTTTTTCTTTTTATTCTTTTTATGGAAAAACAAGTGTGAAAGCTAATCTCTTTTGGTTATGTGGCAGGTGGCTTAGGGATGCTAGTGGATGGTTGGAATGTTTGGGAGACCCTTAGGTGACATTGTGTGGCTTCCTGGAGGTCTTCCCTCAATTCGGCCTCAAAAAAGGCCACTATAGGAAAACATACAGGATGTCATAAAAACCTACAGGATTTCATGTATTTCTACAAGATACAACCGAGAGAAAAATGATGGGTGATGGAGGTGATGGAATGCCTAGGGAAGGGGGTTGGTGGATTAAATGAAGTGATAAAATGCTAGGATCACTCAGAACTCAAAACTAAGGTTCGGAGATGGTTGGATTTGCTCAACATACTTGGAGAAGTTTCCATGTAAAATGATGGAATTGGTGAAGGTCTTAGTCAAAGAAAGGAATGATTATGGATGGATGAAGTCGGAAGGAGGTTGCTTGCTATAAAATCTTTCTCTACTTCTGAAACACCTACATTACATGAAACAATGATATTTGCCCAAAAATCATGTAAACAAGAAGAATTCCAATGAGCTAGTTGTCTACTTCATGCATGAGGAAAATTGGCAGAATAAGATGAAATCATTGATGTTGTCTATTGTAAGACTAAAAATGGAAGAAATGGTAATTAAATAATACACTTTCAAACTAATCAAATGTTGGTTCAAGTACAATAAAATCTAAATTCTATGAGAAAGTAGAAATCTGTCTTTTTGGGGCTGCATAGGGGTCCTTTCCTCAAATCATGATCCCTGAAGGAAGAGGTGAGGCCAAGACACCTACTGACAGCTTTGTGATGCTCATTTTATCCCTTCTAACCTGTTGCTGAACTAAAGCACAAATGTAAGCAAACTAATAAACAAACTAATGAAATCTACACTACTTGCAATGAAATACTTCTAAGGACAATTTAACCATGAATCTATGGAACTAATCTAAGCATACAGATACAAGAAGAGGAGCCTTTTCTAGTAGGGTTTGGCCCCAACCCAAGAGCTTCATCTCTCTAAGTGAACCGAGTACTTGATCATGAAAAAGCTCATTCTCATTATCAAAAAAGAAAATTACATAGCAATGCCTTCCACAATTTTGGAGCTAAAAAATAACTAGTGTTTTTACAATGAAAATTCGAATCCTAATGAGGCTCCAAGCCCGTTTATTTATAACACTGAAGTCTCCAATGACTTCCTTAAATCTAGGTAGGCTTGACTCCCAAACTGGAGATCAACTAACTCTTCGACTATCACTTACTTGACTTCCTTTTGATCTTCATGACTCCGTTGCTTTTACTCTGAGCTGGTGTGATTGATAGAGGAATATTCGAATGAGGGAGGAGTAAATGAGGATGATTTACCTCCTACAATCTCTCTTCCTTTTCCCATTTGAGTTTCAGCCCTTAATCTTTCCAAAATTCCCTGATTTTCTCTCACAAACCTACATTAAATGCACATTAGTCCACTAGGCATAATATCTCACTTTAACTCATCTCATTAAGGAAAATATAATCAAAGCATGTAATAAGTTGTGAGAAGAGTTGGTTTGACTAATCTAGGAGGTGAATGAAGGTCCATATAGTTACCCAAGGATGATTCTCATCAATTCCCATAAATGATATAATACCTTCCACATATTTCAAGATAAACAAATTCAAAATTCCCTTCAGTTTTTCTGGATCCACTGATATTCCTTCTAAATTACATGCCCTAGATATTGTATATTGTCTTGGTAAAACTGACACTTTGTTAACTTAGCATACAATTGCTTCTTCCATAGGGTCTAAAGCACAATTTCGAAGAGCTTCTTATGTTCTACATAGGTCTTGGAATAGATTGAGATGTTATCTATAAAAATCAATACAAATTTGTCCAAGAACTTACTAAATACATTATTCATTAGACACATGAAAGTAGCAGGCGCATTCGTAAGTCCAAATGGTAATATTGTATATTTTTAACTCCCATATCTTGTTCAACATGCTATCTTTGTTATATATTCCTATTTAATTCTCAGTTGGTGATAACCAAATGTGCGACCTATTTTAGAGAATTATATTGTCCCTTTAACTTGGTTAAATAATTCATGTATCCTCTAAACGGGATATTTAATTTTAATAGTAAGTTTATTGAGTTGACAATAATTGATGCACAATCTGAAAGTTCCATCGTTTCTTTTAACAAAAGTGACTGATGCGCCCCATGGTAACACATTGGCTCTATTGTGCCCTTTATTCAATCCTACAATTTCATCTTCTATTCCACCAGTTCCGACACGATCATTTTATAATGGGCTTTTGATATCGGGGTCGTGCTTAGTATAAACTCTATAGAAAAATCTATTTCTCTTTTTGGTAGAAGACTCAAAATTTTATTTGGAAACACATCTAGGTAGTTTAACAACTTCTAACTCAATTAAAAATCTAGTTGTCTTGTTTGATAAGATATCCTCCACGTGAATGGAAAAATGATGACATCCATTTCTTGCAACGCTTTTTAATTGCAATGTTAATGATATTTGTCATGTTGATTTTTCCACAACACTTCAGAATCAGGTTTGAGTCTAAGATCAAGAATACAAACACACTAAAACACCACAACACTACTACTTTGCACAATAGAAAACATATAGCAGTGAATCAGTCTCATGCACATGACAATTTTTAAGCCACAACTTGTTATATTACAAACTTTAATACGACAATATTATGGCTCGCATACAAGGGATCATGGCCCTTACATATATCCCTAATACAAGGATAGAACTAGTGCTTGGTGTCAATATCTATAACCACAAATATGTCCCTAAACAGAGTATGCTTGACCTACTTGTTGAAGGTGCACGGTCCAATATTCCTTTTAGTACATGTACCTTGATCACGACAACTTCTATACTTGCATCTCCAACTGTCTAATGCGCCACTATCAACCATTCTTGGTTGTTCCAAGCTGACTAAAAATATGGTCACCAATATTTGCTTTAACAATTTCCTATGATGCTTCAAGGGATCGCATTCTTAGGTTCTTTACAATCAACACTCTTATCACTGAGTTTTTCCTTGTACAACCTACTAAACTTGGGCACACAAATATCCCTCCTAAAAATATATTAGCTCCTCCAATGAACATTGTACATGATTTCCTCTTATCTTCTCACTTTTCAACATTACAGATACTCTAGAAGGTTTATCTTAGCGATTTCAATGATCTGCACACTACCCATCTTCTTACTGTAGAAAGGTGACAAAAATTGGGTAGACACACAAGTTTTCCCTCTTATTTCTGATATGCTACCCACGTCAAAGGACTAGGGCTTAGTAGCTAACCCTCTTATCTATCACAAATCAACTACTTGTTAGTAGTACTTGGGGCTTCCAAGCAAACCTCACTTATTCATTTACTCTCATTATAAAGTGACTGATTTTAGGGAACATATAATAGTCCGCTTAAAAATGGTTTAACACACAAAACTGTTGGAACTAGAGTTAATATCAAATTTTGTTAAATACCTATAAAAAACCTGCATCATAAAAACTTCATTGCTTCCTCTCTTCTCTACAAGACTTCCTTTACACATCTGTCCTACACTCATCTATGTTCAACGAGGAGACACACTTTAGCTCACATTCTCACTGCACACAACTCCTCAAGCCTACATCCCTAATCATAGATGCACTCCATAATAGGATGTTGTCTTCTAAGCATCACAACCATCAATTGATGCATAAAATATAGGCACTTTAGGGACAGAACATTAGTGACCTATCTTGCACAAAAGAAGCTCTAAATTAGGGCATACAAACCTTTATCTTGAACCCTTTAGGAAAAAAAATTATGATCCACTTCAACACTTATCTAACCTTGAATTTGCATCATGTTGGGCCTTCTTCCACACATTACATCACCCTTCCCTATTTTCCTAAAAATCCCACTCTTGTTCATAGATTTTGGCCACCGTAATATTCAGATTAAAAAACAAAGATAAGCACACAAACAACAACATTATCATAGGGCTTTGGTCTTATTTCTAACGGTCTTGTCCCTTCCATTTAGCATAGTATGAGTGTATTTTACATAGACTTATGGGAAAAAAAATGAGGCTGTAGCTTCACAGGAATGTCCCTAATTAGGGAATGACCTTTACATAGAATGAGACCTCAATATCATGCAAATAACTGACCTTGCTTGAGTCATGAAATCACTGAGAAAAAATTCTCTTCCATAGCAGAAACATGGCCTTCAAAAAATTCAAAGAATACTCTTCATGCTCCACTATTCATACTCCTTAAGGTGTTTCATATTCCTAAGGTACTCAAAAGTCCATCTAGGGAAGATTCATATGAGAAAAGGCTTCTTAGGTTGATGATCAAATGAGCCTCACCTCTTTACTTCTTATAGTTTCCTATGAGGGCAATGACTAGTCGTCAAAGGTGATCTATTAAGCCTAAACCAAGATGAACTTTCTAGATAAAACCTAAAATAACTCAATAAACTTGTTTTCTTCATTTTATCTTACCATACCATCAAACCCTTATGTTGGGCCTCAAAATAGTCCCTATTTTCACTCCATTATTCACCAATACTTTCACATTTTACCTTCATGTCACCTCCATTCCACCTCCATATCATTACATTTACCTCATTATTGGGTTCTAACAATACTTTTCCAAAGTTTATTAATTCTTAACATTTCTAAGTGAATTTATGGCTAAAACATAGAGAATAATATGCTTAAACTTATACCTAACAATTAGCATGAGTTTGTTGACATGTGTAGGCACAAAGGAAGCTTCCAGGGCATCTTTATGTGGCCTTGAATGATCAAATTCGAATTTGATAAGATAAGCTTCATGGAGAAGATCATGGACCTCATGGAGGAGATCATGGAGGATAGGGTTATGTGTCATCATTGGTTGAGAAATATGTGGGTCAAAGGAGAGAATAGTGGGTCTACATTTATGAGGTTGTTATCATAAGTTTTTGTATAAATAGGAGTACCTCCTCCATTCCAAAGGGGAGGACTCTTAGAGCATTGTATCCAATTGATGATGGAATAGAATAAAGCTTCATTTTGCATATATTTCTATTATGTAGTTATAGATATAAGTTTTACATATATTTCCATTATGTAGTTTTAGATTTAATTTTCCTTAATGTAGTATATGGAATAATTTGTCTTGTTCTTAAGAGAATTGAGCTCACTCTAAAAGGATGAGAGAAACATGTTATTTCATATTAGATTTTATTTCATTTATTTGTCTAGATGTTTGAGGATTTGTTTGTGATTGATGAATGAGTTTTAAATTAGAATGTAATCAGCATATGAGAGGACAACTAAGGGTCTAAGTTAGGCTCTCTCTCTCTATTTGATTTGTATGATAATTGGAATTCATTCTTTTGCTTTTATGTTTCAAGTATCATATGAGGAGATACCAAGAGTCTAAGTTAGGCTCTCTCTCTAATGATTTATATGGTAATTGAAATTCATTCTTTTGTGTTTATGTTTCAAAGTTATTTCATTTCTTATGCTTATGAATGAATCTTAGTTTAGTTTGGATTAGTACATAAGAGGACAATCAAGAGACTAAGTTAGTCTCTCTCTCTACTTGAATCTAAACAATAACTAAGTTCATTCTCTTGTTTTCATTTCAAGGTTTTAGTTTTATGTAATTAATGATTTCTCTATGATACTGTAGGGAAGGACAACCAGGACCTCCTTAGTTAGGAGCCTCTTCCCTTGCATATTGTATTGAATCATAAATCATTTAGTTAGACATAGAGTTAGTTGCCTACTCCTGCATATATTGTGCTGGCACCATCACAAGCTTACGAGTTTCCCTGGTCGATAATTTATGCAACAATTTAAGTCCAATAAATTGCCCAACACCTTACGTGCCCCATAGTCATTCAAGGGTGCTCCTCTTGATTTAGATCACTAAACAATTATTCATTCACATGGTTTCACGCACACCACTTTGGTTCCAAAACCCACTGCTTGGGTACACCACCCACAAAATCTATGTCTATCAAACTTCTCCCAAACCCAATTCCATAGGGTTATGGGAGTACCTCTTGAGCTACACAAATCAACACTCTATCTTAGTGATGGAGGTACATCCATTACATGGAAGTAACCATCATTGTTGGCAACACTAAGACAATATATGGTGTTCGTCACTGCAACATACCCTATATAATGAACCACACTCTCATCGGTAATGTATTTTCCTCATCTCACCATAACATGAAGATTCAAACTTCCATGGGGCATCTGCATATAAAGTTAGACTCCCTTTGAGTCTATATAATTTCCATTATCTCACACTACTACTAAACTTGTGTCCTATAAGGCCAGTTGAAGCTACAATCAAACATTGGGCCTCATCACTAATGCAACCTAGCTCTAGAAGTGATATCATCATGGGTCAAATACCACATGTGCACATGGATCCATTATCGAATGTGCAACTGCATGAGTGAATGAGGAAACTAGCTTACCATCATCTTTTTCTTCACATGGAGCCAACTCTTCCATGCTAGAGAAAACCACAAGAAATCCTAATGATTCATGAAAATTCATCAAAATTCCATGATCTACAACCTTCCACACAAAAAAATATTTCTCACCAAGATACCCACTGATGCACAACAACTTCTAGCCCATCTCACCCCCTCGCTAGTGGAGACCACATCTCCATGTCCTCAGCTCAACCTTATGCACCATGATCTCATCAATTTCTTAGCTCCCTTTGATTCGCTTCATTGTGCAAACCCTTATCCATTGTCCCTTCAAAGTAGTTGTAATACCATTTCCTCAAAATCTGATTTGAGTCTATGATCATGAACAAAAATACACTTAAACACCACAACACTACTACTTTGCACAACCGAAAATATATAGCAACGAATCAATCTCCTACACAAGAAAATTTTTAACCCACAAATTGTTATAATACAAACTTTAATACAAAAATATTAGTGCTCTCATACTAAGGATCATGTCCCTTACATACAACCCCTATACAAGGAAACAAGTATGACTTGGTGCCAACAACTATCACCATCAATATTTCCCTAAAAAAAATACACATGATCTAGTTTTTTAAGGTTCACTCAACAATCCTTTTTGTCCACAAACATTAAGACATTTGGTGGGTACTTTGCCTCCCCATCCACTCATCACTCTAACTTTTCTGTATGCGTCTCTAGTTTTCTAATTTAGCACTATCATCCATTCTTGGCTATTCCAAGATGACTGATCAGAGGTCCACTAATCTTCCCTCTAACGATGTCCTATGTTTCTCCCAGGGATCATGTTCTCAGGGTATCTACAATCTAGCCTATTATCGTTGACATTTCCCTCCCGCAACCCACTAACTTAGGGAACACAAATATGCCTCCTAATGGTCTAGTAGCTCCTCCAATGAATAATTTACATGCTAAGTCTTCTTTTATGCCCACTTGTCAACCTTCTAGCTGCTCTAAAATGTTGATCGTATGGACTTTAATGATATACCCACTACCCATGTCCTTAATATAGAAAGGTGATATAACTTAGGGCCACACACAATTTTTCCCTCTTATCTTTGATATTCTACCCACATGACATAACTAGGGCTCAATAACGAACCCTCTTCTCTGTCACAAATCGACTACTTGTTAAGAGTAATTAGGGCTTCCAACTAGCCCTCACTTAGTCCTTTACTCCCCTAATAAACTAAATAATATTAGGGCACATATAATAGTCCAGTTAACAATGGTGTAATACATAGAACCATTGTAACTACGGTTTATACAAACTTTTATCCAATACCTATGAACATGCCTCCATCATAATAACTTCATCCCTTCCTCTCTTCTCTTCAAGACTACCTTTACACATCTCTATTCAATTGGGAGATACAATTCAACCCACTTTCTTACTGTACACAACTCCTAAAGCCTGGGAACCTAATCACAAATGCACTCCAGAATAGGACATCATATTCTAAGGGTCACGACCCTTTGTTGATGGACAACATCTAGACACTTAAGGTACAAAACATTCGTGATATATATTCTGTAGAAGAAGATCTAAACTACCCTTCTGTACTATCCCAGAACTCACACTCTTTTTCATAGGTTTTGGCCTTCCTAATTGTTATATCAACTCATAGAGATAAGCACACAAAAACAACCTTATCATAGGGTTTGGGTATTCTTTCTAAGGGTGTTGTCCCTTCCTTTGAGCACATGATGAGCACATTTTACACAGACATATGGAAAGAAACAGAAGGACTCTAACTTCATGGAAATGGACGTAACTAGGAAAAAAATATTTTCACAAAAGGAGGCCTCCATATCATGCACTGAATTGACCTTACTTAGGGTAAAACATTGTGGAGAAAATTGTCCTCTTCCTTGAGTAGAAACTTGACCGTCAAAAAAATCATAGAAAGCCCTTCATGTTGTGGCTATTAGCCCTCCTTAAGTTGTTGTGGCTTCCTCAGGTAGTTGTACCACCTTCCAAGGAATATTCACATGGGAAACAAATTCTTAGAATGATGACCAAGTGACACTCACCTCTTTCCATCTTATAGTTTCCTATGAGGGTAACGACTAGCCCTCAAAGGGCATCTCTTATGCCCAAGTCACCATTAACTTTCTAGATAAAACCCCAACTAACTTAAGAAAATAGTTTTCTACATTTGATCTCACCACATCATCAAACTCTTACCTTCCCTATATAACTTCAAGGGTGCCCATATTGATTTAGATGATTAAACAATTATTCCTTTAGATGGTTTCATGCTATCAACTTTGGATGCAAAACCCACTACTTGGGTATACTACCTACAAATTCTATGTGCATCCAAATTCTTCCAAACCCTATGCCATAGGGTTATGGGAGTACGTCCCAATATACAAAAATCAACATGTCACTTACAGATAGGCATGGGCATATCCATTATAACCTAAACTTCTCCAGTTTCTATTGTACACGCGAAATTTTATCCTTGTAGTTGACAATTTCTCGATGCCCCTCTAACTAATCCATCCCTACTAAAACATCATTTGAACCTAGTGATAATATATTTAAGTTTCTGGTGGTTTGATTTACATTTAGAGTAACAAGCTATGATTTTACCCAATTTTTGAACTTTGTTTTTGTTCTTGTTGCCAACTAGACTAGCCATGATTTTTTTTCTTTCTCAGACTTTAAATTTGACTTTTGTACAATTTATGGGGTAACGTAACTTAATTTAGCACTAGGGTCTATTAATAAACAAAAAAGTTGGTTAATAATGTCAGGCCAAGAGGTAACTCCTCAAACTGAATTATGTTTATTGCATTGAGATAGCTCATGGATATATATAAGCAGGGAGAGACTCTTGGGCCTCACCTCCCTACGTCTCTTCATATTCCTATTATCTATTATTTATTATTTACATATATCTACATATATTCACTCAATCCAAATGATTAGGTTTCAACATTACCCCCTTAACCTGAAGGGATGTTGGTGAGTCCAAGCATCATTCTGAACCTTTCAAGCTTTTCCCTTCCAAGTGCTTTGGTGAAGATGTCTGCAATCTACTTATTAGTGAAACAATGGTGTAGATGGATTGTCTTGGCCTCAACATGATGTCGACATCAGATGGTATTGTGTATTGATGTGCTTCATTCGATCATGGAACTTTGGGTTATTGGCCAACTTTATTGCAAAGGTGTTCTCAATCATGAGTGGAGTTGAAAGCAGTTGTTTTACCTTGAAATCTTCCAGAATTTTCCTGAGCCACACAATTTCCTTCGTTGCTTCAAATATTGCCACATATTCAGCCTCTGTTATGGAATCTTCTAGAACTGATTGTTTGTGTGATCTCTAGGAGACATCTCCTGATCCAAGACTCATAGCATAACCTGAAGTAGATACTCCAGTTTCTTTGTCTCCATCGAAGTCTAAATGACAGTAAACAATCAAACTAAAGTTAGCCATGTGTTTATACTTGAGTCCAAAGTCTTCGGTTCCCTTCAAGTAATTTAGAACTTTTTTTGTAGTAGACTAATGCTACTCACAAGGCTTTTGCATAAAATTGGAGAGGATTCGAACACCAATTGAAATATTTAGTATGGTAGTAGTCAGGTAGTTGAGGCTTCCTATAAGTTTTCTATACCTTGTTGCATCCTTAAATTCTTTTCCTTCAATGGATGTGAGCTTTAAGTTCTGTTCCATTGGAGTAGTCAAAGAATTGCACTCATCCATGCCAAACCTGTTCAACAGATCTCCAGTGTACTTATTTTGAGAGAGTAATATATGCTTTGGATGTTGAGTGACTTCAATACCAAGATAGTAGTGAACATTGCCCAAGTCATTCATTTCAAAACCTTTCCTCAATTCCTTCTTTGTGTATGCAATGTAGCTGTCATTGTTCTCTGCCATCAAAATATCATTTAGATATACCACAAGATATACAACTATTTTTCCAACCTTCTTGACAAACAGAGTTGCATAATCAAGATCATAATGTTTGAAGTTGAGTTTCAAAAGATTCTTAGTTAGCTTTTCATACCAGGCTCGTGGTGCTTGCTTGAGGCCATACAAGGATTTAACAAGTTTCCATACTTTATTTTCATGCCCCTTCATAACAAATCCTTTTTGCTGGGACATAAAAAACATTTTCTTTTAGATCTCCATTCAAGAAATTATTTTTTACATCCATTTGATGGACATTCCAATCGTTTTGAGCTGCAAAGGCAAAGAGTGTTTGGATGGTAGCCCATTTTGCAGTGGGGGCAAAATTCTCCTCATAATCGACCCCTTCCTTTTGTGCAAAGCCTTTTGCCACAAGCCTGGTCTTGTGCTTGTCAAGTGAGCCATCATCTTTATACTTGTTCTCGTAGACCCACTTGTAGCCAATTGGTTTGGTTCCCAATGTAGGATCAACCAGCTTCCAAGTGCGATTATTTATCAAGGCATCATACTCCTATTGCATTGCTTATTTCCATTCATAATGAGAATTGACTTATTTGAAGGAATTTGGTTAAAAATATGTAGAAAAATTTAGTTCGCAATCATAAGAAACATCCATATCAATAGGTGAATCAGAATTGCCTACATCACCTTCATTTTTCTTGGTTGTACTTCATGTTCCTATCTTTCCAACCTCATCAGGATGAACAATTTGAAATGTTTTTGTCAGCCATTTTGGGGGACCTTTTTGAGATGGTCAAGGCTTCTCAATTGACTAAGTTGGGACTGAATCAAGATTGAGTGTCCCAATTCTATTACTCACATCACTCAAAGTATCATCAGTGGATGGAGCTTCATGTGGGGAAGAGAGTGCTTCAAGAGAAGATTTCACATATTAATCTAGTATAGGAATCCCCCCTTCAAGATGTGGAATTTGATTATCAAATTCTTGAAATGATATTGCATGTCTGAATCTATCCAAGTGATCAAGATGTCGCTCAACAACATTGTCATCTTTGGAAGATTCAAGAAAGATTACATATCTAGATACAACAAGCTTATTATTAGCTTCATCATAGATACAATATGCTTTTGAGGTATTTGAATACCCCAAGAAGATACACTTACAACTCCTTGCACCAAGTTTCTTTCTTTGTTCCTTTGGTATCAAGGCATAATAGGTGGAACCAAGGACCTTGAGATGCTTTACCAAAGGAATGTGGCCATACCACATTTCATAAGGAGTCTTGTTTCTAATAGAATTAGATGGAAACATACTCTTTACATATACAACACATAGAATTGCATCAGCCCAAAACATCAATTTTACATTATTCAAAAACATCATGGATTGTACCATATTTAAGATTGTCATATTCATTCTTTCAGGCATAGTTGTTTGATGCTTGATCCCATGCTAGCAAAGATAACCTTCAAATTCATTTGAAGTGTATTATTTTCCATTATCAGCGTGAATAGAGCTATATGAGATTGCGTATCATTTTCAATCCATGTACGAAAGTTCTTGAATTTTTGAAAAGCATCAGATTTGTTCTTCAATAAATAAACCCAACACATTCTAGTGTAGTCATCCATAAATGTCATCATATATTTATTTCCACTTGTAGAAGGAACAAGCATTGGACCACATAAATATGAGTGAATGACTTCAATTTTTCTATGTGCTCTAGAATGTGAATCATGAAAATATCATTTTCTATGCTTTCCTAGAATAGAAGCATCACTTTGCTTAAGTTTCCTAAGAATTGTAGGCAAACCAGTAACACCATTTTTCTTCAACAAGAGAAGGTTGTCATAGTTCGAGTGTTCAAATCTAGCATGCCATAAAAGATTTTATGTAAATGTACCTTTATCATATTGATAATTGTATGAGAAATTTTGTGCACGAACATATGTATGTTGTAGCTTCAAAAGTCTTTCATCTATCCCTGTCATGATAAGTGAGTGATCTGATGCTTTTATGACCTCAACATTTCCATCAAAAATATGAATGGAGTGTCCTTGATGGTGGATGTGGAACAAGGACAACAAGTTTCTCCTCAACTCTAGGAGATATGAAACATCATGTAGAAGAAAGTCTAGAAGACCAGGCAATTTGAGCCTAATTGTGTCAAGCATTGATGGCTTGAGTTTTGATTTGTCTACAAAGTATACTGCTCCCTCAACATTGTCAGAAAATTCTTCAAAAAAATATCTTCTAAAAGTCATGTGGCAAGTTTCCCTTGAATCAACTAGCCAATCATTTTTCCAAGAAGAAAGTGAAGCATTAAACACATCTTCGGTTACTCCATTATTACAATGTGCCATAACATAATGTGTGGATTCAGGTGCTTTATCTTTCTCTTTGTCATTGGTTTTACCTTGGCTTGATTTCTTTCCTTCTCAATTCTGTCCTAAGGAAACTTACATGTAGATGCATCATATCCATATCTATTGCAATGTATGCAATGAAGATAAGAATTTTCTCCTTGAGAGTGTTTATCCCCCCTGCCTATGAAATTTCTTCTTGATCTTCCTCTTCGACCACCTCTTCCTTTAGAAGAATCTTGAGCATGATTCTTCTCTATATGTGCAAGAAAAACAACTTCTTCATAAGATTGTGGAGTTGTTTTCTTCCCAAAATCATTCTCTCTCTCAACAAATTTCTTCACAAGGGAGTCAAAGGTAATCTCTTTTAGGTTTCCATTTTCTTGCAATGACTCAGGATAATTTGAATAAGTGTGATAAAGTGCCTTGAAAAAAGATATAAGAGAATTGTATAGTTCAATATGAGTGACTTTGATGTAATTCATAATAGATCTTGCTTGTGATGCCAAAGGAAGAAGATCATCATTTTTTAATTGAAGACTGAACAATTTAATCATCAAATGGAAAACTTCAAGTTTGAAGTGTCAGTCATGCAGTTCCTTCAACTTCTGTAAGGCTTCAAAATCATTTGAAAAAGGTTAAATATGGAAACTCACATCTTCATTGACAGATGTTGCAATCAAGGCATAGTCCTTCTTGTTCTTGTTTTCCCAAATGGTGAACTCATTATCTCAGGTGGGTTTTACAGGTTTATTATATCCTCATCCTGCACAAACTTGTTTCCACAACTCATTAAAAATGAGAGTGTGTTTTATCTTCCGCAACAATTATGGATAGTTCTCTTTTCCAGAGAGAACTACTCCAACAATAGAGATCAATGAATGCATTTAGAAATGTGTACTGTGTAAAAAATGCTCTTCTGCTAGAAAAACATTTTCACTTCTTGTGTAAAAAAAAAACTACATTATAGTAGTAACGTTGTGAAAATATAATTCTTATATGTATATATCAGAGGTATATTTGGGGAAGGGATTATATGGGAAGAGTGTATACGGGGTTGGTATTATTTAAAGGAGGAATGGTTCCCTAGAGCGGTTTGGTAACGAGCCCACGAAGTGCAGTTTAGGGACAATAGACAACATACTATATATGAAAATTTTGGGAAAAACGTTATATATATATATGTGTGTGTGTGTGTGTGTGTGTAGTTTTAACTTTTGGGACAATGATAAATGACTGAGGTATACGAAAAATGTTACATATTAGTTATATTTTAACTAGTGTATGGTGTGGAGTGGTATTTGTAGTGAACCAGTGGTTGGGAGGTGGAGTGGGGACATCGACCAGTGGTAGAAGACTGTTGTGAGAGGCAGTATCATATGATAGAGGGCTCTGGTATGTGGTGGTTATACCACAGTTAAAAAACTAGGATTTCTGCTTCATGGAGGAGAGAGATGGTGTATGCTGGAATAGAGAGTCACAGAGAGTCACAGTCAATGCAAAGAATACATACAAATCAAACACAATCACAGTCAATCCGACCTTTAACTCTGGTCACAGTGAAGAAAAAAAACTCGGCGCCATTCGATCAATCTTGATAATTTTTACATATAACACTAGCATCTACTATTCAAAGACATACCATTTTTTTGACATTGTTGGACCCACCAACATGTCAAGGGATCTCCCACGGTAAGAAGTCCCAATTAGACCTCAGACTGTTTGGTGTAGGAGTCTTAATAGTCGGTCGTATGGTAATGTCTTGACCATGATTTCAAACAGAAGCATGTAAGATAGCTCTATTGGTAGCAAGGGTGTGACAACTACAGTGAGTCAAGGAATGTGCATGAGAGGTTCTAACACATAGAGGCTGAGATGAGTGCGCCCCTTGGAAACCTATAATAGTACTTGGCTTGGAAGGGAACACACAAACAAAGATGCGTCACAACATGGAAGGCAAGTTAGCGAGCAATCCAAAGTGATGGTTAAACCAACAACACATTTTGGAAAGATTCATACATACTTATATAGAATATTCCATACATGCATGTGTAAGAAAACCAATACATATATCATTCAGAAACTAGATATCATAGAATACAATAAAACATATGCATGAAATGTGTTGGCTCTTATTATATAAAGAAGTGTAAGTTCTAGTCATACAATACATCCATGTCCAACCACTAGTTCCAATAGTGGAACATTATAAGCCACATCTGCCTGCTCCACCAAAGAGATGTATTACCTCTGCGTAGTGGAGAAGCCAAGGCTCGTTACAATACTATTCAAGATCTGTCCAAGATAATCTTATCATAATCTTGGCTCACCAAAAGCCTTTACAGTGAGTTATGAGGGACAATTTACGACAAAGGGTGCGGTGACCCTTGACATTCCCCCTTTGTGACAGTTCAACTACCCTCATGACTCTTCACTTACTCTATGATTGTTACATCCAACTATTGACAATTGAATTACACTTGACATGAATTTACATTAAAATTCACATGTACCCATGTGAAACAAAATGGCTTCAGCAAGGCATGCTAGACATCACTCTGACTTAGACAACCATGGAAGTCCAACTCCTCAACATCCTCATGCTGATTGACAGTAACATGTTGATGCCAAGATTGGTATTCCATGATGGTGTCTGTGTGATCCACAGTGATATCCGTCTAAAAACTGACTCTTACCTCCATAGCATCCGGGTTACTATTTAGGCTCCTCTGTCCAACTCGTGTGAAAGCATGCACATCCTTGTCTTCAATGTGACTAGACCAAAAACATACTTATGCATGATGTCTGCACTGATGGGCAGGTCTGGGCTAGTGGCAATGCGCATCAACTCATCAAAGTATGAGTCAAGATCTAGTTAGACTTGTTTCTTTGTCTTCGCCTGTGTGAGAGTCCAAATAGATGGGATCACATGTGTGCGCACCATAACATCCATACTCTTGAATACTCATTCATGGGTATCCTATATGCTAGTGATGAGATGCAGGATCTCTTCATAGTTCTGGATCTGACTTTGTATATGTGCCTTCAGCTCGACCGCATTAGCTCTCATCATGTTAGGCAAGTGAAGCGGGGATCCCTTGTATTTTATCATCCATGTTTGCATGTCATCAACAAGAACATGCAAGTTCGTTAAGATACGTTCTCTTCTAGCACATCATTGCTGCCATCCATTGAGATGGACGACTTCCTTATTCATCGTACCAAACTTGGAGTACAACAATTGCATAACTGTGTCAAGGGGCAATACTTCATCTAGTATTGCCTTCTTCAGTTTAGCTCAAGCGGATATTATCACCAAGTCTCCTCCTTGTTTGGCCATCTATAGTTCCTTTGCAGATCGCTCATTCTCAGCTATCAGAAAGTGAACACTTGAGCTAGTGGCTGCGGCATACACTCTCGTTGCATTAGCCAAGGCTGCTGGATGTTTGTGCACATCAACCACAATCACTCATTCTTCAACTTGTGCGAGAGATGTATGATCCTTCGGAGTTCATACTCTATGAGACATCACAACTCTATGTTGAGATTCATCGAATGAGATGTTGTGCATCTCTCCTTCTAGCTAATCACCAAGGATCTCAATGCCCCCTTCATCACTCGAGACTTTCTCATCATCTGGATGTGGTGAAGTGGGTAAGTTGAGATATTGGTGATGAGGCATGAGGTTGGTGTCCTGTTCCAACTCTTGAAGTTTGCATCCAACTATTGAAGTGCTTGTTCTATCTCATGAGCAAAGTCTTTCTCCTACAATGGTTCACCATGTTTTCCTGATGCTAGCTGATCTGATAAGTCCACTACCTATACAAGTGTTGTTTCATCTGTTTTCACATGTCGCGCCCCGTTCTGTATCTTCTATTGCTGCACTTCCCTCTCTTGTTTGCGCAACTCTGGTTTTTTCGAAGTTTCTCCCTTAGCTCATGCAACTCCTTCTCTGCTTCTTCAATTATTCTATTATCTTACAGCCTCTGCGTGATTCACATGTTGCGTTGATTCATTGTTGCCTCTATAGCCATAGTTGCTTTCCGTACTAATGGATCATCTTGAAACTTGCAGTTTTGCTCCTCGTCCATGTGATTGACAATCTTCCTCTTGCCCTTGTCATGCACTAGTATTCTTGCCTCTGCTACAACTGCTGGTGCTAGTGATGGTGTTCTCTGTGATGTTGCTTAATGTTGCTTCGCTAACCACTCCACAGTGAATCTAACGTGTTCATTGGGTCTATAGAAACTGTAGCAATATCTCCATGGGTCATCCTCGGCTCAATGAAATGCCCCATGGATCTAGTTGATCTGAACTCTCATGTAGTGATCCTTCACAATACAATAGGGGTCATACGGATTGTTACCTTGGAGGTTGAATAGATACTTCTTCATCTATTCTACTTCCACATCCGTTTGCTTGATACTCCAAATCTCATATAACCCAATCCTCAACGGAAGAGCGAGCCAAGGTGCCTTCTTCTTCCAGTGCAATCTAGTTGTCAATCATGTTGAGATGTGATAAGCTACTTCCTGCATGACAAGTATGTCTAAGGAAAACTTCAGAAGAACATGTGGAGGCTTCTCTGCACTGAATATTTGGAAGAAGGTGTCGGACTGTGAGGAATACCAATCAACATTGTCTAACGGTGCCTCCATTGCTTCCTTTGACATGTAGGGTGGATGCTATTCAAATATAATATTGTATACTAGGGTGACAAAATGATCTGACAGTCATGTGATTACTCCTCTGAAGCTGCATTTAGACAACAAATTGAAATATGTGTTAACAACAGTCTCCACCGGTCACCATGCCCATTCCAAGCCTGGGAACTCTTCTTAGGCACAGATTGCATATAAGATGTAGGCAGACATTTAAACCTCTGCATACATACCTTCAGGTGATTGTCGAGCCTTTGTTACTTGTTCCTTCAGCTAATGAGCCAGCATGCTAGATTAGCGACATGGCTTTCCCTCTCTAGCCAGTTGGTCAATGTGATGACCCAACTCTGCGAGAAGGTTTTCATGCTTTCTTGACCATACAGTCGACATGAAAATATGACTGAGTATTGATATGCCTTTTGTAGTATCTTCATCTTGTAGATCTGGTTGGGTGTCAACCTGAATCGATTTGGCTCCTTTACCCAGTTGTTCAGAATGTCTCTAGAGTTAGCACTGTTGTTGGGTAAGTTGAATTGAGTCTTCATGATAGTCATGAGCTTTGAAATCTGGTACATCTCATCATAATCTCTTGCCCAGAAGGTTGTAAGATTCGTCTCACTGACACTACTCAAGGTCAACATCTTAGGATCAGTGTGGGAGACGATTTAGTGTATCATGTTTGCGCATTGTAACGTTGGGTATCTGCATGCAATCCGATACAAGATGGACTAATGAATGTTTACATACACCTAATAGTCTTCGAGGTCTTCCTCAAAAATGCCTGCAAATGTTTCATTGACCTCTTGCCACTTCAATTTGGTGTCCTTGTCTACAAACATCTTTGTATCTTCATAGATTAGTAGACTAGAGCACACTCGCTCAACTACTGCTCCAGCTTCCTTTTTGTTAGTGTCCTCTGATCCTGCTGTCTTAGAAGACATTGATCCTATACCGTTAAGAGGTAGATGAAAACTTGAAATATTTGGAGACGAGAAACATACATGGAAAGAAATCTATCAGCGAAAACTAAAACAAATTCGGGGAATGACATAACACATACCTGGGGAACTGATAGGCAAGATTGCTCAATTTCTTCCGGGAGGCTGAGTGACTCACTCTAGAACTGCACAAAAGGTAGCCTGAGCTATCTGGGAGGCAAGACTGGCTATTGGATTTGCGCAATGCACAATCCAAACTGGGTGTTGGCCGCTGGGATTATGTAATGCGCAATTCCAGCTAGGAGTGACTGCATTGCACAATTTTCTGGGCCAGCAGTCACTGTACCTCAAAAATATGAAAAAAATCCTATAGGACAGTGACGGGAAGAAATGCACATTTCTGGAGAGGAAGACAGAGCCTTCCTTCCCAAGATTGTGCAATGTTGTCTCAGTGAAGGCAAAGTCTGGGCCAAGGTTGGCCAGACTCACCAACGACCAACTAAAAGAAAATATGAAAGTGAATGCATGGTGACACTAAGTGAAAGAAGAAGTCATTGAAAGTGTGTGCAAACATGAATGAAAGATTCAATAAATAGATCAACATGCATGTGGGTGAAGCGAGTCGCCAAATTGGTGACCATTCATGCAAAACAGTTTCATGCATTCGACAACAGTTATATAGCAATGAAAACTAAAACATTGCTAGGACAAGCTAGTATGCATGTAAATGATAGCAAGAGTTAAAAGAAATCAAGAAAACAACACTCACACAAGTAAAAACATAAAAAGTGACATAAATGTTGAGGCCACTTACCCATGAGTCATTGAGTTGGATGTGTCAAAGAGTCCTAGATGTGTTGTGGGATATTAGAGCTCCAATATCGATGTGAAATAATGAGCTCTGATGCATCGACTAAATAGGTTTTGAGCTCATGACGCGCATGCCACAAATCTAGGAAAAGGCGACACTTGCCTGAAAGTTTGTAAAATAACTTTGCATGTAACCTCCAGCTGCTAAAAATAGCTCCCCCAATCATGGGATGAATTTTGCATGTTTGCTTTTGCTATTCCAAGAAAAAGAAAGCCATGCATGCAAGTCAAGTTTCCTTGGTCCCAGGTGGAACTGGCCAACCCAACTACTCATGCATGAAGTTGCTCAACTGCTGGAAGCAAATGTGCATTTTTGACTGGGATTTGGGCTAGCTGCCTAGGAAATTTGTGCAATTTTTGGCAGAGAAGCTGATTGCTACCCAGATTTGTGAAAATTCTAGGTTGAGCAATCCTGATGGGGAAAATTGCGCAATCTTCACTATGAGTGTTGACTGGAAGAATTGCTTAATTCTGGAGGCCTGTAGGCTGCCAGATAGGATTGTGCAATTTCTGGTGGGAAGGCTAGTTTCCCTTCATAAATGCACAATTTCTTGGGGGAGCTACTCAACCTGCAACTGGACCGACTCTAGGTGATTAGCCTATGAGGGGAATGCATGAAGTTGTGATAGATAGGCTTCCTTTGTGTAAGAAAAACATTGAAGCTTGTGTACTTGATGAAGCAAGACAAGATGCTATGAAAAGTTGGTAAGGAGGCTTCATAACAAAGCTAAGGAAAAATTTTGGAGGGTGGTTGTAGCCGCTACAACACTTGGTGACACACTGGTAGAACTTCAACTCTCTGAATGGATCTTGTTCATGAAAAGAAAGTCTAACACATCCAGAAGTATTGTTTAGTTCTTAGTTCATCTTGGTTTCACACTAGCTTGATTGTGAGATGTAGCATCTGTTAAGCTCTTGGTCAATCGACAAACATTCCAAGCCAAGGAAACACAATTGTTTTGATTGGAGTTGAGGGGTATATTGGTGCACAAGCAGTGTAGTTTTCAAAGTCTTAGTTTCATCTCTGGTGATGCTCTATTGCCAGTAGGCCTGGACAGTACCCTGGCGAAGTCACATAGGAACACAAGCATGGCTCCACTACCAACAAGCCTGGTCAGTACCTTGGCAGAGTTACTTGCATCACTTCTCTATGCAGGAATCCTTTCTCTTCTTCCGCCTTATTCATTTTCATTTTTAATTTTTCGTACTTTTCATTTTTCCATTTTTTTCATTTTTTAAACTGTGCATAACACTGATTCATTTCAGAGGCGGAAGTGGGATCCTGACTAATTGAGAGTAGAAGAGATTGCTCTAGTAGAGAAGTGATTTATTATACCTTTGACATGCGTATTAAAGTTTTCCCCCTCACCTTACTCTACCTGACTAGGCTGACAAGGATTAACCTAAAAGCAACCTACTAGAGTAGCTGACACTAGTTAGCACGCAAGCGTTTTGTTTTAATCAAGGTTTACTTTGAACAATACATATTTTCCTTTGACCTATCATGGACTAAAATCAACAAGATCTTCATACAGAGGCAAGATGATAGATAACCAAGTATGATAGCTCTACAAGCCCTCTTGTACTTTACCCAGCTCGTTTCAAGAGTCATACATGGTTTCATGCGAAACTAACCTAGGAACAAAACAAGCAAACTAACAAACAACAAAGCAAAGCAAGAGAAGAAGCAAAAGCGGGAGCAAAGCTAGTAAGCAAACAAAAAATAAACATAGAAAGTAAGCACACAAGAATGCAAGAAAGCTAACTGAAAGCAAACACTACTCCTACTCCTACGCTAATGGTGCATGGGCCTGATCATGTGAAGTGATATTTCCAATGCAGCCACCGGCGCATTGGTTGACCAATGTTGGTGAAGGCTTAGTCCATGAGCAACCCAGTTGAGTGAAACAGCAAGCAAGAAAGATATAACATTGAAGACAACCACACTTCATGTTTCAAAGTGCCCATAAGACATAAGTGAGTACAAGTGCATGGTGAGTAGTCCGTGGACTTGTCATGAAGCTGTGCAACACTACGTGAAATTTTGAAGCACAAGCACACTCTTGACTGTGACATGCAAGCAAAAAAAATAAACAAATATAAATTGCGTTGTGCACGTGTGCTTGCAATGTAGGATTACTCCAATGCATGAGCGATAGGATCGTGTAGTTCAAGTGGAGGAAGCATGATCTTTGTGTGATATTGATCTTCAATGCATACAGATGAGTGATGAGGAGTGTTGGGTGGTTGAACAATTTCCTGATTGGAAGTGAGACTAACCCCAAGAGAGCGAGGACCTGAAATAGCCATCAGCTCAGGCTGAAGTTCCTCAACAATCTTGGGTGTAAATGGATCACAATCGCCATGATCAGAAAAATCAAATGATTTCATCGGCATCCTCATGATCAAATTAATCAAACAGAGGGGTATATGAAAAGCGAAAACACTCATCCTCTGTGTTTCTAGAAAATGAAGATGAAGGATCAAGTGGATTTTCAGTAATAACTTATCCTCTCCATTTCCGAATGATGGACCAACATTCGGTGTGTCCTGTGAGTGATGAACAATGGGTGCATCCATGGATGGAGATACACATGCGAAATCAAGGATGAAGGTTCACCAAAGATGTCAGGAAAGAATAGAGCAGGTTCGGATGGATGGGAGTCATCCTTTACCGAGTTTTGATGCTCAAGCTCCCACTCATACTCTTTATGAATGGCAGTGCATGTTGCTTGTGCAACACTGACTCCGTCAATGGTTTGTTCCCCGTTCACAACAAGTGAAGTGTCCGGAATGGAAGAAAACAAGACAATATCATCCGAAGGAACATCCAAGTGGGAAGACATAGGTTATGGAAAAAAATTCATATGACAACTCGAAGGACTCGCAACCAAATCTGCGCAAAAATTAAGTGAAGTGATGTTGGGAGGATGAGAAAGTTGAATTGGTGTGTGAGCATGATCCTCAACATCACTCGACAGTGGAAAAGTTTTTTGATGAGGGGATGACGGGCAACCACTCATGATAGTGACCGCATCTGGCTGAGATTCTATAGCTCCCTCACTGAAGAATGTTGAGTAAGGCTTAATTTGAAACTTCTTCTTGGGACAAGAAAATTTCTTAAGGAAATACTCAAATCGGTCCCAAAGAGAGGAAAACATCATCTGGCTCCTTAGAGTTTGAAACTGTAAGTTACGAAAGCACTGCCAAAAGTCCATAATCAATTCATGTGGAGCCTTCCATTATTGTAGCAGTTTTTGGTAAAGATTGTTTGGATCAAAATGATAGAAAGTGTCTTCAATGAGATCACAGAAGTGCTCAAGTGAGTGCATGCTATCAGAAGGTAGGTTGAATAGCCATCAAAGTGGAGATTCATGAAGTGTGTATGCAAGCAACAAGCTGGTTTGTTCGTCAGAACACCCATCTTCCTCATGAAGCATGGAAAGAAAGCCATGTAAGTACTTAGGCCAAGCCACTTTGTGTACACCATCATACGTGTAAGTGGACATGTAATTGAAAAGCTCCCTTGTGATGGTGACATCTTCATGATTCAAAAAACATCATGGAGGGAGAATAGTGCAAGAATCCATGAAAGATATGCAAAGGTTCAAAACAAGATGAGAGAACATAGCTTGTCATTTGGAACTCCTTCTAGCGCCAGAAATGTTGATGGTGCTAGACCCGCCAACATGTCAGGGGATCACCCTGGTAAGAAGTCCCAATTAGACTTCAGACCATTTGGTGTAGGAATCCCAGCACTGGGTCATATGGTAATGCCTTGACCATGATTTTGCACAGAGGCATGTAAGATAACTCTGTTGGTAGCAAGGGTGTGACAACGACAGTGAGTCTGGGAAGGTGCATGAGAGGTTCTAACACCGAGGGTTGAGATGAGTGTGCCCCTTGGCAACCTGTAATAGTATTTGGCTTAGAAGGGAACACACGAGTGAAGATACATCACAACATGGAAGGAAAGTTAGCGAGCAATCCAAATTGATGGTTAAACCATAACACATTTCAAAATGATTAATACATACTTATACATAATTGTCCATACATGCATGCATAAGAAAACCAATACATATATCATTCAGAGTAAACTAGATATCATAAAATACAATAAAACATATGCATGAAACGTGTTGGCTCTTATTATATAAAGAAGTGTAAGTTCTAGTCATAAAATACATCCATTTCCAACCACCAATTCCAGTAGTGGAACGTTACAACCACATCTACCTGCTCCTCCAAAGAGATGTACTACCTCTGCGTAGTGGAGAAGCCAAGGCTCATTACAATACTATCCAAGATCCCTCCAAGATAGTCTTATCAGAATCTTGGCTCACCAAAATCCTTTACAGTGAGTTATGAGGGACGATTTATAGCAAAGGGTGGGGTAACCCTTGACATTCCCCTTTGTGACAGTTCAACTATCCTCATGACTCTTCACCTAATCGATGACTATATTACATCCAACTATTAACACTTGACTTACATTTGACATGACTTTACATTACAATGCACATGTACCCATGTGAAACAAAATGGCTTGAGCAAGCCATGCTAGACATCACTCTGACCTAAACAACCATGGAAGTCCAACTCCTCAACGTCTTCATGTTGATCAATAGTAACATAGTGATGCCAATATCAGTAGTCCTTGATGGTGTCCATGTGCTCCGCAGTGACATTTGCGTGAAACATAACTCTTGCCTCCATAACATCCAGGAACACTTATCAGGCTCCTCTATCAAACTCGTCTGAAAGCATGTCCATCATTGTCTTGAATGCGGCTAGACCAACAACATACGTGTGGATGATGTCTACATTGATGGACAGGTCTGGGCTGGTGGGAATGTGCATCAACTCATTGAAGTATGAGTCTAGCTATAGTTGAACTTGTTTCTTTGTCTTCACTTGGGTGAGAGTCCTAATAGATGCGATCACATGTGTGCATACCATAACATCCATACTCTTGAATACTCGTGTATGGAAAGCCTGTATTCTAGTGATGAGTTGTGGGAGCTCTTCATAGTTCCAGATCTAACTTCAGATACATGCCTTTAGCTCGATTGCATTAGTCCTCATCATATTATGAAAGTGAAGCAAGGCTCCCTTGTATTTCATTGTCCATGTTTGCATGTCATCAATATCATCATGCAAGTTCGTTAAGATACTGCCTTATGAACGGTACAAAACTTCGAGTATAATGCTCACATAACTATGTGAAGGGACAATACTTCATCTAGTATTTCCTTATTCATTTTAGCTTGGGCGGACATTGTCACCAGGTCTCCTCCTTGCTTGGTCATCTATAGTTCCTTTTCCATTTGCTCATTCTCAGCTATTAGAAAGCGAACACTTGAGGTAGTGGCTTCGACATATGCTCTAGTTACATTGGCCAAGGCTGTTGGATGTCTGAGCACATCAGTCATGATCACTTGTTCTTAAAATTGTGTAGGATATGTATGATCATCAGGAGTTGATACTATACAAGACTGCACAACTCCATGTTGGGATTCGTTGAATGAGATGTTGTGCATTTGTCCTTCCGACTGATCACCAAGGATCTCAGTTCCCCCTTGGTCACTCGAGACTTTCTCATCATCTAGACGTGGTGAAGTGGGTAAGTCAACCTATTGGTGGTGAGGCATGAGGTCAGTGTCCTATTCCAACTCTTACTGCTCCATGTCTGCATCCAATTGTTGAAGTGCTTGTTCTATCTCATGAGTGAAGTCTTGCTCCTGCGATGGTTCACCCTGTTTTCCTGATGCTGGTTGATCTGATAAGTTCACTGCCTGTATGAGTAGTGTTTGTTGTGCCCCCTGTTGTATCTTCTGTTGTTGCTCTTCCCTCTCTTTTTTACATAGCTCTTGTCCTTTTCGAAGTTTCTCCCTCATCTCTTGCAACTCCTTCTATGCTTCTTCCATTATTCTCTTATCCCTCTACCTCTGCACAATTCGCATGTCACGTTGATGCATCTCTACCTCTATTGCCATAACTTCTTTCCCTACTAATGGATCTTCTCGAAACTTGTAGCTTTTCTCCTCCTCCATGCGATTGAAAATCTTCCTCTTGCCATTGTCGTGCACTAGTATGCTTGCCTCTGCTATGACTACTCATGCTAGTGCTGGTGTTCTCCGTGATGCTACTTCATGCTGCTTCGCTAACCACTCCACATCAAAGCCAACCTATTCATTGGGTCTAAATAAACTGTAGAAATATCTCCATGGGTCCTCGGCTCGATGAAATTCCCCATGGATCGAGTTGAATTGAACTCTCATGTAGGGATCCTTCACAATACAATGCGGGTCATACAAATTGTTACCTCAGAGTTTGAATGGATACTTCTTCATCTGTTCTGCTTTGACATCTGCTTGCTTGATACTCCACATCTAATATAACCCAATCCACAACACAAGAGTAGGCCAAGGTGCCTTCTTCTTCCAGTGCAATATAGTTCACAATCTTGTCGAGATGTGATAAGCTACTTCCTGCATGACAAGTATGTCGGAGGAAAACTTTGGTAGAACATGTGGAGGCTTCTCCTAACTGAAAATTGGGATGAAGGTGTTGGACGGTGAGGCATACCAATAAAAAATGTCTAATAGCACCTCCATTGCTTCCTTTGACATGCAGGGTGGATCCTGTTCGAATATCATCTTGTAGAATGGGGTGAAAAAATGATGAAACAGTCGTGTGATTACTCCTCTGAAGTTGCATTCGGATAACAAATTGAAATACGTGTTCACAACAGTCTCCATCGGTGACCATGCCCACTCTAAGCCCGAGAACTCCTATCTGACGCAGATTTCATCTAAGATGTAGGCGGACATGTAAACCTCTGCATGCATACCTCCGGGTGACTATCAAGTCTTTGTTACTTGTTCCTTCAGCTGATGAGCCAACATGGTGGACCAGTTACATGGTTTTCTCTCTCTAGCTAGTTGGTCCAGCGCGATGACCCAACTCTAGGGGAAGGTTTCCATGCTTTTTTAGCCATACAGACGACATGAAAATATGATCGAGTATTGATACACCTTTTGAAATATCTTCGTCTTGTAGATCTGGTTGGGTGTCAACTTGAATTGAGTTGTCTCCTTTACATAGTTGTTTAAAATGCCTCTAGAGTTAGCACTATTGTTGGGTAAGCTGAATTGAGTCTTCATGATAGTCACGGGCTTTGACATCTGATAAATCGCATCATAATCTCATGCCCAAAAGGTTGCAAGCTTTGTCCCACTGACTCTGCTCAAGGTCAGCGTCTCGGGATCAGTGTGGGAGACAATCTAGTGTATCATGTCTGCGCATGGTAACGTAGGATATCTGCATGCAATCGACTATAAGCTGGACTGATGAATGTTTACATACACATGATAGTTTTCGAGGTCTTCCTCAAAAATGCCTGCAAATGTTTCATTGACCTCTTGCTTCTTCAATTTGATGTCGTTGTCTACAAACAACTTTGTATCTTCATAGATTGGTAGACTAGAGCACACTCACTCAACTGCTATTCTAGGTATCTTTCCATCAGTGTCCTGTGATCCCGCTCTCTTAGAAGCCATTGATCCTATACTTCTAAGAGGCGGATGAAATCCTGAAAGATTTGGAGACAAGCAATATCAATGGCAAGAAATTGATTAGCGAAAATTAAAGCAAATTTGGGGAATGACATAACATATACCTGGGGAGATGATAGGCAACATTGCACAATTTATTCTGGGAGGCTGGGTGACTAGTTTCTAGAACTACACAAAAGGCATCCTGGGTTGTCTGGGAGGCAATACTAGCTATTGTATTTGCGCAATGTGCAATCCAGACTGCCTATTCGCTTCTAGGATTACGCAATGCGCAATTCCAGCTGGGAGTGACTACAGGCTCAAGGATTGCATTGCATAATTTTCTGGGCCAACAGGCATTTTCCCTCAGAAATGCACAAAATAGTCCTAGAGGACAGTTCTAGGCAAAAATGCACATTCCTGGAGAGGAAGGTAGAGGCTTCCTTCCCCAGATTGTGTAATGCTGTCTCGGCGAAGGCAGAGTCCAGGCCAAGGTTGGCCAGACTCTTTGATGGGACACTAAAATAAAATATGAAAGTGAATGCATTGCGACACTAAGTGAAGAGGAAGTGATTTATAGCGCATGCAAACATGAATGAAAGATTTAGTAAATAGATCAACATGCATGTGGGTGAAGCGAGTCACCGAATTAGTGACGTTTGTGAAAAGTAGTTTCATGCATACGACAACAGTGAAATAGCAATGAGAACTAAAACAGTGCTAGGACAAGCTAGTACACATGTAAATGACAACAAGCATTCAAAGAAATCAAGCAAGCAACACTCACACAAGCCAAAACATAAAAAGAAATAGAAATGCTGAAAAAGACAAGTTGAGGCCACTTACCCATGAATAGCTAAGTTGGATGTGTTGAAGAGTCCTAGACGTGTTGTGGGATGTTAGAACTCCAAGATCGATGTGACAAAATGAGCTCTAACGTGTCAAATAAATAAATTTTGAGCTAATGATGCACATGCCACAAATCTAGGAAAAAGCGACACTTGAAGAAAAGTTTCTAAAAAAACTTTGCATGTAACCTCCAGCTATTAAAAATACCTCCATGAATCATGGTATGCCTTTTGCATGTTTCCTTTTTCCATTTCGGGAAAAAGCAAGCCATGCATATAAGTCATGTTTCCTTGGTCCTGGGTGGAACTGGTCAACCCACTTGCTCATGCATGAAGCTGCTCAACTGTTTGAAGGAAATGCTCATTTCTGGTTGGGAGCTAGGTTTGTTGCCTAAGAGATTTACACAATTTCTGGGTAGAGCAGGTGACTGCTGCCTAGATTTGCGCAAATTTTGGGCTAAGCATCCATGCTAGGGAAATTTGCACAATTTTCACTGTGAGTGTTGACGGGAAGAATTGCGTAATTCTAGAGCCCAGTAGTCTGCTAGATAGGATTGCGCAATTTTTAGAGGGAATGTTGGTTGCCCTCCAGAAATGCACAATTTCTTGGGGGAGTTGCTCAACGTTCATCTGGACCAAGTTCGGGTGATTAGCCTGTGAGGGGAATGCATCAAGCTGTGATTGATAGGCTTCCTTTGTGCAAGAACAATGCTGAAGCTTGTGTACTTGATGAAACAAGACAAGGTTCTGTGAAAAGTTGGTAGGGAGGCTTCGAAATGAAGCTAAGGAAAATATTTTGGACAGTGGTTGTAGCCGCTACAACAAATTCATAGAGAATCATATGAGCTTCAATGCACAAAGTATATACCACAACTAGTTTGCCTAAATCCTTAACTAGTGTATGCGAGATTCAACAATGTAAATAATTTAAATGCACCGAGAAGCTCCCAACTATTGCATACAACTCTCTACTTCTATGCATTTCTTAACGATCTTCGAGGGCTTTAATACCTTGTGATAAGTCAATTCAATGCAATTTTCATAGCTCAAGACCTACTCATGGAGACTATGCACAAGGAATTCAACCATCGCTCAAATTGAATTGTCACAAGTTGTCTTCACCATCATACATTAAACATTCATTGCACATAGAAATGAGCCAATGTGTATAGAACAGAGAATGGAAATACATAAATCAAGGCAAATTTTTTGTCAAAGGAGAGCGGTAGATGGCAGACAATAATGATAGACAAGAGTTACAACAAAACAACTAATTTCTGTATTCAAGCTTCTGTGATCCATAATGAATTAAACAGTCTTTCGGTAGAAATCACATGAGAGACTTTTTTGTCCAGTGCATTTCAAACCAACAAGTGTGGTTCATCATCAGGACCAGATGAAGAGGCAGACCATGGAAAAGGCTTAAATAGAGAGCCTCTTCATTTGGTCCTGATGATGAACCTCACTTGTTGGTTTGAAACGTGCCAGCCAAAAAATTCTCTCATGTGATTTCTACCGAAAGACTTTATTTAGAACAACTAATTTTGGTAGTTGGCTTTGATACCATGTCAACCCAAGAGGTAACTCCTCAAACTGAATTGTGTTTATTGCATTGAGTTAGCTCATGGATATATACAAGCATGGAGAGACTCTTGGGCTTCAGCTCCCAGCGTCTCTTCATATTCCTATTCTGCATTATTTATTATTTACATATATTCACCCAATCCCAATGATTAGGTGTGAACAAATAATAATACCTTCTATTTCTACGATTGTGGATTGTTCCTCTGATTGGCGTCCTTCTAATGTTGCATTGATACATGGTATATTTCGAGTCATGACTTTAATAGTAGAGGATTCTTATAGATTCTATAGATTTTGCATAGACTAGTTATTATAGGGACAATTCCACAATGGGTGGGGTTGTCCACAACTCCAATATCGCAAAGATTCACTATCTTTATAGTTACCTCCTTTACTACTAACTTCAACCTATTTGGACCCATCTTGGATCTTGTTTTGTGTGATTTCTATTTCTACTAAATTTACAGTTCAAATTACTTTTACTAGGCTATTGAAATATCCCATATTTCTAATATTTTCCTTCGCAATTTGTTCTTTCCTTCTTCTTATTAGGCCAAGAGTTTAAATTTTCATTTCTTTGCTTGACCTTTTCATAGTAGATTCAGTCCTTTTTAATAACCTCATCCATATTTTTTGGATTATCATACTTGACTCTCTCTTTAAATGAGAGTGAGGGGCAATTTAAGAAACACTGCACCTATACTTTTTCATCTTTCAGATATGAAACATAACACAATAAATGAGTAAATTTGGTCACTAACTCGTCCATTGTCATTTGACTTAGTGTTAAATCATGGAATTCATTAGCCCTTTAATCAAAGTAACATTCAATCAAACATTTTCCTTTAAACAACTGCTAAAATTATTCCCAATCAAGCTCCTTTACTTCTAAATTATAGATTGTTCTCATTTCCTCCCACCACAGGGAAGGTTTTCCCCATAGTTGATATGTAGCCAACTTCCATTCAATTATATATAATTACCATTACCTAAAAGTATCAATAAATGTTGAGTAGCCATGCCTAAATGGCTTCTTCTCTCTCTCCATTGACAGTTTGGGGTCTAATTTTTCTAATTACTCCATGAAGCTATATCTTGGGTTTCTTTCCTCGGTTTTTCTATAGATGTTTCCTCCTTACTTTCAATCATTTCCTTCGTAGCTTTTCAATTATATGATTCACCTCGATTTTCCTTATCCCTCATTGTTTCTACTGTCTTAGGGTTTGATTTGTCAGTTAAATTCTTAATGACCTTCTACCATTCAACACTAGATTTCAACATTTGTTCATGTACCACATGCAAATTCACAAACTCTGTTTGCAAGTTTCTCATCATGTCTAGTAGCCCTTTGGTGGGTATTTTCACTTGTTGCCCAAAAAGTATGTTAAACTCTTCTTCTCCAATATGGGTTATTCCTTATGTTTCATCCATTTGGTTTCCCTATATATTACTCTCTCTCTCTCTCTCTCTCTCTCTCTCTCTCCCCTCTATGTAAGAACAAACATTGAATAATTAATAAAATCATGGTGAGCACAAAGGCCACATTTTTGTAACTTGGTTCTTATACCACCTATTGCATTTCTCTCTTTCAACATAAGATAAAATTAATTATTGACATAGAGAAGGCACAATATTTTTCTTTTTCTCTTAAAAATCAAGGTAAAATATCTCTCTAATATTCATTTTGTTCTACTACGTGACCTCTTATTGACTATATTTGTCACTTAAATCTCTTGTGTAGGACAGACATTTTCAACTGTCTCTACTTTACAGTCAAGACTATTCATAAGTGGAACATATAATCTCCATGTTCTTAGCATTGTTACATAATTTCATATTATAATGACAATTGTAGTGTTAGAGCTTACATTTGTTATTCATATACATTTTTATCTCTCTGAATCTATTTTTTATTTTGTAATCCATTTCTATGGTCCCTTTCACCTCTCTTTACATATATGAAGGTTCACTTCAATTTTCCTCACACACACACAAAGATATAGATATACATATACATATATTTAAATATTTACATTTATATGTACATATACTATCTTAATCCTAAAACCCCATAATCCTTATATACATATGTATTCTTAAGCACTTTGAATAACGTAACAATTATTCCTCTCGGTCTATTAACTAAATTTGTAATACAGACACACACACACACACACACACAGTGTGATAGAGATATAGATATACATATATTTTCATACTTAAATTTATATCTACATATACTATTTCCATCCCAAAAACCCCATAATACTAATATACATATGTATTCTCATGCACTTTGAATAACCTAACCACTATTTCTCCTAGTCTATTAATTAAATTTGTTCCATGGCCCCATGACCACTGAACTTATACATTAACAAAGGTTCCAAGGCTTAGTAATAACTCTTTGATTGCATATCATATCAGATGCACATTATAGTATTTCAACCTTTATATTCGATGGTAGCTTTTCATCCCACTTTTATCATACATTTAAATA
Source organism: Pinus tabuliformis (assembly GCA_031772625.1). Lineage (NCBI taxonomy): Eukaryota > Viridiplantae > Streptophyta > Pinopsida > Pinales > Pinaceae > Pinus > Pinus tabuliformis. The sequence continues at coordinate 30,020,985 of CM062811.1, read as the reverse complement.
CATACATTTCAATATTCACTACTAAATAATTTATATACTTATCTAGATCCTTCGAGAAATTAGTTGAAGGTTTTCACGATCCTCTTAGCCTTAAACAAATTCTTGGACAATTCGTCCTGAGCTCCACCCTTAGCTATCAAGAAAACTATGTAGATGTCTTAACTAGGATTGAACTTCTTGACCCTTAGTAATGTCCTGTTAATTACCTTGTTTTGACTCTTTCTCTCCCACTAGTAATCTTCTTCAAGGATAACTATATTTATCTCCGAGAGTTCGTTGAAACAGAGTCCACTACATGAAATATTTACTCCAGTCATGTCAATTTAGTTGTGGCCTTTCTTTTGTTGAATTTTTACTAATCATTTTCTCTGCCCTCTCCAAAAGATGAAAGAGTAATAATATGAAAAGGGAGGTTTCTTTTTTCCTTTTTTGTTTCTATCCCTATGGGAATAACTAATTCTTCAACCATTTTCTTGATATCTAAGGGTTAATCTCTCATGTTAAATTTTAACACATTATCTTAATTTTGTATCTCATTGAAAAATTCCAATCGTGGGACTAGATTACTCTTTTCGAGAGGACCAATTTTGACTATTGAAGCACTCAATTTGGACAAGGGAAAGTGTACTTTTGAATTAATGACCACACTTGCAAAAATGACAGCTTGGCCCAAAAGAGAAATTGGACACCCATGGATAGCTATAAATACAAGTAAAGTGACCCTCATTTGGACATCATCATGAACCATTCTTTTAATCTCTTCTTTGGTTTTGGCTCACACATGTCTGATGCGGGTCCACAGAGAACTAGTTTGCATGAAGTTGAAATTGCATGGTCTAAAGTTTGCATTTCTATTTTAGAGTTTTTTATCCTCAGCGGTAGTCTTGCCACGTGAAATTTCAATTACAACCACATGTAGGATGGCTCATTTGTGTAGCTGGATCCTTTCATCCACACACACATCACGTCTTCTCAGTGGTTGGAAAGTAGGGTTTATTTTTTTCAATTGTCGTAGTTGACCATAAATGGTTGAAGTTGATTACAATCAGGTGAAGTGATATCTGATTAGTACTTTTGTTGGGATCATCCTCTAGGATGTTTCTTTTGCTGGATACAATTATGGTTGAAGATATGGATCATTTTACTCAATTTTTCTAAATCATTCAATGAAAATCTAATGAGAGGAAGAGTTGAAAGGGTTCTCCTGTAGTGGGTTTTTCCCTAGTCTTCGACCAATCCTGGTTTCTCTATGTGTGAATGATTTTCTTTTATTGGTTTTTTATGTTCCACTACATCGATGATGATATTTTTCTTTCTATATAATTTCATATCTTGCTGAAAATATGAATAATGTTATGAAATTGCGGGGTGAATTTAATATTCAAATAATGAAATGCAATTATCAAATCAAAGAATAATATAGCCCTAAGAAAATTTTACATGGTATTAGATCTTTGATGAAAAAAGGTCATTGAGATCACCCTTGAGAAGACACCTCTTTCATGGAAGCATGAGAATATGGAGGAGTCCTAAAATAATGCTAGGGTTTGAAGGAAACCATGGGAAATTTGACTATTAGGGTTTGATGGACATTATGAGGTTAGCATTTGGAAAAAAATCCTATATTTTGACAAATATTTGAGATATGCATGATTAGTGTAAAGATGTTCAAGCACTTGTGACAAGTTTGATGTAGCACTAGAGGGGATAATCTATAGTTGTTGATGAAGTTGGTTATGGTCAATGGAGAGTCATGACTCTCGAAGTATGGGTCAAGAGGGAGATGATGACCTCTCATTGAACATAAGTAATTTTTCGATTTATGTTACTTCTTTATGACTTTACATTTGTTTAGATCTATTGATTTGATCATTGACTATACTTCCTGCTTGTATATTTGAGTATTTGGATACCTCTAACCTCATGATGAGATATGATAAGTGACCTTGTTGGATAATTGGCATTGCCTAGATGCCTAGTGGAAGAAAGTGTGTTGGCATTGATGTCAACAATTATGCTGGGAGATGTATTGGGATATTGCATTGTCTGAAAAATTGGCAAGGTTGTTGGCATTGATGTCAACCAAAATAGTAGGGATGTTTGTGGTAGAAAACGTTGGCTTTCATGTCCACTAGGATAGCTATGATGGTAACTAGGCTAGCATTGATGTGCTTGATGTGTGAAGATCACGTCGAGTCCCCATGGTTGTTGGAGTATCTTCCAAAGAATCATCACAATAGTAAGCTTATTAAAGAAGAAATAAAAGGATGATTTTGATGGTTGGGAATTCCATATTTTCGAGGCATCTTTGCATCAGAAGATCAACATAAAGGCTCATTGAAATGGTATAGTTGGAAAGTGCCTGGTGAGATCTTTCCAACGGTATGTTGACATATACAAATGGCCCTCTGGATCGAAAGTTATGGTGAGACAAAGTTGGGACCTGAAGTCCTTAGGAGGAGTCCCCAAAACCCCATAAATCCAGAAGGTCAGAAGCCCATAAGCTTATTTAAAAATCATATGAGATTACAATGAGTCGGGGAAGCAGGAATCCCAAAATCCTGGAAGGTCGAAATCCTGAAATGTCATTGCCCTAAGGTCTATTTAAAAGGTGTTATGGGATTGCAGTAAGGGAAGGTCGTGGGAAAAAATCCTAGATAGTTGGAATCCTGGAGGGTCACAATCCTAGAGGGTCGTAATCCCATAAGGTCAGAATCCCGTAAATTTTGTTAAAATAATTTCTCAAAAGTGTTGGGATTGAAGGCTTTAGGCATTGAAGTTGGAAGCAAGTCATAGGCACATTGAACCATTTGCAAGGGGATGAATTGCAAAACCAAGGATTGAGGGACCCTTTTTCTCTCCTCTGATAGGATAGGTGGAAACATATTATTGGTTTGTGATGATGATGACATGAAATAACCTTGGACACATGGAAAGAAATTTTGGCATTGTCGAGTACATAGAAGGCCCATAAATAGGTGACACATGGACCTCTCACAAGTCTACATGTGGCATGGATGACATCAACATAACATCACCCTAGCAGGGGGCATACCTCAGAGGTTGGAAACCTTGTAACCTTTTGTAAAAATAATTTTCCAAAAACATTGGGATAGGGAGCTTTGGGCCTTAGCGCCAAGAATTGGTTCTTGAAATTAACAAATACCAAGGATGCATAGAAGGTTATAAATGGATTTTAGCCCCCGCAAGGAAGAAAATAGGTCTAGCACCTAGAGGCTTAGCCGTAGGTCACGCCACCTAATCCTATTGTGGAAGATTATGAGAAAGGACCATCAAAGAAAGAGATAAAGGCATTTTTACAAATCTAGTAGCAGTGTTTGTGAAAATAAATTTGGGCCTATAGTAAAGTGTGTTGCAGGCACATGTATGGGGTGATGAGTCGAAAACTCTTGGGAATTGTGTTCCATATCTAGCAGATACACCAACTTGGCTATTCACCATAAGTTGGGTATGCAGACATGGATGGGTCAGTAGCTAGTTAAAAGCGTAGTGCCTTTAAGAATGAATATGAGTTGGAAACTTTGGAGATAAGTTCTCTAGATTTTGTGGGTATTCCATAATTGGCCATAACCATAGCTATATTAGCATAATCTTCTAATACCCAAGTAAATGCACATAAAATACTTGGTCGCTAGAATAATGGAAACTATATACAATCCTGTCTTGAAGAACAAATAGGAACATAGTTGCATAGGATGAAATAATGGAGTCTATCATGAGATGAGATAATACATCGCTCGTCTTTCTTGCACACTATGAGGAATTGAATGAAGATCAGAGTCTCAAGGATGAGATATTTGTTAATAGAAAGAAAAAATCCATGTTGGAGTGTCTAGGTTGACTGAGGATTTATTTCCTAGCATGGAACACTCAGGTGCACATCCTCATGTTTAATGCAACAACAATGGGTGAGTGAACATAGCCCATTTTTAGCTCTTAATGAAGTTGTAGTGCCTATGTATTAGATGTAACAACAAGATTTAGAGCCATGCAGAAGTACACTCTGGTAGTGCGAATGACAGAGAGATGTATGATAGGTACAACATCAATCATTGTGTTTCAATGAAACAAAACCTAGGATTGTAATTGAGCAATTGGGGGGAAGAAACATTATTGCTAAGAAGTTGAGTGGAGAGCTCTGAGTGGGTCTGTGTTGTTGAGAAGAGGCCAAGGGTGTCTCAGCTACTAAGAAGAGGCTGAGAGTGCCTTTGAAAAAGTAGAGGTTAGAGAGGAAGGAGCTCTTTGTGAGAGTGTATGCTGCTACATAGTGGACAAAGTGTAGTGAGGGTTGTGTATTAGTTAATTATGTGGAGTAGAACAATGGGTTGTTGTAGAGTGAGCAAAGAACAAAGAATTCTACATGGTAAAAAGGTAGAGGTGATATGAAATCAGGAAGAGTCTCTACCAAGTAGAGAGAACATTGGTTCCTTATTGAGAGTGGGTTGGAGCCTTTATACAAGAACTAGGTGCTTCAATCCATAATGGGTCTCGCAGGAAGGCTTGGGGGTCAGTGCCTCCTGCAAGTTGGTGCTTGCATAAATCTAAGGAGTTGCAATTTGGTTCTTACAAAAAATCCATGAAGTTGGTGCTTCATATGTTGCTTTTGGTAGGTTGATCAAATGTCTACAAAAGGAGGGAGTTGGTGTTTCCTACTAGTGGGTGCTAGCAAACAGTCAAAGGAAGTTCGTGCTTCCTTTGAATGTTGGCTCACAAACAAAATTTGTTGTAATAGAGTAGGTTCTCTTATTTACATCATAACAACAAACAAGCTTTGGTGGTTTTTCTCTAGGATGGGTTTCCATGTTAAACCTGTGTCTCATGTGTTTACCTCTCTTGATGCATATGATTGTATTAGTTGATATAGTTTCTGTTATGTTTGATTAATGGTTGATCACATAATGATTGCCAAATCTATGTTGAAAATGCAGCAAGAAAGTATCAATTTTTATTTTTTCCTTAATAAAAATTGAGAAAATTTGTAATTCCATATCAGTAGAAAACTTGGAGTGAACTAAGGTGACATGGATCTTGTCACTCAATTAAGAATAGTCTATTCGAGTAAATGAGTTGAAGTTCAGTGTACTTCAGTTGATTCCTAAAAAATAGGATTCTAGCTCAGTGAATTCGAGTTAGGGGCATTAAGTTTAGTTGTGTTCAGTGTGTTCCTAAATTTTAGGAGCCTAGGTTGAGTTAATTTTAGTTGTAGCAATTCAATTCAATTAAATTTAGTTATGGTCAGTTAAACTAGTTCTAACTGTTGGAGGCACTAGTGGAAGGTCAAGTTGTGGAAGTGGAACTTCAACTACACTAAGTGATCATCCAGATAACTAATAAATCAACCTAAATTAACTCAAGCATGTAGAGAATTTGAATTACCCAGTGGATATTGTAGTTCAAGGGAAGCATAATATCGGCTGTAAAATATTCCAAGTCGTACATGTGGTGCATGCAATTGGAGAATTGACCTAAAGGAATTGCGTAATCTTGATGAAGGAATTTCGTAATTAATAGGGGACTAATTCCGAAGGGAATAACACAAGGAATTAAGAGCTTGGAGGGCTTGAAAATTGGCTAAGTAATGCCTAGGTTCAACAATTCAAGCAGAGGATAGAACATATAGGTTCAAATTGTACTCCAACTTAAGAAATCATATTGTATTCATCCAGATTCTTTGATTAATGCAATACAGATAATAAGGGGTTTTGAGCAGTTGCTTTCACCTAGATAATATTTTTCTATGTGTGCTAAATCTATATTCATGTTAATGAATTGTGTTCTTGATCATGAATTTACTTCTACAGATCAATAGAGTATCTTATAGTCTTGTGATTTAGAAAATTTCATGAGCATTTTAGAATATACACATTAATTTCTACATGGAATCAAAGATGGATTTGTAGAAATTTCTACATGGTATGAGAGTCAGATTCACATTAGAAAATAGTCATTGAAGTCCTAATGTACATTGACCATTGAAGAACTAATGAGCTATTAGGAGGCAGAGTTATGGAGCCCTAGTTCAGGGTAGATCCATAAGACCCAATGTTGAAACTTCTTAATGGAGCTAAAAGGCTTCTAGTGGGTGAAACAGTGAGCCAATGATTAATGACACAAAAAGGATATGTAATCATTGATATTGGTAGATTGAGGAGCAACGCGATTTCCCACAGGGAGATCTAAACTCAGAGGGATTCTAGATTCACATGGAGCAACCCTATGGAAGATAGTACTTCGAGATATGGGGAGATCAAACTCATTATTGTAGTGGTTGCAACAAAAGTGTGGAAGAAATAGTAGATTAGTAGAAAAAATAGTATGAGTAGATCAAATTTCTCCATGCATGTAGCTATACCTCCTTGAGTGAGGTGGAGCAATGTAGATCCTTAGTCCAATAGTTGTAGAAATTTGGGCTGGGTCTATTGAGGTGTTGGCCTAATGGATCATTACCTTTCTATAGGGACCCATAGTATTCGGTAGTAGGAGAACCAGTGTCTATTGTATATTGAGGAGTGAAGAGGAGTGTTGACAATAGAGTAGTAGGTGGAGTAGTAGAGTCAACAACGACACGGTTTTCCCAGCAGATAGTTGCAGAAACAATTGATTTAGTTATTTTTTTTATGCTTCTTAGCTATATATGTTGTAGTAGTTGCAGAAATAGTGAGAGGTGTTGCATTTAGAACATTCCACGGGTGCAAGACAAGCGTGGTTGATAATCCCTCACTTGCTAAGAGGGAGTATCGAAAATGTGGCAAGAAAGTATCAATTTTAATTTTTTTACTCAATTAAAATTGAGAAAATTTGAAATTCCTTATTAATAGACAACTTGGAAGAGTTAAATAAGGTGACACGACACTTGTCACTCAGTTAATAATAGTTAGTTCGAGTTAATGAGTTGAAGTTTAGTGTACTTGAGTTGATTCCTAAAAAATAGGAGTCAAGCTTAGTTAATTCGAGTTAGGGGCATGAAGTTCATTTGTGTGTAGTGGGTTCCTAAATTTTAGGAGCCTAGGTTGAGTTAATTTCAATTGTAGCAATTTAATTCAGTTAAATTGAGTTATGGACAGTTAAACTAGTTCTAACCGTTGAAGGAAATGGCAGGAGGTCAATTTGTCGAATTGGGACTTCAACCACACTTAGTGATCATCTAGATAACTACTCAATCAGCCTAAATTAACTCATGTGTGCAAATAATTTTAGTTACCCAGTTGAGATTGGAGTTCAAATGCAGTGTGCTATTAGTTGTTAATTATTCCAAGTTGCACATGTTGTGCATGCAATCAAATAATTGACCTAAAGGAATTATGCAATCTAGATGAGGTAATTTCCTAATTAATAGTGGCGTAATTCGCAACGGAACAATGCAAGGAATTAGGATCTTAGAGGGCATGAAAATTGGCGAAGTTAGCTAGGTTTAGTCATTGAAGAAGAGGATAGAAGTTACAGGTACAGGTTGTGCTGAATCTTGAGCAAACATATTGTATTCATCCATATTCTTTGATTAATGCAATACATATAGTAAGGGGTTTTGAGCAGTTGATTTCCCTCGATAATATCTATGTATGTGTTTTAAATATTGATTCATGTTAATGATTTTCATTATCGATCATGAATTTACTTCCGTAGATCAATAGACTAGCTTCTAGTCTTGTGATTTATAAAATTTCAGGAGCAGTTTAGAATCTACACATTTATTTCTACATGGTATGAGAGCTAGATTTGTAGAAATTTCTACAATATGAATGTTAAATACAAATTGGTAGAAAATTTGAATTAGCCTTAATACTAATTCACCCCCTATCAGTATTTAACAATGTTTCCAACATAGAATTTAAGAGGATCATATAAGGTGCAGGAAAAGAATGCTAGTGTAGGAAGAAAAGAGTTAGTGTTAGAAAAGGAAAGAGGCATCTGCTGAAAATCTGACAAAGTGCTCTAGTTGCCAAAGTCAAGGTGCATAGTTATCAAAATGCTACAAGGTATGTATGGTGTATTTTTTCAATGTTATGTTTCAGCTGCAATATTGGATGACAAGGTAAGCCCTAAGGTACGACGGGAATATCACCTTCATGAATGAGTCATATATGGTTATGAAAGTAAGTTTGATTTATGGTAAATGTGATGATTGGTGCATTTGTTATTGAAAAGTATCTTACATTTTAGACATGATGGATTTCTTAATTTTGTGAAGAAAGCTAGATACATTGTTTTTTATATATGGTAGCTTGATACCATTTTTAATTCTTCTGATAAGAATGATAACCTTGATGATAAAAGTGCAATAATATGATTGATATTCAGGATCTTCTTTTCGACCTTGGTTAGGTTTAGATAAGCATAGTAATTATGGCATATGGTAAAATTGGATGCCCTTTCTTGATGGTTGGATAATATAATAAAGAATTGATGCAATTATGTATACACTTGTCAACTACCCTAATTATATGGCACTAACCGTTGATGAAAGTTTGATTTCATATTCATATGTTATGATTAAGTAGTTTATCTTAACATGCTATGGCCATGATGAATACATGTCTTAGAACCCGATATAGTTTGATTTAATGACCTAATAAGTCTTCTCATCCATGAAATTATTGTGATAGATAGGTTGATGTTTTGAATGATGATTACTGAAGTGACTTCTCATTAAGAGTGAGAAACTCTCCATAAGATTCCTACACCTATTATCATCTTCATTAAATGTATAGAATATTCTTTATTTTTGAAGTAAGACTTTTGGACATGAATAGTCAAATATTTGTTCTAGTTAGTTTGCAATAAGTTTTTATCTAAGAATAGAAGATTTCTCCTAGTCTAAGCCCTAAACATTGGGGGAGATGTTTAAGAGTGTAGTTATAAGCCTCTCAAATGCATAAAAAAATGCCTATGGGTGTGGTTGTGCCTATAGGACACAAAAACTAAATCCATATGCATAAAACTAGGAGCACACATGGATTATGAGAATCCTATAGATATGGAGCAGACAATTGAATGTCCTATGAGCAAGGGAGTTTGAATGTGTTGACTAAACTTGTGTTTGTAGGGGACCAAAATATGCATATCAATATTTCACTTTGATTTGATAATTTAAGCTAGTATATGATAATATTTGAAAACAATTGCAAGGGTTTGATAAGATTTGTCTCATTGGTTTAGTATAGATGACCAATATTCGATTTTTGACATGATGCTTGATAGTTCAAAGATATGGTTTGGCTTATGGATTGTTTGAATTCACAGTGATAACAAATTAGGGTGTTGAGTTGAAAATGGATGATTTTTCTTGATGACAATGCTATGTGGGCATAACGAATTTCAGTGATTAATATTGATATTCAATAGAGATTCTGTATTGGCATCATTAGGTTTGGCACGTGAGTTAATGCATACATAATTATGATTCAATATGTAGTGATCTCACATTGAATGCATGAGACTTATATGAATTATCCTTGATGTATAAAGAAAAAGGTAATTCATATTATGATTATGTGGATGGTATGATGGAGTTTGAAAATGCTTAATGAAAATTTTCATACATATCAATAGATGAAGTCATAACTTGGCATTTGGATATGAGCCCTCCCTAACACTTGGTTCAAAGATTTTTTCACAATGATATTGGTAGTATTTTTTATGGTTTTGATATTAGTTGTTATCTAGCATCTAAGGCTTTAAGATGAATTAGTTGATTTGATTGCACAATATTGATTTATTTGAGGTTACTATATTGATTTGATGGGTATAATGTTTTAAATACATTGTATAGCTTTTTGAGCCTAGTATTTATGCATTGAGAGTTACCTGGTGAAGGCAGGAAGATATGTTGATCCAAACCTCTACTTCAAAAATAGCCTAAGGTATGCCTTTGATTTTGATTTTGCATATTGACAAGATATTCTTGACAGGTAATGAGCCTCTGATGATCAAAGTAAGAGGGAGTTGGCCACTGAAGCTCGAAATGAAGAATCTTGGCATGATGAACTAAATTATGAAGTTTGGAAACAAAAATCTATATTGTGAAGCTATTAAAGAGTTTTTGGAAAGTGGAAATGTAAATCCTTGGACACTTTGATTAAATTTCAAGAAGCTATGAAGCGAATTGTTGAACCTGACTTGGAAACCGATAGTTTGAAGCATTAATGTTCTGTGTGAACACATGTTCGTATATATATATATATATATATATATATATATATATATATATATATATATATAGCATAGAATCTGAGTCAATTCATGATTGTCGCCAACCACACTTCGAGATATTTGCATAGGATGATCAATTTTTGGTGTGAGATATGTGACTACAAGGATGTAATGGTGTTGTTTGGGATCCTTATTAATGAGATGAGAACATCTAGGTGTTTTCTTGGTATGATATCTTCCATGATATTTTGGATGGAAAGTATAAGCATTAAGAACAACTGATGTTGAGTACGATGATCCTAGCATGGCTAGATGTGAGCAAGGTTGAAGAAAATATATGCAAAGCTATTCTAAACAAGTTTTGGATGTGACTGTGATACATTGTGATGACAAAGAGTTGGATTCGATTAGCAAATAATCCTGTATATAGTTGGGACTAAGATATCTTCATATAATGAGACATTATGATTAAACTCTTTAGTGAGTTGTTTAAGCTGATAATATATATGAGCACGATGATATGTTTCTGATCTACAAAAGGCAAGATTGGGTGAGGGCACTGAGCCAACTCTTTCCCCCTATCTGAGCTCGTAGTGTAAGGAATTGAGATGGAGGGCTCTTGGGATTGAGGGATCTCTTGAAAATAAGGTATCACCCCTATTTCTTACTCGTAGTGTCAAACATGTTTCTATGTATACCCTAGTTGGAATCATAGCCACAAGTTGGGCTTCTTGGGAGTATCACTCCCCGTCTGGCTAACAGGTTAAGAGAGTGCTTGGAGGTCTACAACCCAAGCTAATTACGATGTAGTTTTTATACAACATGAAACTTGAGGGTCATTGTTGGGATGGTCAATGGGGAATAAGATGGGTGAGATATTCTTGATCAATATATGGTGGACTATGGTTGCTACTCTATGTTATGACTCCTATTGCTTGACATAGGGTGGAAGATATTTTCTACCCTACACGATGACTTGGGGTGACACTGTCCCATAGGACCTTCATCATTTTCGTTATATTTCAGGTTGATACAGAGCTCTGCGATATGGTTTCAGATTGATATGTGCTCCCTGATATTAAGCTGTATGATGTTTCCCCAGTTGTAACATTGAGCTCTCCACTGGGAAATTATTTTAGGTGGTAGCAATGGCTCGTCGATGAATAGAGGGTGGTAGCTTGGACTCCTCTCTGATCTTAGATTATTCTTCTTTTATATTCGAGAATTTTTTGAATATGAGCATGTATAATCAAGAGATAAGAAGGGATATGAAGAGATGAGCCAAGATCAACAATGATTATATTTTATGATGAGATACTTGAGATAGGACATGATTTGAGGATAGCATACTTGTGATGATTAAGTGATGTAGTTGGAATTTCTTCGTAGCTGAGAGGGAGTGTTAATTTGGCATCTCAGTGAAAAATTCCAATCATGGGACTAGATTTCTCTTTTCAAGAGGACAAATTTTGACTATTCAAGTGCTCTATTTGGACAAGAGAAAGTGTATTTTTGAATTAAAGCCCACATGTGCAGAAAAGGACGGGTCAACCCAAAACAGAAATTGGACAACTATGTATGGCTATAAATACAAGTCAAGTGACCCTCATTTGAACATCATCATGAAGCACTATTCTATTCTCTTCTTTGGTTTTGGCTCGCACAGGTTTGAGGAAAGTCCACGAAGAATCGGTTTGCATGAAGTTGAAATTGTAGGGTCCAAAGTTCGCATTTTTGTTTTAGGGTTTTTGATCCTCAGCTCTAGGCTTGTCATGGTGAAATTTCAGCTGCAATCACATGTAGGCCAACTCATCCATGCGGTTGAAGTCTTTTGGCTGCATGCACGTCACATCTTTGCTACTGTTGGAAAGTAGGGTTTTTTGTTATTTTTTGTAGTTGATTGCATATGACTAAAGTTGATTACAGTCTGGTGAAGTGATATTTGATTAGTACTTTTGTTTGGATCATCCTCTTGGATGTTGTTTCTGTTGAATAGGATTATGGTTGAAGATATGGATAATTGTATTCTCTTTTGTTGAATCATTCAATGAAAATCCAATAAGAAGAAGAATTTGAAGGGTTTTCTCCATAGTGGGTTTTTCCCTCATCTCTGACCAATCCTAGTGTCTTTATGTGTGACTGATTTTCTTCTATTGTTCCTTTATGTTTTTCTGCATTGATGACGCTATTGTTTTTTCTATATAATTACATATGTTGTTGAATAATCTAGTAAATCTGAATAATGTTATGATGTTGTTGGATGAATTTAATATGTAAATAATGAAATGCAATTATCAAAGAAAATAACAATATATCCCTAAGAAAATTTAACTCCTTCATGAGATGATTAATATACCAACAAAATAAATAATTTCTTGGTTTTTCATTTCTGAAAAATAAATAATTACATCAATATTTTCCATCACAAGTCTTTTATTTTTTCCAATCAACAAATAAATAAAAAGTATCATAGTAAGTTTCCACGAATATTCCACTCTAAGTCATTATATGTGTTAATATATTCTATATCATGGGAATATTTAGATGTAGCACTCTAACTATCATATGTTTTTGGACTTTTTTTTAAACTCTAATTTGTTTGTATAAATAATTTTTGTGAAGATATTTTTGATTTGATAAATTTATTTATTTTTAAATATAATTAAAAAAATAAGAATAAAGAAAAAATATTTTTTATTTTTATTTTAAATGGCTTACACTAAGGAAATCGAAAAGCTTGAACATTTTTTTTTCTGAATAAAAACACACTTTTATGCCCTTGATGCAAAGACCATGAATTATGAGACGGAAAGGAACATATACTTCTTGACCCAAAATGACAACTAACAACTTTACCAACTAAGACTAAAATCAAAGAGCTAACAAAGGAGAACAAAATTTTCCATTTTGCCGAATAAAAACACACTTTTTACGCCCTTGATGCACAGATCATGAATTATGAGGCAGAAAGGAACCTATACTTGTTGACCCAAAATAACGACTAACAACTTTACCAACTAAGACTAAAATCAAAGAGCTAACAAAGGAGAACAAAAATTTCCATGGAGGCAAGATAGTGCGTCTACTTGATTTACCAGAGAGGAAACTATACGAAGATCAAAGGTGTAGTGGAAGCTCATACATAAATAAAGACACACTCATGTGGTATGAAAAGAATAAATAGAGGTATCATAGAAATCCTAAATACACTTAACCCTAATTTATGAATAAGAGAGGATCCTACACTTCTTGACAGGAGAGAGGAATCTATACTTCATGACACGAACAAATAATGACTTCATCAAGGAAGACAAAATCCATAGAATTAACAACTCGATGAAGGAAAAGATGCACGAGCAAAGAACAACTTGATCAAGGAAGAGGGAAATCATAGAATTAACAACTTCATGAATGAAAAATAAAATCAAAGATAGAATCGAAGTCCATACCCAATGAAGACACTTTAATGTTAGAGTACAATAATAAACAAAGGTATTAATCATAGAATTAGAGTACAATAATAAATAAAGGTATTAATCATAGAATTAAAAAGTTGATGAAGGAAAAGGAAAATCAAAGATGCAATGGAATTCCTTACTCAAATAAAGACACTCTCATGTTGGAGGACAACAATAAATAAATGTATTTTTGGTATGAGAATTTTTATTTACACAAAACAAATTAATTATATAAGAATAAAACTAGAAATGTAAAATGCATTAAAACAAAATGACATCTCTACCACACCGGGTTGGAGAGTGCCTCTAAACATAATAATTATAATTAATAATAATAAAAATACTTTAACATAATTTAATTAATTATTTTTTTTGTGCATAGGTTCTTGGATAGAGGTGATGGGTGATTTATTAAGGTCCTCTTTGATGTGAAGTCACGAGTTCAATTCTGGTGTGATGTATTGGACATGATAATAGAAAAATTGAATGAACATAAAATTACAAATATGATGTATTGGACATGATAATAGAAAAATTGAATGAACATAAAATTACAAATATTTATATAAAAAAAATTGTTGAATAAATTTTTTAGAATTTTAATTTCAAATATTTATATAAAAAAAATTGTTGAATAATGAGAAATAGAAAATTAACATTTATTTATCCTAGAAATAGTTATGTTTATTTAAAATCACCAATTAAATTGGATTTCCTTCTTATGGCAACTAATTTTATTACTTGTTATTACTTTATTATATTATAAAGATAAAAAATAATAGTAAAAAAATACTTTAAAATATAGTTAGAATCTAATTAATGTTTATGATATTATTTTAAAATTTTGATGATATAAGATACATTGTGAATAAATATATTTATCCTAAATTTGATTGATACCTATGCCTACAAAAATTTGCCAATAGTTACTAATAATTTAATTTAATGACCGCTGCTAATCTAATCATAATCCCAACATATTTTTGTAGAAAAAGGACATACTTACAACCAATTCACAACTCCGAGAATACTTCAAGTGTGCTTGAAACCGGATCTCAAATTTCCTTATCACAAGCAAAATTGCAATTACCCTGCACATTTCCTTTATGAACTCAGGGAAAATTTCACTGAACCGCCACATTTCCAGAAATATACGATAGATATCTTGCTAGATTTGTTGACTAAGCTACAACACACTAATTGGAAGCGAATAAGATATTCTATCACTCATCACATTGTCACCGAAGACGCCAAACTTTTAGTATAATTTTGGGTCAGGGCTACTGATCTGTGGCATCATTAATTATTGGCCCACCTCAATTCCTCCATTTTTGTGACCATTCCATAACCCGTGACCAAAATAATCATATTTTCATTTTGTATTGATCGCAGCACCACAGTACCTAACCAGCAACGCGTGTCCGGAGCACATATTTTCGTTTGGTATTTATCCATCCCTGCTACACATACCTCGAAAATGAGGTCTCTGTCGAGAATTGTGGGCTACAAACCGCCCCATTTTAATTTTTGTCTTAGATGCTTTGCACCCGTACAAGCTCCTCTATTGCGATTCCCTCTGCTCCCTCCAGCTTTTGCTTAAACAAGTATTTCGTAGATTACTTAATCTCAAGGCAGTGATATGAGCAATAGTTGTTCCAGTGCAGAGTTGAGATTGTTGGCTGGAACCCATCACTATGATCTCCAGTGGATTTGCTTTTGTTCAGATTTTCTGCAATTAGGTCATGTCCCCTACTCTACTCGCCTTTTCCAGACAACAAATAACAGGCATCCCTTTATGCAGGACTGCCGCTGTTGTGTTATCCGTGTGTCTCCTTGAAAATTGTTGAAAAATAATAATTATTAAATATTTAGAAATATAAAATCAAATTAATTGATTAAATAGGGATTAAGGTAGAGATTATTAATATCTTTAACCCTTATATAACAAATAGTTTTGAAAAAGAATGTCAGAGGGGACTGGGTCAAAATTAAGATTTAGATCAAGAAAAAATTCAGATAAAAGCAAGAATTAAATTGATTTAATAATATCAAAATTAATTTTAAAATACTAAAGAAATTTGAGTCAAATATTAAGATATAGATTAAGTTAATGTTTTTAGATTAAAATATAAAAATTAAATTAATTTAATAATATGTTAATTTATAAGGTTAATGAGTTAAATTAAAATATAATTAAATAGGAACTAAAATAGTTATCCAATTTTAGTCAAAATTTTAAGTCAAATATTCACATCAACCCAAATATATTTAAAAATAACAATTAAAGATATTAATGGTTTCTACATTGATCTCTCTACTTAATCTGGTGCCATGATCCATCTTCTCGTGATCATAAACCCATAAACCACACTAATGGTTTTAAACGGTCCAGAAAAAGTTTCCCATGCGATTTTCACCTAAAGATAACTTAACAATTGGAATATGGATCACATAAGCCTAAATTCAAAAAATAAAGAAAATCTTGTTGAGAAAGTATGAATATCCTTCACATGAGTTATGTTTAAGGAATTTTTATTAGCTTAGATTTGTTTTAGATTTTGAAAAAAATGGCTAAAATAGTTCCAAAAAAATGGCCATTTTGTTTGTTAATTACATAAATTATTTCAAACTTAGATCTATCAAATTTCTTAACGTCTTATTTTTTAATCATTTAATTTCATGTCATATATTAAATTCTCCATGTATTACAAGTTAAATTAGAACCGTATTGATGGTTAATAAATGTGATTTTAAGAAGGATATGGGATGGTTTTTGTTTTAAATGTTATAATGTACATATGCATATATATAATATTTTTTTTTCATTTATGTACATATGCATATATAGATATTTATTATTTTATTATCATGTAATGTTTTTCTTCAATAAAATGCAATTTTATCCAACTTAAAAGAAATAAAACAATTAAATTTTGTGTATGTTGATGAGGAGATACGCCTCTCAACATTGAGCTGTAGAGATAAAAGAAACTATAAAAAGAGAAAAAATAACTAAACAATCACTTAACTTCTCCTTTTTTTGTTGTTGTTTATAACATCCTTTGGAATTTGATTCGACAAGAACTATTACCAATGACCTTAGTGTTGTGTTTGGCGTGATTTCTTTGTCTGAGTCTGAACTCATCTTGTCAGCTTCCTAGATCTCAACTGTGTCAATCCCTTATGAATATGGGAAGTATTTTTAGACCGAGCCTCTACTCACCCTTTTGTTTAGCTATTTTGTTATACATGTACATCCAAGCAGTTTCTTGGCTCTCCATGGTGTCTTTTTCTTCATCTAAGAGATGAGGTTCTCATACCTACAATCCTTTTTGTCTTATGAGCATATCTCCTTTTTGTTTTTTGATACTTTTCTTCCCGAAGGCAAGTGCTTTGCAGGTGCCCTATTTGAAATCATGAATGTGTTCTCAAAATATAATACTTGGGTCCATTGAAAGAATTTTTTATTCAACCGAGTCAGATAGACATTTGTTGAGGTTTATCTATACACATATTCTGAGAAAAGGAGAAAGGAATTTCTCTATTATTTATATATCCATTTTTTTAATTTCCCCAGATTATTTCCAATGTCCTCTAGGACCTTATGGTGCCAAAAAGTGAGAGGGAGATTTGGAAGTTTCACCCAAACAGGCATGGTTGTTACACTCATATTACTAGCATCAAAATCCAAGAACCATGAAGTAATGAATAGCCCTGCTCTAACCCAAAAACATGGTCCTTCATTCAAAATAAAATCTAGATCTTTATTCGTATCACATTGAACAATGAAGAAACATTTTGAACATAAATAGATTTTGCAATTGGGTGTCCAAGAAGAAAAACCCACTAGTGTAATGTTTCAGATCTAGGTAAGAAACCGTTAAATCTATAGATAACAATATTGGATTGGAGAGAAGAAAGGAGAGAATTTACCTCTAGTTTGTTAACTTCCATGTCTCGTGCTTGTTCCATTTGTTCTACAATGTAAGGTCCTCATATATTTTGCATTTTTTCTAGAAAGTTTAAGGCATTCCCTTTAATTCATCCTTGAAAGACACAAATGCATTGGGATTCTAGAACCATGTAATAGTCCTTCATCTAGAAAGAGTCCTATAGCCATTTTTCCCTTCAAATAAAAAGCATTAAGAAAATACAGGGATTCTTAAACTCATATGAATGTGTTGTTTCAAGTCTTCCACCTAATCCAATTCCCTAATCCAAAAAATGAAGGAAGACTTTCCATTTTGACTTTAAAAAAAATCTAAAATAGTTTATTTTTTGACTCTGCATTTTTTTAAGAGAGACTCCCATTTTTTCCCAAAGATAAATCCCCTGCAAGATGTATAGCTCTCAAAGAAGAGTAATATTTTAATCTGAACAGAGTAAGATGAGAAATCAATATATAGACTGAAGGGGCATTGAAGATGTGGCCATCCAAATTGAAATAAAAGGAAAATAATGATGGAAAAAATGGGG
The DNA here is from genome assembly GCA_031772625.1 of Pinus tabuliformis. Classification (NCBI taxonomy): domain Eukaryota; kingdom Viridiplantae; phylum Streptophyta; class Pinopsida; order Pinales; family Pinaceae; genus Pinus; species Pinus tabuliformis. The sequence goes on along the minus strand of CM062811.1, from coordinate 30,002,881 downwards.
CCGTTATCGATCCATAGACATTGACAGTGGTTGGATAAAAATGATCCATAGACTTTGACAGTGGTTGGATAACAATAATAGGTATATGGGTATTTTATAAGCCATGGCCCACTCTTACCCGCGAAGAATAAAAGTTGACATTACTGGACGGGTGACCATTCTGCCACAAGCATGCCCTTGTTCAATCAACTATCAACACCAGAAATATCTCTGGGTTATGCAACTCCTGTCCATAGCTCTTCCTCAAGACTAACATAGACACATAACTCGTGGCAATTTTGATGAAATGTTTGACTTAACTTGCATATTAATACTAAGCCTCAAGTTAACGTTATTAGGTCATAACGTTAAATATTTATGTTTTGTTCTTTAATATTCACTGGACAAATAGTCCATATTTGTCACATATAACATGGACCTATACTAAAGCATTGATCATTCAACATGGTGGGGGTTTTGGAGTGTCACATCAATCTTTGTATAGATATTAAAGCTCATATTTTACTATGGTGATGGTTTTACAAGTGGTTTTCTTTTACACATATTTATCAAATAAATAAAGAATATATATAGACCTGAGTAAAATGGCAAGAACCAGAAATTCCAATAAATGGCGGAAATGCTTTGAGGGTATCGAGCTCTGCAACTTGATCTAGTGTTGGCACTAGCATTTTGGCATTGGGCACCATGGCGAGACGCGCAGGGAGGAGTGCTGCTCCATCCTACAATGAAGTAGTTATGGATAGAAACAAGGGTGCGGGAAAGGAGAGTTTCAAGAAACCTCTAGAGAAGGCAACATGGGCAAGAAACACGGAAACATTGGGAAGAAGCAAACCTCGTGAACAGGAAGGGAAGCAACATGAAGCTATTAAGGAGAAGGAAAAAGGGGATAGTGGTCAAAAAACTACTTCCATAAGGACAACTGGGGTATGCAAACCCAAGTCGAACATCATACCTCGATTCATCTTAAGCGACCCAGCGCTACAAGCACATAGGGATCGTATGACGGAATATGCATTCATATGAAAATTCATGGGAGCATGGACAACAGAGAGGGCATTGCAGATATGGATAAGGAGCCACTAGAAGCCAAATGGGGAAATACACCTTCATCTGCGATCTAAGGGCTTCTTCACAGTAGTATTCACAAGACTAGAGGATAAAGACAAAGTGTTTGAAGGAGGACCATATTTCTATGCTGCGACAGGCCTCTAAATGGGGCCATGGATGATGAACTTTGTCCCAAAACATGAGACATTCACATCGGTACTAGTATGGATCAGACTATACTCCCTTCCCCTAGATTATTGGCTACCAGAATCTTTGAAAATAATAGGCAACAAAATGGGGCATTTTCTAAAGATCTTAGATGCGACTCTGAAAGGTAAATATACCTCCTTCGCTTGGATATGTGTGGAAATGGATTTATCTGGAGCACTTCCAGACGCGATAATTTAGAAGTATATGATGAAGAATGGGTGCAGGCGGTGGACTATGAGCACATCCTATTTAGGTGCCACAAATGCCATGAGCATGTGCATCTATATAGAGACTGCCCAACAAACAACATGGAGATAAATGTGAATACCACTGTGGATAAAAATCCTGTGATTTTTACGAAGGTTTGGGTCAAAGTGAAAGGCGGAACGAGGCCAAAAAATAAGACCATTGAGGAAAGACAACCGAGCCACAATAGCTTTAGTATCCTAGAAGAAAAAGAAGGAAACAAAGAAACAAACCAAGAAATGGAGAACATTATCACTAAGAAGGAAAAGGATGACAACATGGAAGATATCATAGATAACAACCAACAAAAGGAGGATCTTCCAAGTAGTATGGAGATCAATAGGGACCATGAGATGACTCCAAGTGAGGCGGGAACAGAGGACAATGAACTACAAGAGATTCTAGATAGGGAAAATCTAGATCTAGAGAAATTTATGGAATAAGGGACAACCAAAGGCGTGAAATCCCTACCAAAAAAGGAATATGATAGGGTTCAACAACTCTTCCTATGGAGATCACAATCAAAGGGATTTGGAGTCAAAAGAAATCATGAAAGCCAGGAGCATAAAGGGGTCAAGACTATGGAGGAAACACAAGCACAATCTCCAAAGAACCCAAGCAAGAAAAGAGGAAGAAAAAGACAGAATGAGTTGTTGAACGAATGTGGGAAACTATTGATTTACTCAAGTAAGATGAAAGATCTCACCAATTATTCCTTTACAAACCTTTATTAATGAAGCTCACAACCTAGAATATTAGAGGCATAGGAAATAGAAGGAAACAAAGAAATCTTAGTAATAGAATAAAAGAAGAGAAACTAGATATGATTACTATCCAAGAGACAAAATGCTCAATGGATAAGATGAGAGAAATTCATAATAAATGGCTAATCAAGTATGAGTATCTAGAGGTTAAAGCAAAAAACTCAGCGGGGGGGGATTCTCAAGCTATGGGATCCTCAGAAATTTGGAATCCTGAATGCTGAGGCATTTAGGAGCTATCTTTCTTTGGTATGTCAACGTTTAGGGAATAAGGAGATATACATGATCACAAATGTCTATGAACCTCAAAAGCAAGAAGAAAAACTCAAGTTTCTCAATTCCCTTGAGGAACTAAGAGCAAGACACCGTAATATGACCTGGATCCTTGTAGGAGATTTCAATATGATAAGATCTCTTACAGAGAAAAAAGACGGTATCAGACAGCTAGGCAGAGACTCCATGGGCTTCCAGAAGTTCATAATGAACATGGGGTTAATGGACACTGAAAAAATAAATGGGACCTTCACCTGTAACAACAAGAGGGGTGGGGCTTCACAAGTTGCCTCTAAACAAGATAGATTTATTATTTTAAAGGACCTCTTTCTCTCAGGCCCTGCCATGACAACTTCTATTCTTCCCTTTGGAGGTTCGGACCATTGGCCTGTACAACTGGAAGCCACTTTTATGGGTACGCCAAGAAACAGACCTTTGAGGTTTGAAAATGTCTAGCTTTCTCAACCTGAATTCACCAGTGATATTGACAAATGGTGGAGAGAGGATCAAAACATTAAAGGCACTAGAATGTTCCTCCTCCAACAGAAACATAAACATATCAAATCAAGGCTTAAATATTGGAACAAAAAGGAATTTGGCAATATCTTCAAAGCCAAAAGAGAAGCTAAGCAGAAACTTTAGGAGATCAATCAGATCAGCATCACAAAGGGCTTTACCAAGGAGAGGAAAAAGCTAGCTGATTATTTGCAGGAAGAATGGGAAGATAGGTGCTTGCAAGAGGAGATTTTTTGGAGACAGAAATCAAGGATACAATGGATTAGAGAGGGAGAAAGAAACACAAAGTTCATTCATAAATCCACCATGGATCACAGGGCACACAACAGAATCACAAAGCTCAAAGATTCTCAAGGGAGAGAACTGATCTCTCACAAAGACATGGAAGTTGTCCTGGTACAACATTTCCTCAGTACAGCGGAGGAGCCTCTGGAGGATATATCCAGGTTCATCAACCATTTCACTCACTATACCCCTTAGCTGGTTACCAGAGAGGACAACCACAATCTTAACAGGCCAGTGTCAGAAGAGGAGATCAGTGAAGTGATCAATGAAATGCAAAATGGAAAAGCTCCAGGCCCGGATGGTTTCAATGTAGACTTATTCAAAGCCTGCTAGAAAATAGTCAAATAGGATATCCTTGAGGTGGTGGAAGACTCAAGAAGATCCAAAAAGGTTCTGAAGTCTTTTAATGGTCCCTTCATAGCTTTGATCCCAAAATGGGAAAAAGCCATGACTCTGGATGGTTTCAGACCCATAGCTTTATGCAATGTGGTGTATAAAATTATTTCCAAGGTGATCGCCAATAGACTCAAGCCCCTCTTACCAGCTCTCATCTTAGAGGAGCAAACGGGCTATGTGGAAGGAAGACAAATCCTCAATAACATCATCCAAGCGCACGAGGTGTTACACTCTCTCAAAATAAAGAACCAAGCTGGTATGATCATTCAGTTGGACCTAGCGAAAGCTTACGACAAGGTAAGTTGGTCTTATATAAGGGCAGTTCTAAGAGCCTATGGCTTCGACCAAAACTGGATAAGTTAGGTTATGGCGCTAGTTACCACGGCCAGTTTTTCCATCCTGCTTAATGGTGCTGCTTCAAGACTCTTCACACGCTCCAGAGGTCTCAGACAAGGGGATCCACTCTCACCCTTCCTCTTTTTTCTCATGATTGAAGGGCTAGGCAGAGCAAATAAAATGGCAAATGCTGAAGGAAGAATCCAGGGTATCAAACTCACCTTGGATGGAGTGGCAAACACTCATCAACAATTTGTAGATGACATAATGTTGCACGGCATACCCATAGTCAGGGAAGCCAGAACGATCAAACATATTTTGAATGACTTTACTATGGTAGCTAGCACAGAGGTAAGCCTCAACAAATCAATTTTTTTTTTCTTTAACACTGACATTGTTATTCAGAGAAACACAAAAATTCTTGGGTTTCAAAGGCACCAACTACCTTCCAAGTATCTGGGCATACCTCTCACAGGTAAACCTCTAATCAAGGAAGTGTGTGAGCCAATAATAAATAAACTTCAGGAAAAGATCAAAAAATGGACATGTATGTCTTTAAATTTGGTGGGGTGCCTTATGCTCACACAGGCTATCCTGTAGGAAATTCCCATGTTCATGCTCTCAGCTCTTCTTACTCCTAATGGAATTAAGCAACAGATAGCAGCTTATAAAGGGTTTTTTTATGGGGCAGAGGAGAAGAGAAAAAGAAATGTGCTTTAGTAGCTTGAGACAAGATCTGCAAACCCAAGAGCTATGGTGGCTTCGGGCTTCATGATCCTGAAACCCTCAGCAGAGTTTCAGGAGCTAAACTCTGGTGGAGGTGGATCAAGGAATCGGTAACTCCCTGGGCTAAGCTTTGGAAACAAAAATATGCCAAGAATTGGCCAGAGAAAGATCACATTTGAATGTCAGGGCATATTAGGGGCTCCTACATTTGGAAATTTTTGTGGGAAAGTAAAGACATTGTTCAGCAACATAGCTTTTGGGAGATTCGAGCTGGGAGACTAGCACGATTTTGGGAGGATAACTAGCAACAGGAACTCGACTTGTACAAGGAGGAATTAGCAGCTCTCAAAAATGACACAGACAACAAAGGTCTACTTATGGTAAATTACTTCTAGGACTAGGTAAGGAACAATGGAAAATGGAGGATTTGGAAGGATCTAGGCCACAGTGAGGAGAGCCCTCTGAAGGCTTGGGCAGACTCTCTTGCTTAGGATCTAGAGCATAGGAGGATTCTAGTATCCTCCTTGCCTGATCAACTAAGATGGGGAAAGAACACTGAAGGAAAATTTAACCTCAAAGAAGCTAAACAGGTAATAAGAGGATTTAACTACCTAAACCCTGATCAAGTTTGGAAGAATCTTTGGTAAAGCCCTCACTGGATGAAAATAAAGTTATTTATTTGGCTAGTTCATCAAAGAAAAATTTTAACTTGCGAGAACCTCCTGAAAAAGGCTTCACTGGACCTTCCAAATGTTACCTTTGTGGCTCATAAGAGGAGACGATGGATCACCTTCTCAACCTCTGCCCTTTCACCTCTATTGTGTGGGAATGGGTGGCCTTAATCTTTAGGAACACTGATAGGGATAGGCTCAGCATCTCCAATACTTTGAAGAATTGGAGGAAAAACTTCTCAGGGAATGAAATCATTAATAAAGCCTAGACTCTGGTTCCAGCATTTGTCATTTGGTATGTTTGGAAAGAACGCAATAATCAGATCTTCAAGAAAAAAGCAAGCAAACCCCAGCATATAATTGACCAAGTTTTAAGGCAGCTCAAAGACATAGTCAGCAGCTTGTTAAGGAAACTTTCTAAGGACCCTACCCTGCCCCAAGATGCATGTATTCTACTACATTTGGGTCTCCAATCTATAGGCCCACAAGGCTTAATCAAAGGTGTGCGCCAAACAAATGCGAATATAAATATTTGGAAGCCTCCTCCACATGGCTTCTTAAAGGTCAACATAGATGGAGCATCTAAGGGCAATCCAGGGTTAGCTAGTTTTGGGGGTGTTATAAGAGATGAACAGGGTCAAATAAAGGAGATATTTCATGGCCACTTGGGGAAGGCCACTAATATCATGGCAGAACTCATGGCCTTAGAGAAATACTTGGAAATCTTGGTGGATTCAAATTCATGCAATGTCATCATTGAAGCAGATTCAGAATTGGTTATTACAGCAGCCAAGAAAATTTGCAATGGTACATCACCGGATAAAGTTTCGAAACACTGGATGCTATCGCAGGTCTTTCAATGTATCTACACTCACTTGCAAACCCTAAGAACTATAAGCTTTGTCCATGTGAAAAGAAAAGCTAACATGTTAGTTGATCGTTTGGCGAACGAAGGAGTGATTAATAAGGAAAGGGACACTCGACACGTTTGGGAGTTGTTACCACCAGGAAAATTGTTAGAGGTTTGTCTTTGTCAGAATGCCAAAGATAGGGATTGTTGGATTGATAGGATAGCTCAAGGAGGCTCAGGAGATAGACGGGAGTATAGGGGAGCCTAAACTGTTTGCCCGTTGTGTGGCAGCAGATTACAGATTGTATTGGCATGAGGACTGATTCTAGAAATTTCGTAGGTTTGATGGCAGAGAAAATGGGGTTTAAGCGTAAATCCATTGTTAAGAAGAAGATCAGCAGTGTAGGTAGAAAGGAATGAGAACCGTCCGATGGGATAGATTGACGGTCTTCGCATGGCGGAAGCGCGCGAAAGTTAATTCGTGAGGGAAGTGGTTTCTCGAACCATAAGCAGTATTTTAGGCGGGGTCTAAGTGGTAACCGGTTTTTCAATGAAGGCCTCTGATTCCACTCATCAAGCGACACGTAGTAGCGAGGAGGAGAGAGGAAACCGCCTTTTTGGGTGGTTAAATCATCGTGGACCATTGGATCCACGAAGTGTAGATCAACGGTAGAGGTTACGTCGTGAAAGTTTTCTAATAGGCAATCAGAGGAAGGATAAGGAGTCGGATTACAATTCGTTGATTTGCGATTATGCGATAAGCCGATAGCTGTTGGATCAATGAAAGAGTTGGATGGTTGGGATCAGGTAGATTAGAGATGGGCATTCGGAGAGTGCAATTGGAAGGCGATGGACCGAAGTGCAGACCCACCGATATTTATTGTTGCGGATGTAAAATGTTTGAAGTCCAACCTTAAGCGTTGTGGGTTGGGTTTCTATGTATTTCCTGTGTAATCCATATTTTCTGATAGAGTGAATGGTTCCAAGTTTTAAGGGCTTAAAGCCATTAACGGTTCCGATAGGTTTTGTGGGCCATAACCCACAGGCCTCTAGATCGAGTTTTGGTAAACGAAAGGGTTTTTTGGTTTACCCTATAACATATGTAATGTACTAGTTCGGTTAGTAGAAGGCTCCATTCTTACTTGACCAAAAAAAAGGCAAGAACCAGAGAAAACATAAAAACTCATTGAGACCTATCAAATAAATAAAGAATATATTTAGACTTGATTAAAATGGCAAGAACAAGGATAAAAATTCGTTGAGACCTATACGTAATTTGAAACGGTAAAATGAAGGTGAAAGTATATGAATTCATTAAAAATTTGCGTGTAATGTAAACTTTATTTCCTATAATAATAATAGTTCTAACGTTCTTCGCAAGTGGACAAGTCAAACTCGTTATCAAAATCAAGCTGATCTAATAGTGTGATAAGCTACTAAAGTTAAAGGATATAGTAATACTAGTCCCACTAAATATGATTTGGGTTTAGATATAGAAAGTATGAATTTAACTAACTATTTTAGTTATTCAATTTTATATAGAAACATGCATTATTTTCGTCAAAATTTAAATTAAAAGCACATTTAAATGTTTACTAAAAATTTAATATTGAAAATTTTAAGAGTTAATATTCGCAGATGTACTATTTTTCTATTTTTTATCAAAAATATGTTCGCTAGCTTTTATTTTTTTTTAAATGATTTGCTCAAATTTAACAAAATAAAATTGTTGTACATTAAAAATCACTAAAATTTTATAGAGACAATTTTTTTTGCTAGGTACTATCGCAAGAAGTCACTTAACAGTGCACCCATTCACCGTCAATCCAAAACCCGATAGACTGACAATTTAAAATAATTATAAATTTAAATATTTTTACAAAAATATCATCATAATTTTACAATTTATATATTAGAGAGTAGTAAAATTTATCAAAATTTCTACACTTAAAAATAAATTTCTTTTTTAAATTTTGCTTAAAACTAAACTGTAAAATACATGATTAAAGAAAAAGAACCCTTAGAAATTTCATATAAATAATAAACCAAAAAACCACCAAAGTCATTGCCTTCCTCATTTTTCGCAAGAAAACAAAATCAAATTTTAATTTGCCACGTGGTTTGGAAGATTCAGATACCTAACATAAAAATAAAAATAAATATTTTCGAATGAGTATCTACGCTATAACTCAACTTAGGCTAGTTATAAGTATGAGGCAAGGCTTTGTGGGTACAAGATTTTTGGAGAATGTCAATTGTTTTTGTAATACTAAAGCTTCTTATCGCGGTGCTAGGGTGTATATTAATTTGTTCATAGAATATATATTTATATGTTATATATTTTAATAATTTAGATATTTTCATGTTCTTAAAAAGTATAATGATTTACATATTATTAAAAGTATCCATAACTATTGAAATAAATAAGAATAAATTATTTTACGATGGCTTTTTAGTAGAATAAAAAGGTTATAGAAAAATAACATCTCAAAGCTTTAGACAAAAAGAAATAAATGAGAATATGAACCAAGCGAAAACAAATATGGTGATTGTTGCTACATACACAATTAGATTTATAATATAGGACAAGCAGACATGACCCCTCATTATACTATTCTTCTATCATTAATTTTTTTTATCTATCTATAAGAGTTAACGTGTTTTTCACATGAATCATCTACCAGCAATTTCACTCCTTAGTCTTCTCGTACCTCTACCTTTATTATCTTTGTCCTTGTAAATTCGCATAAATTGATCTCATGTGCAATCAATGTCACTCCACCATTTCATTTTCCGTGCTCAGCTGAGCAATTAGCAATGATGGATAATTGATTTTTGAATTTGTTTGTATCCAACAAATATGGCAATAGAGTTTTGTACATACTATACTTCCGTACTCAAGAAAGATATTATCTTTGACTATGATAAGGTCATTTCGAATGAGACTTCTTTTCTATTGACTTATAAAAAAAAACGAAATATTTTTATAACAACCTAGCTATTGTTTTTGCAATATGTTTTACAACTTACTCCACAAAAGTAATATCAATCCTAAGCTAAAAATGGTATAGTTTTAGTACCCTATTTAATGGAAGCACGAGACTCCTTTCCATTTTTTTCCTTATTCAATGTCAATTTTTTTTGGTGAGGTTAGATATATGCTTACAGGTCACGAGATCCCAAGAATATCTTATGAAAGTAAATATTTACCTTGAAACTAGATATTTTCCTTGGGAAAATGAGTGCATATATATATATATATATATATATATCTATATATATATATATATATATATATATATATAAAAGTGGTATGTTTATGAAGATAAGTCATTGTTGTTGTTTATATTTATTTTGGACAAATATTATGTTGTAGAGTTTGGTAGGAAATATCATTTTTGGCTAATTCTTTTTAGAAGAAGAAATAAAAAGTATTTTATTTCATGACCATTCACAAAAGGAGATGTCACTCTAAGGAATTTTACATATCAGATATATGTTTCTAATTTATTGAGATATTTTAATATGGTTGAAGATGAACCCAATCAAGGATTCGATCCGAAAGGAATTTTGTAAGAGAATTTGGCATCTATAAGATATGGATATTTATTCATAAATGTTTCAGAAGAAGGAAAAGAGAATAAATGAGGAACATCAAGGGATATAGATACAACAGAATTAGTTGATGACATAGTAACAGAAGTGAGTATCAAATCCAATGAAAGGAACAAAGAAAGATGCGAAAACCCACTAATTCTCAACCATCCTAAACACCGTAAGTTTGTGAGAGTTCCTCAGCTTCAACAAGACAAGGCCACATTATAGTACAAGTAAAGACTATTGAAATATATTTTGGTGGAGGATATGGAGAGGGACCAACCGCTTGAATCATCTTGGAAAGGTCTCACATTGTCACTTCATCTAAAGACAATAGTTCTAAAAAAGTGAGTCATAACAAGAGAAAGGACCCCCAGTTATGGAGGTATAAAATGCTACAATTCTTGATTAGATAGAATCCTGCATGGATGAGAGCCATAAATTATTTAAGAGCTATTTGTTGAAGAGCAAACTATTTTTGAGGAACAATCATTGACCATGCAAAATTCTCATTATTGGAAGACTAACAAGAAGTTTCAATTTGAAAAGGTGTGTTGTGAAGGAAAATCCCTGTTGTGGACAATGGCAATCTCTCTAGCCTAATGAGTGTGTCTAGAATCAAACTAAACAAACTAACATACACTTTCCTAGCTTATGTTTAAAAAATGCAGAGAGAGGAAGTGACCTACCTTGCTCTGATGCTAATCACTCAATCCTTTCGAGATGACTTTGATTCCTTCTCTTCTAGGCTCGTTCCTTACTTGTTCTTCACATCTGAGTATTTGCAAGAAATATCAAAGAGAAATAGAAGGTACAAGAGAACTTAATAGATCAAGGAGTATTAAGCTAAAAGCATGAACATCTACACAATTATGGAATGTGAACATCAAATGTATATATTAATAAGCTAAAAATGGAGGCATACAACATACGCCTTGATGTCGGATACCTCCTTTTGGTGGATTTCCAAGTCCAAGCAAAGACAGTTCAAGCACTCCTTCTTGAAGTTAGAATGGGCGGCATTTAGCCATAATCTCAATATAGGAATGCAAACAATTAATGACCAACCATTTGGGGATGGAAGGGAGTTGATTTCTAGGAAGGGAGAGGGAGTTAGGGATCCACAAAAGAGGGAGGAATGTCCACATCTCAAAGGGAAGGCCAATACTGATAAAATCAAGAGATGAAAATGGGAGAGCTTGTTTATATCTACAACAACCAATATCTAGCTCGTTGTTCTTGGAGTTTCTAGCATATGAAGCTTCTCCCCCATTTTCGGAAAACTTGGCAGAAGAGGTTCAGCATGGGTTTTCATATCAAAACCCACGCTGATAGCGCTACGGTAAAGTAGGGAACTTACCATCAACATGGGCAGGCAGTGGAGCAAAGAATGATGGCCTTAAAAATTAGGGTTTTAGCTAATGTTCTTCATAATTAACTCAGGGTAGTTTTCCTTTGGCCTTTCAAGGATGTTTTTGTCTATGTATCATGACGGATATACTTCATAGTTGTTAAGATTTTCTCACTTCAGGATATGGAATAGGAAGTGAATAGGAGGTGTGAAAAAATATTATGTAATAGATGCAGGTGATCGTTGAGATGCTTTGCAAGCCAAGGCAAGGACTAGAGCAACACCATCAGGAGACCTACAATAAAGAATATACATATACATATACATATCTGACATCTTTGATAAATGTTCCTAGTGATACATGAACAAACATCTAATGATACATGAAATCACGGTATGGACACAACCATCTGAGTAGAAGGGATCATGTGTATGGATCCACGATATGATCGCAACCATCGAAATAAAGAGGATCATATATATGGACCCACGATATGATCACACCTATCCATACAGAGGAAACATGTGTAAATTCATGAATAACTCATAACTCCATGCAACTTGGATTTTATCAAAAAAAATCCAGGGTCTTTCACTCTGTCTTGACGCGATCAATGTACGAATTCTAACATGTGAATAGATATGTTGATGTCGAACATCATAGAAAACCACTTGATTACTGGTCAATGTTATAAACCATTAACATGCATGAGAGAAACCACCAACAATGACAATGACTGTCAAGGTACAATTAGCACAATCCACGAATGTGAATAATGAATCTAAAGTCGAACACCTATGGAATCATTCAATTGAAGGTAAATGATGTAAACATGTCATCAAATGCGATGAAATTTACATTGAGGCATGCAAGCTCTAAGGTACTGGAAGGGAATTTCTAGATCATCTTCTCGGATAATGAGTTGAAGCTGACATGAATCAATCAGTTGAAGGAGGGCCATAATGAATCCCAAATCATCAACATGGAACAAAGGATGTCTTAGAGTAGATAAGTGTGATCCAAGACTATGGCGGAAAGTTAGACAATGTATAAGGAGTAAAGAACTATAGATAGGACTTCTCTCAAACATATCGGTGACACGAGTCTAGAGTTTGGTAGCATTTGAGTCAACATAGAATCAGAGATCTTGATGGCGAAGTGGTATAATCAGATTAGAGGCAAAATAGATTTCCCAAACCCAAGAAGGCAAGTGATTAAGTGACGATGTCCCAAACCTGACACGAGCAATAGATGACTGTCATCTTCAAGAGTGACATGTTGCCTTTGTTGGGCCATGGAAATGGTATGCTTTATCCTCATATTAGCCTAATTAATCATTTGTCTTTATGTATTTATTTTTTATTTTAGGAATACATATAGAAGAAACAATAGCAGAAGTTGGATAAAATCGATTATTAATAAATTGGGTAAACCTGGGCATGAAAAACTAGCTTAGCTATCTTTATATGCAGGAATGTGAATTGAATGACTATTATTCAAATTGTAGAACAACAACGGCCAAGAAAGGAAAAGGACAAGAATCCTGATTACGACGATAGCAGAAGACCAGGAGGATCAATTATATTTTTTGATGAAATCAGGTTGATGGTTTTGAAATCCTCAGGATCTCTTAATCCTGAGGATTCAATTCTATCCATTTATCTTTCCAAAAGTTATATAAAGTCATCAGACGAAATGAATAGCTAGTTAGGAATTTTAAGTTTGTAACTATTATTTTTGGACACAGAATAATTTCATTATTGTGATGATGTAACTCTATTATCAAGTCTAATGAAGAAGATTGTGTTTCATCTATAACCGTATTATGAATATCTTACGATGGTGATTTTTGGAGACTTTGGGCCGAGCCGATAGAAGATCTACAACTTCAATTGTGTCATATTTACTTCCACTTATTCTAATAATTGTTTATTACTGTCAAATGGTGAAATTATCACTCTTTTGATTGTTGTTGTTATTCAGACTAGATTCTAGATATGAACGTGTGCTACATCTACGAGATAGTCTTTTAGTGAATTGATTATGTTCATTTAAGTATTCGATTTCTATTCATTCTAGAGTAGTGCTACCCAAGATCTCAAGCTTATAGTTGATTTCTATCCATGAGATGTTTGCATAGTTATTTGTTGTTCAATTGTTGTAGCTTTGCTTCATGCTAATGAATTATTGTCAATATCAGTTAGATTGCTAAGAGTGTTTTCTTTTACTTACATTCTGATTCAGTTTTTGCATAATAGATTAAAGTATTTTCGGAAATTCTTTAGAGATTCCTTTCAGTATTGTTTGGATTGAACTTCGAGAATTAGATATTAGCCATTGCAATGATTATAAGTCATTTCATTATGAATTAGCCTTTGAATTCACTTGCATATACAATTTTGAACACTCTTGAAATAAATAGACTTACCTTCGCTTGATGATTAATGTAGGTATTCAGATCGCTTTTAATAGTCATCTTAGTGCACCAACATTTTGGCGTCATTACCGAGGAGAGCGTTTCAAAGTGATTTCTTTTTATTTTTTTTGTAAAAGAATTGTGTTTTAAAAATGAGAGGTAAGAACCTGCGTAATCAGCAAGTAAAGTGCTTGTTCACAAGCCCACTTTTCAGCAAATGAATAGAAGTTAAATAGGAGTAGGGTTGTTCTTTTATGAATAACTAGGAATAAAAGGATAGAAAAAGATTAGAACCCCCCACCTAAATCCTCAAAACCCAAGGGATCAATGAACCTTGGGAGATCAAATTTTATAGACGAAATCGTAAGAAAAATAGAGTCTTAGGCATCAATAGGATTCTGGATTATACTTGGAAAAAGCCCTAGTGTAATCCCTAAGCCATCAAGCTCACCATCTACAGCCTATGCTGAGATTCATAGCCAAATTAGAGGATCTGAATAGAACTTTCAGGTTATAGAAAATTTACATTTTGATCCTTTACAAGAGGGAAAATCATGCAAATTAAGATAAGGAGAGGGAGAAACTAGTGGAAATGTTAAGGCAGAGCCACCATTTTCTAAATTATGATCTCGTGCGATCCTAGATCTAGGTAGTGCTGCAAAACCAACTAGGATTGAGAATCCTCTGGTTATTCGAATATCAGCCCTTGAAATCCCCAAAGGATATTGGCACATTTTCGCCCAAATGGAAAACCATGTACCTCAAGTTCAGACATCGACATTGGAATACCCAATAGTCGACCGAATAGCCAATGCCCTGATGAAACCTATTCCCTTTCAAAACATCCCAACCTTTCATGGGATGACCACAGAGGATCCGAACGCCTTCTTATTCGAGTTTGACATCCTATGTAGAGGATACGATTATAACGTCGACCCTAAAAAATTAAAGTTTTTCGCTTCTGCTCTAAAAGGAGTAGCTTTGAGATGGTTCATGGGTTTAGGTGGACATACTATTAACTCTTGGGATGAAATGAAAAAATATTTTCTCACATAATATCAAGACTATTGTAGGACTAGGGAATTAAAATATGAAATCTTTAATATGTCTACAAAGGATAATGAAACTCTAGAATAATATGTCAAATGGTTTCACTACAATTTGCAGAGATCCCCTCACTCCACATTACCAAAAGAAGTCTTGAGCGCCATATTAATCAAGGGAATGAAAGAAGAATGGATAGAAACTCTAAATTTGATGGGGAAGGGAGAAATTTCTCGAGAGGATTATGATGAAACCATTCACTTGTGTATCAGGTGTTCATGAGGTAGTACACGCATCAGGTTAGGAAGTCGAGATTTTGTGACTAGAGTAAGCAAACCACATAGTGGAAGCGTAACAAGAATGGAAATCGGTAACCTCCTTGGGGACTTCAAGATGGACATCCTGGCACCCTTAGAACATAATTGGATGTCTTGCAGGCCAAACAGAAACAAACCTTAGCAGAACAGAACTTGGTTGTTTCTTCCCTATGCTGTCGGAAGAAGCACAACTAATAGGAGTGTCCATTGGACATGGTCCATACCTACACTATGTGAACCGAGGACCATACCACTGAGTAGTTTCCATCATTTTTAGGGTTGAAAGCATTTTTTAAAGAACCAGAAGAGGAGACAGAACCAGTATACTTAATGAACCAATGTTGATAGGGGCAAGGCTGACCCACAAGTATGGCAAAAGACACATCTCATTTCTTTCCTTCTTCGTCATTTAATCAATAGCATAATTCCGGAGCAGCGGGACAAGTTCAATCACCTTTCTCAAATTGGCAATCCCAACCATTTCCTATGCAACCTTGGCCAAGATAGTCCTTTCCGAGTAATGGTTGACCGAATTCTCCTTTTACTCCTTTCTAGCAAAGTAATCCATATCCATCACAGTGGTCTGCCTCTACTCTACAAAATTTGAACTGTTCTCTAAAGTTGCAGTGACGTTTAGGGATAGCTAATAGGCCTATGGGGACAAGTTCTCAACCTCAACCTAAATTATCAACCCCATATCCATTACATCAAAATCATCAACCCTTCTACATCCCTAAGTACAAGCTCAACTGAATCCAAACCCCAATAACAGACCAGTTCAGCTAGTGCAAATTGTTGAAAACTCAGACTATGAGACCGAAGAAAAAGAATGCAATGATCTTAGACTAAGGCCAGGACGCATCATCACTCCTGATGAAGATAGAGACCAACCATCAATTGAGCTAGAAACCCCACCTGTACATACAACATCGACTGTGATTGACAAAAAAATAAAATGAGGAGAAGAAATAGTTGAGCATAAAGATCCTGAAAAACTCATAGTTACTTCTCCCCCTTTCCCTAAAAGATTAACAATACCTAAACCAATTGTTTATCCAGAATTTGATATCATAAGGGAACTAAAAAATATTTGCATTAAAATTCTTCTCCTCCAGGTCATCCAAGGCGTTCCTATTTATGCTAAAACAATTAAAGAGCTATGTGTGAAAAATCATATGAGGAAAGCAAAAGCTCCACCCACTATTCATGTTGTAGGTAACTTGTCTGATTTTCTCTTGGGTAGGGAAACACTAATATAATATGAAGATCTTGGGAATCGCATAGTTATAGTCCAAATATATGGTTGCTCCTTTCCAAACACACTAGTTGACTTGGGTGTAGCCATCAACATCTTAACGACAGAAACCTGTAAGGAACTTGGTATCACAGCTCTGGAAACAACCACCACCCTGCTAGAACTTCTTGATCATTCAGTGGTAAGACCAGAGGGAGATTTATAGGATATTACAATTTCTATTGATTCATGGGAGTATCCAATAGATTTTCTCCTTATAAACCCAAAAAGTCAATTAGATGGGAATCCTATAATTTTGGGCCGACCTTGGCCGGCAACAGTTGATGCTTATATAGGTTGCCAAGAGGGCGGCATGACCATTGCTAAGGGGGATGCTGTAAGAAATCTTGTTTTATATCCTCCTTCCAATCCAAGCCTGCCCATTGTAAAAATACATAAACAACCACACTTATACTTGGAAGAAAGAATTCGTTCACCGCTTATAGTAGCAGTTGCACTTGAATTCAAGAATCAAACTGAAGATGATGTAATCAATAACTTTATGAATCAGTCGGCTAATATGAATAATGTCAAATGTCAAATGTTGAAGGAAATTATGGAAAATGAAGCCTCGTAAGACCCTTTTAACGATACTGATGATCATCATATCCAGACAACTATCATTCATAACAGCAAGCCTATTCAAATTGATCCAGGCAAGATTTTAAACATTAATTATAGCCTGGACAGCGATCGACAACACAAAAGCTCATTCAAGTTCTGCAAAAATATAAATGGGCTTTTGCTTGGGACTATCTAGACATGAAGGGCATAGATCCACAGTTATGTATGCATCATATCTACAATAAAAAATATGCTCGTCCTATCTGGTAACCTCAACGGAGATTGAATCCACATCTCAAAGATATTGTAAAAGAGGAGCTACAGAAGCTGCAGGATGTGAATTTCATTTATCCCATTTGAATAGCAAGTGGGTCTCTCCACTAGTAGTTGTTCCCAAAAAAAATGGGAAGTGGCCCATCTATGTGGATTATCGGGAATTGAACAATGCCACATGGAAAGATCACTTCACTCTTCAATTTATTGATCACGTCCTTGATACACTGGAATGAAAATAGTTATTTTATTTTTTGGATGGCTTCAGTGGCTACAATGAGATCCAAATCACCCTTGAAGACCAAGAAAAAACCACCTTTACCTGCCCATTGGGTACATTAACTTACCAAGTGTTACCATTTGGTTTATGCAATTCCCCACTATGTTTTAGAGGGCCATACTCAACATTTTTGTTGATCTGATAAATGAAGGACTTCAAGTTTACATGGCTAACTTTACCCCATACGGGGACAACCTTGATCAAGCGTTATAGACATTAGAAAAGTTTTTGGAACGATGCATCGCCACCGTGTTGTGTTTAAGCAATGTCAAGTGTCACATGATGATGACAAAAGGTGTAATCCTAGGACACTACATTTCTGCAACTAGGATATAAGTAGATCTAGAAAAGATACAGGTAGTTCTCCTACTACCTACACCATGTACTCAAACGGAGGTATGTAGCTTCCTTGGATATGCAGGTTATTATCACAGGTTTATAAAAAAAAATCAGAAATTGTTGCACCTTTATATGCTTTAATAGGAAATGTTGACTTTAGTTGGTCTGATAAATGTGACACAACTTTTACGGATTTGAATAAATCAGTTTTGACGACACCAGTGTTACGCGGACCCAACTAGGAGCTTCCCTTTCACATCTCTATGAATGCGTCAAATGCAGAAATAGGCGTTGTCCTCAGCCAAGAGGATGACAAAAGGCCTTATGTTATTTATTATATCAGCAAAAATATTATTGCTACTGAACTTAATTATGCAGTAATAGAAAATGAATTCTTAGCTGTCATTTATGCTATAAAAAAATTTAGACATTATATAACTCGTTATCAAGTTTTTCTGTATACTGATCATTCTGCTGTTAGATTCTTATCTAACAAACCAATTACAAATGGTCGAGTGACTCGTTGGTTGTTACTTTTGTAGAAGTTTGATATCATCCTTAAATATTGTCTACGGAAGAAAAACCTAGTCACAGATTTTTTGTCTCGGGTTCCAAAGATAAATGATCCGTTCGTAGTAGATGACCAGTTTCCATTTTCCAGAAAAACATTTGTTTATTGTAGCAGTCAAAACGCCATGGTTTGTAGATGTAACAAACTATATGGTAGTAGGAAAGTTGCCCAGACAGTTGAAAGTGAGGGCAAGGAAACATATTGTCCAACGCAATACCCTATTTTCTTGGATTGGTGGATACCATTTTCATAGAGGGTTTGATATGTGCATATGTAGATGCATTTGTGAAGATGAAATTTAAAAAATCCTGAAGGCTTGCCATGATGAGCCCTGCCAAGGACACTTCGTAGATCGCAAAACGGGGCATAAGGTACTACAGGTGGGCTATTATTGGCCCACTATTTTTAAAGATGCTAAGAAATATGTCTAGGCTTGTGATAGCTACCAAAGGATGGGCCATCCTGGTCAATCCGATGAAATGTCGCTGTAGCCCCAATTGGTAATAGAAGCATTCAAGTGATGGGAATTGAATTTTGTTGGCCCATTTCATCCGCCATCAAACCAAAAGGCCTACATACTGGTTGCCACAAACTATGTAACGAAGTGGGTAGAAAAAGTAGATTTGCCAAGAGCTACAAAAGAAGCTGTAATTAATTTCCTTTTCGGGTTATTTGTGCAATATGGTTTACCTTGGGAAGTGATAATAGATGGAGGAAGACAATTTGTAGGACATAAGATTACAACCACTATATGGAACCATCACATCACACATAGGGTCACTTCCCTGTATCACCCGCAAGCGAATGCACAGGTTGAAAGCACCAATAAGGTCATCGAAGCAATTCTAACCAAGATAGTTTCAACACATCAGCGGGATTGCACTACTAGAATGCGAGAGCCCTTGTGGGCCTATCGCACAACTTGGCGAAATACTACTGGATATTCTCCATACCAACTTGTATTTGGAAAGGAACCTATATTTCCTATTGAATTTGAAATAAATACTCTCATAACAGCTTAGGAAGTGGGATTGGATCTCACAGAGGCCCAAACCAAACGACTTCAACAAATAAATGAATTGGATGAGGCTCAACTACTTTCTCTACAACGAATTGCAATTATTCAGTAGCAAAGGGAAAATTGACACAACATTCTTATTAAAAATAAGACGTTTTGGAAAGGTGACTGGGTGCTCCTCTATGATTCTAGATTCCAAGACTTTTCGGGCATGTTACAGACAAGATGGCTTGGCCCTTATGAAATTCAAGAGGTACACAAAAATGACACTCTCACTCTGACTACCATTGATGATTTTGGTCATTATTTCAAATCGAATCACCAAAGAGTCTTTTTGTCAACAGGTACGTGATGATCCCACTATGCAAATTTTAATTGTAAGGAGTAATAACCAGACAACTTTACTTTCATAAAAAATGAATCTTTATTTAGCTCTAAATAATGGATATATTCTCTTATGGTCGGTCGAAATTTAGTTAGGCATTACCATGTAAATACGAGGATTTCTCTTGTTTTTGTGTGTGTTTTATTGTTTAATCGCTTTAATGATTGTTGTTCAATCAATTGAACAACACTAATTTCTTTTTCATATTTTGTTGTTCAATTGATTGAACGATTGTTATTCAATCAATTGAACATAACCGATTTCTTTTTTGTATTTTGTTTTTCAATTGATTAAACGATTGTTGTTCAATCAATTGAACAACATATATATATATATATATATATATATATATATATATATATATATATATATATATATATATATATATATATATATATATATATATATATATATATATATATATATATATATATATATAATTTATTGTTCAAACAATTGAACGATTGTTGTTCAATCAATTGAACACAAATGATTTCTTTTTGTGTGTTTTGTTGTTCAATCGATTGAACAACCATTATTCAGTAGAACGAATAGCTATGATTTATTTTTGTTGTTCCATTGTCAGTCATTCTTTTTTCCATTTTCTTTTTCTTCCATGTTTGAGTGAAAACCATTTGTTTGGATTTGGAATTTATACCTAAGATAAAGAAAAATAGTAATAGTAATAACATTATGACTTGTAAAACCTTTTGGTGGTCATATTTATTCCGAAACTGACATGGTTCATCTATATATTGATTGGTTGAATATCTTCTCTTTGTACACATCATAAAATGATTTACTATCTTAATACCATGTTGGTTTATCTTTCACAATTTCAATGAATAATTCCCTTTGGTATGATGATATAGGGATAAAATCATAACTTTCATTGGCAAATTTTTTATTTCTTATGCCATTCGTGACTCTTAATGAGTAAATGAGCCTCACTCCCTTTACGATAAAATATTGGAAATATGAACTATGAACGTACAACGTACATCTTCTTAAAGAGGATAAGGCGTCTCATCACGAGCCAGCCTAACATGATCATAAGGGTGTAACAAGTGACATTCCATTATGGCCACCACACAAGGGTAATGACCTTTCTGATAGCTAAAACCATCCGAAGGACAAGAGGTCTCATCACGAGCCAACATGATCACTTTGTTATATCCGGGTGAATGGCACTATGAGTATCTAGTCACCATGCCAGCACAATGGTCTCTTTATAGAAAGGAATAAGAAAATCATCTAAATACTAAAAGGAGGACCCTACTCATTTTTGGGTTAGAAAGAAACCCTGTCGAGGCTATGAATTCCTGCTAGCAACAGTGGCTCTACTTGTGGTATTGAAGTACTCTATTACATTGCCAAATACTTTCTATCCTATTACCCCCTATTGATTCATTTGTAAAGGAGAACTTACCATTTGAACAACACTTCTAATTAAATTAACCAACATGGATGGTAAATTATATCTTTATATGCATTATATCATTACTGTCCAATCACTAGATACCAACAATCATTAACATTTATCGCTGGTCATGCGTTCATCACTTTTCCACCTAAGGTAAATATCTATTTACATAATGATTTAGTTTATGTTTTATTCTTTTTATGGGCATTTCAAATCTTTTGACCTATACTACTCTAATTGCTTTTGTCATATTTTACGCCGCTTTGATTGATAGTGCGACTGCATTTATGATTTCCCGACTACCCGTCCTTTTTTCCCATGCTTGGTTGGTGTGGACACCATTTTCTGATTGGATGGGGGATGGTTTGCATTATGGATAGCATGTGCGATAATTATTAAACTACTTTCTGGTTGAACGACTACATTATGAATGCACGTGTGTAATAATTATCAAACTTATTTCTGATTGGAGGGGGGACGGTCTGCGTTATGGATAGCATGCAGATTAATTGTGATGATGAACCAAATACTGCTGATGAGACAAATAACGTAATTTACTTTGATATTAACTCTCAAACAACACCACTACTCTATCAATAGCCTTAATGTTCTACAATGTTGTTCTGAAATGAGAGATTGTAAGAAGAGTGCATACAAACTTGTAAGTGAACCAATTACCGTGAAACAAAACCATGGGAGGAAAAGCCATTCGCAGCGAAGCCACAGTGGTCTAGTTATCAGACCAGGCTCATGAGATTCTTCAGCGTGTTGGATGGCTTCAATACTTGACCAAATTATAGGGATTTCATGAGGAAATGACACTTGAATTTCTGCAGAATTTACATAATGGGTGCACGCTAGTAAAAGGCAGAAACATAATAGTCTCTGAAGCAATCATAGCCGAAGTCTCTGTACTTCCAACATAAGTTACGAGATGGACATAGAAGCATGTTATTTTTCAAGATGTAGTCACAGTATTTCAAGACCAGGACGAACAACTGGTGCACAAAGGAAAAGGGATTCACCCTACAACAATAAGGCAAGCACGACAGCAATTGGAAGCCATTGTACAGAGGTATATCTTTGTGACAGACATCAGCATGTGGTAAAACCTCGACAAATTAAACAGTTAGCTATTTTGAAATGGAAAATTATAGTTAATTTTCCATTTTATTTAGATTCTTTATTGCATGATGTTGCTAGTTGGGTCAGAAAGGCTAAGGACCCAGATCTTGTCATCAACCATCATGGTCTAATTAAATTAATCATCATTCATGGACTGGCCTAGCAACAATTGACTTGGGATGACCTTGTAAACCTTGCTTTGGATCCACCTGAAGAAAACCCAGAGACTGAACAGCAGGGGGTAAGAATAATAGGTTCGAGCAGGACAGGAAAAAGAAGGAATCCTTCTTCCCTCTCGGGACAAGTAAAGTGTAGATGCTCTGCAAGGATATAATTGTAGTAGCACACCCCAATTCAAATGGAAGAAGCAGGGCTGTCCCACATGCCCTCTCCAAGTCCACAAGATGACTCTTTGCAAGACTATGAGGAAGAAGTTGCCCGAGTACTAGAGAATATGGGGACATTCTGTGGATAAAGGGAGCTATCTAGAAATTTTGAAGGGAAAAATCATGCCCCTAACTAGTCTACCCCTGCCAGTAGTCTTGGCCATGCTGAAACTTTTCTATTTTCTGATAATTTGGAGGGTTAGAGGAAATTAGTTCCTTCTATGGATGAGACCCTTGTAAAAGAGGCCCATGCAGAGGAAATCCTCAAGGATGGAAATCAAACTGAGGTTACGGTTCCAGTAGAATCTCCAACAAAGGAAAACCCTATAGGAGAAACCCTGGAGGATGAAAATCAACTTGGGGACACTATTTTAATGAAGTCCCCAGAGGATGAGGCCCATATAGAAGAAGACCTTGAAAAGGATAATCACTTAAGAGACACCATTCCTTTGGAGTCTTGTGAGAGGGAAGCTCGTGAAGAAAAAGACCTGGAAGGAAAGAATCCATCGGTAGACATAGTTCCATTAGAACCTCATCCTGATATTGGCACATCCCCACCTCAACCTGAAATAAACATAGTCATGACACTGCCGATAAAAAACCCCACGACAAATAAAACATATAAGGATAGATTGAGAAATTTACTTAAGAAGTACAAGAAGTAGAAGGAAATCGTTAAGCAACTAAGAGAATGGTTGGACGAAGCAGTTAGGGTCTGGAAATTGAAAATAGAATTGGAGACTGTAGGGACTCAAACATAACACTGCTCTTGGGAAGATATTGGAACCTAGACTGAGACCCCTTTTGTTTGTTCAAAAGGAACCCAAACAGAGAAATGTTTTTTAAAGAGTAGTGAAATGTAGACAAAAGACCCTTGTGTTTCCCCAATGGAAATCCAAATGGACTTCCCCACTACTGATGCTCCTACCCAAACTAATTCTCTAGAGGATATACAAGAAGACTTCCATATGCCCCAAGAAATAGCTAAAGTTGTTGTTCAAACTGGTAATGAAGGAAATACCCAAGCTAATTGTTGTATGACCCGAGAAGCAGATGACACTGTTGTGCAAAAGGAATCAATGGTAACACAGGAAGATGAAGTCCAAACAGAGGAAATGCATGACTATGTTCCTCTAGTAAGGGAAGCAGTTATTATGAAATTGCAAAATGAACTAGCCAAGACTCAGCAGGGGTTGGCTCGACATAAAGAAGAAGTAGTGTCATTACAAGTACACCGGGAACTAAGAAAGAAATTTGAGGCACTTACTCTCATAGAGGATGAGACTTTTGCCAATTACAAAGATGAGTAGAAGTAAGTAAAAAAAACACAAGCCAAGCTCCAAAAGGCCAAGCAGAAAATTGAAACTATTTTCTCTCTCTACTCAGATGCTTTGTTGTGTCAAGCACCTGCCACCAATTATGCACTATTATGGTTAGAAAGATACCGAGACTGTAGGGACTCAAACAAAACACTGCTCTTGGGAAGATATTGGAACCTAGACTGAGACCCCTTTTGTTTGTTCAAAAGGAACCCAAACAGAGAAATGTTTTTTAAAGAGTAGTGAAATGCAGACAAAAGATCCTTGTGTTTCCCCAATGGAAATCCAAATGGACTTCCCCACTACTGATGCTCCTACCCAAACTAATTCTCTAGAGGATATACAAGAAGACTTCCATATGCCCCAAGAAATAGCTAAAGTTGTTGTTCAAAGTGGTAATGAAGAAAATACCCAAGCTAATTGTTGTATGACCCGAGAAGCAGATGAGGCTGTTGTTCAAAAAGAATCAATGGTAACACAGGAAGATTAAGTCCAAACAGAGGAAATGCCTGACTACGTTCCTCTAGTAAGGGAAGCAGTTATTATGAAATTGCAAAATGAACTAGCCAAGACTCAGCAGGGGTTGGCTTGACATAAAGAAGAAGTAGTGTCATTACAAGTACACCGGGAACTAAGAAAGAAATTTGAGGAACTTGCTCTCATTGAGGATGAGACTTTTGCCAATTACAAAGATGAGTAGAAGAAAGTCAAAAAAACACAAGTCAAGCTCCAAAAGGCCAAGTAGAAAATTGAAACTATTTTCTCTCTCTACTCAGATTCTTTGTTGTGTCGAGCACCTGCCACCAATTATGCAGTATTATGGTTAGAAAGATACCGAGAGTGTAGGGACTCAAACAGAAGACCGCTCTTGGGAAGATATTGGAACCTAGACTGAGACCCCTTTTGTTTGTTCAAAAGGAACCCAAACAGAGAATTGTTTTTTAAAGAGTAGTGAAATGCAGACAAAAGATCCTTGTGTTTCCCCAATGGAAATCCAAATGGACTTCCCCACTATTGATGCTCCTACCCAAACTAATTCTCTAGAGGATATACAAGAAGACTTCCATATGCCCCAAGAAATAGCTAAAGTTGTTGTTCAAACTGGTAATGAAGGAAATACCCAAGCTAATTGTTGTATCACCCGAGAAGCAGATGAGGCTGTTGTTCAAAAAGAATCAATGGTAACACAGGAAGATGAAGTCCAAATAGAGGAAATGCCTGACTACGTTCCTCTAGTAAGGGAAGCAGTTATTATGAAATTGCAAAGTGAACTAGCCAAGACGCAGCAGGGGTTGGCTCGACATAAAGAAGAAGTAGTGTCATTACAAGTACAACGGGAACTAAGAAAGAAATTTGAGGCACTTACTCTCATAGAGGATGAGACTTTCGCCAATTACAAAGATGAGTAGAAGAAAGTCAAAAAAACGCAAGCCAAGCTCCAAAAGGCCAAGCAGAAAATTGAAACTATTTTCTCTCTCTACTCAAATGCTTTGTTGTGTCGAGCACCTGCCACCAATTATGCACATTTATGGTTAGAAAGATACCTCTTACTGAAGGTTAAAGCTGTCAAGGTTCGTAAGTCGGCAGAAATTAAGACAACTCTAGACTTTCTAAAATGTTTCAAAGAACAAAATGAACAAGTATAGCGCCTTTTATGTGAATTGTACATGCACAATTTTTTCTTAGAGGATGACTTGGATAGTAATCCTAGTCCCTTCATTGGGGATATCCAATTTCAAGCCCTTCTTTCTTTTGCCATGAATCAGATTAAATGGGCTAAAGCCCATAATACTTTTCATAAAAGGGAATATGGTATAGACTTATGGGTTACGGGAGAACGCACAAAACCCCTACATCTTTCTGTCTAGCATAAACAATTCATGAAGTGAACAGGTGTTGTGGCTCAATTAGGACCACTCCATACAGGCATCATACTGGCACGAAGGGAATACATTCAGAAAATTAAGGAAGAAGTTTTGTCATCAACAAGACAAAGATGGGAAACCTTTAGTAACAATATCAGGAACAAGGAGCCATTTGGGTTTAGAAATTTCAAATATGCCTCTACTCGCATACACAAATACAACAATATGGTCCTAAGCATGGGCTCTGAATCGATAGGGTGCCATTACAAAAGTCCAATTATCTAGTACCCTCCTGATGGATATTACAGTGATTATAATTTTCCAAAATACTGTGTGAATGAGGCTTTTGCAGTACTCAAATAGAAATATGGTTTTAGGCTATATAAGAAAGATGTTTATCTGACTTATTCCTTGATTCAACTGCACCTCAATCATATGATTGCATGAAGAAATGAAAAAAGGTAAGCAAGGGAGTATGTTGGGCCATGGAAAAGGTATGCTTTATCCTCATATTAGCCTAATTAATCATTTGTATTTATCTATTTATTTTCATTTTAGGATTAAATATAGAAAAACAATAATAGAAGATGGATGAAATTGATTATTAACAAATTGGTTAAATCTAGGCATGAAAAACTAACTTTCGCTATCTTTATATGCAGGGACGCAAATTGAACGACTGTTGTTCAAACTACAGAACAACAATGACCAATAAAGGAAAAGGAAAAATGTCTCAATTGTGGAGGAAAATGGAAGACTAGGAGGATCAATTATATTCTATGATGAAATCAGATTGATGGTTGCAAAATCCTTAGGATCTCCTGATCCTAGGGATTCACTTATATCCATTTATCTATCCAAAAGTTATATAAATCCATTAGGTGAAATGAACAGCTAGTTCGGAATTTTAAGTTTGTAACTATTCTTTCTGGACATAGAATACTTTCATTATTGTGATGGTGTAACTCTATTATCAAGTTTAATGAAGAAGACCGTGTTTCATCTATAATCGTAGTCTGAATATTTTACAGCAGTGACTTTTTGAGACTTTGGGCCTAGTCAATAGGAGATGTACTTCTTTAATTTTGTCATATTTACTTCTTCTTATTCTATTAATTGTTTATTACTATTATTTGTTGAAATTAGCACTATTCTGATTTATGTGAGGATTGGTGATTATCATTTGTTGTTGTTGTTGTTTAAACTAGATTCTAGATTTAACCGTCTTACGCCTGCGAGATAATCTTTTACGGAATTGATTATGTTGATTTAAGTATTCGATTGTTGTTCATTCTAGAGTAGTGTTACACGAGATCTCAAGCTTATAGTTAATTTCTTTCCACGAGATTTTTGCATAGTTATTTTCTATTCACTTGTTGTAACTTCCCTTCATGCTAAATGAATTAGTGTCAATATCAGTTTGATTGCTAAGAGTAGCTTATTTTACTTACAAGATGATTTTGTTCTTGCATAATGGATTAAAGTAGATTTGGAAATGATTTAGAGATTCCTTTCAGTATTCTTTGGATTGAACTTCAAGAATTAGATATTAGCCATTGAATCGATTCTATATCATTTGATTATGAATTAGCCTTTGAATTCACTTGCATATACAATGTTGAACACTCTTGAAATAAATAGACTTACCCTGGGTTGATGATTAATGTAGGCATTAAGATTTCTTTTAATAGTCATCTTAGTGCACCAACATTTTGGCGTTGTTGTCAGGCATCGAACTTGGGTCTCATGTGTTTACTGATCTTGATGCATATGATTGTATTAGTTGATATAGTTGATGTTATTTTTGTTTAATGTTTGCTCACACAATGATTGCCAAGTTTGTGTTGAAAATGTAGCAACAAAGTATCAATTTTTTTATTTTTTTTCCTTAATAAAAATTGAGAAAAATCGTAATTCCATATCACCAGACAACTTGAAGGAGCTAACTAAGGGGACATGAAACTTGTCACTCAGTTAAGAACATTCAATTGGAGTTAATGACTTGAATTTTAGTGTAGTTGAGTTGATTCTTAAAAAATAGAATTCTAGCTAATTTGAGTTAGGGGCATGAAGTTCAATTGTGTGTAGTGTGTTCCGAAATTTTAGGAGCCTAGGTTGATTTAATTTTAGTTGTAGCAATTTAATTCAAAAAAATTGAGTTATGGAGAGTTAAACTAGTTCTAACTGTTGGAGGAACTAGTGGAAGGTCAAGTTATGGAAGTGGAACTTCAACCACACTAAGTGATCATTCAGATAACTAATCAATCAACATAAATTAACTCATGCATGCAGAGAATTTGAATTACCCGGTTGAGGTTGGAGTTCAAGGGAAGTTTACTATCAGTTGTAAACTATTCCAAGTTGTACAAGTGGTGCATGCAGTCAGAGAATTGATGTAAAGGAACTACATAATCCGAATGAAGGAAATTCCTAATTAATAGGGGTCTAATTCCCAAGGGAATAATGCAAGGAATTAAGAGCTTGGAGGGCTTGAAATTTGGCTAAGTATTGGTCAAGTTCAACCATTCATGCAGAGGATAGAAGATATAGGTTGAAGTTGTGCTCAAGCTTATGAAATCATATTGTATTCATCTAGATTCTTTGATTAATGCAATATAAATAATAAGGGGTTTTGAGAAGTTGCTTTCCCCTAGATAATATTTTTGGATCTGTGTTAAATCTTGATGCATGTTCATGATTTGTGTTCTCGATCATGAATTTACTTATACAAATCAATAGAGTAGCTTATAGCCTTGTGATTTAGAAAATTTCATGAGCATTTTAGAATCGACACATTAGTTTCTACATGGTATCAATGCTAGATTTGTAGAAATTTCTACACGGTATCAAAGTTAGATTCACATTAGAAACTAGTCATTGAAGTCCTCATGTACATTGACTATTAAATAACTAATGTGCTATTAGGAGGTAGAGTTATGGAGCCCTAGTTTGGGGTAGATTGAGAAGACCCTATGTGCAAACTTCTTAATGGAGCTAAAAGGCTTCTAGTGGGTCGATTAGTGAGACAATGTTTAGTGACACAAAAAGGAGATGTGATCATTGATATTGGTAGATTGAGGAGTAGAAAGATTTCCAACAGGGAGATCGAAACTCAAAGGGATTCTAGTTTCAGAGGGAGCAACACTATGGAAATTAGTACTTCAATATCTTAGGAGATCAAACTCATTATTCCAGTGGTTGTAACAAAAGTGTGGAAGAAATAGTAGAGTAGTAGCAATAATAGTATGATTAGATCAGATTTCTCCATGAACGAAGTTATACCTCCACGAGTGAGGTGGATCAATGTAGATCCTTTGTCCAAGAATTGCATAAATTTGGGTAGGGTCCATTGAGGTGTTCACCTAATGGATCATTACCTTGCTATAGGGACCCATAGTATTTAGTAGCAGGAGGATCAGTTTCAGTTGTATACTGATGAGTGCAGAGGAGTGTTGACAACAGAGCAAGAGGCTTAGTAGCAGAGTCAACAAAAACGCGGTTTTCCCAGTAGATAGTTGCAGACATAGTTGATTCAGTTATTTTGTTTATGCTTCTTAGTCGTAGATTTTGTAGTAATTGCGACAACAGTTAGAGGTGTTGCATGCAAAACATTCCACAGGTGCAGGAAAAGGGTGGTTGATAACCCATTTCTCGCTGAGAGGGAGTGTCGAAAATGTAGCAAGAAATTTTCATTTTTTATTTTTTGCCTCAATTAAAATGGAGAAAATTCAAAATTCCATATCAAAAACCAACTTGGAGGAGTTAACTAAGGTGACATGACACCTGTCACTCAGTTAATAACAATTAATTTGAGTTAATGAGTTTAAGTTTAGTGTACTTGAGTTGACTCCTAAAAATGAGGACTGAAGATTAGTTAATTCGAGTTAGGGGCATGAAGTTCAGCTGGGTGCAATGGGTTCCTAAATTTTAGGATCCTAGATTGAGTTAATTTCAGTTGTAGTAATTCAATTCAGTTAAATTGGGTTATGGTTAGTTAAACTCGTTGTAACTGTTGGAGGAACTAGTGGAAGGTCAATTTGTGTAAATGGAACTTCAGCCACACTGAGTGATCATTTATACAACTAACCAATCAGCCTAAATTAACTCATGCGTGCAAATAATTTGAGTTACCCAGTTGATATTGGAGTTCAAAGGTAGTGTGCTATTAGTTGTTAACTATTCCAAGTTGTACATGTGGTGCATGCAATTAGAGAATTGACCTAAAGGAGTTGTGCAATCTAGATGAGGGAATTTCCTAATTAATAGTGCCTAATTCCCAAGGTAAGAATGCAAGGAATTAGGATCTTAGAGGGCATGAAAATTGGTGAAGTATTGGCTAGGTCCAATCATTCAAGTAGAGGATAGAAGTTACAGGTGTAGGTTGTGCTCAATCTTGAGCAAGCATATTATATTCATCCAGATTCTTTGATTGATGCAATACATATAGTAAGGGGTTTTGAGCAGTTGATTTCCCTAGATAACCTCTGTCTATGTGTGTTAAATATTGATGCATGCTAATGATTTGCATTATCGATCTTGAATTTACTTTCGTAGATCAATAGAGTAGCTTCTAGTTTTGTGATTTAGTAAATTTCATGAACAGTTTAGAATCTACACATAAATTTATACATGGTATCATAGCTAGATTTGTATAAATTTCTACAATTTGAATGCTAATTATAAATTGGTAGAAAATTTTGAATTAGCCTTAATAGTAATTCACCCCCTATCAGTGTTAAACATTGTTTCCAACAGATACTTTAAGAGGATCATCTAAGGTGCGGGAAGAGAACGCCAGTGTAGGGAGAGAAGAGTTAGTGTTGGAAAAGGAAAGAAGCATCTGATGAAAAGTTGACAAAGTGATCAAGTTGCCAATGTCAAGAAGCATAGTTATATGAATACTACAAGGCATGTATGGTCTATTGTTTCAATATTATTTTTTACCTGCAATATTGGATGGCAACATAAGCCCTAAGGTATGATGGGAATATCACCTTCATGAATGATTCATATATGCTTTTGAAAGTAAGTTTGATTTATGGTAAATGTGATAGATTGGTGCAACTGTTAATGACAAGTATCTTACATTTTAGACATGATTGATTTCTTAATTTTGTGAAGCAAGCTAGATACATTTTTTTTATTATATATGGTAGCTTGATATTCTTTTTAATGCTTGTTATAATAATGATAACCTTGATGACAAAAGTGTAATAATATGATTGATATTTAGGATCTTCTTGTTGACCTTGGTTAGGTTTAGATAAGCATAGTAATTATGGCATATGGTAAAATTGGATGCGCTATCTTGATGGTTGGATAGTATAATAAAGAAGCGATGTAATTATGTATACACTTGTCAACTACCCTAATTATAAGACACTAACCATTGATGAAAGTTTGATGTCATATTCATATGTGATGATTAAGTAGTTGATGTTAACATGCTATGGCCATGATGAATACATGTCTTAGAAACCGATATAGTTTAATTTAATGACCTAATACTTATGCTCATGCATGAAATTATTATGATAGACAGGTTGATGTTTTGAATGATGATTACTAAAGTGAATTATCATTAAGAGGGATAAACTCTCCATAAGATTCCTACACCTATTATAATTTTCATTAAAGGTATAGAATATTCTTTATTCTTGAAGTAAGATTTTTGGACATGAATAGTCAAATATCTATTCTAGTTAGTCTACAACAAGTTATGATCTGAGACTAGAAGGTTTCTCCTAGACTAAGCCTAACCGTTGGGGGAAAGGCTAAAGAGTGCATTTAGAGGCCTCCCAACTGTGTAGAAAAAGGCCTTTGGGTGTGGTTGCATCTATAGGACACAAAAATAAACCCTTATGCATAAAAATAGGAGCGCACATGGAGTATGGTAATCCTACAGATATGGAGCAGACAATTGAAAGTCCTATGAGCAAGGAAGTTTGAATGTGTTGACTAAACTTGTGTTTGCAGGGGACCAACATATGCATATCAATATGTCATTTTGATTTGATCATTTAAGCTAGTATATGACAATATTTCACAAAATTTGGAAGGGTTTGATAATATTTGGATCACTGGTTTAATGTAGATGAGAAACATTGGCGTTTTGACATGATGCTTATAGTTCAAAGATATGTTTTGGATTATGGATTGTTTAAATAAATAGTGATAAAAAATTAGGTTTTTGACTTGAAAATGGATTATTTTCCTTAGTGATAGTGCTAGGTGGTCATAATGGCGTGCAATGACTAATATTGATATTCAAAAGAGATTTTGTATTGGCGTCATTAGATTTTCCACATGAGTTGAAAAATACATAATTGTCATTCAATATGCAATGATCTCACATTGAATGCATGAAACTTATATGAATTATCCTTGATATATAATGACAAAATTAATTGATATTATGATTATGTGGATGGTCTAATGGAGTTTGAAAATTCTCAATAACAATTTGCTGACATTTAGATAGATGAAGTCATAACTTGGTATTGGTATATGAGCCCTTCCTAACTCTTGGTCTAAAGAGTTTGTCACATTGATATTGGTAGAAATTTTTATGGTTTTGATATTAGTTTTTATCTAGCATCTAAGGCTTGATAAGATGGATTAGTTTATTTGATTACAAAGTATTGATCTATGTGAGGTTGAGTATATTGGTTTGATTAGTATAATGTTTATAGATAGCATTGTATAGCTTTCTCAGCCTAGTATTTATGCATTGAGATTTACCTGGTGAAGGTAGGAAGATATGTCGATCCAAACCTCCACTTCAAAAATATCCTAAGGTATGCCTTTGATTTTGATTTTGGATATTGACAATATATTCTTGAGAGGTAATGAGCCTATGATGATAGGAGGTTGGCCTCTAAAGCTCAAAATCAAGAATCTTGGCATCATGAACTAAATTTTGAAGTTTGGAAAAAAATATATATATTATGAAGCTATCGAAGAGTTTTGGAAAGTGGAAATGCAAATCCTTTGACACTCTGATTAAATTTCAAGAAGTTATGAAGATATATTGTTGAGCCTGACTTGGAAAACAATAGTTAATTAAAGCATTAATGTTCCATGTGAACACATGTTCATATATATATATATATATATATATATATATATATATATATATATATATATATATATATATATATATACATATATATATACTGCATAGAATCTAAGTCAATTCATGATTGAGCCACTTCATACACATTAGGTTATCGTCAAGCACACTTCAAGATATTTGCATGGGATGATCAATTTTTGGTGTGAGATATGTGACTACAAGGATGTAATTATGTTTTTTTGGATCCTTATTGATGATATGAAAA
This sequence comes from Pinus tabuliformis, assembly GCA_031772625.1. Classification (NCBI taxonomy): domain Eukaryota; kingdom Viridiplantae; phylum Streptophyta; class Pinopsida; order Pinales; family Pinaceae; genus Pinus; species Pinus tabuliformis. The sequence goes on along the minus strand of CM062811.1, from coordinate 29,969,653 downwards.
CATATAGGTGTTTCGTTAGTATGATATTTTCCATGATATTTTGTATGAAAAGTATGTAGTGTTATCAACAACCGAGGTTGAGTACGATGATCCTAGCAAGGCTAGATGTGAGGGAGGTTGAAGAAAATCTACGGAAAGCTATTTTAAATAGGTTTTGGATGTGAAAGTGATACATTGTGATGATAACGAGTTGGATATGATTAGCAGAGAATCTTGTATATAGTTTGGACTGAGATATATTCATATAGTGAGACATTATGATTGAACTATTAAGTGAGTTGTTTAAGCTGATACCATATATGAGCAGGATGATATGTTTCTGATCTACAAAATGCAAGACTGATTGAGGACACTAAGCCAACTATTTCCCCTCTTCTGAGCTCCTAGTGTAAGGAATTGAGATGGAGGGCTCTCGGGATTAAGCGATCTCTGGAAAATAAGGTATCACCCTTATTTCTTACCCATAGTGTCAAACATGTTTCTCTCTTATCTTGGTCTATGCAGAGTATACCCTATTTGGAATCATACCCACAAGTTGGGCTTGTTTGGAATATCGCTCCCCATATGGCTAATAGCTTGAGAGAGTGCTTGGAGGTGTACAACCCAAGCTAATTATGATGCAAGTGTTATACAGCATGACTCTTGACGGTCATTGCTGGGATGGTCAGTGGGAAATAGGATGGATGACATATAGTTGATCGATATATGGTGGAATATGTTTGCTCCTCTATGTTATGACTCCTATTGCTTGACATAGGGTGGAAGATGTTTTCTCCCCTACAAGATGACTTGAGGTGAGAGTGTCCCATAGGACCTTCATCATTTTCATTATATTTCGAGTTGATACTAAGCTCCACAATGTGGTTTGGGGTTGATATGTACTCCCTGATATTAAGCTCTATGATGTGTCCCCAGTTGTAACATTGAGTTCCCCACTAGAAAACAATTTTATTTGGTAGCAATGGCTCCTTGATGAATTGAGGGTGGTAGCTTGGACAACCCTCTCAGCTCAAATTCTTCTTCTTTTATATCTGAGAATGTTCATCATATGAGCATGGATAATCAAGGGATAAGAAGGGATATGAAGAGATGAGATGATATCAACAATGTCGATATTTGATGATGAGATACTTCAGATAGGACATGATTTGATGATAGAAAACTTGCGATGATTATGTGATGCAGCTGGAATTTCTTTGTAGTTGAGAGGGAGTGTTAATGGGAGTGTTGATTTGGCATCTTAGTGACAAATTCCAGTCATGGGACCAAATTTCACTTTTTGAGAGGATCAATTTTGACTATTGAAGCACTCAATTTGGACAAGGGAAAGCGTATTTTTGAATTAAAGCCCACATGTGCAAAAAAGGATGGGTCGATCCAAAACAGAAATTGGACACCCATGGATGGCTTTAAATACAAGTCAACTGACCCCCATCTGAACATTATCATGAAGCATTATTCTATTTTCTTCTTTGGTTTTGGCTCGCATAGGTTTGAGGTAGGTCCGCGATGAATCAGTTTGCATGAAGTTGAAATTGTAGGGTCCAAAGTTCAAATTTTTGTTTTAGGGTTTTCGAGCCTCAGTTGTAGGCTTGTCGCAGTTAAATTTCAACTACAATCACATGTAGGCCAACTTATCGATGCAGTTGAAGCCTTTCAACTGCATGCACATCACGTCTTCACTATGGTTGGAAAGTAGGGTTTTTTTTGTGAGTTTTCGTAGTTGAATGTATATGACTGAAGTTTATTACAGTCTAGTGAAGAGATATTTGATTAGTACTTTTGTTTGGATCATCCTTCTGGATGTTGTTTTTGTTGGATAGGATTATGGTTGAAGATATGGATCATTGTACTCTCGTTTAATGTTGAATTATTCAATGACAATCCAATAAAAAGAAGAATTTGAAAGGGTTTTCTTTGTAGTGGGTTTTGCCCTCCTCTCTGACCAATCATGGTGTCTTTATGTGTGAATGATTTTCTTCTATTGTTCCTTTATGTTTTGCTGCATTAATGACACTATTGTGCTTTCTATATAATTACATATGTTGTTGAATAATGTAGTAAATGCAAATAATGTTATGATGTTTTTGGGTGAATTTAATATGTAAACAATGAAATGCAATTATCAAAACAAATAACAATAAATCGCTAAGAAAATTTAACACATTCATGAGATCATTAATATACCAACAAAATAAATAATTTCTTGGTTTTTCATTTTTGAAAAATGAATAATTTCTTGATTTTTCATTTTTGAAAAATAAATAATTACATCTTTTCCATGTGAAGTCTTTTATTTTTCCAAATCAACAAATAAATAGAAAGTCTCATAGTAAGTTTCCGTGAAGTTTCCACTCTAAGTCATTATAGGTGTTAATATATTCTATATCACGGGAATATTTAGATGCAGCGTTCTAACTATCATATGTTTTTGGATTTATTTTTTAAACTCTAACTTGTTTGTATAAATAATTTTTGTGAAGATATTTTTGATTTGATAAATTTATTTATTTTTACATATAATTAATAAAAAAAATTATTTTTATTTTAAATTATATCAGATATTAAAGAAATCAAAAACAAAAGAATAACAATTTCAACATATTTGTTTGTGAAATAAAGACACACTAGTATGCCCTTGATGTACAGACCCCTAAATTATGAGGCAGAGATGAACGATCCAAAGAAAGAACTAACAACTTCATCGACTAAGGCTAAAATGAAAGAACTAACCAAGGAAAACGAAAATTTCCCTAGAGGCAAGATACTAACTCTACTTGATTTACAAGAGAGGAACCTATACAAAACCAGGAAGCCCATACCTAAATAAAGACACACTCATGTGGGAGGAAAGCAATAAATAGTGATATCATACAAATCCTAAATGCACTTAACTGTGATTTATGAAGAAGAGAGGAACCTACACTTCCTAACGCACGAGAGGAATACCTAAATAAAGACACTCTCATGTGGGAGGAAAACAATAAATAGAGGTATCATAAAAATCCTAAATGCACTTAACCATCATTTATGAAGAAGAGAGTAACCTACACTTCCTAACGCAAGAGACAAACCTAGACTTCCCAGCACGAACAAAGAATGACTTGATGAAGGAAGACGAAATCCATAGAATTAACAACTTGATGAAGGAAAAATATGGCACGAACAAAGAAGCACTTGATCAGGAAAAGGAAAATCATAGAATTAACAACATGATGAATGAAAAATGAAATCAAAGATAGAATGGAAGCTCATACCCAATGAAGACACTCTATTAAAGGACAATAATAAATAAAGGTATTAATCATAGAATTAACAACTTGATGAAGGAAAAAGAATATCAAAGATGCAATGGAATTCCATACCCAAATAAAGGCACTCTTATGTTAGAGGACAACAATCATGTTATGAGAATTTTTATGTACACAAAAGAAATTAATTATATAAGCATAAAACTAGAAATGTAAAATGCATTAAAAGAAAATGACATCTCTATCACACTGGGTTGGAGAGTGCTTTTAAACATAATAAATATAATTAATAATATTAAAAAAAATTAACATAATTTAATTAAAGGTTAAAATATATTTTTTGTGTATGGGGTCTTGGATAGAGATGATGGATGCTCTGTTGGCGCCCTCTTTGATGTGAAGTGACCAATTCAATTCCCACCCAGATCGAGGTGATGTATTGTACATGATAAAAAAAAATAAATAAAAATAAAAGTACAAATATTTATATAAAAAAAATTGTTGAGTAATTTTAGTTTAAATATCAATGATTATAAGAATACTGAAAGATAGAGAATTAACATTTATTTATCTTAGAAATTATTATCTCCATTTTTCTTGTCAATTTAATTAAAGAAAAATCACCAATTAGATTGGATTTTTTCTTATCGCAACTAATTTTATTACTTTATTATATTATAAATATAACGAATAATATTAAAATAATATAACGAATAATATTAAAATAATACTTTAAAATATAGTTAGAATTTAAAAAATATTTATGATATTATTTTAAAATTTTGATGATATGAGATACATTGTGAATAAATATATTTATCCTTACTATGATTGATACCTATGCCTACATAAATTTACCGATAGTTACTCATAATTTAATCTAATGACCGCTGCTAATCTAATGATAATCCCAACATATTTTCCTAGAGAAAGGACATACTTACAAACAATTCACAACTCCGAGAATACTTCAAGCGTGCTTGAAACCGGAACTCAAATTTCCTTCTCACAACCAAAACTGCAATTACCCTGCACATTTCCTTTATCAATTCAGGGAAAACTTCACTGAACCGCGACATTTCTACAAATATACGAGAGATATCTTGCTAGATTTGTTGACTAAGCTACAAACCGAATAAGATGTCATTCACTCATCACATTGTCACCGAAGACGCCAAAATTTTAGTATAATTTTGGGTCAGGGCTACTGATCTGTGGCATCATTAATTATTGGTCCACTTCAATTCCTCCATTTTGGTAACCATTCCATAATGATGCACGGACAACCCGTGACCAAAATAATCATATTTTCATTTTATATTGATCGCACCACCACATTACCTAACCAGCAACGCGTGTCTGGAGCACATAAATTTGTTTGACGTTTATCCATCCGTGCTACACATACCTCGAAAATGAGGTCTCTGTCGAGAATTGTGGGCTACAAACCGCCCCATTTTAATTTTTGCGTGATATGATTATATTATTTAAGTCTTAAACGCTTTGCACCCGTACAAGCTCTTCTATTGCGATTCCCTCTGCTCCCTTGAGCTTTTGCTTAAACAAGTATTTCGTAGATTACTTAATCTCAAGGCAGTGATATGAGCAATAGTTGTTCCAGTGCAGAGTTGAGACTGTTGGCTGGAACCCATCACTATGATCTCCAGTGCATTTGCTTTTGTTCAGATTTTCTGCAATTAGGTCATGTCCTCCACACTACTCGCCTTTTCCAGACAATAAATTACAGGCATCTCTTTATGCAGGACGGCCACTGTTGGGTTGTATCCGTGTCTCATTGAGAATTGTTGGAAAAGGCACATGTCCAATGCCCTGGCCTTTTTCATAATTTCCAAGTTCCGCCTGTTGGCTACTCCTCTCCGGACTACAGAATTCCGAGTTGCAAATGGGATATTTGAAACTAATGGAATTATAATTCCTCCATGTGGCTGTTGAGTCGGATCCAAGGTTCTGTTAGGGTTTCGCTGAAAGTAGGATCGGGTGATTACATCATTTGTTTTTACTTTTTTTAATCATGAAAATGTTATTTTTAAATGGAAAAACAAAGCTATTTTTAAATTTAATGGAAATTTTGATTAGAAACATAGAAGTTACAATTCTAATTTATATTTTGTAATTTTGATTACAATTTTTTTAATTTAAAAAATAATAATTATTAAATAATTAAAAAATATAAAATCGAATTAATTGATTAAATAGAGATTAAGGTAGAGATTAATAATATCTTTAACCCTATATATAATAACTAGTTTTGAAAAATATAACTAGTTTTGAAAAAGAATGTTAAAGGGGATTGGGTTAAAAATTAAGATTTAGATAGAGAAAAAAATTAAGATAAAAGCAAGAATTAAATCAAACAAAATTAATTTTAAAATGCTAAAGGGACTTGGGCCAAATATTAAGATATAGATTAAGTCAAAATTTTTAGATTAAAATATAAAAATTAAATTAATTTAATAATATTTTAATTTATAAGGTTAATGAATTAGATTAAAATATAACTAACTAGGAACTAAAGTAGTTATTAAATCTTATTCAAAATTTTAAGTCAAATATTCAGATCAAGCCAAATATATTAAAAAATAACCATTATAAATATTAATGGTTTCTACATTAATCTTTCTACCATGATTTGAATCTTCATCTTATCTTCAGGATAAACCACACTAATGGTTCAAGGCCCATCCACAATAAATTTACCATGTGATTTTCAACCAAAAAAATCTCAACAATTAGAATATGGATGGTTGAGAAAGTATGAATATCCTTCACCTGAGTTATGTTTAAAGAATTTTTATTAGCATATATTTGTTTTAAAGAGTGTTGTTTAATTAATAAATAATATGGTTTTTACTGTAAAATTAGGTGACAATTTAATTTTTCACTCTGGGCATTTGAACTATGCTAATTAAATAACTTAAAGTTATTATTTTTAAATGTTTCTCTTGGATTTTGAAAAAATGGCTAACAAAATTCTAAAAAAATGGTCATTTTGTTTGTTAGTTAGATAAATTATTTAAAACTCAGATTTATCAAATCTCTTTTAATCTCATGTCATATATTAAATTCTCCATATTAAATGATAAAAATATTACACGTTAAAATAAAGCCCTATTGATGCTTAATAAATGTTATTTTAAGAAGGATATAGAATCATATATATATATATATATATATATATATATATATATATATATATATATATATATCATTTATCTACATATGCATAATATTTATTATTTTATTATCATGTAAAGGTTTTCCTCAAAAAATGTAATTTTATTCAACTTAAAAGAAAGAAAAAAAATAAATTTTGTGTACATTGAAAGCATTCAGGAAATAAGCCTCTCAACATTGAGCTATAGAGATAAAAGAAAAAACTGTAAAAAGAGAAAAAGCAACTAAACAATCACTTACTTCTCCTTTTTTTTTTGTTGTTGTTTATAACATCCTTCCAAATTTGACTCAACCAGCACTATTATCAATTCCCTTCCTGTTGTGATTGGCGGGGTTTCATTCCTTGAGTGTGAACTCATCCCATCAACTTCCTAGATCTAAACTATGTCAATCCCTTCTGAATATGGGAAGTGTTTTTAGACGAAGCCTCTACTCACCCTTTTGTTTGGCTATTTTGTTGTACATGTACATCCACAACTGCTTGGGTTTAGTGGCTCTCCATGGTGTCTGTTTCTTCATCTAAGAGTTGAGGTTCTCATACCTACCATCCTTTTTGTCTTATGAGCATCTCCTTTTTGTTTTTTGTTTTTTTTTTCATGAAGGCACATGCTTTGCAGGTGACCTATTTGAAAACATGAATGTGTTCTCAAAATATAATACCGAGGTCCATTGAAAAAATTTGTGATTCAATTGAGTCACATACACCTTTGTTGAGGTTTATCTATACAAATATTCTGAGAAAAGGAGAAAGGGCTTCTTCTATTGTTTATATATCCATTTTTTTAATTTCCCAAACTTATTTCTCGAAAAAGTTCTATAACCATTTTTCCCTTCAGATAAAAATCATTAAGAAAATACAAGGATTCTTAAACTCATATGAATGTGCTATTTCAAGCCTTCCACCCGATCCAATTCTCTAATCTAAAAAAATGGAAGACTTTCCATTTTGACTTTTAAAGAAAATCTAAAATGGTTTATTTTTTGTCTCTGCATTTTTAAGAGTGACTCCCATTTTTTCCCCAAAGATAAATCCCCTGCGGGAAATATAGCTCTCAAAGCAGAGTGAGATTTTAATCCCTGAACAAAGTAAGATAAGAAATCAATATATAGACTAAAGGGGCATTCAATATGTGGCCACCCAAATTGAAACAAAAAGAAAACAATGATGGCAAGAATGGGGCCATTATCAATCCATAGACTTTGAGAATGGTTGGGTAACACTGATAGGTATATGGGTATTTTATAAGCCATGGCCCACTCTTAGCCGCGAAGAACAAAAGTTTATATTACCAGATGGGTGACCATTCTACCACAAACATGCCCTTGTTCAATCATCTATCAACACCAGAAATATATCTGGGTTGTGAACCTCATGTCCTTAGCTCTTTCTCAAAGATTAACATAGACCCATAACTCGTGGCCACGAATGGGAAGAAACCTTTGCAGAAGAAAGCCCTTAAAACCAATGTTGAATCCATTCTCTCCTATTATAACTTAATGTTATGTCGCCTCTCTCTTCTATTAGACATTTCTCATGTACCAAATTATAAAGCATCATTTTGTTTATTTTCAACTCATAAAAAACAATCATCTCTTCTATTAGACATTTCTCCCGTACTAAATTATAAAGCATCATGTTCTTTATTTTCAACTCTTAAGAAAGAAATAATTTTTTAATTTTTATTAATAAATCATGAACATAAATATATGTTTATTATTTTTATTAGCATAAACTAATTATGCAAATTTTATTTTAGACTAGTAACTCATAATAAATTAAACTAACAAACAATAATATTTTTTAATTTTACTAAGAATTCATGAATATAAATAAATATTTATTAATTCTTTTATTAAGTTTGATCGCACTACATCTTCATCATGTCCAATACATCACCTGGATCGGGGGACTTCACATCAAAGATTATCAAGGAGTTCCCTAAGGGGGAAATGAATCGGTGACTTCACATCAAGGATTATCAAGGAGTGCCCTCAGGGGGAATTGAACTGGTGACTTCACATCAAGGATCATCGAGGAGTGTGCTAACAAACCCCTGAAGGAAATTGAGCTAGTCAATTCACATCAACGAATACCTTAACAAACACCCAACCACCATCTATCCAACACGCCATAAAAATTAATTTTTTAATATAAACTAATTAAATTAACTTATTTTGAGAAACAATTTATAATAAATTTAGTGATAAATTATATTTTTTTTTGTTATTATTAATAACATATCATAAATTAACCATTTTTTATTTCTAATTTTAATTTAAAAAATAAATTATATATACTTATATTTTTTTATTTACTTTTTATTTATTTATTTATAAATTTAATATATACTTATATTTTTTTATTCACTTTTTATTTATTTATTTATAAATTTAATATTTTTTAATAATAAGTGGACGCATTTCCCATAGTGAAATGTTGGCCTCATATTGAAATGAGGGGCAATTTTGATGAAATGTTTGACTTCAAACTTGCATATTAATACGAAGCCTCAAGTTAACATTAGTTCATAACGTTAAATGTTTATGTTTTGTTCTTTAATATTCAATGGACAAATAGTCCATTTGTCACATATAACACGGACTTATACTAAAGCGTTCATCATTCAACATGGTGGGGGTTTCAGAGTGTCACATAAATCTTTGGATAAATATTAAAGCTCATATTTTACTAGGGTGATGGTTTCACAAGTGGTTTTCTATTGAACATATCTATCAAATAAATAAAGAATATATTTACACCTGAGTATAACGGGAAGAACAAGAGGAAAACATAAAAATTCATTGAGATCTATATGTAATTTGAAACTGTAAAATGAAAATGAACTATATGAATTCATTAAAAATTTACATGTAATGCAAACTTTATTTCCTATTATAATAGTAATAGTTTTAAAAATTTACATGTAATGCAAACTTTATTTCCTATTATAATAGTAATAGTTCTAACGTTTTCGCAAGTGTATAAGTCAAACTGGTTATCAAAACCAAGCTAATCTAATAGTGTGGATAAGCTACAAAAGTAAAAGGATATAGTAATACTAGTCCCACTAAATATGCTTTGGGTTTAGATATAGAAAGTGTGAATTTAACTAACTATTTTAGTTATTCAATTTTATATAAAACAATGCATTATTTTCATCAAAATTTATATTAAAAGAAATATTTAAATGTTTAATATAAATTTAATATTGAAAATTTTAAGAGGTAATATTAGTAGATGTATTATTTTTTTATGTTTTTTTTAATCAAAAATATATTCACTAATTTTTGTGTTTCTTAAAATAATTTGTTCAAATTTCATAACATCAAATTGTTGTATATTAAAAATCACAAAATTCTTATAAAAATTTTTAAAATAATTACAAATTTAGATATTTTCACAAAAATATCACCATAATTTTACAATTTACATATTAAAAATAATAAAATTACCAAAATTCCTAAACTTAAAAATAGATTTCGTTCTTTAAAATATTCCATAAAACTAAACTATAAAATACAAGAAAAAAAAACCCTTAAAATTAATACCATTCTTATTTCATATAAATAATAAACCATCTATACTTAAAGAACTACACCAAAGTCATTGCCCTCCTCATTTCCAGCATCAAATTTTAATTTTCCTCGTTGTTTGGAAGATTCAAATACCTAACATAAAAATAAAAATAAGTATTTTCTTATGAGCTTCTACGCTATAACTCAACTTACGCTAGGTATAAGTATGAGGTAAGGATTTGTGGCTACAAGATTTTTGGAGAATGTCAATTGTTTTTGTCATACTAAAGCCTCTTATCGCGGTGGTAGGGTGTATATTAATTTGGTGGTATGGTGTATATTAACTTGTTTATATTGGTGATACGGAGTATATTAATTTGTTTAAAGAATATATATATATATATATATATATATTAATAATTTAGATATTTTTATATTATAAAAAATATATTAATTTATATATTATTAAAATCGGCAGAAAGTATAAAAACTAATCAAATAAACTAGAATAAATTATTTTCTGATAGTTTTTTAGTAGAATAAGAAGGTTATAGAGAAGTAACAACTCGAGCTTTTGGACAGAAAGAATAAATGAGAACATGAACCAAGTGAAACAAATATGGTGATTGTTGCTACCTACACAACTAGATTTATAATATAGGACAAACAGAAATGACCCCTCATTATACTATTCTTCTATCATTAACTTTTTTATCTCTATTTATGAGAGTTAACGTGTTTTTCACATGAATCATCTACGACCAATTTCACTCCTTAGTATTCTCCTACCTCTACCTTTATCATTTTTGTCTTCGTAAATTCACAGACATTTATCTCATTTGCGATCAATGTCACTCCGCCATTTCGTTTTCAATGCTCATCTGCCATTTCGCTTTCCATGCTCATTTGACCCATTAGCAATGATGGAGAATTGATTTTTGAATTCGAGAGTATACAACAAATATGCCAATAGAGTTTTGTACATAATATATTCCGCATTCAAGAAAGATATTATCTTTGACTATGATAAGGTTATTTCGAATGAGATTTCTTTTCCATTAACTTATTAAAAAAAAACTAATATTTTTTATAACAACCTACTTGGTAGTGGCTATTGTTTTTGCAATATGTTTTACAACTTGCCCCACAAAAGTAATATTAATCCTAAGCTAAAACTGGTATGGTTTTAGTATCCTATTTAATGGAAGCACGAGACTCCTTTCCATTTCTTTCCTTATTCAATATCAAAATTTTTTTCCTTTCCTTATTCAATATCTTTTTTTTTGGGAGAAGTTAGATATATGCTTACAGGTCACAGGCCCCAAGAATATCTTATGAAATTAAATATTTCCCTTGGGAAAAGGAGTGCATGAAGAGAAAGAGAAATATATATATATATATAAGTTTGTATTCTTATGAAGAGAAGTCATTGTTGTTGCTTATATTTATTTTCGATAAATATTTTGTTACAGAGTTTTGTAGGAAATATCATTGTTGGCTAGTTCTTTTAATAAAAATAAAAAATAAAAAATAAAAAAGTATTTTATTTCATGACCATTCACAAAAGGAGATGTCACTCTAAGGAATTTTAAAGATCAGACATATGTTTCTAAATTATTTATATATTTTAATATTGTTGAAGATAAACCCAATCAAGGATTCGATCCAAAAGGAATTTTGTAAGAGTATTTGACATCTATAAGATATGTATATTTATTCATAAATGTTTCAGAAGAAGGCAGAGAGAATCAACCAAGAACATCAAGGGATACGAATACAACAGTACTAGTTGACATACTAACAGAAGTGAGTATCGAATCCAACGAAAGGACCAAAGAAAGATGTGAAAACCCACTAATGCTCAACCATCCTAAACACCATAACTTCGTGAGAGTTCCTGAGCTTAAACAAGACAAGGCCACATTATAGTCCAAGTAAAGACTAATGAAATATATTTTGGTGGAGGTTATGTAGAGGGACCACCCACTTGAATCATCTTTGAAAGGTCTCACATTCTCACTTCATCTAAAGACAATAGTTCTAAAAAAATGAGTCATAGCAAGGAAAAGGACCCACAATTATGGAGGTATAAAATGCTATAATTCTTGATTAGATAGCATCATGCATGGATGAGAGCCATAGACTATTTAAAGAGCTAGTTGTTGAAGAACCAACTATTTTTTAGGAACAATCATTGACCATGCAAAATTCTCATTATCATAAGACTAACAAGAAGTTTCAATTTGAAAAGGTGTGTTGTGAAGGAAAATCTCCTCTACGGACAAAGGTGATCATTCTATCCCAATGAGTGTGTCTAGCAATAAACTAAATAGACTAACATACACTTTCCTAGCTTATGTTTAACAAATGCAGAGAAAGGGAGTGACCTACCTCACTGTAATGCTAATCACTCAATCCTTTGGAGACGACTTTGATTCCTTCGCTTCTAGGTTGGCTCCTTATATTTTCTTCACATTTGAGTATTTGCAAGAAATATCAAAGAGAAATACAAGGTACAAGAGCATATATGGCATACACCAAACATAAACTACTTAATAGATCAAGGAGTATCAAGATAAAAGCATAAGCATCTACACAATTAAGGAAAGTGAACATTAGATGTATGTATTAATAAGCTAAAAATGGAAGCATACAACTTATGCCTTAATGTTGGAGACCTCCTTTTGGTGGATGTCCAAGTACAAGCAAAGACTCTTCAAGCACTCCTTTTCCAAGTTAGAATGGGAAGAATTTAGGCATAATCTCAGTATAGGAATGTAGGCAATCAATGACCAACCAACTGGGGATGGAAGGGAGTTGATTTATGGAAGGGAGAGGGAGTTAGGGATCGACAAAAGAGGGAAGAAGGTCCACATCTCAAGGGGAAGGCCCATAATGATAAGATCAAGAGCTACAAATGAGAGAGCTCAGCTATATCTATAACAACCAATATCCAGCTTGTTGTTCTCGAAGTTTCTAGCATATGAAGCTTCTCCCTCATTTTGGGAAAACCTATCGGAAGAGGTTCAACATGGATTGTCATATCAAAATCCATGCTAGAAGTGCTAGGGTAAAGTAGTTCAACCTGCCATCAACATGGGTAGGCAGTGGAGAAAAGAGCATTGACCTTAAAAATTAGTGTTTTAGCTAATGTTCTTCAGAATTGACTTAGGGCAGTTTTCCTTTGGTCTTTTAGGGATGTTTTTTTTTTTTTTCATCATGATGGATATACTTCATAGTTGTCAACATTGTTCCACTTCGGGATATGGAATAGGAAGTGAATAGGAGGTCTAACAAAATATTGTGTAACATATGCAGGTGATGGGTGAGATGCTTTACAAGCCAAGGAAAGGACTAGAGAAACACCACCAGGAGACCTATAAATCAAGCATATACATATCTGACATCTTTGATAAACATTACTAGCGATACATGAATAGATATATAATGATACATGAAACAAGGTATGGTCGCAAGCATCCATAGAAAGGAGACATGTGTACAATCATGAACAACTCATAACTCCATGCAACCTAGATTTTATTAAACAAAATCTAGGGTCGTGTGCTCTGTCTTGACATGATCAATTTACGAATTCTAACATGTGAATAGATGTTTCGATGTTGAACATGATAGAAAACCACCTGGTTATTGGTCAATGAAGTAAAACATTAATAGGCACGAGAGAAACCACCAATAATGACAATGACTCTCAAGGTACAATAATCACAATCCATGAATGTGAATAATGAAGATAAATTTGAACACTTGTGGAATCATCTGATCGAAGGTAAATGATGTAAACCTGTTGTCAAATGCGAAGAACTGTACATTGAGGAATGCAAGATCTAAGGTACTAGAAGGGAGTTTCTAGATAATCTTCTCGGATAATGAGTTGTATCCAATAGGAAGCGATCCATCGAAGGAGGTCCATAATTAATCCCACATCATCGACACAAAACAAAGGATGTCGTAGAGTAGATAAGTTTGATCCAAGATTGTGGCAGAATGTCAGAGAGTGTAGAAGCAGTAAAGAATTGCAAATAGGAATCTTTTGAACATATCGATGACACGAGCCCAAATTTTGACAGAATTTGACTCAACATAGGATCAGAGGTCTTCATGGCAAAGTGGTATAATCAGATGAGAGGAAAAATGGATTTCCTAATTCCAGGAAGGAAAGTGATTAAGTGAGGATGTCCCAAACCTGACACGAGCAATAGATGAGTGTCATGTTCAAGCATGACATGTTAACTTAACAAAACACAAGAGATGATCGCTTTAACTTTTTCTCCCACCATTTCTAGTGAGTACCCAATTATTTTTATCACAAGCTTGAAGGGTATAACATATGCTTTGCATGTAAGTTCATCCTTTGGATGAAACCATCCTATTAAGTTTAACGAGTCCTAGGAAGGAGAAACTCTGTCTCGTCATTATCACAATTCCCATGTCGTTTGTGTTCTACGAGTCCGATGCAGGGGTAACTGAACATCTTTTTCTTTTTTAGAGAGTTTTAAAAAGAGGCGAAAAAGAAAAATCCAAAGGTCCATTTTCGTAAATAGTCTCTTGAATCCGAAAATGTAGAAAACAATATTCAAGAGAACCTCTTAGCCATGTTCGACTAAGGTATTCCTTTTTCATAGATAGTCTAACTTAGTCTGAAAAGGGGTTAAACTTATACTCTGTACACGTCTTTTCATTTACTTTTACGAGTTCAAAAAGACAAGTGCTTGACAATATTTTCATATTTCAAGAGTTAGAAAAGAGTTGAAAGATGAATCGCTTGGAAGAACGGGTGGTATAAAAGGATAGCAACTGGTTCCAAACATGATGGAACTACTCAAAATATGTAAAGGTCAAGAGGCTAGCTAATAACACCACTCATCGCAAATGTTCCTCAGGGAAGGGTAAAACAACCAAGTGAAAGTGTATGATTAGCCAAAGAGATGGTGACGATGGAATAAAAAAACCAAGGCTCATCTGGAAAAAAATAGCTGATAAAAACGACAATCATGATATTTTAAGTGGGAATGGTTTAATTTTTACAGAAGGTTGAAACATGGGAAACTATGTTTGAGTATACTTGAAGATGGTTTCATTTTTTCACAAGCTTGAAATGGAAACAAACTATGCTTGGGTTTGGTTTCATTTTTACACAAGCTTGAAACAAAGATAAATTATGCTTGAGATAACTTTTCATGCCCCCAACATAAATACTCAATTCGAGGTACATGCCTCCCAAGCTTAATTTCATTCACCTAAGTAGACTATTAGTTACTAACGAGTGGATGGAATGAAGGTTTACTTACGAGATGAAGTGAAAGACACGATTGGGATTTTACGAGATCTAATCAAAAACTCAAATTGGAAGGGGATTTGTTTCATTTTTTAATGAGCTTGACACAGGAAAAGGACCATGCTCATGACATCTTGTTTCAATTTTTACCGAGCTTGACACAAGTAAAAGAACCATGCTCATAGGGACTTATTTCATTTTTTAACGAGGTTGACATAGTAAAAGAACTATCCTCATGGAACCTATTTAATTTTTTAACGAGGTTGACATAGTAAAAGAACTATCCCCATAGAAACCTAGTTCATTTTTTAACGAGGTTGACATAGTAAAAGAACTATCCTCATAGAAACCTAGATCATGGACTAGAAGAGAACATCGATTCCAAGAGGTTCTCATCAGAGGGGAAAACAACACTCTAAAAGGGATACATGTCTAGGGATCCAAATGAAAAATCAGGCTCCAATGCCCTTAATACATGATGTACTACATCGCCTACTAGATCATCAGTAGATGTGGGCATGGAATAGGTAGCCACATAATTAACTTGTGGTGAGGGTGATACTTCTTGCATATAAGAATCATTTAGGAATGCCGGTTGATTAGGGGTTGATTCAGGAACATTGAATGTAAGATGATCAATGATCACAATTCTTCCTTCATGCGAGAAACACATCACACAAAAGAGGGAAGAGACAATAGCTCCCATGACATAAACATAGTCACGACCAAGGATTATATTAGAATCTAAAGGGCCTTGGATAACCATCACACCTATATAGATAGTCTTTCCTCCCAAAGTAATAGGTAACATGGGAAGGATCTCTAATGGTTGATTGATTCCTTCGATAAAATCTAATAGAATATGGGTGATAGGGACAAGCTAAGGACAACCTAAAGCTTACCAAGTAGTTCAGGATAGAATGCTAACATATGTGCCCTTGTCTATCAATGTGATAGGTATGATCATATTGTAAACCTGTACTGTAATCTCGAAAGGCACATAAGATGGAAGGTGATATCCTCCTAGTCGACTCCAATCAAAATAAGTGACCAAACTAACTTGGAGTGGGTGGCGTAGGAACAAGAGATATTCCCTCTTGCTCTATGGTAACAGGAGAACTACTTTCATGCACCTTGGTAACAGGAGGATTTCCCTCTAGTTCATTTGAAACTAAAGAAACTAGAAGAACTTGGGTAGTACGAGGTTCACTCTCTACCGGAAAGGTACAGTTAACTGAAGGTGGAGCCAAGTCTACCATTTTCTCAACTAAATGGTTGGTCGAGAATAGACTCACAAGACTCACTGTCAAATAGAGTGGGGTTGACTAAAGATAACTTTTGATCAATCACTGGATCAACTGGTGGAGGATTAGGGGAAAGCTTTTGACAACTAGATGAAAGATGAGGTTGGGAAGCAGTAAATTTTTCCAACTCTTTGGAAGGCTCATCCATAAGAGCACAAAGGTGAATGGGATGATTACCTTCACACAACTTACAGGGAGATTTGACTTTTCCCCTTTTCCCGTGAGATTTACTGTTACTAGTTGAAGGTCTGTCACCAGCATGAATTCTAGACGCTGATGACAAAGGTCGATGTGAACCTGTGGACCACACTTCTAAGACATTGGGAATACTAGGACAATTTATAATAACGTGGTCACCCTTACATAACATGTAAGGGGATTTCACTTTCTTGGGTTGATTGGAATATTTTTACATTAATTTCATCCATAGAAATGCATATTTGGTTTCCCAATTTATTATTTTGCTTCTTCTTCTTCATCCTCTTCTTCTTATTCTTAGCTTCCTGGTTACTAGAATCCAAACTTTCACTAGGTGAAGAGGAAGAACGGAAAGAAGAAACAAGCAAACAAGGTGACAGGTCAACTTTAGGATAACCACGAGCTTGATGTTGTTTAGGTGGATGAGAACTTGGTTGAAAATCATTTTGGATACTTGGAATCACCGAGGCCGAAAATAACCAAACTGGCCAACCAATGGTAAAATCAGGAAGGGACAATGTTGCCATATAGGGAGCATCAACCTTTCCAAAAGAAGGAAAAGGACTAGGATTCATGTAAGAGGGGTCTCCTTGGTTAGTGATCTAAGGAAATGTTTCCATTAGTCTCAACCTAAGATCTACTAAGGAGTATTTCCATAGGAAGGATATTTTTCCGTGGTCAATTAGTTCATTTTATAAATTAATAAAACAAAATCAAAAAATGGGTAAGCTATGCAAGAGGGTTTACCAAGTATCCGCGAACTGCTATATAAACCTTAGCCAAAACCAAGGACTTTACGTATGGTGGTCGATATCCCTAAATGATGTGTTTGGTGTATCACGTCTACAAGGCAGTTGACTTGGTTACCTATGGCTAAACGATAGCAACCTAGTGGGGTCTCCCAATATACACGTGATGCTATGGGGAACACAATTCCATGATAGCGTTGTTCAATTCATAACAGTTAGATGAGAGCATTCCAATATACTTGCCATATGTGGAGTGCCTCTAATATACCCGAGAGTACTCGAGAACGATATTATATACTTCTGTACGTGGAATAGGATTTCACCTCTGGGATACAATGCAGGAAGTTAATGACAATTGCTAGGCTTATAGACACTGAAACCTGTCTCTAGACTAGACCTCTAAATGTTTACATTAAGTTCCAAATGTTCCTTAGGTTAATTGAGTAAGCTTTGACATTGTTCTTGAATTACGTTCTAAATTTTTGGCTGAAACGATGTTCCCTGAATCCTAATATGAAACTATATGAGAAAAGAAAACTTCTCACTTCAATGAAAGCTAACTAACAAGGGAAGATAATTCAATCAATTAATGTACCAAAAAAGGGAATGCATCAAAGAAAATGCCTCCACTAACTTTTCTTTCCAAACGCAATATGAAAAAACAACAACAATATTCACTATCTTACATCTAATCTATCGAAAGCAAAATGTTGTTTACTTCACTAAGATGCACTTTATATAAATGATGTTCTCTTTGATTTTCAGATGCTGTAATGTAATCAAAGCTTCAATTAAAGCAAAAACAAGATTTTGATTCAAATGCTTCTAGTGCAAACAATGCACCAATCAGAGAAACACCAACTCAAATCCAAAAGAACTTAAATGAAAATGTCTTTCACTTTTCTCTTTTGAATGAATAAACAACGCACCCTTTTCATCTTGTAAACCAAACAATGTAATCTATGTTCGATCAATAACAAAGATGATTTTCAAGCGCAAGATGACCTAATGCAATTGAAAATCAACTTTGCAAAAGACAAGCCAAAACTAATGCAATTTGATGTTTTGAATGATTTTAACAGATAACTAGATCTAATCAATCAAAAAATTACACACTCAATGACACTTACAATCGACACGTGACAATGAAATGACCTAGAAAACCTAGAATCAATCCAATTCCACTCCAAACACTTGATTCTCAAAATACAAGAATTGGCTAATCAAATAAGAAAATCAGACAAAACACCAATAAATCCAATCACAATGGACAAGAAAAAGGACCTGAGGGGTTGACACAAACTTGCTTTTGGCAGATAAACCCTAATTTCCACCAATCTTTGAGATTAGCACAATTCTAATGGAAAAAGTGAGGCTGAACAGGGGTTCAACACAATTGTTATAAAGGAAAGTGTGTTGTAAGCACGACTGTTCGAGTAAAATGGGTGAGGAATAAGGCAAAAAACAAAAAGTATTTCAATAAATGCTCCAGATGCCACACTCTAAGGTAGTAATCAATGACTATGCAAACCTATACAGGCTCAAAGTAATTGAGAATGTAACGGTCGGTCAAACTGATCAAGAGATCATATCGAAAAAGAGATTGAAGAGGCTATAGCTTCCCTAATTGAGTCACCATTTTCTTCTGAAGGAGAATCCCCTCTACAGATCGACGCAATCTCTCCAGCCCAATAAGTGGGTCTAGTAACAAACTAAACAAACGAACATACACTTTACTAGCTTATGTTTAACAAATGAAGAGAGAGAAAGTGACCTACCTCACTCTGATGCTAATCATACAATCATTTGGAGATGAAACTGATTCCTTCGCTTCCAGGCTCACTCACTTCTTCTTCACATCCGAGTACCTACAAGAAAGATCAAAGAGAAATACAAGGTACAAGAGCATATATGGCATACATAAAAAATAAACTACTTAATAGATCAAGGAGTATTAAGCTAAAAGCGTAAGAATCTACACAATTATGGATAGTGAATATCATATGTATATATTAATAAGGTAAAAAGGGAAGCACACAACATATGCCTTGATATTGGAGACCTCCTTTTGCTCGATGTCCAAGTCCAAGAAAAGACTCTTCAAGCACTTCTTCTCCAAGTTAGAATGGGAAGAATTTAGGCATAATCTCAGTATAGGAATGCAGGCAATCAATGGCCAACCATTTGGGGATGGAAGGGAGTTGATTTATAGGAAGGGAGAGGGAGTTAGGGATCCACAAAAGAGGGAGGAAGGTCCACATCTCTAGGGGAAGAACCATAATGATAAGATCAAGAGATCTAAATATGAGAGCTCGACCACATCTACAATAACCAATATCGAACTCGTTGTTCTCGAAGTTTCTAGTATACAAAGCTTCTCCCCCATTTTGGTAAAACCTGCCAGAAGAGGTTCAATGCAGGTTTTCATATCAAACTTAGGCTTGAAATTCTAGGGTAAGTTAGTGAATCCTGCCATCAGCACATGTAGAAAGTGGAGCAAAGAGCGCTCACCTTAAAAATTAGGGTTTTAGCTAACCTTATACATAATTGACTTTGGGTAGTTTTCCTTTGGTCTTTCAGGGATGTTTTTATCTGTGTATCATGACGGATATACTTCAAAGTTGTCAAAATTTTGGAACTTCAGGATATGGAATAGGAAGTGAACAGGAGGTGTGACAGAATAGTAAAAACAAGGTGCATGTTAAAAATAAGAAAATTACTAATAAGTGGAAAGTCGAAAGTTGAAGTTCCAAGAGTAGGGCCTACAGGGCCCCTACATCTAAACATGACTATAGGGGGACCCCCCTGCACACTTTGTCACTGAAAAAGAGGTAGAAAGTATGACGCTGAAGAGAAAGATAAGTGAGTTGGAAGATGATCCTAGTCATATGCATATGTTCATGACCCCCTTAGCTATTCTTGTGCATGAATCTACAATAATATTCATCCCTAGCACTCCTAGAACGATAAATAAAGAAGCATGATTGTTAAGTCATATCGGATCCTTTGTTCCCATGAACATAAATGAGATACTATAAAATGTTGAAGACGTGTGCGAAATTTCTTTGCATTTAAGGAATTTATGTCGAAGAATTTATTCATTTGTTGAATAGGTAAAGAGGGATTTGGAAGAAGAACAAAAATTTATTGAGAATGATTTATTGAATTATTAACAAAATCAACACTCTTAGAAATTTATACAAAATTGAGAAAGGAAGTGGGTTGGTATGCAAGGATCCAAATATCACAAGATTCTATATCAGAATGTTCAAGTATTGATGTTCATAGGAGTGATTATTACTTCAAATACATCAAAGTTTTTGAGAATTTACAAGGCCCTTGAACGATTATGGATTCAATGATAATCCCTAAATATGTATTACAAGAAGAATTATATGTTTTTAAGGCATCATGGGGCAATAATTTCAACAACATGACTTATTATATGGAAGCTAAGATTAACAAATGGTTGAACACATTTGTCAACAATATTGAAGACCAATTAGAAACTATGGAGCAACTACAATCACATGTGAAGGGCATAGAGGAGTAAATATTTCCATTAGTAGTAATACAAGACATAATGGTCCTGTTGATGAAGGAATATATCAAATATTGGCTTAAAAAATCCTTAAACAAAATTGTTAATCACAAATAACTTATTTGGTAGTTACATTAATAGATGTCTAAAAATCCAATATTTATACTTCTACAATAGTCACTACAAGGAGAGAGACTCCATTCCACTAAGAATCCTTATGAAATTGTGTGAGTGTTAATTATCTTATTTTGATGAAATTCCCTTTCTTTCTCACCAATCTTTGGTCATCCTTGTTTATGAATTTTTTTTCTTATTTATAGAGCCAATCTTTAGATGTACTTTCTCTTAATTTTCTAGGTACTCTTATATTAACTAGTCTATGAGAGCCTATTCCTAGTCCCTTAGGGATGAACACCTTTAAGTATCTATATTTACTTTATTGAAGAAAATTAATTCTATATAATTATTCTTTGACTCTTGTAAAGAGCTACTTTGGAGAGGACGTCATTTTTCTTTTCTACAATTTTAAAAATGTGAAATCTCATGAATGTTCACTTGTACTCTTTATGATATTTTAATGAATGAAATCATTTAAAATCTCCCTGAAAATCTATACCATATTATATATATTTTGTCTACTTCTTTGTTTCAAATTCACTTTCTTCATAATATGTGAATGGATACATATAGTGAAATGAATCTTGAAAGTATATTTATTTCTAACATCATTATTTTATTTTTCTTCTAAAAAACTTGGTCCACTCATGGGTGAATGTAATGAATGTTTATATTTCTATGTTTTATTTGTTTGAACGTTCTAATAAGTAAAATATGAGTACCACCTCTATAAATACATAGAGGGAACCTAAAAACAATCCCTAGGATGCTAAATATTTTCCCCGATAGGAAAATACATCAACATTTTTTTGGTTCTTATATTCGGGACACAAATGTTTGTATATTATATTCCTTGTAGAAGACTCATCCTGAACTATTTCAATCTCATCTTCTCATTGGATTGCAAGATCAAAGGATTTTATGAAATCAATTATATGACTTTGTTTTGAAGACTGCAAGAAATAGAGAAGACTTTGAGAGATCTTGGGAAGCTCTTACCCACCAAGAAATCCTAATGTCATGAATCTAAAAAGGAAACATCAATAGCATAGAGAATTGAATCTAGAGGAGCCCAATATTCTCAAAGGTCCTTTGATCAAAAGAAGATGAAAGGAATTGTTGAGAAACAAGTAATGTAAGAAATGAAGGGATATCACTCTTTTTCCCACCTAAGAAGGAAAAAATGGGAGATAATAAAGAAATATGAGAAGAAAGGTGCAGGGAAGAAAATTATGGAAGAATAAGATATCAAAAATGAAGACATTAGGAATGTCCTTTAGTCCTCAAAGATGAGCAACATACATCACCAAATTTACCTCAAGGAATATTTCCTATTCTTAATAGGGGCAACATCATGAATGTAAAGAAACACATGGACCAATTTCTCACCATTTGCAACAAAATGGGATATTACATGAAGATGTCATGGTGGGGGTGTTCCTTCAAGGCCTAATTGGGCCTGTATATGATTAGTACCATCCCTTACCTTCAAGATCAATTAAGTCATTTTATGGTGTAGAAATTGCTTTCACAGGAAGATATGGCCAACCAATTACATGTATTACTCTCCTTACATATTTCAGTCAAATTCATGTGGAGTAGAATGAAAAAAATAAATATTTCAATCTTTGATTTTTTAAAACCCTGCAACAAATAACTCAAGAGTCTCATCCCAATGATCTGATTATTTTTTGATGTTTCAATAATCCAATTCCCACTCATGAAAATATGGATTGAAGTCTACATATATTGATACTCTAGAGGAAGTTACAAGAAAAGCAGAAGATATGGAAAATGATATGTTGGATAGTAATGATCTCAAAATGAGACAATTAACATTGATTCCTAATGTACAATATATGACTATCAATAAGGGGATTTTCCACATTGTTTCCACAAATGTGTTGAATGTTACTACAATAGAGGAGACCTCCTCTTAATAATAGATTGATAAATTGCACAACTAAACAAGACTATGAGACAAATACATAATGAGATGTTTTGATTGAAAAGGGGAGAGTATGAACAGCCTCAACAACAACATAACATTAGTAGATCAATTGGATTTAGAGAAAGACTAGAAATAGGTCATAATATAGATAACATAACTCCAAGAGGACCAAGGCCCCTTTAATTGTAGAATCTGAGTGTTATAACGATGGATGATGATGAAGAAACAAAGGAATAACATCAGCAGGTTGAAGTGTCTCAGATCACTTATGAAGAATATATATATATTTCAGAATATATGGAGATGGTAGATGATATAGTGTGATTTTACCAAAAAGAATTGATTCCATAGGGTCAAACTTTTATTACTAGAGAGAAAGGTAACGTAATCTAAACAAGATATAGTTGAATACAATGAAAGGAAAAGGGTTGGATCCTCAAAGAATGACAATAAATGAATGAGAAACTTTTATTCAAGAGAACTTGAAACAAGGAAGAAATGGGAAATCTCTATATACAAGCATAGGAGTTGAGTTAGGGAAAATTACATACAATGTCCTGGATCATTTAGATAAGTTCCAAATCACATTGGCATTTTTGGAAGTGATAAAAAACCCTCAAAAAAGAGAAAATATCCTCAATACTTTGGAAAATAAAGATGGTTACTCAATGGAAGAAGCAATAGTCATCGGTAATAAAAAAAAAACATGTTCTGCTCCTGCTAGGATGTCTCAAGATAAAGTGCCTCCATTTTACATACCTTTGGAAACACCATAATTTGTAATACATAAATATTTAGTGCATAATGGTGCAACAAATAATATTATGCCACTTTTATGTTATGAAATAAATTTCCCTATATTGCACCAAATATTATTAAACAAGAGAAATTATCATGCAATTGACGAAAGAAAAGTGTTGACATATGGGGAAATAAAGGACATTTTTTCATCGAAAAGTTTAATACCTCATATGACTACATTGTTTACAATTATTGTGGTGGAATTTTTTGTTTCATATTGAATTGTTTTAGGAAGAGAGTGGATTTTTCCTTTAGGAGGATATATGATGAATAATGAAAGTTGCATGATGCTCCCAAATAAAGATGGTAG
This sequence comes from Pinus tabuliformis, assembly GCA_031772625.1. Lineage (NCBI taxonomy): Eukaryota > Viridiplantae > Streptophyta > Pinopsida > Pinales > Pinaceae > Pinus > Pinus tabuliformis. Next base: position 29,945,421 of record CM062811.1, on the reverse strand, counting down.
ATTGAAAATAATTCCTCATGAGCCAAAGAATAAAATTTTCTTTGAAAAGAAAGTGATTGAGGTGGTAGTCAACTATATTGACACTGATTATGTGAATTTATTATCTTAATTGATGTAAATATTGTCAATACTATTGATCATAATGTAATTCAAGGATTTTAAAAAATGTTCTTAGATGATGCTTCTTCAAGAAGCAGATGAAGTCTAGTTGTAATATTTGAAAGGCCTCAAGAATAACCTTTCCAAATTCTATCTATTTAGAATATAATTGTACCATTAATGAAGTTGAATATGACGCACTAAATAAACATCTTTCACTTGCTCAGTAGAATCAAGTAAAAAAAATATCTATTATGGGAAAATCTAAATTCATTATTAATCAAATTCATAAGAGATATAACACCAAGATGAATAAGCTAAATTCTGCTGTAAAGAGAGTCTAGTAATTAATAAAATGTGTCAATTCCTCTAATATATTTGTTGTCATAAGGGGTAAAAACTAGAAATTTGATTCCTTGGTAGTGGCATTTTCATTGGTTAATATAGAATCAACTTGAAAATTATAAGATATTGAAGTCTTATTTCATCAATATATCCCAAAAATGAAGTATTGGAAGGCCTTCAATAACAAGGAACAAATTGTCAAGTTCCTTGCTAATGAAGATAGAAAATATAAGGAGATATCAAAAGCTTCACTGAGGTTAGAGAGATCAATGGATAACTTTATTTCTTTGTCCTTCTTTCTGATCATGACTGGATTGTAAATCTAGCTAGACTGCCTTATGGTAAAAATGATGCATGCTTTATCCATCTTGTCAATTTATGGTTTAACTAATGGATTGATTTTAGATTGATTTTTCTACGATTTTCCTCACTAGCTTGGATCCTTCTTTCGAGGGAATATCATGTTGTATAATTCTTTTGTCATACTTCTTTATGTCTTGATAAATCTAGTTGGAAATGTCTTGGAACTTTTTGAATAACATCATGTATTGATCAACTTCATGTTGTGTACAATTATTTGCAATATTTAAAGATCTTAGTTCCAAAGGAATTCCAATGTTTATCTTCTTGAAAAAATAGATAAGATCAATGGCCACATCTCCTATATTTTCAAGGGAATGGATGATTATGCTTTAAAGTTTCCTATGAATGGGAAACATCTCAAGAATTGTTTTCCTTAAAAACTTTCAAGAACTATAGATATCATAAAAGTATATAATGTTATACATATTAATCTTGTTTAGTTGTGTATTCATCTCATGTATATTATTGAAGTATTTCGATTCCATATCTCATGTATTAAAGGCCTTACGGGTTCATATAATCAACATCGGGTTACTATCTGACAGTTGGATTCAAATGTTGATGTATATTTGTGTCACCACAATGTGTTGTTCATCCTTACTAAAAATTCTATGTTTATTCAATTTCTAAGAAGTATTGATGTAAAAATGTTACACATCTCCACACTTCACACCTTTTCCTTCCTCTACACATCACTGCCCCACACCATTCCACACATAGCCATTTTCCTTATGCGCAGAAGATTTTCATACGTCTTTCCACACGTCCATATATCCATAAATATATTCCTTTTCACATCCAACTTTCTACACATGTAACATATCCACACATATTATAGTGTAAAAGTTACTCCTACACATATACTCCATAAGTAGTGAAAATTATTTGTTTTCTCCTTCGAGGATAATCAAAAGATAATTTAATAAATTTTGATCTCCAAGGTGAAAAATAATTGATATTGTGCTACATGAATTATCCACAAACATTCCTTTTAAAATACTTGTTATAAGTTATTAATTCCCATTATCATTATCGCATGCTTAGATGAAGGTGGTATATGATGAAGTGATATAATACTAAATGTTATCATAATTCAAGGTTTTAACAGCTAAGAGAATCATTTAGGCCTCATTAATTTTTCACATATAGCTAACTACATTGAACACATTATAAATATACAAATTAAAAGGAAGAAGGAGCCTATTTGTTAGGATACAACTAATTCACTAACATGTTAGCATAAAAAAATTCAATGGTTAATTGTATATCAATGGTATTTAAATATGGTTTCAGAAGAGAAACAAAACAATAATATTGAGAGTATAGGGTTAGCTAATGAGACATGTGTTCTATAGGTATTCGATATCAATGAAATTGTTTTTTGGTGTGCTCATCGTTTTGGTCCAAAGACAAAGACTATTAAGATCATTTAACAAAGAACCTAGTTTTGTTAACTCCAATGGATTTCAGGAAGATGTTGACGTTGCCAACAATAAAAAATATCTTACATTGTCTAAGGCTGATGTCTTTCATGATGGTCAAGCTGCTAGTATGAACATCATGCGAGACATCATTTTGCATTCTTCAAAAGTTTCATTTGACCTCTCTTACATTGATATCTCTTTATTGTTCAAGACATATAGAGACTTATCCTTGTAATTGACTTCCCTCATGCGATGAGAATCAATTTCTAATATACCTAGGTTAGTTTTGTGTAGGTTTTAACCTCGTACAGAAATTACCTGCATACAAATTCTAAAAAATAGAAAATAAACAATGGCGAGAGCATAAAACATAAAACAAATATACACAAAGGTTTTCCCCTGGATCCCAAAACTGGGACTACCAGATTGATTTTTCATTATATTCCTTTTAATGTTACAATACATATATCTACATTCCAAAGCATCCATAATCCCCAATCCATTAACCCTTGATTAGAACATAATCGCAGTTCCCTTGATCGGACCTACAAAATACCATGGATGGAAAACCATCATGCCCAAAACCATGTGCAAAATCCATGCACAAAACCATAGGTAGCTATTCTCATCTAATATAGGGTCCAAACAAATTATTTTAAGGGCGCACCCCAAACCCTATGTAGAGAGACTACTGCCCCCTACAAACCCCCATGCTGTGCACAACACAATGTACAAGGGGAGATACCCCTCCCACTGCACATTGGGTATTCGTGAAAGGAATATAACACACACCCAACATTCTCCCACTTGTTGTTTTCTTTCCACGAGAGAGCTTAGTCATTAGTCTAGCCCTGCAATACCCATTGTTTCTCTACACTAAGAGAACTGCTCAGTGCTCATAGAATTTCTCAATGCATCTGCGGTATTCTTCAAAGTGTCCACCTTTACCGGAAACACCTTTTTGTCCTCAACCATATCCCTCACAAAGTGATATTGAACATCAATGTTCTTTATCTTTAAATAATAAGCATGCTTCTTTGCCAAGAAAATTGCACTTTGGCTGTGACAGTCTATCCTTATAGCTCGGTGTACTAACCCCATACTTGAACACAATCTCTGCAACCAAACTACTTCCTCTATTGCATGAGTGGCTGCCATGTATTCTGCCTCTGTAGTTGAAAGTGCCACTACAAACGGCCTCTTACTCATCCAACTGAATGCACCTCCAAATAGGTTAAACAAATACACAGTTGTAGATCTTCTTTGATCCAGATCTGGAGCCCAGTCTGCACCAACAAAGCCATGAATGTACAAAACTCTATCCAAAATGTAAATACCTGAAAACCTGCTTCATTGGTACCTAATTCTCCTTTCCTGGTTTTGACATAAACTTGCTCAATACTCTCACAACATGTGTAATGTCTGGTTTAGTGAAAACCATTACATACATCACGCTACCGATTGCAGTTGCATATGGAACATGAGACATGTGATCTTCCTCTTCTTCTGTTTTGGGACACTATTCAACACATAATTTTACACCTACAAGAATAGGAACCTTCACCGGTTTACTATCTTTCATATTAAACCTTTGCAGTATTTCCTTCACATACTTACTTTGGTTTAATCAGAGCTTCCCTTTTTCCCAATATTATTTAATTTCCATGCCCAAAATATAGTTTGCAGCACCAAGATATTTCATGTCAAATTTGGAGGACAATTGGGTCTTCAAATCTTGGATAATTTCTTTGTGATTTCCAACCAACAACATATCATCAACATCCACAGCCAGATAAATAACATGATCACCAATTAATTTAGAATACACACAGTGGTCTTCTCTGCTTCTAGTGAAGCTAAGTCCCCGTATAAAGGTAACAAATTTATGATACCACATTCTTGGTGAGTATTTTAACCCATACAAAGACTTTTTTAATTTGCATACTAGTTCATTCTTACCCTTCACCGCAAAGCCTTCAGGCTACTTCATGTAGATCTCTTCTTACAGATACCTGTGAAGAAATTTTGTCTTCACATCCATATGTTCTACCTCAAAATCAAAAGCAAAAACATAAAATAAAAGTAATCTAGTAGAAGCTACCTTGGCAACAGGAGAAAAAATATCACCAAAATAAATTCCCGGCACTTGGGAATAACCTTTTGCCACCAACCGAGCTTTATATTTGTCTACCTTGCCTTCTGCATTCCTCTTCTTCATAAACAATCATTTGTTGCCAATGGGTTTCCTTCCACCTGGAAACTCCACCAAATCCCAAGCCTCATTTTTGTGAAAATATGCCATTCCATCAACCATGGCCTCTTTCCAGAGCTTTCCATTCTTTGAATCTACTACTTCCCTCATAGTTCTGGGATCATCATCAGTAATAGATAAAGCAGAAGTTGAATAGAAAGCAGGAAAAATATACCTTTTTGGCTGCCTTCTTTCCTGAATTGATCTTCTCACAACTGGAGTTTATGGCTCTTCATCTTATGATTCCTATTCTGCTGTAGAGTTTGATTCTTCCTCCTTTAGCTCAAACTCTATCTTCTTAAGTTCCTTTGGTAGGACTTCATGTTTATTAACATATTTCACCTCCTAAACACCACATCTCAGTTGTACAAAACCTTCTTTGTTTTTGGGTTCCAAAGCTTATAACCTTTTAAACCATGTTTATACCCAATAAAGATGCACCTTTTAGATTTACTATCCAACTTTGTTCTTTTTTCCTTGGAACATGTACATATGCATCAAATCCAAATACCATCGTATGTGAAAGAGAAGGTTTCTTACCAGTCCATACCTCTTGTGGAGTCTTAACCTGAAGGCTCATGAAGGTGATCTTTTGACCAGGGAACATGTACTCTCCACTACCTCTGCCAAGAATTCCTATCCTAACCCAACACCACTGAGCATGCTTCTTTCCTTTTCCCTCAACGTCCTATTCATTCTTCCTAAAACTTCATTTTTCTGAGGTGTGTGTGGAGTATTCTTCTGTTGTGCTATACCACACTTCTTACAGAACTCTTTAAATTCCTTCTTGCAAAACTCTCCATCGTTATATTTCCTCAACACCTTTATCTTCTTCTCTGTCTAGTTTTCCACCAGAGCCTTAAATTCTTTAAACCTGTCAAAGACTTCAGATTTGTTCCTGAGGAAATATATCCATGTATTCCTTGACAAGTCATCTATAAATGATACATAATACATATATTTACCTAGTGATGGAACCAACATAGGTCCAAACACATCACTATGCACAAGCTCTAATATATTTTTCGCCCTCTTCGCACTAGAGGGGAAACTCACCCGATTCTGCTTCCCATATACAAAATTTTCACAGAAATCAAAATCCAGAGAGAAATTACACATACCTTCTATCATACCATTACCATGAAGTATTAAAAGGCCCTTATCTCTAATATTTCCAAGCCTTTGATGGCATAGAATGGTCTTTTCTCCAGAGACCACTAGATTTTATACTCCACTTTTAGGAGCCACAGAATTGCTGCACCCATCAATAAAAGTTCTATCCTGAAGATTTTACAGAGTTCCAATCCAAACTTGCGACATCAATACCAGTGCTCCCCGAAACATCTTGGAGGTACCTCTCTCGAAGACTATTTTTACACATCCATCATCTAGCTTACTTACGGAAATCAGATTCTAGCCAATACAGGAATATGCAGAACACCTGGAAGTGTTCTAAGACTTCCACCTTGCAACTTCAACTTGAATTTTCCACTACCAATGATTCTAGCCTTCCGATCATCCCGTAAGAAGACATTACAACCGTCATATTTCTCATACTCACACAACCACTCTCTATGGGGAGTGAAGTGAAAGGATGCACCTCAGTTAATCAACCATGCCTCATGATCTACATGTGTACTTGAAGAATAATCAAAGTACACATCCCCTTCTTCATATGAGGTGGTTTTTGCCTCTACAGAAGGAGCATCATCAGATCCCTTTCCTTTCTTGGGAGATTTAGATTTACAGTCTATTTTGAAGTGGCCTTCCTTTCGACATTTGCATCACACATTTACAATTTTTCCTAGAGAGTAAATATCCCTCTAGATTTAGATCTCCCACTGGAGGACTTATTTTTTTTGTTTGTTTTGGAACTATCCTCGTACAGAGAAGGTATCACAATTTTGGGCCTCCATATTTTTACGTCTCATCTCCTCTGACAGTAAGGATGAGACTGTTTCATCAAATTGCACGGCAGTTGAATTGCTACCTATTGCAACAACTAGACTATCCCATGAATCTGGTAGAGAAATAAAAAAAGTGATGAAATTATCTTCATCTGAAATTCTAATATCAGCAGATAACAACTGCCTTACCATAGTATTAAAGGTGTTCAGATTCTCTGTCACCGAGTCTCCATCTTTCAACCTCAGGTTATACATATTTTTTGATAGGAATAGTTAATTCACTAGAGACTTAGATTGGTAGAAATTCCCTAACTTGTCCTGCAAATCCTTCATCGAAGCTTCCCCTGATACATTCAATAATACTAAATCTAAGACACAAAGTCATATTGTGCGCTTTACCTTCCGATCCAATTTCGCCCAGCCTTGAGTTGGCAATTTTTTTGGTTTAGTATCGATATTTACCATGATTCACTGATGTTTATCCACCAGCAGATCCCCCATCTTGATTTTCCACAACTCCAAACTCTGACCATTAAATTTATCTATCTTTATCTTTCCATTGCTTTCCATCATCTTTCATCACAACAATTGATCCCTTAGATCTCCCACTAACCAGGGTCTACAACAGGTGCGTAGAAAACCCCTCAACAGCAAAGACATCCCCTTGAAGCTAAAACAAATCTGATACAAAATGTAGGATTTAACCGTGTACATAAATTACTTACATAAGAATTCTAAAAAATAGAAAATAAACAATGGCGAGAACATAAAACAGAAAACATATATACACAAAGATTTTCCCCTAGATCCCAAAACTGGGACTGCTAGATTGATTTTTCGTTATATTCCTTTCAATGTTGCAATACATATATATACATGTCGAATCATCCAAAAAATCCAATGCATTAACCCTAGATTAGAACATAACCATAGTTTTGTTGACCGGATCTACAAAATACCATGGACAGAAAACCATCATGCCCAAAACCATGTGCGAAAGTCATGCACAAAACCTTAGGTAGGTCCACCCACCTAATATACGATCCAAGAAAAAATTTCCTGGGGCACTGCCCTGGACTCCGTGCAAGGGGAATTTCACCCCCCCATGACCCCCTCATTCATGAGATCATCATGGAAAGAATATAACACACACCCCACATTTTGTACATACTATACTTCTCATTCGAAAAGGATACCATCTTTGAAAGGCCCAACATGATTTCAAATGTGATTTCTTCCAATTGGTAAACTTTCACAAGTCCCAAAGTTTTTTTATGAAAACCTAATTGGTGATGGATATCTATTTATGAAATATTTTTTATGGTATAACCCCAAAATTAATATTAATCCTAAGGTAGATCTCGTATAGCTTTCGTACCCTATTATATGGAAATGCAGGGCTCCTTTCAATTTATCTTTATCAAAGATCGATTTGTTAAATAAGTTAACCTTATTTTAATGGGTCATGAGACCCAATTAATATCTTCTAAAGCTCAAAATTTTCTTCGGGGAAAATGAGTGGATGAAGAGAAGATGAACCATTATTATTGCCTACATTTTCTTTGGACAATACTTTGCTACAAATATTTTCTAGAAATATCATTTTTTCTTAATTCCTTTTTTATAAGAAAAGATAAAAAGTAGTTTATTTCATTACCATTCATAGTAGGAGATGTCATAATAACAAATTATACACATTTGTTGTTAGAAATTAATTAACAGATCAATGGAACCCATAAAATATTATGAAATCATAAACACATAAAAGAATAAAACAAGAGAGACATATATATACATGGTTCACCCCATTTAGGCTATGTCCATGGAGAAACAACCAAGCCTTCCTTTAATATTATGCAACAAAATGAAGAGATACAAGCTACACCAAATCTGTTGTAATTTCCTCTTTGCTCTCATACAATCTCCTCTCTCTTTCTCACACAGAATAATAATAGTCACCCGCAATAAAATTCCCTCATATAAACCAAGGGTTGTCGTTTAGGGAAAAAATACCTAAATTAACATAACTTATACTGTCATATATTTTGCCTAATAAACAATCCAGATTGACCAAAAAATTACAATAATTTACAGGAAAATTTTCATCTATTTTTTTCTTTAGGGGCATAACTTCTACCGTCATATCTTTCGCCTAATGAATAATCCAGATTGACCATAGAATTACAATATTTTACAAGGAAAATGTTCATCTATTCTGCGCTTGGAGGGTGCTTCCCCTGAACCATCACCGAGGGAAGGGGGCTCATAAAATCTTTGTTGCCCTGCCGTGGACCCCCTGCAGTGAGACCTCTAAATGAAGAAGACAATCAGGCTCCACACCCAATATTTGGTATAATTTTCTCAATTATCAAAATATTTTAATTTAGATGAAGCTAAACTAATTGAAGGATTCCATCCTTAACGAAGTTTCAAAGATAATTTTCCATTTGTAATATGAGGAAACTTATTCACAAGGATTTCAAAAGAAATAAGAACAAAATTGAGCCACCAAATCAAGGGAGGAGGATACAAAAATACTAATTGATTACATATTAATGGAACTGAGTACCAGCTTTGAAGAAAGTACCAAACAAAGAGGGGAAAACCCGACTAATGCTCAACCCTCCTCAAGACCACAAGTTTGTTAAGTTTTATCCTCAGCTCAAAGAAGACAAGATAACATTACAAAGTGATGAGAGATTAATGAAATAAATATGGGTGGTGGTGATGTAGAGGAAAAAACCCCGCAAATAAATTTGGAAAGGTCTCTCATTGTCACTTCATTCAAAATAAAGAGTTCTAGAAAAAGTGGGTCGCAATGAGCAGAAGAACTCATGGATATGGAGGTAAGTAGAGTTATTGTCCCTAATTGGGTAACATTAGGCATGGTAAAGAACTAAAAAATAGCTGAATAAATGACTAATAAAGAGCCATCTAGTTTTTAGGAACAATAACTAACCACGAAGAATTCCCATTATGACAACAGTAGCAAGAAATTGGAGTTTGAGAAGTGTCATGTTAAAAATAAGAAAAAATACTAATAAGTGGAAATATTAAGTTTACATTTCAAGAGTAGGACCTATAGGGCTCCTGAAACTACACATGGCTATAGGGACACCTTTGCACACTCTGTCACTAACAAATAGGCAAAAAATATGAGGGTGAAGAGAAATATAAGTGATATTGAAGAAAAACTTAGTCTTGTGCTTCTAATCATGACCCCCTGAGTTATTCAATCACATGAAGCTACAACAATACTCACCTATGGCACTCCCTAAAATTTAAATAAAGCAGTATATTTATTGTGTGTTATCAAATCCTATGTTACCATGAACATAAATAAGTGACTAGATATTATTGAGGATGCATGGTTGATTTCTCTACATTTGAGGAATTTATATAAAATAATTTCTTCATTTACTGAGTATCTAATGAAATATTTGGAACATGATCATAAATCTTCTAAGAATGATTTACTTAAATTTATTTAAAAAGTTGGCAATATTAGTAATTTTGAAAAAACGCAATAAGGTATCCCATGGGGAAAAAGAATAAAGCAAACAAAATCAAGTTGGTATGCAAGGATAAAAATATTACACGATGCTATATTAGAAATTTCAAGTATTTATGACCATCGGAACCATGCTTCTTCAAATATATCAATTTTTTCAAGGATTTACAAGGCCCACAAATGATTAGGGATATAATGAGGATCCCTAAATATGTATTACAAGAAGAATTCAATGTTATTAAGGAATCATAGGACAATGATTTCGACAACATAACTAGTTCTATGGAAGCTAAGATTAAGGAATGGTTTGTCACATTCATTAAGGACAATGAATATGAATTAGTAACTATAAAGTACTTATGGTCATATGTTTAGGACATATAGAAGGAAATCTTTGCATTAAGAGTAAAACAAGGCATAACAAAGATTTCCATAAATATAATTTAAATGAAATTGTTAATTCCAAATAAGTATTTTGGTAGTTATATGAAGAAACATCTAAGAATGAAGTATATATACTTTTAAAATAGTTACTGCAATGAGAGAGACTTCATTCCACTACACATCCTTCTGTAATTTTGAGGGTGTTATGTTATATTATTTTGAAGCAATTACCTTTCTTTCTCCCTAGTCTTCGCTTATCCAAATTTATGAATTGTTTTACATATTTATAACGGTGACACTTGATTGAATTTTATCTCATTCTTCTAGATACCCTCATATTAACTGGTCTATGGTATCCCAATCCTAGTCCCTTACAGATGGTCTCCTTTAAATTTTATGTTTATCAAAATTTTGTTAAATGGTGTAGGAACCTACATTATTCAGAAATTTAAAGTCTGTAAAACTTTTCTTTGACTCTTGTGAAAAGTTACTTTTGGGAGAAAATTTCATTTCTAGTTTCAAGACTTTTAAAGAAGTGACAACTTGCGAATTCTTTCCTATGCTCTTTTAAAGTGTTTGGGTTTTATTATGTCAAAAATTTGTATTATGATCAAACTTGAAATAACTAAAGCATTTCTCAAATTTCTTTCCCACATAATAAGAAATTGATGCAACCACTTTTAGCATAAAGAAAGAAACCTAAAGGTCTGAAATGCTAACCCTAGAATGTAAAAAACTAAAAGTTTTTATGGTCCCCATGGTGGTTAGCTGATATGTCAAATTCTTTGGGCCATGCCTTTTCAATGCAATATTTGTTTGGGGTTCATAATGGCTTGTTGGAAAGAACTATCCAAGGCTTACAATTTTTGGCTACAACCAAGGTATGCTATGGTAATCGATGGCCCACTAAACAACCAATAAAATCCATTTAGGGCCTCAAAATGATATTGGAAGTTTCAAAATAAAAAATACATATAAATGTTGCTATGAAGATAGAAAACCATTTATTTGGTCACTTATATTGATCCAGAATCTTTGATTTACTAGCACTGTTCAAGATATTTTCTTCGGTTGATGTTAGCATAATTGCATGAAAGAGAATGTAAAAACCATTTGTGAAATACTTAAAGAATAAGCAACGTAAATGACACCATAAAGACAATGCACACAAAAGTTTGATAACAGAGTTGGTCCAATGTGGACTGCATCTCTGGGACTTGCCTTAATTGTGGGGAGAATACTTCGTTCATCTCATCAAAAGAAAGGAAAGTACATGGAAAAATATATCATTATACCTCCATTCTTGGTAATGACTTGAAACTCGGCTACTCAAATCCCAACAATCACAACACTAGTAAATCTATCTCGTTCTCCTGAGATATTGGAATGTAAACATGACCCACTAATCAAAGGCACATTATTATCTTGAACTTTGTTCCCAGCAGTTAATGATGAAGGAATTTTTTTTCCATGACCCCTAGATTCCAGTGCTGAGATGCAAAAAAACACTTCACCATTGCAATCTTGCAAAATTCTAGTTAGAATGAGTATAATGTTCACCACATTCTGCCACTTGCAAATCCGACCCCTCAGGGAATCTTTTAGATTCCTCGAGACATTTCAAGAATATTCTCTAGGAAGATTTCTACAAAATATTAGATCTCAAAAAGAGTTCTAATAGCAGACTTCCACCTAAATGAGGGTTCCACCCTGGTAATGGTTCCTGCGTCAAGATTCTAGATGGTTGCGCCCTATTGGGTTGCTCATGGCTCTAACCCTCTCCATCTTGGACGAAAAATGAAATGTCTTAAATAAGTCTTGTTGGGTGTACATTTCAATGGATGGGTCATTGGCCCAAAGGTTTCTCGACACCATATGAAGTCATCAGATTACTGATGGGTCAAGTGTTCAAACCCCACCAACCTCGATTATTTGTTTATTTTTAATGAACAGTTATAAAACCAAATATCAATAAAAACTTTGACTACCCATTTGTTTGACTGACAATTTTGTCATTTTATACCATACACAGACAAATTATTGGTTATTTGACCCTCGTTGCATATAATTAAACCATGTGACGTTATTGTAACCACCAAGTTATAACTATTGGTTGGCTGACCATTTAACATTTGTCCCCACCCGTTAAAATAGTTGATTTGGATAATGGATTGTTTGAAATATTCCATATTTGAGTTTCTCCAAACCATCACCAAGCTAGTCATCTATCCACCCATCATATGTTATAAAACCTAAGTTTATCTTCCAACTGGTTTTTGGAGCCATAATTTTTTCATATGTTTCATCATCACATTAATGTCAAATAAATTGCCGTCGCACTGTTTAACAAATGGTAGTTAAATATTATGTTCTTGAGCCTTTCGCCAAATATTATCTATGACCATTTACCTTGGTTGGATTTAGGGTTTGCGGTTTTTCAATTTTGGTGGCCTCTAACCATAAATATTTTCTTTGGCATTGGAATTTAAAAGTGCAGTCAAATTTAACATAACCACCCAGACCAACGATAACATTTTTAGTTTTGCCGAATAAGTTGAGTTTAAAATAGAAATGTCGAAACCATGTTTCCAACCATTAAAAATAAAACCAAACTGGGTTAGTTGTGGCCCAAATTACCACCACCTGGGTGCCACATGGAACTCGTTGATTGGGGCACAACTTGGCTCCAAAGTTTACCAGGACTACTACAAAATATAGCAGCATCACCAAACTTAGCTAGAACTAAAAATGTCTTCCAAATGTATCCGAGGTCTGCTAATTTTAGGAAAATATTTGACCAAACTGCTAAACTATGGAAGCTCCAAATTTATTTGCCACTCTATGAAATTTGTCATTTAGGCCTAGTTTGACTAAAAATTTGACTGATAATAACTCCCTCTTATGAATTTAGATTGAGGTGTCACCGATGTCGTTGGAATCAAGACTATGAGCTCTTTGATCTGACACTAGCTTCAAAACAATCTGATGATCTTGATTTTTAGGCCATTAGGGATCCACTTGGATCATTCCTCCCCACTGAAGGATTTTTGGTTCTCCAAAAGTATAAATAGTACTACATTTTAATCTCCATAATGAATGTATCTAAAAGGCCACACTTTATTATCCTTTGCCTTTAGACTTCAGAGCTTGATGTGATGAAACCAACACCTATATCCATATGAAAACTTGTAGTTTCCAATAGATGTACAACTTGAAGTACCCAAATGTTGGAAATAACACTTGGGGGGGGGGGGGGGGGGGGGGGTGAATCAGTATTATTAAATCAATAACTTTTTTATTTCCATATCAGATTTATATGTGCCACTTCAGTGAAGGGAACTCGTGTGTGCATACAACTATTCTTAAGGTAACCAATGTGTATCTGGAAAACTTATGATTCAGTTAATTCATCATATGTTGATCTTTAATATGTGCATAAATACTTTATTAAACATTAAACAATAACCATGTGTAGCTAATAAAATAATGAACCATGACACATAAGCAACACACATGAACACTAATATTTAAGGTGGAAACCCAATGTGGTTGAAAACCACATGCTTCTGTCGTCTCTGTCTTCTTTTAATAATAATAAAATTTGTTTACAACATTGTACTGGTGCAAAGTCATACCAGTATGTAGGCTTCTACCTACAGAAGGTTACAACCTTCTCTCATTCTCTAGCTTCTACTAGAAGGGAGCTAAAACCCCCTAGCTCTTGTACTAGCTGGTATGTTTACTAGTACGTAGGTACTGACCTATAGAAGGCTACAACCTTCTTTCTTCTTCCAGGGACCACGTTTCATAAATTTTCAGATTGGATGCTCTTGGTACACAACAATACACATGAAGGTGTCGTTTCATCCAATTTTCATACTAGACCCATCACCAACAAGGAAGCTCAAAATCAATCACCACTGCGCTACAACCATCAAATACATCTGCATTGACCAATCATTGAAATTCAATCATAAATCTCTAAATCACCCACAATTGAATCAATGAAATCCCATCGCCACTGAAGCAAATCATAATCAATCTATCTGAACATACTATCATCAAAACACAATCACCAGAACATAGAGCAAAACCCAGAACTATGCAACAGAAAACAGAAACAACTGAAGCATATTTCATAAGGTATATGCAACATCCATATGTCGAACCAACATGTATACACGATTTTATCAAAGCCAACCATCGTACACATTTGCAAATATTAATTCATAATTTTGCAACTATTCCAGACTTCAGTTATACCCATATCATAACATTTACAGAATAATACATGTGTGAGTATTCAGATCTAGACTATACATGATCAAACCACATAATGATAGTTCATTTCAAGCCTTAAGATACTAATCCATCATTAGATCTTATCCATCATCAACTGCTAAGGTTCCTCCTTGGTTCAGATCAAGCAAAGCACCATAAGCTAATAACCTCCATCCTAGATCTCACACTTCATCAGATATTCGATACATGCACATCTTGGCCTAGTGATCTTCTCCTCCTTATACAGTTTTAATCATTTCTCAAAACCATGGACGAAAACAACTTAGGACCAATACCTTGGACCAAATACCTCTGGTCAATACCTCAGACCAAATACCTTGGACCAAAATACCTTGGACCAAATACCTCAGACCAAAAACTTAGTTTTCCAACATGTACACGCTTTTCCTCTTGTGAAAGTGCGTGTATATAGTAGATGCTCCTTTTGTTTCGTTAACCTACGTGTATATGCTCCTTGGACAAAGTGAACTCGCATATACCTCTCTTTCTTCATTCTTTGGAGTCTGATCTATAATCCTTTGTTGTTAACCTGTTGCACCATGAATTATCCTCTAAGAGAGTTGCCATTTTACATTACTTCTAAATTGATTGCTTTGAACTGCCTTGCATTTTGTCACATCTGATATCTCTTCTGTAGATTCATATAGTTACCATATACAAGTGAGTTGTTCTACTACAAGTGGGTTGCCATCAAGTACAACACATGCATCATAATGCCAACAATCTCCTCCTTTGGACTTGATGGCAACCATGTTGGTGTTGATTACCGCAAGCTGTAGAAACTGTTAGAGCTAACAAGCAACACCAAAATACTCTCCCCCTTTGACATCAAGGGCAAAGGGCAGACCAAGATATTCTCCCACTTTGGTATCAAGGGCAAAGGGCTGACCAAAAAGAATACTTTCATATCTGAACAGCTGAATATAAACATTGATCATGCAACCCCTAAGCACATCCTGAATTCTTTGATTAAACTCCCCCTTTGTCCATGTTGAGATGCACTATATCATCCATTGCTCCCCCTGAGCACATGCAGAGTCTGTAAATATTTTCCAAAATAATGACATGACTCTATAACTCAACTAAGTGACTTTGAACTTCTTATGACCAATGACTCATACATATATCAATCTCCAACCATGTGGGGATATACTGAATTTGACTCATCCTCCCTACCAAGTGGGGATATACATGACTAAAATATAGCAATTATTACATCATATGATCAAAAGACTATGACATACAAAGACAAATTATTACATCATGGGTCTTTATATGACCTTTACATCGAATGATATACATGAAATTTATAACAAAGACCAAATATCTAAACAAGACCATGATAGTCATTAGCAACTATCATACACCATGTATGACCTGCACCATAAGCATCTGTCAACAACATCCAGACCATCAACCTGTATATGTCCATCATTAGTTCCCAAAAATATGACAGTCTAAATATCATCAACCCCTGACAAAGTATGTCTGCATATAGATATCAACTCATCCTCTTGATCTCATCAAGATCAACTTGCTTCGTTTCCTTAGTAGAAAGAGCCTTATCATAACCTTCCATGAATCAACTAAGCATATGTCATATCTCCAAACAGTAGCAAAAAATCATTCACATCATATCATATGTATGTGAAAACACCATATACATCATCTATGATCATAACATCACTATCAAGAACTATGTGATCTTTCCACAGGAACCTTCATTATATCATCACTAGGGAACATCCCACATCCAATAAGCATCAACCATGATAATCAACATATGTGAGTATCAACCTATCATCATAAAGTAAGAACTCATCATCATTATGTGACTAAGTGAGCCATGTCTCCGAATATCCATGTCTTCATGAGACCTGCAATAACCCCATTCTCTTGGCCAACCAACAATATTTATCAATATGCAACTTACGTAATCATTCATGTGTCCAACATAATGTGTATCCATAAATTATGTATCTAGCAAACCATGAGCTCATGGTCAATTGTCAAGATTTCTTGATATCATCAACAATAACAATCCTCGACCATGTGAGAGCCAAGAACTATAAGAATACTGCATCATAATTGTATCTTTGAACTTTATGCATCTTTGAAGGCATGATGACAACAACATAAAAGAAATGAGTGGCTCATCATTAAATAATGAAGTTGTGTACTCAAGCATTGTACTTCTCCTTGTCCTTATGAACATCACAATGTAAGCAACATATATGTACTATATGTATCATCAAAAAGTCATTCACAATCATCCATAAATCTAATCTGAAAACAAACTATGCAATCTAGCATTATTATGGTCAACTCATAACCGTAACATAGAAAGATGTATCATTTAGCCATATAAGCATCATCATCATCTATTAGTTACCAAAGACTTCTAAACATAATGCCAACAATTCTTTATTAGGAGCATATCATGTTCTCCTCCTACCCCTGTTCCACCTGTTCACTGTTAGATCTAATGAGTGCATATATCAGTAAGAAGTATCAGGGCATCATCATCAATCAGATATACATCAAGTTATCAACAACTTGTGAGGAAAAACATTTCTAAATAACATCCACAGACTCTAGTCATCTATCATCATGATAGAAAAGATAACTGATAATTGTATGAATCATATCAAATCATTTTTTCTGAGTCTGTCCCACTGCTTTTTCCTCAAACTACATATACATGACTGTGCAGCTTCTAACTCGTGTATATATGGAACTTGTCTTCACGAAACTTGCATATGTGATTTAGAACATTGAAGTTTCACACTTTTAGCTCCAATGAGTCTGTTATGTCTGTACACTGTGCCATGCCACATTTTTATGATTGTACTTCCTTCTTCTTCCATATCTTTGTGTGTGATGATGTTTTCTCCTTTCGTGCCATAAATTTTCTCCTACATTCCTTTGCTATATGTCCAAAATTGTTACATGCATAACATCTTACATGTTTCAATATTTCTTCTATAGGAGTCAATGGCTTTGTGACCAAACATATTGCTGTTGGAAATAATACTGAGAGGGGGGGTGAATCAGTATTATTAAATCAATTATTTTTTCATTTCACAATTAGATTTGTATACACTACTTCAGCTATGGGAAACTGCGTATATACACTATTGTGTCCAAGGAAACCAACGTATATCAGAAAACTTAATATTCATTAATTGTTGATCTTTAATCAGTGCATCAGGACTTCATTAATCATAAGAACAGTAAACAGGAGCAGTAAAATAGAACAGATCATCACACACATGGACACAAAGATATAAGGTGGAAACCCAATGTGGGTGAAAACCACCTATTGCAATTCGTCTCTATCTTCTTTTAATTAGAAATTTATTTTTACAATGATTTCGTACTGGTGCAGTCTTATACCAGTACATAGGCTGCTAGCTGCAGAAGGCTACAACCTTCTCTTGTTCTCCATCTTCTCCTGGAAGGGAGCTACAACCCCCTTAGCTCTTATACTAGCTCAGGTACTAGTACGTAGCTACTGACCTACAGAAGGCTACAACATTCTCTTTTCTTCCAGGGACCACATTTCATAATTCTTCAGACTGGATCCATGAATAACATCAATCAAACATCAAATATATCTGCATCAACCAATCTCCTTTGCACCAAACAAAATGAATCAAATAGTCACTTATCTGAATGCTATACCCAGAAAACAATAACAGTAACCAGACACCAATTCTGAGCCCAGACCACTGCAACAACAAATAGAAGTAGCTAAAACATATTTCAAGAGACGTATGCTACTACAATGTGTACAACCTGCATGCATACGCTTCTGAATTGAGCCCAACCTGTGTATACGCTATTTTGAATTACAGAACCATCGTGTATACGTGCCTTTTCTTTGATGAACCTGCATACAGATCTATAAAGGATAATTCATTCTTTCAGATATTTAGACATTAGTTACACCCAGATTATCAGATTTATAGATCCAGTCATTCGCCAAATATAACATATCAAAATCACACAAGGATACTACTATTCAAGTCTTGAGTTTTGACTCATCAATACAAGTTATCCATCTTCTTGTGCTCAGGTTCCTCCTTGATTCAGATTCAGCTATGCACCATAAACCAATCACCAGTATTTCCGATCTTTCTCTTCATAAGATCTTCAATCCTTGAGTCTAATCCTGTTGCCAAATGATCTCCTCCTTTTTATAGTCTTAGGCCTTACTCAAACCATGGTCCAAAACCATAGAGAACCAATACTAGGGACTCAATACCTGGGTTTAATACTTTGGATGCAATACCAAGGTCCAAAACCATAGGTCCAAATACCATGGACCTAAAAATAAGCTTTCCCACATGTACACACTTTTCCATGCATGAAAGTGCGTGCATATGCATATGTGACTATTGATTGGCAATACTGCATGTATACGCGACTTTGTAAAAGGAAACCTACGTATACCTCACTTTCTTTCATTCTGAGAGCCTAAACAGTGATCTGCCATCTAAGTGAGTTTTCATCAAGGACAACACTTGTGTCACAATGCCAAACCTATGTCATAATGCCAATAATCTCCCCCTTTGGACTTGATGGCAACCCCAAGTCACTCAAAGTCATTCTCCCCCTTTGACATCAAGGGCAAAGGGTTATGATCCCCCTGAGTTCATGCTGAAATCTCTGCTCTGCTGTGTTGATCATGCTCCCCCTGCAAGAAGATGTTCTACAAGGAGATACATAACTTTATACATCATAAGTGACCTTCCTACCACCAAAGACTCATACATACATCCATCTCCCAACCAAGTGGGAATTGACTCATCCACCCAACCAAGTGGGGATACACCAAAAGTTTACACAAGATAAAACAAGAACATTACATTATCCATCCCACGCATAGTGGGGAAATCAAAGAAGGCCATTACATGACCTTGATAAGAAAATAAATACATGACATAGAGACAAAATATCTACAACCATACTATGATAGTTATCAACAACTATCATCAGCAGCATCTGTCAATCATCATTCAGACAACAACCATGTTCTCCTTATGTACCTGTTCCCCATGAAACCAAAACACTGTGATATTGAACCAAGATCTTCTTGGATAATGCCAACAATATATATGCTCCCCCTGAACTTGTGCCAGATGGTCTCTGTCAGACCCATATCAGACTCCTTTCATCCTGAGCCTGGCCAACTGTTTGTCTTCAATCCAACATATACACGACTGTATCTGCATAAACTAGCGTATGTACATGGATCCTCCTCATGAAACTCGCTTACACCCACTTTTCTCTGAAACAGACAAGTTTCAACGGCAAGATGATGCATCGACTACTCCCAACTTCTGTCTGAGGTATTCAGATGTTTCCTTGGGCAGTGGTTTGGTGAGTATATCAGAAACTTGTTCCTTGGAGGGAACATACTCTAATTTAACCTTTTGTTCAAGCACTTGTTCCCAGATAAAATGATATTTGATAGGTATGTGCTTGGTCTTTGAATGCATGACGAGATTCTTTGAAATATTGATTTCACTTGTATTATCACAAAAAATGGAGATAGGTGGAGTACAAGTGATTTGCATGTCTTGCAATGTTGCCATCATCCAAAGGAGTTGTGTGCAGCAAGATGCAGCAACTACATATTTTGCTTCAACTGTAGATAATGCAATTGAACTTTGTTTCTTGCTGAACCAAGATACTAATCTAGGATCCATGAAGAATGCACCACCACTAGTGCTTTTTATGTCATCCACGCTTCCTGCCCAATCTGCATCTGTATATGCATGAAGTGTGAGATCTGTACTTCTAGGATACCATAAGACATAGTTTTGAGTTCCTTGAAGATACTTGAAAATTCTCTTGACTGTCTGAAGATGAGTTTCCTTTTGATTTGCCTGAAACCTTCCAACTATTCCCACTGCATGCATAACGTCTGGTCGGGCACCTATTAGATAGAGCAAACTACTAATCATGGATCTATAGGTTGGTTGATGCACTGCTGCTAATTCATCATTTGCGCTGAGGATACGTCCTGTTACCATAGGGGTACATACTGATTTCGAATCCTCCATCCCATATTTCT
The DNA here is from genome assembly GCA_031772625.1 of Pinus tabuliformis. NCBI lineage: Eukaryota > Viridiplantae > Streptophyta > Pinopsida > Pinales > Pinaceae > Pinus > Pinus tabuliformis. The sequence goes on along the minus strand of CM062811.1, from coordinate 29,924,753 downwards.
TCAAGATCTACTTGACATAGTTGGTTTGTGATAGAAAAATACTGTCTTTGTTTTGTTGGACTTGTAAACCAAGAAAATATGTGAGCTCACTAAACAGGGACATTTCAAATTCTTTTTGCATCACCAAGGAAAAGTTTTGATTCAGGTCTTCTTCATTTCTACCAAGGATGATATCATCAACATATACAAGTATTAGCAACTTATCATTGTCAATTTTTATATATAAATTGTTGTTTGTTGATCCTTTTTTAAAACCTTGTTGATGGAGATACTTATCCAACTGATAATACCAAGCCCTTGGAGCCTGTTTAAGGCCATAGAGAGCCTTCTTGAGTCTACATACAAGTTTTGGATCATTTCCAAGGATAAACCCATCTGGTTGCTCAATATACACTTCTTCATCCAAGTCTCCATTTAGAAAATCAGACTTCACGTCCATTTGAAATACTTTGAACTTCTAAAAGCTAGAAAGAGCAAGGAACATTCTTATGGCCTCAAGTCTAGCAACTGGTGCAAAAGTTTCTTCAAAGTCTATACCTTCTTGTTGAGCATATCCTTTACAAACAAGTCTTGCCTTGTTTCTAGAAACATCTCCATTTTCATTCAGTTTGTTTTTGAATATCCATATTGTTCATATTACATTTTTATCTTTTGGTCTAGGAACCAACTCCCAAGTGTTATTCTTTTCAATCTGCTCCAGTTCTTCATTCATGGCCTTGACCCAGCTTTCATCTTCGCATGATTCACTTACATTTTGTGGTTTAGTGGAGGAGAGAAATGCTAGGTAGCTTGAAGCTTCTAAAATAGTTCTTCTTGTTTCTACACCTGCCTCTTTCTACCCCAAAATTTGAGTTTCTAGATGATTCTTCTGAACATACCTGGATGGAGTCTTTTCTTCTATCCTTATTTGTTCTTCTGGTGCCTCATGGGTTTCTTTTTCATCATGAGTCTAATTTGTTGTTGAAGGATAGTCCTCATCATCTTCGAAATCTTCAAATTTTACTTGCCTAGGAATGTTTCCTTCTTCATCAACCACTACATCAATACTTTCAACAATTTTTCCAAGTCTTTTATTGTAACACTTATATGCTTTGCTGTGGGGGAGTAACCAAGAAGAATGCCTTCATCTGCTCTAGGTTCAAACTTACCAAGGCTTTCATCAGTCTTTTTGATGTAACATTTGCTTCCAAAAATTATGAAGTATTTTACTATGGGAGTCTTATCATACCAAAGTTCATGAGGATTTTGAGTGCTATTTACCTGGACGTTTGTCTTGTGGAGAATAGTAACTACAGCAAATGTTGCTTCACCCCAGAAGGTTGCGGGAGTTCTAGACTCATCAAGCATAGCACGAGCCATTTGTTGAACCGTTCTGTTCATCCTTTCCACTACTCCATTTTGCTGAGGAGTTCTTACAGTAGAGAGTTCCCTTCTTATTCCATGTTCTTCACAAAAATCGAAAAATTCATCCGAGGTAAATTTCCCACCTCTATCAGACCCGAGGCATTTGATTTTGCAATCTGATTCGTTTTCAACCAAGGCTATGAATGCTTTGAACTTTTCGAAAGCTTCGCCTTTATACTTAATAAGTCCTATCCAACACATCCTGGAAAAATCGTCAATGAACAATATAAAGTATTCTTCTCCTTGAGGTGACCTTTTCCTAGATGGACCACATACATCAGTATGGACAAGTTCAAGTAGCCTACTACCTGATCCTTCCTTCTCAGGGAAATTAGTTCTGGTTTGCTTCCCAAACTGACATGATTTTCATATTGTATTGTCTGGAATTCTGATGTCAGGGAGATCACGAACCGCTTGATATTTGCATGCTTTCCTTATTTGAGAGAAGCTTAGATGCCGCAATCTGCTGTGCCATAGCCAGTGTTCATCATTCTTGCTTAGATAGCATTTTTGTTGTCTTCCCTTGAGTATGTATAAATTATTTGGTGTTCTTATGCCTTTGATCATTGTTTCTCCTGTATCAAGCTCACGAACAATACATCCATTTGATCAAAATATTACCTCATTTCCTTGATCACACATTTGACTGACACTTAATAGATTATGCTTTAAGCCATCAACATACATAACATTCCCAGCTTTCACCTTTTCTTTCAAAAGAACAGAACCTTTACCTTTTATGAATGCAGGAGTGTCATTTCCAAATGAGTCCTTCTTTTCCTTTTCTAAGGAACTATATGATTGAACCTTTTCTTTATCACCTGTCATATGTTTCGAGCATCCACTATCGATGTACCACTGGTTTTCTTGCCCTTCCACATATAAGTCTATACCACATCTTTTTGGTTGCAGTTCTTTCTTCCTCCATGTTTTGGGGCTCAATGTAGCTTGCTCCTTCTGAGTTGTTTGTTGAAACCTACACCTACATTCAGAATATTTATGACCAAAGTTTTTACAAATAGAACATTCTATTTCATTTTCAAGAGCAGAAAAGTTATTGTAGGTTCTTTTCATGATTCCAATCACACTCCTTTGATTTCGTGCTTCTCTGGTCATGATGGTCTTGTAGGCAACACATTGAGCTTCTTTATGTCCAAAGTTATGACAGGAGAAACATTGGCCATTGAAGAAATTCCTGCAATCATCAAACCGATTGTAATAGCCATTCATTATTGAGGCAAATTGAGAATGATTTACCTATGGTTGGTTGTAGCTTATGTTCATCCTTGAAGTAGATTTCCCTTGATTTACTTGGTGATCTTCATTGTGCCTTTGATGTCGATTGTCAACCTGTTCACTTCTCCTTGCTGATTCAAGATAACTTTTGGAGGTAGATGACTTCTATGCTTGAGATGTTTCTTCAGTATACCCAAGACCAGTCTTGATTAGAGGAGAACGCTGCACTTTCATAATATCATCTAAAGTTTCAGGTCCTTTAGCAAATCTAAGATTAAGAGCTTTTGTTTTCTCAATGTCCTTTCTAAGTCCCACAATTTCACATTCTAACTTTTCATTGTGTTTTTCCCTTTCAGCAAGTTGGAATGTCAGAGTACTATAATCATATTCATTTCTTCTAAACAAATTCTAAGTTTAGAAATTTCTTCATAAAGACCTTCTTCATCTACAACATCCAAGAAATCATCATCTTCAAAAGCCATCAAAACTCTATAATCATTATCATGTTCATCTTCATCACTATTTGAAAATCCATAACTGTCTTCATGTGTGTAATAGCTCTTCTTACTTACATTTTGTTTTCTCTTCCGTCTAATTGGTTCCTTACCTTTGTCAAGCTTATCTTTATGAGGACACTTGGCAACGTAGTGACCGACTCTTCCACAAGCAAAACATTTGAAAGGTAGCTTACCTCTGAATCTTCCAGAACCCTGTTGAAGGTTCTTGACAAAATTTGATTCTTTCTCTTCTTCCGACATATGTCATGAGTCATTGTAATCTCCTTTTCCTGAGGTTTTGAATGCAGCTTCTCTCTTGTCTGATGGTTACCCTTTTCTCATTTCGTAAGCGGTTAGGATTCCGTGTAGCTATGACATGGTAATGCTCTGTAGATTCTCTTTTTCTTCTATGGCAGATACTTTTGATTCAAACTTAGAAGACAATGATCTTAGAACCTTTTCAACCAAAACAACTTCTTTTATTTCTTCACCCAAATTTTTCATACAGTTAACAATCTCATCTATACGTAGAAAATAGTTAGCCACACTGTCATCATTGTGCATTCTGAGATTTTCATATTGAAATTTGAGAGTTTGTAGTTTTGCTCATTTTACTTGATCATCTCCTTCATAGCTCAGAATGATCTTGTCCCATATTTCTTTTGCGGTTTTGAGCTGCATGACCTTGATGAATTCTGATTGAGATAGACTTCCTAATAGAGTATTGAGAGCCTTTGCATTTGTTTGATACTGATTCTTACCAGCTGTATCTGTAGGAGTTGCTGATGGAAATGTGTATCCTATTTCAACGATATCCCAGACTTCTGTACCAAGAGATTGAAGATATGTTGTGATTCTTACCTTCCAATAGATGAAGTTACTCCCATCAAAAATTGGTCGCCTGATCGATGCTTCTTTTTCATAGTTTCTCATGATGATAGGTCTTCCTTCAAGCGATCAAGCTTCTTGTGAAGGACCTTCTGTGATACCAATTGTTGGAAATAATACTGAGAGGGGGGGGTGAATCAGTATTATTTTCATTTCACAATCAGATTTGTATACGCTACTTCAGCTATGGGAAACTGCGTATATATGCTACTATGTCTAAGGAAACCAACGTATATTAGAAAACCTAAGATTCATTAACTGTTGATCTTTAATCAGTGCATCAGGACTTCATTAATCATAAGAACAGTAAATAGGAGAAATAAAATAGAACAGATCATCACACACATGGACACAAAGATTTAAGGTGGAAACCCAATGTGGGTGAAAACCACCTACTGCAATTCATCTCTATCTTCTTTTAATTAGAAATTTCTTTTTACAATGATTTTGTACTAGTGCAGTCTTATACCAGTACGTAGGCTGCTACCTGCAGAAGGCTACAACCTTCTCTCATTCTCCAGCTTCTCCTAGAAGGGAGCTAAAACCCACTTAGCTCTTGTACTAGCTGAGGTACTAGTACGTAGGTGCTGACCTACAGAAGGATACAACCTTCTCTTTTCTTCCAGGGACCACGTTTCACAAAGTTTCAGACTAGGTCCATGAATAACATCAATCAAACATCAAATATATCTGCATCAACCAATCTCCTTTGCACCAAACAAACTGAATCAAATAGTCACTTCTCTGAATGTTGTACCCAGAAAACAATAACAGTAACCAGACACCAATTTTGAACCCAGACCACTGCAGCAACAAACAGAAGTAGCTAAAACATATTTCAAGAGACGTACGCTACTTCAATGTGTACAACCTACATGCATATGCTTCTGAATTGAGCCCAACCTACGTATACGCTATTTTGAAATACAAAACCAGTGTGTATACGCGCCTTTGCTTTGATGAGCCTGTGTACAGATCTATAAAGGATAATTCATTCTTTCAAATATTCAGACATCAGTTACACCTAGATTATCAGATTTATATATCAAGTCATGCACCAAATATAACAGATCAAAATCACACAAGGATACTACTATTCAAGTCTTGAGTTTTGACTCATCAATAGAACTTATACATCTTCTTACGCTCAGGTTCCTCCTTGATTCAAATTCAGCTATGCACCATCAACCAATCACCAGTATTTCCAATCTTTCTCTTCATAAAATCTTCAATCCTTGAGTCTAATCCTATTGCCAAATAATCTCCTCCTTTTTATAGTCTTAGGCCTTACTCAAACCATGGTCCAAAACCATAGAGAACCAATACTAGGGACCCAATACCTAGGTTTAATACTTCGGATGTAATACCAAGGTCCAAAACCATAGAGAACCAATACTAGGGACCCAATACCTAGGTTTAATACTTCGGATGCAATACCAAGGTCCAAAACCATAAGTCCAAATACATTGGACCTAAGAATAAGATTTCCCACATGTACACGCTTTCCCATGCATGAAAGTGTGTGCATACACATACACGACTTTTGATCAGCAATACTGTGTGTATACGCGACTTCATCAAAGGAAACCTATGTATACCTCGCTTGTTTTCATTCTGAGAGCCTAAACAGTGATCTGCCATCTCAGTGAGTTGCCATCAAGGACAACACTTGTGTCATATCACCAAACCTGTGTCATAATGCCAACAATTGCAAGAAAAACAATATCCCTTAAAGTACTTGGAAGTTGATGATCTTTCTGTGTGATGGTCTTGAATCATTCTACTTCCACATCTCTCTGCAACATGTCCAAGATTATGACATATAAAACATTCATCATTATTCATTTTAGGAAATAACCGACTATCACTTCCATAGTTAGGAGTAAAAGGTTTTCTTTGAAGAATTTCTTTCCTTGGTTGTTGATGGGATTGACCTCTCATCTCCTTGTTGATAATTTCATATTTTGCATTAGAGTTCCTTGCCTCAATTTGTGAGCTAGATTCACCTTCAATAGATTCATAAAAGCCAAGACCAGTTTTGATGGTAGGAGACCTTTTACTACTGAGAATATCATCCAAAATCTTAGTACTATCTTGAAATCATAAAAGCTTATCCTTTTCTTCTAATTTACCTTTTAGGATATTTACCTCAACCTGCTATTGCTCTTCCTTTTCAGGATACTATTTCTTCATGATTTCTTCAGCTTTTCTTCCTTCTTCCATCTGTTGCCTTAATTCAAGAACTTCATTTTCTTGTTCTTCAAGAGCTTGGAGTAGTTCTTCATTGTACTTATTTGATTTTTCAAGATCTTCTTTTAGAGAGAGAATCTTAGCTTCAAGACTTTCATAGTAACTGGATCTATCTTTGAGTTTTTTGATTGTTGTGCTCCTTTTATTTACTTCATTTCTTAATGACATCACTTCATCCTACAACTTTTGACATTAATCTTCCTTTAAAGACAAAATGGAAGTGGAGCAGAAACTCTAGGAGATTAATCATATTATCATTTTAGAAGATTTTACCAAGGAACATAAAATTTAGGCTAACTCTCTTTAGAATGAATGGGACGATCGGTGCAATCAAGGAGATATTTTCTGGAGACAGAAATCAAGGGTGCAGTGGATTAGAGAAGGAGAAAGAAACATGAAGTTTTTTCACAGATCAACCTTAGATCACAGATCTGATAACAAAATTTCAAAACTTAAATATTTTCAAGGGAAAGAGCTCATCTCTCACAAATAAATGGAATCTGTCCTAGCTCAACACTTCCTTAGCATAGTGAGGAGCCTCTTGTTGACAGATCTCGGTTCATTAACAAATTCACCAAGTTTATTCCTAATATTGAAACCAAGGAAGACAACTACAATCTTAATAGGCCAATGTCTGAAGAGGAGGTTAGTGAAGTTATCAGTGAGATGCAAAATGGGAAAGCTCCCGGCCCTGATGGCTTTAACGTGGACTTCTTCAAAGCTTGCTCGAAAACTGTCAAACAAGATATCCTTGATGTTGTGGAAGACTCTAGAAGATCCAAAACTATTTTGAAAGCTCTTAAGCCTCTTTCATATCTTTTATTCCAAATTAGGAAAAAGCTATGACACTGGACAGATTCAGACCCATAGCCTTATGTAATGTGGTGTACAAAATCATTTCCAAAGTGACTGCTAATAGACTCAAGCCTCTTCTTCCTGCTCTTGTCTCAAAGGGGAAAACTGGATTTGTGGAAGGAAGACAGATTCTCAACAACATCATACAAGCTCACAAGGTGGTACACTATCTAAAGAGAAATAAGCAAGTTGGTACGATCATGCATCTTGACCTAGGGAAAGCTTATGATAAGCTAAGTTGGTCTTACATTAGGGCAGTGCTAAGAGCTTATGGATTCGACCAAAATTGTATAAGATGGGTTATGGCCCTTGTATCCATGGCTAGCTTCTCCATTATGCTTAATGGCTCTCCTTCTAGAACCTTTATGCCTTATAGGGGTCACAGAAAAGGGGATCTGCTCTCCCCCTTCCTCTTTTGTTCTCATGATGGAAGGACTAGGTAGAGTGATCAAGAGGGAAAATTCTGAAGAAAAAATCCAGGGTCTGAAACTTACTCTGGATGGTGCTGCTTCTACTAATCAACAATTTTTGGATGACACAATGTTGTAGGGCATTCCTATGGTCAAGGAAGCTAGAGCCTTCAAATAAATCCTAAGCGAATTTGCATTGGCCGCTAGTACAGAGGTAAGCCTTGAGAAATCAAAGGTGTTCTTTTTTAACATTGACATTGCTATTTAGAGGAACCTTACCAGAATTCTTGGGTTTCAAAGGGATCAGTTACATTATAAGTACCTTGGAATGCCTCTTATTGACAAACCTCTGAGTAAGGGAGTGTGGGAGCCGGTAACTAATAAACTTTAGGACAATGTCAGGAAATGGACCTGCAGTTCTTTGAATATGGTGGGGCATCTTGTGCTTACGAAGGCTATCCTGCAGGCTATGCCCATTCTCATGTTTTCAGCTCTTCCTGCTCTTAAAGGAGTTATGCAACAAATTAGGAGTATTCATCGAGATTTTCTTTGGGGCAAGGGGAGGAGAAAAAGAAGTGGGCTTTGGTAGCTTGGGACAAGATTTGTAAAACTAAGGCCCATGGTGATTTCGGGCTACATGACCTTGAAAACATCAGCAGATTTTCAGGAGCCAAACTTTGGTGGAGGTGGCTTAAGGAATCGGCCACCCTTTGGGCCAAGCTTTGGAAGCAGAAATATGCAAATAATTGGCAGGAGAGCGATCATATCTGAATTTCCGGGCTCATCAAGGGCTCCCACATTTGGAACCTTGTTTGGGAGAATAGAGCCATTATCTAGAAGCATAGTTTTTGGGAGATCCGCGATGGGAACCTTGTTTTGTTTTGGGAGGACAACTGGCAGCAAGAACCAAATTTGTTTAGGGAAGGACTAACTGCTCTAAAAAATTACATTAACAGCAAAGCTTTTCTTATGGTAAGTGACTTCGGGGATCAGGCAAGGAACAATGGTAAATGGAGAATGTGGAAGGATCTTGGATATAGTGAAGAGAGTCCTTTGAAGGCCTAGGCGGAGTGTCTTTCTCTTGACTTGGAGCAGAGGAATATTTTGGTGTCATTCTCGTCTAACCAACTGAGATGGAGCCGAAACACCGAAGGCACCTTCAACCTCAAAGAATCTAAATGCATGGCCCTAGGTTTCGATTATCCAAAACCTAATCAGGTTTAGAATGACCTTTAGCAGAACTCCTAGTGGATAAAAATAAAGTAGTTAAATAAGCATAACATTAATGTAGCATTCACCGCTGCTAATACCATCAGAAAATTATTTAACTCAGTCAAGGATCCCATAAACCCTAAACTTCAAAAAGGTGTTTATGTGATTCCTTGCTCATGCGGTAAGGAATACATAGGTGAAACGGGTAGGTCTCTTAATATTAGAAATAAAGAACGCACTGCGGACTTAAGAAGAGAAAGGACCTCTAAATCAGCCTTAGCTGAACATGTTCACTCTTCCTCTCATTACATCTGCATAGAAGACGTCAAACTGGTTAGAAAAGAAGACCACTATCTTAAAAGGAAAATCAAGGAAGCCTTTGAAATAGAAAAAAGGAAGAATAACCTGAATCGGGATGATGGATTAAAACTAAGAAACACCTGGAAACCTTTACTTGAAACCTTAAAAGCCAATAATTAACTCTGTTCACTTAAAAAAACCTTAAAAAAAATAAAAAATAATAAAAACTAAATAAATAAATAAATAAATAATAAATAATAAATCAATAAATAAGTAAATAACAAAAACATCAATTATGTAACATCGTCCTTAAAAAATAGATTTAATTAAACATCATAAACATAAATTAGTAATTGATTTCTTCACATATAACCATTTGATATCATTAAAAATTAAGAGCAAAAAAAAAAATGCATATAGGTGTAATTACTCAAAATTAAGAAAAAAAAAAAAACATAAATTAATTAATTAATTAACTCTAGAAATTATAGATAAATAACTCACTAAGTCTAAAAAATAAAAATAAAAATAAATAAATAAATTAGTATTAAATTAAGCAAATTAAACAAACTAAACAAATAAATTAATAATTAAACAAAGAAATAAATACATAAAATTAAATTAATAAACTTATTAAAAATAATAAATGATAAATTTAGTTGACTAATCTATTCGTTTAATTAACTATCAAGAAAATTAGTTAATTAGTAAAACATAGTAATGAATTAATCAATCGAAAAAAAATTAATAAATTAATTTTTCATAAAAGTAATAAACTTGATAATTAATTCAAGAAATAGAAAAATAAGTAATTAATTTATCGCTTTAAACTTATTAATTAATGAATTAATTAATCAAATTAATAAATTAATAATGTAATAAATGAATAAACATAATAATAAATAATAAATAATAAAATTAATTAATCTTATTAATCAAACAAATTAATTTATTATTTAAACAAACTAATGAATGAATTGAACCAATTATTTAAAATAAAATTAATAAACATTATAATTAATTCTATAAATAATAAAATTAATCTATTAAGTTATCCCCTTAAATAAATTAATTAATTATATATAAAAAAAGTAATAATAATAATAATAATAATAATAATAATAATAAATAAATAAATAAATAACTTAATTAATTAATTAATTAAATAAAAAGATAAGAGCCGACCTATTTTCTTATTTCTTTTGTTTAATAACTTATATATATACCCTAATTATAGCTCTAGGATACATCATTAAGATCTTAGAATATCTATTGACGCATTCTCCCCTGATGATGGACTCACTTGGTAGTCTAAAACGTTGGGTTCACAAAACTCTACAACAGGTCATTCCTCCTCTATCTAAAAATAAAGTTGTTTATGTGGTTAGTTCACTAAAAGAAAATTCTCACATGGGAGAATATTCTGAAAAGGGACTTTGTTGGCCCATCCAAATGCCATCTATGTGGCCTACAGGAGGAGATGATGGAACAGTTACTAAACTTCTGCCCCTTCACCTCTACCTTGTGGGATTGGGGGCCTCAGTCTTCAAGGAAACTGATACGGAGAGACTCAACATCACCAACACTTCGAATAATTGGAGGAAAGACTTCTCAGATAATGAAATCATTAACAAGGTTTGGACTCTGGTTCCAAGATTTATCATCTGGGATGTCTGAAAAGAATGCAATGGCAAGATTTTCAAGAACAAAATAGGCTAAGCCCAGAACATCATTGTCCAAATTTTACGACAACTCAAAGATACAATAGGAGCCCTTACATGGAAAATTCGTGAGGACCCTCCTCGCCCCCAAGATGCTTGCATACTACTGTAGTTGGGTCTCCATTCTTTGGTTCCCCAAGGCACTGTCAAGGGTGTGAGCAAAACAACTGCTGATAAAGATATCTGGCAGCCTCCTCCTCATGGTTTTTGGAAAATCAATATAGACGGGGCCTCTAAGGGCAACCCAGGGATGGCTGGATCTGGCTGTGTCATAAGAGATGAGCAGGGGCACATAAAGGATATCTTTCATAGTCATTTTGGGACTGCCACTAATAACATGGTGGAGCTCATGACCTTAGAGCAGTGCTTGGAAATCCTGATGGAGTCAAATTTACATAGCACCATCATTGAAGTTGACTTTGAATTGGTTATTAATGCTGCCAAGAAAATGTGGAATGGAATGGCCCCTGGAAAAGTATCGAAACACTGGAGGCTCTCGCAGGTCTTTCAGCATATTCATTCCCACTTGCGAACCCTGAGAATAGTCAGCTTCATTCATGTGGGAAGAAAAGCCAATATGTTAGCTGATTGTATGGCAAATGAAGGGGTGTGCTATAAGGAAAGCTATATTCAGTACGACTAGGAGTCTTTACCTTCAGGTAAACTGCGTGATGATTGTTAATGACAGGCAACCAAGGACATGGCATATCTCTAGACCATGAATAATGATCAGGAGGAAGACTAGCGGGAGTTGAAGGATTGACATAAACCCAAAATGAAGAGAAGGACTAAGCGGAGAGATAACGATGCACAAGAGGCATTAGATCATGTAAGATATGGTGGAAAAGATTAGTGGGAGTAGGAGAGGGTGGAAGGCATTGAGCCTGGTTGAAGTGTCACATTAAATCCTGACTGTCGATCTTATTTCCAAATGATGACTTCACATGTAACCTCGGGGCTTCAACTATTTGTAACTCGCGTGCTAGTTGAATGGCCGCAGATTGAAGGTTTTACGTGCTTCCTCAATCGATTGGATATCGAGTGCTAAAGTGGTTGGAAGTTAATTCTAATAGCGGACCTGAAGTTTTGGACCAAGGTTCATAATCTTTATCAGCTCCAGGAAGTGATAAAGTGGCGAGCAAGTTCCTGATGCGATCTTGCAACAACTGTCGGATCAAGAACCAGATTGATGGTGGAGATTTGATCACAAATCACATTCGGTAGAAGATTCGGGTTAGCGTTAAACCCAATTTTGCGTTATTGCGATATTGTGATATTGCAATATTGCGAGGTGTAATGTGCCAAGGTTGCGATGTTGCGATGGATTTTGGACCCTCTGATCAAAGGGTTGATCGTGTGGTGGTGGTTAACTCTCACTTTTCGCAGGTATCAAGTGTTGGCGTGTTATGAAACCAGCTCAAGAAAAGATAGAAAAGATAGATCAATGCCTTAGAATTCAGCCTCTTCGAGGGGGCAACCTCCTTTACATTACATGAATGAACAATTCTTGGAAGATACAAATGAAAAAACCTCCTTTCTATATATAGGAGTCTAAGGAGTCACAATATAATCCAGCCGACCTAACAATAATAATATAAAGCCACAAAAATAACAATAGAGGGATTCTATGGGGCACAGAAATAACAACATAGGGGTAATAGGGGCACAACAATAAAAATAAGGGGTATAACTACAATAGTAATGGGGTAATCACTAGTATTATAGGGACCCAACATGCCCCTCTCCTTCAAAAAAGTGTTGTCCTCAACGCTTGAGTAGTTCTGGATACTTCTGCATAAAATTCTCATCCTCCCATGTGGATTTTTCAACGGATAAGTCCTTCCACCTGATAAGATACTCTGAAATTGATCGATTTCGTAGTTGTCGAGTTCTTGTTTCTGTGACCGTTTCCGGTTCCAATATAATTTTTCCTTCCTCATCAAGTTCTGGCAATATTGTTTGAACTGGGAGCTTGGCGCCTATAACCTTTTTTAAACATGAAACATGGAAAACTGGGTGCAATCGAGAAGCTGCAGGAAGCTGCAATTTGTATGCCATAGTACCAATATTTTGCAACACCTTGTATGGACCATAATACTTTGGTGATAGTTTATTATCCTTCTTAGCTTGCTTTAAGGACATTTTCTTATATGGTTGTATCCGTAGGAATACCCAATCACCTACATAAAAACTTCTTTCACTGCGATGTTGATCTGCCTGTTGTTTCATCTATTTTGTGCCAACACGAGGTTATCCTTTAAGAGTTGGAGGACTTGTTTTTGATGTTCGATGTGATGTTCCATCGCCTGAACCTTAGAATTTTCTCTTAAATATTATGTGATGGATGGTGGTTGATACCCATAAAGTTCCATAAATGGGGTCATTTTTGTTGCTGTATGGAAGGAAGTGTTATACCACCATTCAACCAGAGGCAACCATTTGACCCATTGTGTCTGTTTATCAGATACAAAGCAACGAAGATATCCTTCCAAACATTTATTTACTATCTTATTTTTCCCATTAGATTGAGGATGATAAGATGAGCTATGAGCTAACTGAGTACCAAGACAAGAAAATAATTCTGTCCAAAAATTTCCAGTGAAAATGGGATCTCTATCACTTACAATAATCTTTGGGTTTCCATGTAGCTTTTGAATTGTTTCCATAAATGCAGTAGAAACTGTACTGGCTTTAAATGGATGTGATAATGCACAAAAGTGTGCATACTTGGTAAGTCTGTCAACTACCACCATGATGACACTCTTTCCCTCAGACTTGGGTAAACCTATGATAAAATCCATTGAAACCTCCTCCCAACGTTGGCATGGAATGGATAAAAGTTGTAATAGACCCAGTGTCTTAATTGTTTCAACTTTATTTTGTTGGCAAGCCAAACATTCTGCCACAAACTTTTGAATATCTTATTTAAGGCCATCCCAAAAAAATTCCTTCTTAACCCTGTGGTAAGTTTTTAAAAATCCTGAGTGCCCTCCTAAGGGAGAAGTGTGCAATTCCATAAGAATCTTTTGTTTTAGCTGGGAATTCTTACAGAGGTATAATCGATCTTTGTACCATAATGAATCATTTTGCCAGCTAAATGTATCAGATGTACTGGAATCTTGTTGTAGCTTTCGAATAAGTATCCGCACTTCTTCATCATTCTTCCATTCCTCCCTTGCTTCGTTTTTCCAATATGGTTGGATAATAGAAATGGCGCACAACAATGCTTCCACATCCTCATCCTTTCTTGAGAGTGCATCTGCCACCACATTTTGCTTCCCTTTTTTGTAGATGATTTCAAAGTCATAACCCAACATCTTTGTGACCCACTTTTGTTGCTCTTTAGAGGATAATCTTTGTTCTAAAAAGTATTTAAGGCTATCATGATCCGTTTTTACCTTGAAGTGTCTTCCCATTAGGTAGGGTCGCCATTTCTTAAGTGCATGGAGTATTGCCAACATTTCCTTCTCATAAATAGCTTTGCTTAAAAACTTTACCTTGATAGGACGACTTTCAAAAGCAATGGGTCTTTCATCTTGCATTAGAACAGCAGCAATTCCATTTCCTGAAGCATCACATTCCATAATAAAGGTTTTTGTGAAGTCCGGTGTAGCTAAGACCGGTGCTTGGCACATTGCTTCTTTAAGATGTTCAAAGGCCTTTGTTGCTTCCGGAGTCCATGAAAATGCATCTTTCTTCAATAATGTTGTTAGAGGTGCTGCTATTCTCCCAAAATTCTTAACAAACTTGCGATAATACCCTGTCAACCCAAGAAATCCTCGCAGATGCTTTATGGATGTGGGAATTTTCCATTCCTTAATGGCTTTAATTTTGCTAGGGTCTACCTTAACTCCTTCATGAGATACAATATGACCCAAATATTCCACCTCCTAAACTCCAAAGGAACATTTGGATCTTCATGCATATAATTGTTTCTCCTCCAATAGTTGTAGCACCCTGTCAACATGTTCAACATGATCCTTCCAAGACTTGCTGTAGATTAGTATATCATCAAAAAATACTAACACAAATTTTCTAAGGAATGGTTTGAAAATTGAATTCATCAAACCTTGAAATCTTGAAGGTGCATTAGTAAGGCCAAAAGGCATGACCAAAAATTCATAATGACCCGAGCATGAGTTCTAAATGTCGTTTTTGGAATGTCTTCAATCTTCATTCTGATTTGATGATATCCCGAACGAAGATCCAACTTGGTGAAGCAATTCATCTAGTAATTCATCAATGACAGGAATGGGCAACTCATCTTTAATAGTGAGCTTTTTGAGTCCCTATAATCCGGACACATGCGCCATGATCCATCCTTCTTGTGCACCAATACTACTGGAGCAGAGAAAGAACTTTGACTTGGTTGAATTATACCAGCCTCTAGCATTTCTGCAACCATACGTTCAATTTCACCTTTTTGGACATAGGGATATCTGTACAGCCTGATGTTTGGAGGAACACTTCCTGGAATCAGATGAATAGCATGATCATGATCACGCATAGGTGGGAGACCTTTGGGACTCTCAAATACCTTGGAATGATTGTCCAGGACTTTTTGGAGATCTGGAGAAATAGATGATTCCAATGTGGAAACATCTAGTGAACATAATTGTGCAATTACACCTCTTTGCTCCTTTTTTAGAAGCTTTGTCATACCATTAGAGCTGATTATCTTTCCTGGTTTCCCTACAATACCCCTTAATTCAACTTCCTTTCCTTCCGTAGAAAATTTGATGAAAGGTTCTTGAAAATTAAAAGCTATTGTACCCAAGGATTGTAGCCATTGGACTCCTAGTACAACATCATCACCTCCCATTGGAATGGAAAGCATTGGGCTAGTCAATACATATTCTCCCATGGATAGCTTGATATTATGGCACCTTCCAGAGCAATTTATTGTTCCTCCATTTGCAATCATCACTTGACACTCTGGTGCTGGATATAGGAAGCAATTCATTTCTTTTGCTACCCTACAATGAATAAAATTGTGGGTGCTTCCTGAATCAATCAACACTATTACCATTTTCTTCTTGATTTGTCCTTCTATCTTGATGGTTTGAGGAGTGGTAATTCCCGCCAATGCATTACAAGATATGGTCGGATTTATTTTTTCTTCATCTAGGATTTGTTCCTGGAGTATATCTTCTTCTTTTGACCTTTCTTGCTCCTTATCTTCTTCCTCTTCACAATCTATGTATAATAATTTCTTCTCAGCACACTTATGACCTTTAGTGTATTTGCTATCACAACTGTAACAAAGCCCTTTTGCTCTTTTTTCTTCCAATTGTTGTGGTGTCAACGTTATAGGTTGTGGAAGACTAGGAGCAACAACACTTCCGTGTTTATAGCTGTGAGTGGTATGCTTCCTGGTTGCCATAATTTTGCTTTCCATTTTTCTTGCTAACCTGAATGCCTTCTCTAATGAATCAGGTTCCCAAAGGCGAACATCATGTTGGATATTATCCTTTAAAGACCCTATGAACACATCAATCCTATGCTCCTCTGGAATATCTTTTACCCTTATGTTCAATTTTTGGAACTCCTCAATGTGCTCCATTATTGAACCCTTTTGTTTGAGACTTATCAATTGGCTAAAAAAAGTGTTGCTTTTTGTATCTTCATAATGTGCTATCAATTCTTCCGTAAAAATTGCCCAATTGATAAATTTTTTACGAGAGCAAAGCCATTGATACCATACAAACTGATTTGGTTCCAAATATACAGTTTCCATACGTACCTTTTGTGTGTTTTGCACATTATTGGGATCGAAGAACTGCTCCATCTGTAATATCCATGTGGCGGGATCCTTGCCATCAAACTTCCTCATATCGATTTTTGGAATATGGTGGGTCTTCGATCCCACATTAGAGTCTATGGAGTCATGATTAACATTATGTTTGTTCACATCATGAGTTTCCTTTACAGCCTTTTCACCATTAGTAAGTATTTCTTGTAGAGAATTTGTCAAATCTGTCTTCAAATCTGCCATGTCTCTCTTCAAATTTGTCTTCAAATTTTCCATGTCTCTCTTCAAATCTGTCTTCAAATCTATCTTCAAATCATCCATCTTAGCTTCCACGCCATTTATCTTAGATTCCACGCCATTTATCTTAGCTTCTGTTAGCTTTTGTGAGCGTGACATTTGTTGCACTTGTTCTTGTAATTTTGATATATCATGTAGCATTTCTTCCTCTTCTTCATGAATCATGCTAGAGATTTCAGGTTCCTTACTAGGTGTTTGAATTTTCTTTCCTCAGGGCATCAGTTACCGATAATAATGCTTTACTATGCCCTTTGAATTCCGTTAAACCAAGCTTACACAAAAATTTAAAAAAAACTACACACCTTTTTTTCACTTTATAGAAGCCTGATATTGAATCTGATGTATCTCTGTAATTTCGAATCATCCAGTTCTGAAATTGCAACCTGTAGTAGCCTTCTGCGTCCTCTTTCCAATTCCACAAGTCTGACCCAAATTGGATTCTCCAAGGAAGAGTTATGTGAAATCTCCCACAGTGACTTGCTTTTAGACTAGTTCAATAGAGCGAACTTGTACGACGTGCCACGAGTCACTGTTTCAACCTTTGGATCTGAAACACGCATACAAGAAACTAAAGTCCGTGCTCTTTTTGTACCTTCTGACGAAATTTCAATCCAATCCCCAGAGAGAAAGTTATGACGATTTTACCCAGGTCACCTGTTTTGAATGTAATTCAGGAGCCTGCAAAAAGACCAACTTCCTCAGATCATATCTCCACAAATATCTCGCGAAAAGCTCTGAAATTTTGACCCAGTGTTCAGCGTGATTTCTTCTCAAATGGGTTTTTTTTTTTACTTCTGGAACGTCACAACAAAAAGTAATAGAGAAAATGCCATGATGACCTGTTTGGAGCAGCGAAACCCTAGAATCCAACGCTGTGATACCAAATGTTATGAAACCAGCTCAAGAAAAGATAGAAAAGATAGATCAACGCCTTAGAATTCAGCCTCTTCGAGGGGGAAACCTCCTTTACATTACATAAATGAATAATTCTTGGAAAATACAAATGACAAAACCTCCTTTCTATATATAGGAGTCTAAGGAGTCACAATATAATCCAGCCGACCTAACAATAATAATATAAAGTCAAAAAAATAACAATAGAGGGATTCTATGGGGCACAGAAATAACAACATGGGGGTAATAGGGGCACAAAAATATAAATAAGGGGTATAACTACAATAGTAATGGGGTAATCACTAGTATTATAGGGACCCAACATGGCGGCTTGCGAACCTGAAGTTCTATAGACCAAGGCTATTTTTCTATATCGGCTCTGGGGAGCAGTTATGGGGTGCGTAAAGGTCCTGATTCGATGTTGCGACAATTTTCAGATCAAGAACTAGATTGACAGTAGAGATTTAATCACAAAATTTATTTCGGTAAATGAGTCTGGTCAGAGATAAACCCAATTTTGTGATATGCGATGTGCCGAGGTTAGCGATGCTGCGATGGACTTTGGACTGTAAGATCGAAGGGTTGATTGAGCGACGAAGGTTAACTCTCTCATTTTGTAGGAATAAAGTGTTGGTGGCTTGCAGAGACTGTGATGGACAATATGTCGAGAAGGGGTTGAAGCGTCTAAATTGGTTTTTGTGTAATGTTTTGGGTTTTGTTGAATCTATTGTTTGTTTTTCATCAATGGGTCTTCCTTTTGCTGGTCTTTACACTTGTAAAGACGTGTACCATATGTAATCTTGTTTTTTTGGTTAATTGATGGATCCACTCTTACTTGACCAAAAAAAAGGGACTGTTGGGTTATAACTATTTGTTGGCCAACTGTTGAAAATTTGTCACCACCCACTAAGATTATTTAGCTGGCCAACAGACTGTTAAAACTCCTCCATATTTGAGTTCTGCAAAACCACTGTTAGGCTAGCCATGTATCTTCCCATCATATGTTGTGGAACTTATTTTTAACCACTGGCTGACTTTTCGAATCATAATTGTTGGATATGCTTCACCGCCACATGGACGTCAAATATACCATCTTCACATCGTTTAATAAATGATTGTTAAATATTTTCTTACCGAGTTTTTTGCAAAGTATTATTTGTGACCATTTGTCTTGGTTGGATTTGGGGTTGGTGGGTTTGCCAAATTTGATGGTTCGCTAACAATAAAACATTTTCTTTGGCATTAGATTTTAAAATCGTCGATAAATTTAACATATCCACCCTGGAACACCAAAAACATTTGAATTTTTTTTAATAAGTTGGGTTTAAAACAAAATTGTTAGAGCTATGTTTCCGATCATTTAATAAAATACCAAACTGGGTTTGTTGTGGTCTAACCAACCACGAACTAGGTGCCACATGGTGCCAGTTGATTGGGCCATGTGGCCCCTCTCCATTAGGCCACAACTTGGCTCCAAAGTTTAACAGGACTACCACCAAATATAAAAATATCGGCAAACTTAGCTGCAACTAAAAATTTCCAACAAATTTATTCGAGGTTTGTTAATTTTAGGAAAATATTTGGCTGGACTACCAAACTATTGAAGCTCCAAATTTATCTTGTGCTCTGCCAAATTTATCATTTACACCTAATCTGACAAAAACTTTGATTGGTGATAACTCCATAATATGAAGTCGGATTGAGGCACTATCTATGTTGTTGGCATCAGGGCAACGATATCTTCGATCCGACACTAGCTTCAAAAAAATCCAAGGCCTTCAATTTTTGGGCTATTAAGGATCCACCTGGATTATATATCCACTTATATCGACTCTTATTGTGAAGGATATGATATTCTTATGAGTTATATATGGTTATAATTATACACATTGTTGGCTTATAACATGAGTTCATGTTTATAGAATAAAGACATAAAATCATCATAGTACATGCATGTGAGGTTCCGAAAGGGAACACACTATTGCAATCATTGAATGTATTAGAGGATAATATGTATCCTACCTCATAGGTAGGGGAGTATAATGACATAGGAGTTGTACATGCCAAACAATGAGACATAGTTACAATTACATTGCCATTTTATTTACCAAATACTTCTAAAATTATATGCATAGTTATTGAAAATATAAAAAACATTTAGTACTAACCTTAGCTAAGAAACTATCCCACACAAAAACTTTTGTATCCACATAACAAGTATTCCTAAAATCAAAACAATAGTTAGGATTTACTTAACTACAACTATAATATCCATCCCAACTACATATAATGGTATATCAAATATTGGTGGAGTGGCCTAAAGCCCCTTCCCTTAGCACTTTAACATCCTCTATAAATGGATCATGGTGAGATGTCACAATGAAATTCTTTGTTGAAGTATAATGTGTTCCATGGTGGATATAAAAATGTTGGAGGATCATTTCTTGTTTCCATGTTGAAGTGGCCATTAACATGCTTGAAGGTATTCCTACGAAGGGGTAGCCATCTCAATGGTCTATGCTTGACTATTAATCAATCCTAAGTAGAGCTAAGACCAACCCCATAGCATTCACGAATGTTGAAATAATTGACATGACAACTCATTATAAAATCAATCCTTAATTTTTCATTATAATTAAATTTATCATCCCTCTTATTATAGGGAGGTTTATTAAAAATCATAAACCACCTATCTGTATATTTATCTTTCCATCATTGTAATGTGCACCAGTCCATGCAAAGGTGCATGTTTCTTAAACCAAGGGGTTCCTTGGTTCTAGGGTCAAGAAATGGTTTGGAAATCATATCTTTGGTTATAAGCGTAGCTTCCACTTCTTTGTTACTCATTAAAGTTGAGTAGTTCTCTCTAATCCTGTCACAATTTTCAAATATATTACATAATTTCCCATAAAGATGGCCAATGGAAAGAACATTTGTGTCTAGGAAAGTGGCCAAGGAAAGATGACATGACCCTAGTATTACTAAGATCACCAATTAGGTTTCTTATCTCATCTAAAAATACATTAATATTTGTGTATGCATATCTTGAATTTTGGGGTTTTAGTTTGTACCTAGGATTTTCTCCATCCTAGATCAATAAACCCCACAATTAAATAATAACAAACAATGTTATGAACTATGTGAATTTGATGTTTTTACAAATATAAATATGGATTTTGGAATAAAATCCACATATAAATGACATATCCTCCATAAAAATTCCAAATGTGATGCAAACCTCCATCTTTCTTATCTCATTAAGTTTGTATGGAATCAACAAGAAAATGTGTGTATGTGTGTAATCAAGAAAATAGATAAAAGGATGTGAGGGTAGGTAGATGTGACTACAACAAAGGCTTGTGGTTTTTAGCTTATTTTTTTACATAGGGGAAGTTTCACATGTTAATAAAATGTGTGTTATTTTACAAACATGAACACATTTATAACATAAATATGATTTTTCGACATGAGAACCCTGCATTGAGTGACTACATTCATGGATAAACTAAGTGCATAGAGATTTGTTAACGGATGATTATATTAAAACAATAACATATTTATGTTTCGAAATCACATATGTATTCCTAGACTTCAAAATTAGGGGTTGATCCTCTTTTAATTATTCTGAGAGTCAACTTCATTCACCCACTCTATTATTTTTATGCTTTTGCATAATGAGCCAATGTACACCTGATTTCTGAATAACACCTAAAAGTGAATGCAACCTTTAATAGTTTAGAGATTGATTCCATGTGTAATATTTGGAAACCCACTTGATCTCTACTAGAGTCTTGAAAGCCTTTATTGAAGTCTATATTGACACAAATTTGGGCCTATATAGTGATGTGTCTCCTTTTCATTCCTACACTTTTGAAATGTAACTTTACTATAGCTTATAAAAAATCGAATCCTCAAAAGTAGAGAGGAGGGTTCAAGTATCTCAACCAAATAGGGATCAAGGAGAGAGTATCCATGATAGGCTTAAACGTTAGGTACCAAGGCATCATGCATAACATTTCTTTGTCCAAAAAACATGGCTTAACTTTCATGATAGGATCTCTATGTTTTTTTAGTTTGATCTCTTTAGTAAAGATTCTTTTTACAAAAAAATTAAATGAAATCTTCATGTTTGATTTTTACATATATGTGGACAACATCCATGCTTATAGATCTCATGAACTTGGCCACTACCCACTAAATTTGTAAAATGTAGTAATTTTCCTTAGTATAGATAGTTTTTTTAATCACTTCTAAGTTCCCTAGATGGATGGTGAGGGTGCTTCAAAGAAAATTAGGAAACTCATGGCTTAATCCATGGTTGAGAATCCTTCTCACTAGGTTATAGAGATGAGAGTTCCCTAGAAGAACAATCCTAAATCTTGTTGTTGCCACTGCATTAAGGATATTCGTGGTTGTAAAGGGGTGTGGTCATTTCTATTCAATGAAGCTAACATTGAAGTAGATGACACTACTTTATATTTAACACATGAAGGTGCAATTTTATGTTGGGATGAGTTGAATGCTTTTAGAGTAGCCAAGGAAGACACTTTTTGATAAAGGATTATAATAATCACAGTGGGAATTATAAAAACTACGAATAAAGTAATGACCTTGTTAAAAAGGAGGGTTATGGAAAGGTGTGGGTGTTAAGGAATTAAGATCATTAAAGAGGACATAGGCTAAAGAAACCATAAGGAAGTGACTCTATAGGCAAGGTAAAGCCCTAATGGCTAAGTAATCTAAAATAAAACAAATTGTATAATGTAAATACATAATGTCCTTCCTTGAATGGTAAATATTTAAATGTTCCTAAATCCATCGAAAATTTAGTTTGTGATTTATCATTATCGGTTAAAAAGAGATTCACGTGTCCAATAAAGCTTATACCTATCCTACTTTTGAGGTAATCGGGGAAGAAGAAGTGTTCATATATTTATAAATATTTGTTTAATGTATAATAGTTGAATGTCAACATTTTAAAGGAATATATTTAATAAATGGGAATGATAATCTCTGTATTTTAAAAGAATTAAATAATGATTTTATATATTATCATGGTTGTGATGAATTAAAATAATATGTTAATTAAGATTATAAAAAATATTTGAAATTGAGGTTTGATGTGGGTTTACATGGTTGTTAAGTCAATACACCAATGTTTATAAGCACAAAGTTATTACAACAATATTTATCAAGTCATTATAGTTTATGGTACTTCTAAAAGAGATTTATTCAATCTGAGTGAAAAAGACAAAAACCTTTATACAACCATAAAAGATAACCTCAATTAATAAATATGCATTCATATATTAAACTCATTTTAAGAAAAAATGCTTTACATCATAATCTTAATATCAAAAAACCACAAAATATAATAATAAAAAATAAAATCTCAAACACATTACCTCTATATATACTCTAAAAATGAAATCATATAATTGTTTAACAGATCTCCAAAAAGTGTTTAATGGAGTTATTCCAATATTTGATAAATCTCTCATTAAAATATGTTTACTATTTTTTTTAAGTTCCGCAAATCATAATCTATCTAAAACCTCATAAACCAAAATATTTTTACATTTTTTTTTAATTATATACCATAATTCTAATAATAAAAATATTCAAAATTTTATTTTATTTTTAAATTAAAATCTTTATAATAATTTCAACTAAAACTTAAAAGAATCTTTTTTATTTTATTTCTAAATTAAAATCTTTATAATAATTTCAACTAAAACTTAAAAGAATCTTTTTTAATTATTACAAGATTGGAAAAGAATACTTTTCAATGATTACTAGATTTTAAATATTTAGGTTGCACTTATATAGAATAAGCCTTTTAAAGTAATATTTAATTATTAATAACTATTAAATGATTGATATATATTTAACCTACATTAAATACTTAATGCATATTTTTAATAGTTTGAGATTTATTTTAAAAGTGAAAATGTGAAAATGTGTTTTAAACTTTCCAACCTAATTAAAAAATACTTATGTTTATATATATATAATTTTTATAATTAATAATAAAAACAATAATTTAAAATAGGTGTAGGTGAATTTTTCTATTAATAATTTGACATATAAAATATATAAGCTAGGTATTTTAATGCATATTATAAATTATGAATTAATATTAATCAACATTTATTAACCATTTCCCCAATAGGGGTGTATCCTTCGACGACCATTAATGAGGAATGATGTCACTAACTCCCACTTGTCCATTTCTAGACATGGCATGTCACAAAATTATAATCGGGCTCTCATTCATCAACTTATGTCCTATCACTTTAAATACATGAATGATACACAACAAGGGTGGAATAATTTCGTGGTAAAGCACAATGGAGGTGAGGATTCCTCCTCACCTAGCTGCCTCTGGTTTCTCTGTGCAGAGAGTCCAGTGGGATCGGGGGTGAAGACGCTTACTATGTTTGATGTTGGAGGTAGCATTGATTGTTGCTTCAAGTCTATGATTGGAGTCAATTTTGAGGTATTGGGAGTGACAGGTCTTTGTTCTATGGTTGATGGTCACATTTCACGCTTTGGTGTCATAAGGGTATCCTTATGAGGAGTTTTAGTTATGTTATTAACTATGCTCAATCAATGTTCTTTGTTTTATTCCTCCATGCTACAAAATTTGGGATGGTCTTTGAACTCGTGGTGGTAATTTCCAACTCAGTTCTCCAGGTTAATGATTCTATAAGTATCTCATTGCCCCATCTCTTATTGGTATGTGGTTGTTGGTATCTTGGTAGTTTCTCTGGATAGTCCTAGTGGGATGGTTTTATTGTGATGCTTAGAGGTGTTCAATATGTTCTGTGTATTGGGCTATGTCCACTTCTATAAGTCTAGGTTATTTACTATTCCAAGGAATTGAGTTTTTGTAATCTCAATGGGGATTTCCTTTCATTTGTTTTCATTTCGATATACTCAGTCAATGCCTCTATCGATTATTTTTTCTAAGTGTAGTCTACTGGATATGTGGAGTTTATGCACTTTAAG
Source organism: Pinus tabuliformis (assembly GCA_031772625.1). Taxonomy (NCBI): domain Eukaryota; kingdom Viridiplantae; phylum Streptophyta; class Pinopsida; order Pinales; family Pinaceae; genus Pinus; species Pinus tabuliformis. The sequence continues at coordinate 29,900,026 of CM062811.1, read as the reverse complement.
TGAGGTGCATCGTGAGTGTAGTTTTAAAGGTGTCACCAAGCTCATGCCCTTATTGTGTCGTGAAGTCTCCATTTTGTTTGATATTGATCTCCATTTGTGGTGTTCGGGGGATGACTTGTTAGCATTCTGCCTTGCCAGTCCTCATTTAGTGTGCAATCTCCATGTTTTTATGGTTTTCCTAGGCCCTATTTTGGGTGGTTGGAATTAAAATAATATGTTAACTAAGATTATAAAAAATATTTGAAATTGAGGTTTGATGTGGGTTTACATGGTTGTGAAGTCAATACACCAATGTTTATATGCACAAAGTTATTACAACAATATTTATCAAGTCATTATAGTTTATGGTATCTCTAAGAGAGATTTATTCAATCTAAGTGAAAAAGACAAAAACCTCTATACAACCATAAAAGATAACCCCAATTAACAAATATACATTCATATATTAAACTCATTTTAAGAAAAAATGATGTACATCATAATCTTAATGTCACAAAACCACAAAATATAATAATAAAAAATATAATCTCAAATATATTACCTCTATATATATTCTAAAAATGAAATCATATAATTGTTTAACAGATCTCCAAAAAATGCTTAATGGAGTTATTCCAATATTTGATAAATCTCTCATTAAAATATGTTTACAATTTTTTTTAAAGTTCCGCGAATCATAATCTATCTAAAACCTCATAAACTAAAATATTTTTACATTTTTTTAAATTATATATAATAATTCCAATCATAAAAATATTCTAATTTTTTCTTTTTAAATTAAAATCTTTATAATAATTTTAACTAAAACTTAAAAGAATCTTCTTTAATTATTACAAGATTTGAAAAGAATATTTTCAATGATTACGAGATTTTAAATATTTAGGTTGCACTTATATAGAATAAACCTTTTAAAGTAATATTTAATTATCAATAACTATTAAATGGTTGATATATATTTAACGTGCATTAAATACTTAATGCATATTTTGAGTAGTTTGAGATTTATTTTAAAAGTGAAAATGTGAAAATGTGTTTTAAACTTTCCAATTTGATTAGAAAATATTTTTGTTTATATATATATATATATATATATATATAATTTTTATAATTAATAATAAAAACAATAATTTAAAATAGTTGTAGGTGAATTTTTCTATTAATAATTTGACATATAAAATATATAAGCTAGGTATTTTAATGCATATTATAAATTATGTATTAATATTAATCAACATTTATTAACCATTTCCCCAATAGGGGTGTAGCCTTCGATGGCCATTAATGAGGAATGATGTCACTAGCTCCCACTTGTCCATTTCTAGACATGGCATGTCACAAAATTGTAATCGGGCTCTCATTCATCAATTTATGTCCTATCACTTTAAATACATGAATGATACACAACAAGGGTGGAATAATTTTGTGGTAAAGCACAACGGAGGTGAGGATTCCTCCTCACCTAGATGCCTCTGGTTTCTTTGTGCAGAGAGTCTAGTGGGATCGGGGGTGAAGACCCTTACTATGTTTGATGTTGGAGGTAGCATTGATTGTTGCTTCAAGTCTGTGGTTGGAGTAAATTTTGAGGTATTGGGAGTGACAAGTCTTTGTTCTATGGTTGATGGTCACATTTCACGCTTTGGTGTCATAAGGGTATCCTTATAAGGAGTTTTAGTTATGTTATTGACGATGCTCAATCAATGTTGTTTGTTTTATTCCTCCATGCTACAAAATTTGGGATGGTCTTTGAACACATGGTGGTAATTTCCAACTCAGTTCTCGAGGTTCATGATTCTATAGGTATCTCATTTCCCATCCCTTATTGGTATGTGGTTGTTGGTATCTTGGTATTTTCTCTGTATAGTCCTAGTGGGATGGTTTTACTGTGATGCTTAGAGGTGTTCAATCTATTTTGTGTATTGGGCTATGTCCACTTCTATAAGTCTAGGCTATTTACTATTCCAGGGAATTGAGTTTTTGTAATCTCAATGGGGATTTCCTTTCATTTGATTTCATTTCAATATACTCAGTCAATGCCTCTATCGATTATTTTTTCTAAGTGTTGTTTACTGGATATGTGGAGTTTATGCACTTTAAGTGAGGTGCATCGTGATTGTAGTTTTAAAGGTGTCACCAAGCTTATGCCCTTATTGTGTCGTGAAGTCTCCATTTTCTTTGATATTAATCTCCATTTACAGTGTTCGGGGGACGACTTGTTAGCATTCTGCCTTGCCAGTCCTCATTTAGTGTGTAATCTCCATGTTTTTATGGTTTTCCTAGGCCCTATTTTGGGTGGTTGGAGTTACCTCTAGCTTTAGATACCATCCCTCCTCGTCAAAGGTAGGCAAGTTGAAGACAGGGAGCTAGCCATGTTCGTCCTCAAAATCAGAGACTCTTCACTTGGGAATCTGTTGCATCATTTTTTGACAATTTCTCTCTAAATATATGAAAGGAAATTCGTTAACTGGAATCACAAGAGCTTGTAGAAAACCCTTACTTTTTTGATTTGAAAGTTCGAGGAAAGGGTTTATGATGGCTCCGAGACTTAGGAAGGTTCAGGAAGAGGAGATTGTATTTTCTACATTCCCTCTTGGTTCACCAACAACTCGATACACCTCTTCACATTGTTTTAAGAGACAAACAGGTCGAAAATTATAAACTCTTTGCAGGGCACGAGGATATTAAATGACTTTTAAGGAATATCTATTATTTTCTTGATGATATTAATGCTCATCTAAGTAGAGTGGAAGGTTATGGGTGTTGGACTTGGCTTTAGGAACCTTTCAGACTCTCCTAAAGGCACTACTGATCCACCTGCTATAATCCTAAAAATTTTATAGTTCTCTCTTCAGATTAAAAGGCATGAATGCTTTTGAAAAAAAATTCTTCTCTTCAGGAGAATTTATAGTATCAATTTTTCTTCATGTTTATGGTCAAGAAATACGCTAATGGTGCTATGGGACAATACTTGGTTGGTTTTTGCTTCCTCTCTAGCCATAATGGCTCTTGCTCATGGATTTTGATGGTTGGTTCTCATCTCCTCTCTTCTCACAATGGTTTTGATTCATGGCTATTGCACGACACTCGCTAGTTAGTGGCAAGTACTTGGACAAATTGCTATATCCATTATTTTTGTTAGTTACAAGTAAAGTCTACTGGATTGATTCATGGTGATCTAGATTGCAGTTTTTTTTTGGGTTTTGGCAATTAGTGACTTGTTATGTTGGTCATTTTGGTTCTCACTTATAAGTTTGCCTTATGTTTTGTTCAACACTCAAGTTATGATGTTCTAGTTTGTGGAAGAGCTAGTGCTATGTGCCTTGCATGTTGATGATCATTGTGTGCTTGATCTCGCTATCTCTTACAAGGCTTGTATACAATCTTTTATATTAATAGAAATCTCTTGCATCAGTTCACAAAAAAAATATTTATCAACCATTTAATTTATAAAGTTAATAATCACAAATATTTTCTTTTAATTTGCTATAAATGTAATATTTGCCAAGAGGTGTGTAAATAAAGTATCATGTGGGTTCCTAAAAGGCATAGAAGACTAGGGTAATTGCCAATTCCTCTGCTTCACAAAAGAGAAAACACATTTTTTCTCTCACACACATATACAACTCCGAAGATACTTCTGTGTAAGTCAAATTTCTTTATCAGGAACACAACTGCACATATCCTGAACATTTTCCATTATCAACTCAATCACAAAATTCTCCTTAACCGCGACATTTGCCACAACTATATCATAGATATCTTGCTAGATTTCTTGTCTAAGCTAGAACCCACTAATTGGAAGCAACTGAGCATGACATTCACTCATCACAGAGTCATGGAAGACACCCAAACATTTTCTATAGTTTTGTGTCAGACGTGATGATTTCTGCCATTACTAATTGCCCAGCTCTTATTCCATCTACATGAGATGCCCTCTGACAGCCCGTGACCAAAATACTAATATTTTCATTTTGTATTTATCGCAGCAGTGCAATAGCTAACCAGCAACGCGTGTCCAGAGAACATATATTCGTTTGGTATTTATCCATCCCTACTACACATACCTCGAAAATGCAGTCTCTGTTGGATTGTGGTTTACAAACCGCCCCATTTTGTTTGATATGATATTATTATTTAAGTCTTGAATGCCTGGCCTGACTCGCGACCGGCTCCAATAACTTTGCCACCTTGTGCCCATGTAAGCTGCTGTATTGCGATTCACTCTGCTTCCTCGACCTTTTGTTTAAACAAGTATTTAGTAGATTACGTAATATCGAGACAATGATATGAGTAGTTGTTCCAGTGCAGAATTGAGATTGTTGGATGGAACCCATCGCTATGATCTCAAGTGGAATTGCTATTGTTCAGATTTTCTGCAATTAGGTCTTGTCCTCTACTCTACTCGCCTTTTCCTGACAATAAGTAACAGGCACGGCTTTGGACAGGACAGCCACTGTTGGTGTGTCTGTGTGTCTCAATGGAATTTGTTGGAAAAGCCACATCTCCAGTACCGGGTTTTTTCATAACTTCCGCCTGTTGGCTCTTCAGATCTCGGGGTTCGAAGAGTTTCTCGAAAGCAAATCCTGGTAACAGTAGCTCATCCTTTTCTGCGCAGAAAATTCAGGAGCGGTTACCTGCAGTTAGGCTGAGTGTATTAGCTGAAGAAGCGGGGATAAGATCAAATTTGTGCTGTATTTTCTTCAGGCACGAAGACATAAGTTGCTACATAATTCCCAGTAGGAAATGAGATATTTTGAAAATAATGGAATTATAACTAGCTTCGGGGTGGTTGTGGAGTCGTATCCAAGGTTCCGTTAGGGCTTCTACTAAAAGTCGGATGGAACACTTGCATCATTGGTTGGTTATAATCATTAAGACGTGATTATTAAAATTCAAAAGTTATTTTAAAATTTAATGAGAATTTTGTTAAAAGGTTTGAACCTTGTTTTATAGTTAAAAAAAATTACGAAATAATTAAAATATAAAATCAATTGAAAATTATAAAAAATATATAAAAAAAAATAACATTATTGAAAAAGTATGAATACCTTTTACATTCATTTAAGTAAATTTTGTGAAAGAAAAATTTAATTTAATTATTTTAATCATTATTAGTTTAAATTCATTATAATTTAAATTTATTAATTATAAAAAATGAGTGGTAAATTTTGTTTTTCTTTTAATTTCATGTTATATATTCATTTATTCATATTAAATCATAAAAAAATTATAATTTAAATTTGATTATGTGTTTTATAAATGTGAGTTTGAAATTAATTTATATTAAAACAATCATATTTACTTTTTAAATAAATCTGGTTGGTGTATATTTGTGCATATCAACAACAATTAATCACATATGGAATTACATTAATAAATATAGTTAAAATATGTCATAATCTTTAATGGTCGTTATTATTATATTAATAATTTTTATTATTAATAATATATTCCTCAATATTAATTAAAATTATTATCATTATTAATATATTAAATACTAATATCTATTTATGTATCTATATATATGATGATGATGATGGTTAACGTCCGCTGAGACCAAACAATGGTCTATCGGACCTAAAGAAACAAATTATTTATTTTGATTTAAGATTTTATTCCTATGCTCAAAAATCTTAGAGAGAAGCCTCCCGAGCTCACTATAATTTTGACATTGTAAAAGGCTAGGAAGGTCAGTGTTGTAACAAAGATTGTGAAACTGAGATCTAATGTGGTTATACGCGGGGCACTCTAAGAGGAAGTGGTTTTGATCCTTGATGTTCCTATTCTCACATATATGGCAGATCCTTTCCATCCATGGCGTTTTAGGAACTGCCCAACGACCTGTTTCACTATGGAGCTCATGAGAATTCGTTCTAATCTTTGCTATATTAATTTTCTTCTTTGAGCTAGTTAAAATAGAGAGATACGTTTGATCTTCTAGTGTGGGGTTGATGACCTTCTTATAATAACTTAATTTTCTTTTATCAGCTAAATCTTTCTCACACCACATTTTTTCTTTGATTAGAAGTAACAATATTTTTAATGTTATTTATGTTTTGCAATGCATTATTTATATATCATTGTTATAATTATTAATATTTTAATAATCAATTTTGTAATTATTAATTATTAACTAATTTATTTAATATTATTAATAATTTTAATAATAGTAGTAATAATCAAGTTTCACTAGCAAAATGAGTTGAGAATGAGCCTCGTTACCAAGGCAACCCAGGATCAAGCCTCACGGAGGTTGTTGCACCTATATTAGGGGGAGGAGACACGTTAAAATCCAATCAGCTTAGGGCTGGTGTGGCCTAGGCTGAGTGCGATGCCCGCGTGGATTTGACAATATAGATGGCTTTTCAAGCCACGCGTCAAGCCTAGATAAACACATATCACTTGACAAATAATAATAATAATAATAATAATAATAATAATAAATTAAGTTTATGAATAGATAAAATGAATAATTATATTAAAAGCATAAAATATTAAATATTAAAAGTATAAAATATAAATAAAAAGAAAAAATAAAATATAAAAAGTAGAAATGTCAGAGGTCAGATGAGGGAGGTTGAAGATGAAACCTTTCTATTTCATAAAAACACCACTCACGTGACCGACCTTCTGACTCTTGTCTAAATCGGGGTCAGGCCGCATATTGGAACAAAATGAAAGAACATTCTTCAAATCCAACCTTTCGACTCTCATCTAAATGGGGATCAGGTAACGTATTGGAATAAAATGAAACAACGTTTTTTGAAGCCGACCTCTCGACATTCGACTTTCGTCTTTGCCCGACCACGCTGCATGTTGAGGTCACACTATCCCCTATCATAAACAATATTTTAGCACTGTCCTAACTTTCAACCACTCGACTGGCCACTACTATCCAACTTCTGCTTGCCCATATTCCGACTACTCGGCTAGCTTCAATTTAACACCGTCCTAACTTTTGACAAAATTAAAAAAATATTCAAATGTGCAAATTAGAGGTCGAAGGTCGGGGCTTTCTATTTCTTAGAAACATTTAACAGGTTTCTAACTTTTCGACTCCCGACTACAGTGGGATGGGAAAACATATCTGAACAAAATAAACAAATATTATTCACACCTGACTTCCCAACTACTGCCCCGTGTCTCGCCCAAACCACGTCGGAGTTCAGGATTGTGGTCGCCATTTAGAGAAACTTGAATTTAATAGCATGGCAACTTTTGACTATTTTACTACGTTTTGCTCTGAATAGAAATAAGATATTTTATTTTTTGGTTTGCGTGCCAACCATAATTATTTTTATATATATATTTTTTTAAAGCAAATCTCGATATGGCAAGTCATTATGTTTCAAAAAAAAATTCCCCCAACTCGGACCATATAACCTCACCTCAATTTTCCCATGTAAGTGGTTGAAATGTCCGATATGGCAAGTCATTATGTTTCAAAAAAAAATTCCCCCAACTCGGACCATATAACCTCACCTCAATTTTCCCATGTAAGTGGTTGAAATGTCTAGTCACTTGAATGAATAATTAACATGTTTCATGCGAATTAATTTTTGAACATCCCAAGGGTTTAAACAAAATTTAGCAACTTTCCTTCTTTCCATTCTCTATTTTGCACTCTCCTCTCCACAGCCTATTTACAGTGGTTCTCTAAAAATTATCCTTCTTTAGAAAGTATCAAATTTAAGTTCACCAGAAGGCTTCTCATTTTGATAAACATGCACTATCATACATAATTGCACTAGTAAATTTGATCTCTCATAGAAAGATGTTTTTTTTAAATTAATTTTCAAGGCACAACATGGGCAAGGAAGGTAAGCTACGATGTCAAATAAGGATATACAACACATTAAGGAATGCATAAAGGGAGCTGAAATCCCGAACCAGAGGACTGTAATGTCAACGCAACTCTCATTTTCAAAAACACCTTCAAAATCCAAATGGAATGTGTGATGAAGTGGGTGTCAATTTATCATTCCTTTGAGAATAGAAGTTGGTTAAATTTCGGAGCTTCAACTGAGGACAAGAAAAACTAGTTTGAAAAAACTAGAGGTACAGAAGTGCACAAAGCTGGTGTTAGAGCGAATTTTTTTCTCCTTATTATGACATGGTTGCATGGGCAATGCAACATCTAGATTTTCCTACCCACACTATATTATACTACAAAAAAAATGTTATAGCCTCTTGGAATTTGCAATTACTTTCAGTGATTTACAAGCCTAGTGCTCCCAAAGTTCTCTTGAACACCCAGTTTCTCGAAAACTTCAACAACACAATATTTAGGAAGTATGAAGGGAATTATAACAAAGTTGTCAAACATTGGTTACGAGAATATACAAAAGGCTTTAAACTTAAGGCATAAAAAGAATATTCGGTCACCATTTTCAAAAGACCCACTGGGTTTCTCATTAAAATGTTGTCCCATTTATATGAAGAGAAAGGCCTAGAGCATTGCAAACTGCGATGCATGGCTTTAATACACAACCTACTCAGTGATTCAAAGCATGTCGATTGGGACGAAACTCTTTCTTAGAATTTAACAAAAGCCATTATGTTTCTCATTTTGTCTCCTCTAGGATATGAATAGTTGTTTTGCATGTCAGCCTATATTATCGATATTATCCTTACCTTTGTTTTGTTTCCTTTCATGAAATGGAATTACCTAGTTGATCGCCAACTACCTATTCAAAATTATACCCCTATTTTGTGGGAATGTAACTTCAAATTCCAATTTTATGACATTTTTAGCTATGAGATGACCCATTTCCATCAGATTTCGTTTGGAGAAAACCCTCCTAGGGTTAGTGAAGGCCTTAAAGAGGCATTTAAAGAAATATGAAACTAGTTCGTGGAATAATTATTCACACATATCAAAGTCTATGGGAGTGATGTTTGTCCTCATCTTCTTTATATATATATATATATATATATATATATATATATATATATATATATATATATATATATATATATATATATATATATATATATATATAGTGATGTTTTCCCTCATCAAAATGCCTTGAATGGTCAACCTCGTAAATTAAGAAAACTTAAAAAGAAAACCTAGTCAAACTTCCCAATTAACCTTGGAAACGTTTGCCTCAAGGATTGAGGACATGCATTTAAGGACGCTGATGAAATCAACCATGTTCGGTTTTATTCATTTCCCTTTCATGACTATGATGCTCAGGGAATCATCAATGACCATTATAAGGATGCCAGCTACATCAACACCTACACACACTAGAAGCCTCCTTTTGATGAAATTTTCATTGGTATTGATAATTTTCACCAATATTTTAAAAGAGGAAAATTGTTGACTGGGGAGGATAGAAGTAAATTGAAAGTGTTTAGACAATCTCTTTATGAGGACTTCCTTAACTAGAATGGTCTTCATACAAATACTGCAATTGAGGAGAACAAATATATCGAGATTATGAAATACATTTTCAATGATATTATTTGAGACCATGTTTCCTTTCTAAAAATAGAAGAGTCCCAACTTGAAAATGTTCTTGATGTTTGTTTTACAGCTCCAGAGATAAGCACAACAAAACAAAGATCTCTTAAAGAAAAAGAGTCGGATATCAAGATAGACCAACAGGGTCAAAGGAACAAAGAAGTCAAAGGTCAGAAACAACAGAGACCATAGAAAGAAAAAGCAACATAAAAACAAAGTTCCTCTAGCAACAATATCATTATTATGGATGGCCCAGATGTCACCACGAAGGTACATATAGATTCAAATAAAATTAATGAGGAACTTCAATATATGCATCATGATACAAACAAAGAAGAGAAAATTACCAAGACCCCTCTATCAACATTTACTTCTTACTCTCGTAGAGAAAAGGAGTTCCTTGAGCAACAAGAACAAAGTACCCAAATATGTATTCCATAGACTTCTCATGACACATCGATGACTACAATTTCTACCAAAATTCCTCTAGTCTTTTTTATTTAAATGTGTCACTGAAGTAGAAATTGTTCATGAAAGTGTTCCATCCTTGGCTGAGTATTACTTTACTAGTAAAAAAGAGTCAATTGTGAGAAAAACAAAGAAAAGAAAATTTGAAAGTTTCGAAACCATTTCATAATTCAGTTTGCAAGCAACATGAAATGTTGAGGAAAAATCTGAAGAATCCTCCTAGGCTCTAGGAGCCTTTGCCAAATATAACCAACACCATGTTGGTGAACTTTCCACTGCCTACAAGAATAGTCTACAAAAGATAAAATGTTTGTAAAGTAAAAGAGGGAAGATAAAATATTTCAATGAATAAAGTTGGCAAAACCATTCCATATCGCTTATAAGTGGGTTTGCCATTGAAATACAAAACTTATAGAATGAATACCAAAATCAATTTAGCGAATTAAAACTTAAACACTCTGTAGAGATGCAACAAATCCAAGAGGCACATGAACAACAAATTAGAATATTCAAGGAAGAATGTGACAACAACATTCTAACCATGACGACGACAATGAAGGAAGAAATTAGAACTCTTAAGTTTCAATCAATTCAAAGTTATGAAGTGGAAAATAGTCTCCATATTTTTAAGGCCTGAGAAATATAAGCCAACCAAATATTGATGATAGACCAACCTAACTTTTATAAAGAAATGGACAAGATTTTCATATTTGTTCAACAAAATTTTGATCTTCAGAGAGAATAGAATCTTTAGTCGAAGAATGAAAGTACATAAAAGAAAAATTCTCATCAATTCTTGAATTGGAGACACAACTCTAGCCTGAGAGCATCTCAAAAGTCTCCAAAATGGAGAAAATACTAAACTTTGGTTCTTTGAGTCAATGACAGTTTGAGGCAAAAGAAATCAAATAATGCATCAAAAGGGCCACAGAACATTTTCTGTCGATATGGGAGACGGGGACAAATTTTATAGAGGAATTCAATTTGTCATGATCCATATCATTGAAAGATGCAAAACCCGTCTCAATGCGACATAATCTCAAAGACAGCACCACAGATGACCAGAGAGTCATAAACAACCTCAAAGATTTGAATGAAGAAAACTTTTAAATATTTTTGTAGTTTCCCTCAGAGAAAATCAAATTGATTTCTAAATTTAGAGTGAAGTCCAAAAAAAAGAAAAGAGTTGTGCAAAATTTGATATCTATGTGTGAAGTGAATATCACTCACTATTTTTTATTTTTATTTTTTTTGTGCAGACTAACCCTGCAACCTGCCTGACACATAACTACTAGTAAGCCTCTAGGGGGCTATGATATTTCCTCCTCCCTGTAGCCCAAGTTGCAACAAGTGGGATTTGAACCTCAATCTCTCGAGTTTCAATGATTTCACATATCTTGGATTACCAATTGAGCTGCCCCCCGGGACTAATATCTCTTATTTTCATCCTATCCACTTCTCAGCAATTTCTCAGTTGTACTCAGATTAGGCTAAGTACATCAAGGAAAACACAACACATTTATTCAGTATGAAAAAATAAGAATCAAATGAGAAGGATGAAGCTTGAATGGCGTGGGAGATTTCCCTACATAAAATACTTTCGGGAAGCATAAACTTTAGAAATTTTGCTTTTTTGTAGATAAACCTTATAGATTTTATGATTCCTGACTATTGAACACACTTTTATTTTATTCAATGCTATTTAAATGACCTGTTACATTGGAGTAAGGGTCTGTATGCTAATAATGTGCAATACTTTTATTTTCTAAAATATTATTTGAACTCAAATATTTTTGAAGATGAAAACTTGGACATGAATGCCTATTCTTCCTCTGATCACTTTCATTTCTTGATGGATGTACCTTCTCTTCCGTTCTTAAGCTTACTCATGTTTACCTCTAGCTCAATATTGGCATATTGTGCTGGACAAATTTTCAGATATTCTACACCTTGTTTTCTTGTTGAGAGAAATTTTCTATTTTTGCATATGATTGCATACCTATTCGAAAGTCAAGACTGATATTCGAACTATAGTGCACTAAACTCCTATAATTTTCAACATACTTTATTTTCAACCTCTATATTACAAGATTTACATGTAAATATGTTTTCTAACATCTCTTCTTCTTCCGAAGAAATTTTTGAAGTCAAAGTTTATTCAAAATCAAAATTCCCAGTTGAATGCATATTGACCTATGGGATTGATTCGCTGTCATATCTCTCATTTATAAATGGATTTATATGGCATTCAATTCTTAACTTTATCCATGTCCATATATGGATGAATATTTCCACATTCTCTTAAATACTCCTTAGGATATGTCACACTATTTTTTTCCTCTGTCAAAGCTAATTGGTTTTTGCTCTGTGCTTGCATATCTATTTTCCACTGAACCATGAAATTGTAACTATATTGCACTAAATTTCTCATGTTTTCAAGATAGTTTCTTTTCAAGTTTCTTATTTCTGCCATTCCATGGAAACATATTTATGCAACAAGACTTGTATTTCCAATAATTTTTTTTAATAGAAATCTTTTTACAATAGAAAAGTCAGAGTTGAATGTGTATTGACCTATGACATTGATTTCCTATCACAACTTTAATTTCTTAATGTCTGTCTCTGCTACCCACTCTTGACTTTATCCATGTGTGTGCGTGGTTGAATATTAGCATATTCTCTTAAACGCTTGTCAACATATGTTAGACTTATAATTTTTCCCTGTCAAAGGAAATCATTATTTGTTCTATAATTCCATATATATTTCATAGTGAAGTGTCTTAATCAAACTAAAATGTAGATAATCACTCTCATTTTCAACATAAATTATTTCCATGTAATTTATTTGTGTAAGTACATGCAAATATATTTTTGGAACAAGGTTTATATTTCAACATGAAAATTTTCAAGTTAAAACTTTTTGTACATAAAAAACTATCTTGAACGTCGATTGTGCCACCACATTGATTTGTTGTCATGAGTTTTATCTCTTAACGAGTGTGTCTTGTATTCAATTTTTAACTTTATCAATGTATATATGTTCTTGTATAAAAGGATATTATCTTCAACACTTATCAACATATCTTTCTGTCTATTTCTTTCTGTGAAAGTAATTTGTTATCTATTCTCTCATTGCATATCTATTTCATAGTGAAGGTTGTTATTAAAACTATAAGTCACTTATCATTTATGTTTTAATCATAGCTTCTTTTCAAGTAACGTTTTTCTATCACCACATGCAAATATATATTTGGAACAACATTTTTTATTTCCCAATCAATTTTTGTAGTGAAATCTTTTGTAAAACAAAATTGTGAGTTGAATGCCTATTTAGCTATCACACAAATTTCCTGTCTTCAATATATTTCCTACTCAGTTGTTGACTTTATTCATGTCTAACTCTACTTGTATATAACGATATTTTGTTGAACACGTTTTACCATATATTCCACTTTATTTTCCTTGTCAAAGCACATTATAATGTGTTATGTGATTAGATATATTTTTTACTATGAACCTTGACATTCAAATGAAAATGAACCTAATTGTTCTCCTTCTCAACAAAAGTTCTTTCCAAGAAATGTATTTTCTAGCAATAAATGCAATGATATTTTCTATATAATATTGCAATTAAATAAAATAAATGTGTTACAATGATATTATCTTTAATCGTTCCTCCGCTTTCTTCCAAAGTGTGACATATGAATTATTTTTCATTTTAGAAAAACGTTTAAAATAAAAAGGTGGTGAAATATATAAATAATCCAACAATTTCACTCTTGATATAGTTGCAAATGTCAAATCCTACCTCTCTCTATCTCCTGCGTCAACAATGGATCATTGCAAAGTCATGCCCCGCAGTTTGTGTATATTGAACACCCACACCATTTTTAAAGGTATTTTTTTAAGATCGTATTTAACAATAGGTGTTATAGGCACAATGATTGGACAATTTATATCAAATGGAACACCTGTGTAATTCTAAAAAATAATTGTAGCAAAACTAGAAATTCAAGCGTGTTTGAATCAGGCATATAGTAGATACCATCAACATATCTAAGCACACCATTTACCATCCCAACTTCAACCCACAAATTACATGTCAACATGGCACACTCCACAAAAGAACAACACATGCTCCAAAACATCATCATCATTGTCAACTATTTGTGTTCTTCTGGTCTATTCTACAAGACACATCACAATTGGACAATTCAATAATTTGAGCATCTTCCAATTGTAGATGTTGTCCAAATTATTTGTTGAAAACAGGTGAGCTGATGAATTAAATCAACTCTTTTCCTATGTACGTAGGCAATTGTCAACACGTGACATGAGAATATCTCAATCATACAGAGTAGATACTGCATTTCTGATATTGGTTAAAAGATTGTGAAAAGACATTTGTCTAAAATCATCTACCTACTGTCTGGAGATTTTATCCAAAGTGACAACAATATTGAAGCTTTCCAAAAATAATTTCCCTGTTGTTCTACTTGCATACAAAGGTTTATCATTGAAATGAAGAATCTTCCCTAGTCCACCCACAAGAATCATCGACCTGCCACCAAAAGAAGAGTCTATCTTTTTCTCAGGAAACACTTGTAGAAAACATGCATCTATCTATATAAACAATGTCAGACCCATAAAGCTCATGTTGTCAATTAGAACATAAAAAATATGCATTATTTATTCTTGAAACATTACTACGAATTGGACATTCAATGATTTCATATATTTTATATGAATTTTTAAAGTTGCGTGTATTATTTTTCCATGTATATTGAAAGCAACAATGCTAGTAGGAGTGAGGAACAACAATGGACTTATATCAACCATTGTAGAACCATAAAGAGAATGAGAAATATAATGAACTAGAGAATACTTTCTAGGTATAGTTGTTCCTTGAATAATCATTTTGAAAACATCATTCCTTTCAACATCAACAAAGTGGTGTAAAATGATCTCAAAAGAAGCTCATTTTTCTTAGATAAAGAGAAATGTGGCACTATTTTCTCCCCAATTTAGTCACCATTAACAAGATCTATTGTCTAAACATATTTTATAAAATGGATAGCTCATTCCAAAATTTAATTTGGAAAATTATTTCCTGACAATTATAATCAACATCGTAATACATTCTTCTAAGATTGTCAAGATAGGAAATGGTTACATTGTTTGGAGAAATAATACAAGAAATAACATACCATTCTTCATAATCTCTATCAACGTTATCTTCATGAACAAGGGGATCAAAATCCTCTCTTCATTACTGTCATTTGGCAAATGGACCTAATCAACATGCCACGGATGATATCTCAAACTCCTCCAATTCTCAATGATAGTTTCACTTGAAATACCTATATATATAAATAAATGTGACAAAACGTCTTGTACAAAAGAAAATCGATCTAGCAAAAGGTTTGAAATTCTTCTGCCCCGTCATTCGGAATAGCATAGAACTGTAACCACACATGAACAATAACATGCACATTACATGGTCTCCATTGCTCTTGCCTTCTATCACAATCATAGCTTCATGATATTTTTATTTCTAGCAAACAAAAATACTCCAGAAAATGGGGGCGGTGTTGATATAGATAGAAAAATTTTCTCTCACATGAAATTTCATTAGATTGCATCAACAATCTTTGGAACACTTTCTTGCCAATGTTCAATGCAACAAATTTGGGACTACACACAACAAGAGGAAGCTTTAACAACATATGACATGTTTTTTACACTCTAATGTTACACTCAACAAGTGTTTCTGCAAGAAACCTTTTATATGCAGACAATAAAGGAGTGTCAAATCCACCTACACTTTCAACCCTTGTCAAGATTTCATGATAAATTTCAAATATTATGTCTAATTTCGAAGAATATTTTGCTATATATTTCAAAATTGCATGTCGTGAAACAACTGCTTGATAATTGACATTTTCTCGCAACATAATTAGAAGATTCACATTGTCCACATTTAAATGATCATCATTCTGTATTGCTTCATATTTATTTCTCCCTTTTTCATCTATGTACATTGTGGAGTCATCATGCACCTCCCATGGAGAATCATAAAAACATGAAAGGATAAGCCCTTTTTTACATAAACATGAATCAACACTGCATTTTGTGTGTCTTTTCACTTTTTTGACCAAATGTTCATAATCTCCATTAGGATTGCATGAAAAAAACTATGAGTTTTTCAAAACGCATGGATCATCATTAACCGACCGAGGAACCATGAAATTAAAATGGTGTATGTCATTTTGATTCCACATTGTTACATATTTGTCAAAGTAGGACTTCACTTCATGAACACCTGAAGGGTCGGTCCAACCTAGTGTTTCCATATTCAGAGCTCTTGGAAGCCATAGGAAACTATGGATGTTCTCTGAGCCCTTGTGCTACCACTCATACCTACCAAAAAAAAAACTTCTACCTAGCATATAAAAACCAACCAAAATAACAAACACATCATTCCAAACCTAGAGACAATACATCAAAAGAAACAACTATGAACTTATACTAGAAGTCTTTAGATTTAATATATTTCATAAGAACCAATTCATGGAATATATTAAACCCTTGGCACATGTACAAAGAAACTATATGTTGGTACTAAATAACATTCTCACTTTATTTCTCATGTTCATTTTGTGGATGGAACCATGTCATTGAAGGCATAAGACAATGCAAGTCATGCCACTTAGTGTTAGCCACACTCAACGTAAAAAAAAAAGTTGGGAAGCCCAATTGCATGATCATGTCGATCGGTTCAGAATGACACTTTATCCAATATTCCCTTGTACCCTAAGACAATAATTAAAATGCATTAATTTCTTACCCAACTTATTGTTATGCAAATCGATGAGATGTTCACACAACTCTTGAACAATTGTTGGTGCAGTCTCATGAATATTCTTTTTCAAAAAGAAATAAGTTGTTCCCTAGCTATGATGACACATAATCATATTCAATAGGAAATACTGAAACCAATGATGGCTTCCAAATATTTGATTACAATACCTATGTAGATGCAAACCATATTCATGCATTTTAACATTACAAATACGTGGAAGCAACCAATCAACATCACCAGTGGGAAGGCCATGTCTAGAAACCCTTCAGTGTTATATTCATTGAAGGAGGATCTGTCAATATATGGCCATTCCACTGCTTCATCACTTCTAAAATCTGCACTTACAATGAATCTTCCTATCTTTTCCACTTCCTTGTACTCATTTGGCATGAAAAAAAGAAATGATGATGGATGGAAGCACTTACTAGCCCAAACATTTCAATCTCCTCATCGGCTCTCCCTATTTCACCCATATCAATTTCAACAGCTTGTAGTCTACTAGACACATCAGTTAGTCATTCTAATAGAGTAGCCACATAATCCATATCAATTTCAACATCCTTATAGTATTTATCCTTCTGAATTTCGTATACCAATGGATCCATCACATGTTGTATCTTGACATAACATTCATAGTACTTCAAATCATTATCGCATCTTCTAAAAATTAGAAAATCAAGTTCCTCTACATGTCGTCGAAGCTTCTTTACAATCAAATATATATCTCATGGAAAAAAATTTGTATGTCAACTCTATTTATACAGACCACCATAAGCATGTGTCACCTGTAATATTTGATTCACTTGTGCAATTAGCATTTCTTCAACCTGCATCAAAAACTCCTAGGACCTTGGGTTTCTCATTGGAATCCATGTTATTAAATCAAGAGAAATGGTGAGCACCTCTCTCACTCTTAGATATTTTACAAATGAGCCCTTCATGCCATCTCACAACTTGTATATGAGGATAAGATTCACTACAGACTCGACACATTTTTGCAGAAACCAAGTTATCAATCCTAGAACGAAACGTTTTATGCACCTCAATCATCTCTCTACTAAAATCATGGCGACCACTTCCACTTTCTCCATGAACCAATACTCCATATTGAGGATGATTTGAAACAACCTATTTATTTTGAGCATTGGATTGAATATTTCTTTACATAAATATATGGGAATCTACTCTTTTATATTGATTATAGTTGGGTTCATTCTGGTTACATAAACTAAAATTCATAATGCCAAAATTAAACATCTAGAAAATTTCAGCTTAGTAAGTTTAATAGATAGAAAACATACATTTTCTTTCCCTTCGTGCTAATGGAGCTGAACATGACCAGTTGAAAAATGTTGCCTTGGTTCTGAATTTACCTCTCGACCATTGTTCACTCCTATATTGCTTTGCAAAAAAAAAGTATTAAAAGATGCATCTAGTAATTTCCAAATACATATTAAAATGTTAAAATGCGAGGAAAATTAACCCACTTGCACCACCTATCCTATCCGATGAGACAAAATCTCCATATATTTTCTAATGATAACAATATTTTTCACACACTTTCTTGTAAAAATGCTTGTTCCGACATTCGCAACGGGCTGTGAAAATTATCAACCATACTAGCAAGCATAATACTATTAGAAGAAACATTATATTCATGAAATCTAACTTGACCAAGGCACCAATTTTGTGTTCCTTTCACCTGTGTTTCTCCACTAATATTCCTTCGAACATTATTCTACACAAGGCAATGAAAGAAGAAAAAACAAAACAATTAATATATTTCAATCACATGTAAAATTCATATCAAAACAAAAATACTTCTGGCACATTTTCTCTTCCAAGAGACTAAGTGCAAACAGAATCGATCGAGTTGCGATATTCACTATATATTTGCTCGAAGGAATGGTTGACCTCACATTGCCATAAGAGTGACCCAAATTTCCTTCCATGTCACCAAGCATAATGATAGCATAAATGAAACTGGATGCTCCAAATTGCTCAGTTCCATGAATGTTCCCATGTTAAAATACTCCATTTCTTCCATTGTCTGCAGAGGAACCATCATTCTCACTTTAACAAACACTTTCCTTGTACATACAATGTTCACAAAGAACACTATAGTTAGAAAATTTTCGTTCAACAAAACAATTTCAACATGTTCAACATTCGTACAAAGGAACAACTAAATAAAATATTATTCCCATCATACTACTCATATTCCCATACTTACAATTGTCAACTCCATCATGTTGATGATTTATTGAATTTCTTATTTTTTCTTGGTATGCAGCTCTTTTGTGCACATTTACTGCATCCTTGTTTTATAGATACCATTACCATTGATACTCATTGACTCTCTCACATGAACTTGGTGACCAAGCTCATCAAGAACTACACTTTCTTGTTCGTTCAGTTAACAATTCTACAACAAATTTCAATTCTTTTTTAATTTCACTTTTCAATCTTGTTTCCCATCCCACATCCTCAAGAAATTGAAGTGTTTATATTCAAATACTTTATACATGAAGTAAATTTCAACACTAAAAAAATAAAATACTAACAATAACCCTTCAATATTACAAAGACATACATATATATAAACAACATCTCAATTACTACAATACATAGAAAAATACCATTTGCACAGTCTCATATAAGCAATACCAAATGACTCTACACAATCCATAGATACATAACACAAATTTAAATTGAAGCACATTGTTTGATCTGCAAAATAGTAGATCAATACAAATAACATCCAACAAATTAAATGAGAAATTTACATGGCTATCGCCTCATGGAAAAATCGAAATGTGACGTTCCTAGGCCCACCAACCCATACGAAGGGGGGGTTGCCATTGTGGAATTGGCACTCCGAACACACAATTATAAAAATAAGACCTCCAATTCTTGACTTAATGTTTTCTACAATTTTTCTTACACTTAAAATGACCTATGACATCACAACCATCTCCATAAGTCAAACTCAGTGATGCAAAATGCTACCTCCATAGGGCCTCTACATTGGGAGATCTTTCATCACAGGGAGCACACTAATTTACTCAACCTATTTCCTTATTCCACCTGGAATTGCATCATAGGTCCATGTGCCAGTCAGAATCATGGAGTGGTCAAGCCTATTCTAACTTCCTCGGTTCCTTCCCACTTATCTGAGTTCGATGCCTCATCTTCCACATCATTGTATTCAGTGTTATAATCTTTCTTGATAAACCTCCCCACCATAGCCAAAGTTCCTACCTCGCACCTCCTTTAGCACTCGACCTAACATGGTCTTCCTCTCTGTCCTTCGACATAGTCGGGGCCAACTCTCTTCTCCCATGCCCCTATTCTTTCACACCCCTCCTGACTTCTCACCTCTAACCTCAGCTTCAGAGCCTCACTTCGCAAGGGGTCCATTTATGACAAAACAAGTTGTTGTTCCACCCCAGTAACCAATTAGGTGTTGCCACACATACATTCCACTTCTGAAAAATCAATGCCCTTGTCCATCTCAACAGACAACCAATAATTGCATCATGTAGGGTTTACCTCTCGAGGGAATTGTAGGTTTTACCCAATCAACACTATAAATCTAGAGCACTCCTCTCTTAGCCACATCGAACTGACTCTCTACCTTCACCATGGATCAACTAAGTGACCCCTTCCTTCACATCTCTAATTCATGAGAGGTTCCACACAACCCCATATCGACAATGTTTCTTCATGCCAACAACTTTTGGTATTTGAGACATTCTTCGCTGCTACCCTTTTTAACCTCGACCCTACATTCGTTAATGTATTCTGGAGCCTCCTACATTCCTCGAACTCAGATGACCACTTCCAAGAATTGCTCTTTCGACGCTCCAGTGACCATTATTCACCACGAGTTGGTGTGGACTCTTGAAGGAGTTACACTTCTTGTGGCACACGTCATTTGTGTGAGGACCCTTATCAAGCCTCAAAGAAGCTCTATTCTGTTGTGCAAAATCTTCTTCTAGTTGGCCACCAAAGCAAGGATGCTAGCGGAAGATACCTAGTTTTCTTAGGCTGGCGAACCCTTATAACAAGTGCATGAATGCACCATCATACATAGAAGAAGAAATAACTTCGTCCATGTTGACACAACTTTCTCTCTACACTAACATGACTTAGAAGTGGAAACATCAATAGTCGAGAAGAACACTCAGACCCCTCCCATATAGGGGGTCTACATGTAAACTTTTACATTAAGAAATGGGTCTCTAAGACTTGTGTTTTCTTCTAATTTTTAATCCACAGTCTTGCGACCTTCACTACGGCCCATAGTGTACCCTCCTACTTCGTATTTAATTATGTGTTACTTCTTAGTGAAGTGAAGATTTTAAAAATAAATGCCATTCACCTTAGAGTTACCACTTTACCTTTATTAATGTGTGCTTCATTATACACCGGCATGCCATGGATAGGAACAAATGAAAAAACCCACTGGTTACTTATAACATCCAACCAGTAAATAGTGTAGCCACAAAAAGAGTAATTATCATGATCTTTGTCTAAATATAACCAAAAAAAGATTCCCTTTGTGAAAGATAGCCTCCTTTAGAGGCATTACACCACCAAAAGGTAGTTTAGTCCTTCTCCAGACCATGTCTACACTCATGCAATTAAAAAAATGTGATTCCATGTTTTTGCACACATGTTTTAGCACAACCCAATCATATTTCCACAGATTGAATTTTTCCAACAAAGAGAAGAATCCTCTCTCTCCAATACTCACACTCCCAATATTTCTAAAGGTCTTTGTAAAAGTTTTTAATATGAAATAATTATTTGAATGCAAAGATCTTGTAGGTGCAGTGAACAAAACCATTGATCCAATAATATATTGAATTATGTATCCACATTCCAGAAATGGAAAATCCAAGAGATGTTTTTCCTTTGTGATTAAGGTAAGATCCAACAAAGAAAATATCCTCAATATTGACTAGCAAAGAAATAAATACAAATTATTTTCCTCTACATCCATCGTAAGAAGTAATAAAAACCAAGTTTTCCAACACAACACTCCATTCTTTACAAACCAACTGAAATTTTATCAACACTAATAGAATAAGCCAACGGAATACAAGCTCAAGAATCTCAAATGCAAAAAACTTCCAAATACTTGGAACCATTGGAAAATCACAAATTTCTTGAAACCAAACCAAACATCACATGTTACAGTGAAAATGATAAAAAAAAATCCTAAAAGAAACTCATCTTGTTGAACATTCAAATAAGAAAATCTAAAATGCTAAAAAATATCCTTCGCAAACATTTGAAAACAATTTTAAAAAAATTCACATTCTTGAAAAAAAAGTATTTTCTCTAATGATCTGTCATTAGATGATTTTCTCTCCATATTTAACATGCAACCATGATCTGGTTCTTCAACTTGTGCTGATGATGAACCACACTTGTTGTTTCGAAACATGTCGAAAAATGTATTATAATGTGATTTCCGCCAAAAACTCTTCTCAAAAAACTTGATATGGATCACAAAAGCCTGAATTCTACAAGTATTTTCTCTCTCAAAACATCATTTCAACTAACAATGTTTAGGAAATAACATTACCAACAAAAAAAAAATATAGGATTTTGTGAATACGGCGAAAACATTGTACGTTGGGATCGGCCTCCCCTCCAACTAAGTTCTACACAACACCATCCTTAATTTTGACTACCCCACTGTCTTCAACTCCAACCTCCAATACAATATTTTCTTTATCCATTTCAGTGTTAGCAATAACTTTCTCTTACTTTCATCTTAAACATGCAAACTATCATATTAAACATGCTAAAAAAATATAATTCGCAAGTATTTGTTAAAATAAAACATTATATTAACACATTTAAAATAAAAAATTTCATTCTTTCATTCTTGCATTGCATTTAAAAAAATTATTTTCTTAAAATAACATTATATTAATACATTTAAAATAAAAATTTGCATTCTTGAAAGAAAACATTCATTTTTTCTTTTGATTTTTTTTCCAACTAACAATTCTTTCAAAACAACATTATCAAAAAAATAAATAATTAAAAAATAATATTTTCTAAGTGCGCAAAAAATGTTGTGCTCTAGGGTCAGCCTCCCTTCCAACTAACTTCTACACAACACCATCCCTACCTCTGACCACCAACACAATATTGTTTTTATTGGTTTTTGTGCCAACAATCACTTTCCCTTCCTTTCATCTTCTTAAGCATGCAAATTATCATATTAAACATGCTGAAAAATACCCTTCGCAAACATTTGTTAGATGAAAAAAAAATCAACATTATATCAATGCATTTTGAAAAAAAAAAAATTCTAAAAAAAAATTATAATTTCTCTTTTAAGAAGTCTTTTCACCTAACAATCCTTCAAAAATAACATTACTGTAAAAAAAAATAATTGAAAAATAAAAACACTTTATTAAGACAATTAGAAGAAATAATCCATTTATGAAAACTCATTTTCCTTTTTAAACATATTTTCGACTAACAATTCTTGTAAAATAACATGACCAAAAAAAAATGATAAAAAAATAAAATTTTGTGAGTACAACAAAAATGTTGCATGACGAGGTTAGCCTCCCCTCCAACTAACTTCCACTCAACACCATCCTCATCTCTGACCACTCGACTTTCTTCAGCTCTGACGATGAATACAGTATTGTTTTTATTGATTTCCATGTCATGAATCACTTTCTCCTACTTTCACCTTTTTAAACATGCAAATTATCATATCAAACATGCTAAAAAAATGTCCTTTCCAAACTTTTGTTAAAACAAAAAAAATGTTTTTAAAAATAACCTTATATCAAGACATTTTGAAAGTTTTTTTTTCCTTAAAAACTTTATGGTAGTGTGCACACTACGTTGCACGTTGGTGTTGGTTTCCCTGTCCAACTAACTTCTATGCAACAACGCCCTGCCTTCTAACTACCTGACTGACTTCATGTCCAACCACAAGTACACCACAATGCCTTCTATGTCGGGGTCGAGGTAGTGACTGCAATAAAATCGTATGCATTTCCATCCCGCCTTTTGACTACCCGACTCATGTCAGCAACAATTGCAGTTAAACTATTGTTTATTTTTTTTTGCACCGTAACTATCACTTTATTCTACTTTCTTGCAATCCCCTACATTTCAATTAAGCCTTCCCCGCTATCCCTTCCTTGGACCTCACCTCCATGTGCATATACGTTTGCTCATCTGCAACCTTTTAACAAAATTTTCCTGCTTTCCTCCTTTCTAATTTCCATTTCCTAATCTCTTCTTTTCACCCTCTTTAAACTACTTATCTAAGACTTCTATTTCACTAGAAAGAAAATTTTCCATTTGTTGTTGTTCCTTGTTATTTCAAACCTAAATTCTTTTTATTTCTTTTAGCAAGACATTACATGTTAAACAAAGCTAAATCTTTTAAACAATTCATAACAAATACTATAACTAAACAAACAAAGAATGCCTTTAAGTATGGGGGTTTACGCAGTGCATTATATTAGATATCATTTTTGGGATTCAACTGCGTTAAGTAAGTCATCCACGTATGACCATTTCCATGAGAGGTAGTCGTAACTGACTAATTTCTCATGATTTTTGAATAGTTCACTTAGCACTCATTGCATCGGGTGATGCTCACAGGGGTGAAGAAGTGGAATTGAAACTGGTGAAATGAATCACATAGCATCAATCATCACTTCCGGGGCTTGCACCCGGTAACCAGGACTTCCCGGGAGGTCACCCATCCCAGATTGCCTCTGGCTCAAGCGCGCTTAACTATGGAGTTTTCCCCACAATCAAGCCCACTTAGCTTGCTACCCCATTTGCAAAACCTTAGCAAGTATTGTGCCTCATGAACCATTCAATTAGAGATCCCTTCACTCTTTTTTGAATTTAAGTATGGGGGTTTACGCAGTGCATTATATTAGATATCATTTTTGGGATTCAACTGCATTAAGTAAGTCATCCACGTATGACCATTTCCATGAGAGGTAGTCGTAACTGACTAATTTCTCATGATTTTTGAATAGTTCACTTAGCACTCATTACATTGGGTGATGCTCACAGGGGTGAAGAAGTGGGATTGAAACTGGTGAAATGAATCACATAGCATCAATCATCACTTCCGGGGCTTGCACCCGGTAACCAGGACTTCCCGGGAGGTCACCCATCCCAGATCGCCTCTGGCTCAAGCGCGCTTACTCTTACTCGGTGGCTAGAAGATGTCCCCAAATTTTGATGAGAATATTCACTGCAAATTCTACAAGATCGCCACCACATTTTTACATCCATTCACTAGAAGAATAACTTATCAATAAAGTTCATAGCTTTACCAATTTGGAGACTGGTTTACACTATTAGTATAATGATTCAATACAACCAAAAAGGAAAAAATATTTTTAATATAACTAGATTAATACATTGCATATAATGATCAAAACACTCACCTGTTTCTATGTCCCCACACAGTTGCTTGCTATTTCTCCATACTTCTCGCCATGATATATGTTCCAAACATGCATTCCATTCTGAAAAAAATATGTCCCTCTGCTTCAATTATGAATCTGAACAGTCGCGGTTGAAGAATACTCAATAACCAGTCCAACAATACATACAAAAACTTCGCTAAGGAACATCATAAACCATTTTTCTCTTCCATCTTTAAAATGTCATTCTTCTCTTCAGTACTGAAAAGTTTCAATTTTTCGTAATGTGGCATTCGCTCTTGATAAGCCATGCTCGCCATCACAACCACCCTTCAGTTTCAGACGACACTTCATTCTTTTACCACCACATTTCCACAACTCTTCCATCTCCCAGTTATCACAACAGACCATGGACCTCTTAGATGAAGAATATTCAGACAAAAGTCAATCGTATCCCTCAATAAATCGAAAAAATTAAATTCCATCAATAGAATTACACCAGAGGTTGAAATATGTATGCCTATCGACAAGCTAATTTTTGTTTTAAATATTGTCATATACATATATATAATTACTTAAATTTTTATCAATTTTTTTTTTATTTCTGTCTATGTATATAACTGCCCACACAATAATTTTTATTATTTTATTATTACTATGTAATGTTATATCATATTTCTTTTTTACGAGACATCTCTCCTATGCAAACACCATATTATATCTTACCAACCAATTAAAAAAATCAATTTTTTTTTAAATTTCATGAACATAAATAAATATTAATTATTTTTCTTATCACAAGTTGATCGCTAAAATTTTTATTTTAAACAAAAACTCATAATAAAATTAAAACATATATAGATATATTAAATTTTAATAATAATGTATGAATATAAATAAATATCTATCGTTTCTCTTATCACAAATCACTTCAATAAACTTTTTTTTAAGTAACAATTCATAATAAAATTAATGAAATATTAAATTTCCCGTCACTTATGTGAACCTGTTCTTGAAGTAACAATTCATAATAAAACTAATGGAATATTATATTTTTCGTTATTATTAATAATATAGGATAAAAAACATCCTTATCTATTTAATTTTAATTAAAAAATAGTTAAATTTACTTTATAACATATTTACTTTAATGTTTATATATTTTTTTATAATTTTTAAATAAATATTTCTTTTATTGTTTTTCAATTTTAAGTTATTTCACTATATGTAAGAACATTTTTCTCATATTGAAATATTCTTTTCTTTCTTTTTTGTTTTTTTTTCCGTGGAGAAAATTCGTAATATTCATTTAAGAAGATTATATATTGTAGATGCTTAAAGTATATGCAGAAACATGGGAAAAGCCACTTACAATAATACCTCAAAAGAAGTATCCTGAAAAGCCCTCGAATATGGCAGTAAACAAAAAGGTATGTAAATCCCAGCAAATCTGCTACAAAAAACAGACCTGTAGAGGATACCTAAACCCAAAACTAAGGTAAAACAAAAAAGAGCAGAGGTACAGCAACCAAAATAAGATCCAACGCCAATGCACCACAAGCAGAAAAAAGCTCCTGTGGAGGCAATAAAAGAAACAGAAGATGCTAAAACGGGTCGCAGAAAGAAGGAGAGGCACGAAATGAGGAAGAGAGCAGCCAGGGTAGCCACTCCTTCCTCGCCCCCTCAAAACTCTCCATCCGATGTAGACGATACCAGAGGTAGAAACAACTGCCTCAAACATCCAAGCAGCCTGCAGAAACCCCACAAAATCAACCATTGTTGTGGCACGAAACAATGCTGAGTCAGAAGTCGATGCCCTTGTTCCTTCAATGCATCAAAAGGATAACCTCGCAAGCGGCCATAACAACACCAACTGCCACCGCATAGGAGAAACACCAACCGGAGCGAAGGCCAGTCCGGGGGCAGAGGCAGCAAGGGCAGCCACCTGGCCCCCGCTCAGAGGAAAGAACAAAATCAGGAACGAGATATTTCCGCACTCGTGCCACTGCCAAGATACTTTTCCTGCGAGTCATGAACAGAGGAAGCTTTGTGGCGATGTCTAGTGGAAACCGTAGGTCGTGCAACGCCTTTAGATAATCTCTCACTGGCCACCTTGAAATATTCTTTTCATATAGAGGTAAAGGGTAATTTTGATTAAATGTTTGACTTTAAATTAATAATTCTCATATTTGGACACCTCTGTGATTCATGATTTAAGTCAAGATATTTCTAGAAATTATATAGAAAAACTTAAGGTCGACATGCTTCGAACGTATATCTAAAATCATCATCAAAACAAGAATGAAGAGCAAGACCAACATACCACTAATTTATATCAAAAATACAATAGTAAATTTCCAAAAATAAATAAATAAATAAAAATATTCATTAAAAAAATAAAAAGCAAATATATTTATTAATTTTGAATATAATTTTAATTTATTTTATTTTTAATTTTCAAAAATTATTATATGACTTTGACCATTACTAATATATTATCATATAATTTATTAAAAATCAATATAGATAATAATAGATTAAAAATTATATCTCTCTAATAAAAAAATATTAATATAACTATATAATATTAATATTAATAGTAGAAACTCGAAAAAGGAAGAAAAAAATAAAATAAGAACAAACCCTTAAATATTTGTGCTTTTGAGAACAAGCCTCAAGTTAACATTAATTCAGAACCTTAAATATTATTGTTTTTCTCTTTCATGTTCACTAGATGAATAGCCCATATTTGTCGCATATAACTTGGACCTATATCAAAACACATCATGAGCGTGATGGGGGCTTTAGAGTGTCACATAAATATTTGAATAGATATTAAAGCTCACCATTTATCAGGGTGATGGTTTCAGTAGTACTTGTTACTTTATAATATTTTATCATGGCGATGGCTTCTCTATTACCATGGTGATTGCTTCACTAGTACTTGTTACTCTATAATATGTGTTTCACGTATTTATGAAAGTTATAATAGTACTTGTTACTCTATAATATTTGTGTTTCACATATTCATGAAAGTTATAATAAATGTATTTAGACGAGTAAAATTGCAAGAACAAGAGGGAAATATAGAGAATCACTAAAGTCTATATGAATTTTGAAGTTATAAAAGTAACATAAAAATATAGGGATTTAGTGAAAATTTTCATATAATATAAAGTTTAGTGAAAGGTTTTCTATTTCAACTTTAGAGAGAAGTACGGTGGTTGATTTTTAGTTGATTTTTTTTTTAAGATAATTAGAAAGTGTAGATTAACTTTGAGGTGAATATGGTCTGAATATTCATCATCTGGATCCCATATCTACGACTCTGTTGTGAGGGAGCATAGAGCGACGATCAACAAATTGTAAATGTGATTTTTTTTTATTTATGCATGAAATGTAGCGCGGCATATTTATTTTTCATCATTATTTTCAGTTTGGTTATGGGCATTGTTGGAATATGAAATTCCTACTTGTTTCAGTTGTGATTTTTTCTAACTAGAAGAGTTTGTTCCTAATTTGTTTCTAGATTTATGTGTGGTCAAGATATTCTATCAACCCACAGATTGTATGTTCCAAAATAATTTTCCTATCTTGAGACAACACTTCCTGTATATATGTAATATCATATTTGATTAATGAAATATAAATTTCCTTTATGGAAATTTAACATGGTATGAGAACAAGTGTGGGCCTGGCCTCCCATGAGGGAGTGCTAGGAGAATAAAAAATGTGTTGAGAGTATAGTGAAAGGGTGTGAATGTTTGTCCATTATTCGATTGTTTTGCTGATTACTGTTTACACAAAAGCTACATCATGATGAGCATCTTTCGGATCGGCTACTCGTGGATTGTAGCAGCAGCGCTTTGGTAACCAGCAGATTGAGGTGGAGCATTGTGGCGTTTTGGATCTGTGACTGAGATTCAGCAGATCCTCAGTTGACAAAGAAGCGTGAGGAGGGCCGAGTTGATATAAGTGGATCGACCTGATCTGAAGTAAGAGTCGGATATGTCAACTACAACGGACGCAGAGCAATGGATAGTGAATTGGTGCAGAATTGTGGTGTGCAGTAGATTGCCCTCTTTCTGGTGAAGCAGTGATCTACTGGTCTCATAGATAATCGATCGATTTTCTGGTTGCACGCGATCTGAAGAGTTGGTCATGGTGGCATTGCTTGGGAAACGGAGGAGTCTCCCTGGTCTGTCAAAATAGTGAGTTAACTATGGATGTTGATTATGCACTGTGTTGTTGATTACACAACGATAATTGATCTACCTCAATACCATGCTTGATTGTGGATATGCTCTCGACGTGTAATAAAAAAAGAAGGAAAAGGTCACCTGTGGGGAGGATTAGCTGCAAGTATTTCCAATTTCCCATCCAGCTATTCGTGTCTGTTGTGGTTAGCATGGAGCCATTTTAATTTAACTGTTCATTGAGCATAATCCACGATGTGAATGTTGGATCTACACAGTGGCAGTGGCCTTTTTGGAGTGTGGGTGCGTGAATGGATTTTGGTGAATGCCATTAGTCGGCTAGTGATAAATGAGGGTGGCAGTGCCTGCATTGGAAACTGACTGTGTATGTGGCAAATCAACTCTACAGATCTGAGAGTATAGAGTTGATATGTCACCTAGAACAACAATGAGCAGAAGTGTGAAGAACTGAGTTTGAACAACTCTATTGGAAGAGAAGCAAAAGTTGTGTGGTGCTAGTAAGGAGAAAACAACTTGGATGTTGTTGCTCATGGGGCTACTAGCTGCTAGTGGAGTCGAGTCGTTGGAGAAGTTCTTGGGATTTTCCCCGCAGAATTTGAATTCTAATTTTGTTTCCTCCGATGTAGGCGATATTGGTGAGCTTAAGAAGGCAAATGCTATTTTTTTTTAGTTTGGGAGTTTTTTTTATTTGTGGACTATAATCATACATGGACATTTTTATGACGGAGGGATTTTTTTATTACCTGGCGGAAGGCAGGACAAAATTCCCTGCATCTGGGCTCCCTACAGGTTGTAAACCCTTGGCATGCACGTCCATCTTTGGCTTCAATCCATGGTTATGCCCGTAACATTTTAGGGTTTTAAGGGGTTTCAAGCTTAACTCTAAACGTATAAGGGTTTTAGGAGTGTTTACTCTTAATTTTAAGGCGGAATCGGTGTAGATCGGCCATCTCGAGTTCTAATGAATGGAGAGTTGGCTGTCATGTTATTTTTTTTTTTTTTTGTAAATAGGGGCCAAAAGTCATGTTGGATAGAGATAGAGAAATTTGATGTTTGATTAATATGAAAATTATTTTTATGTCTTGGAATCATGGATAAATTATTGTGCCTTAATGAGCCTAGGTAAATCGATTTAGGTAAAGTAATTTTGTTAGAATATGTGACTCTAACAAAAAGACTAATCATGGAGTTCCAATATTTAAATGACAAAGAAAAATGTGCCCAAGATGTGAAATGAGTAGCAACAACGATTAAACGATGATGGACAATTAGGTAAAAGTGTGAGTTTATTTGTGTTTATGGAATAGACACTATTATGTTGTAATGTGAATCACATGTGTATTAGTAAGCAATTCTAGGATGTTATGTAGTGGGTTTTGTAATGTATGTCACTGGTAACTCCAAAAGCTGGAGTTGTGTTGTAATCCTTGTAAGGCATGTGTACCCCCATATAGTTCATGGTAATCTAAAAACCACTTTGTATTTGCAGTGTTGATTTGTGGTAAACCAGAAACTAGATGTAAGAGTGAAGTGGGACACAGATACCTATTGGCATGGTTTAGGGTTAGCCGAGAAAACCCTCGACCTAGTTGAGTCCGATCTTTTGGTGAGGCTTAGTGATTTGAGTACCCTAGTGGCAGGTTTGTGGCCCAGAGTGGTTGGAGTGCCTTAGTATCAGATTTGTGGCCGAGAGCGGCTCGAGAGTCTTCATGGTTGTGTTGAGTCTTTATGAATGTGTTTAGCCTTGGTGGCATGGTTGAGGGTGATCCGATAAAACCCAGAGCATGGTTACGAGTAATCCGATAAAACCGATGATGACGGAAGGGGTTTTGCAGGTATAGGTACATGTATGCAGTTATAATGGTTTACAGAACCATGTATGCAAAGGACACCCTACAAGACTTGCGGTTGCAGTTATTAGCACCCGTGCATTTCGGTGGATGGTGGCTCCTTTATATGCACATCAACATATTATTTTGTTGTGCTTGACCACAACTAGACTTTGAAGATTGATGTCAAGATAGGTACTCATTAAGGGGGTGTGTTGGAATATGTAATTCCTACATGTTTCAGTTGTGATTATTTCTAACTAGAGGAACCTGTTCCTATTTTGTTTCCTAGATTTGTGTGTGGTTGAGATAATCTCTCAACGAATAGATTGTGTGTCCAAGATAGTTTTACTATTTTGAGACAACACTTCTTATTATAATGTAATATCATATTTGATTAATGAAATATAAATTTCCCTTAAGGAATTTTAACATGCATAGCTGGAAAGTGAAATAAGGAATATATCTCCTTAGGATGTGACGGCAATATACGTCTTCTCAAAGGATGGTCGTCGATTTAGGTGTACACACAATATATGAGAAGCTTCAGAGAGACGTTCAGAGATATACTCAAAACAGTCATAGGGGTACGCCCATCTAATTTTCTCTCCGATTAATTGAAACATACATTTCCATTTCAAGTCATGGATTGATCTAAATTGGTTGTGTTTGTTTCCTCCTTGAGAATTCAAGTTTGATAAATATGCAGGAAATTCAAGTTGCAATGGGGCCTTGTGGGGACTTGAGTTATCCCTCATATCCTAAAAGCAATGACACTTGGAACTTGCCTGGAATTCACGAGTTTTAGTGTTACAATAAGGCATGTTTGCTTTTGTTTTCTTGAACAATGGGGTTTTCAAACCTGAGATATAAGTAATAGAATCCAATATTTTTATTTATGACCTCCTTGCAACTGTAACAATATAATTGGTGCAGTACATGAAGGTGTCCTTAAGAGCCTGTGTAGAGGCAGTTGGGTAGGGCGACTGTGGATGCAACTACCCTCGTGATTCCGGGAATTATAACCAGTGTCCTGAAGACGTTGGCTTCTTTGAGAGTGAAGGAACATGGGACACTGATTATGGAAAATTCTTCCTCAATTGGTATTCAGAGATGTTACTCACTCATAGTGATGGACTTTTAGGTGCCGCAGAGGGTGTTTTCAGGAGAACCAGTCCCAAATGTTTCAAATGGAGAATTGGCATCGTTTCATGTGGTTTGTAAGGAATATGAGGTAGGGATAAATGTTGAGACATGTAGAAGAGGATCATTTTCAAACAGAGCTGACGTTCAATGTCGTGATAAATCTAAGGAATTATGTCGTAACACTTATGCATGCCTAGAAGCTCAACAGATAAACTTGTCTGTAGATCTCACTAGTTTAGGTCTAATATTTAATATACCGACAAAGCTCAACAGATAAACTTGTCCCCAGATCCCACTAGTTTAGGTCTAATATCGAATATATCAATGAAGCTCAACAGATAAAATTGTCCCCAAATTCCACTCGTTTAAGTCTAATATTTAATATACCAACGAAAGTTGCATAAACAATTCGTAACTAGCACAACTGTATTTACCAATATGGTTGATATATGTCGATAGGTGTATATGAAGCATATATACAACCACATATTCCAATGTCATTGGTATACACCGATAGGCTTATATCAACCACATTTATAATTATTATCAATATTTAGTATTATTAATAACTATATAAATATTAACAACGAGATTATTTATATATATTATACTATATAAATATTATATTAGTATTATAATAATTATATAAACTCCTAATATATATTAATTAATAATAAGAATAGCTCATAATAATATTAGATTATCATTATATTATTTAAAAAATCTAATAATATAAAATTATAAAAAATAATAACAATTATATTGTATTATTATAATAATAATAAAATATAATAATAATAATAATAATATTTGATTTAATATTATAATAATATTATATTATTATTATTATATTATTATAATAATATACAAATATAATTACCATATTATCATAATAATATAAGCAATATTATTATAATAAGAGCAATAAAGAGCCATTATTTATTATTTATGATAATTAATAACTATACAAATAATAGCAACTATATTCTAATATAATTATATATTTATGATTATTATATCAATATTATTATAAATCTAAACTCATAATAATGTTAGTATTATTAATTATTATTATTATTATTAGGCTTTAGTATTTTTAATATTTATTTTAGGGTTTGTATACATAGCGTTTAATTATTACTATTATTTAGGATTATTAATAACCATATAAATATTAACAACCGGATTATTTATATATATTAATGTATAAATATTATCATAATATTATATTATGATAATAATATACCAATATAATTATTATTATAATAATAGCATATTCATTGTTTCATTCAAAATCATTCGAAAAATATTTTGAAAAAAAGATAAGGCAAGTATATTAGAAATCAAAATATAAAAGAAATGGAGAAATATATTGGATTTTACAAAGGAAAACAAAGGAACAAGTGTTAAAACATTAACACTGGACCCGATAATATATATGCCATATTTTATAATGACGGTGGGTCTGAAACAGTGTAAAGCACTTATATTACGTGTATATGACTCTGCTGATTGCGATATGGGTGGGCCGGACCCGAAATAATAGATACACCATGTTTAAAAGTTCGGCGGGTCTGTTGTATTGAAAGCCCTTTATATGCATGCTTATGGGTTCCACCGATCACGATTTGCAATGAGGGACCCAAAACGATATGTATTATTGTTTTATAATTTCGGCGGGTCCGTAAGACAACATATTATATATATATATATATATATATATATATATATATATATATATGGAAGCACTGACTGTTTTGAGTGATTGGGTTCTGGACCCGATAGTTCATACGCTATGTTTTATATGACTTGGCCCGTTTTTCGTATTGCGGGTTCCAATGATATTTATTGATATTCAAATATATTGTGTTTTACGCCGTTTTATATATATAATTATATATTTATGATTATTATATTAATATTATTATAAACCCAAACTCATAATAATATTAGTATTATTAATTCTTCTTCTTCTTCTTGGACTTTAGTATTTTTAATATTTATCTTAGAGTTTGTATACATAGCGTTAATTATTATTATCATTTAGGATTATTAATAACTATATAAATACTAACAACGAGATTATTTATATATATTACTATATAAATATTATATTAATATTATAATAATTATATAAACTCCTAATATATATTAACTAATAATAACAATGGCTCATAATAATATTAGATTATCATTATATTATTTAAAGAATTTAATAATATAAAATTATAAAAATAATAATAACAGTTATATTGTAGTATTATTATAAAAATATTATTACTATTATAAAAATAATAATAATAATAGTAATAATTATATTGATATTTTATTATAATATTATAATAATATACAAATATAATTATTATTATAACAATAATATATTCATTGTTTCATTCAAAATCATTCGAAAAATATTTTGAAAAAAAATAAGGCAAGTATATCGAAAATCAAAATATAAAAGAAATGGAGAAAGATATTGGATTTTACAAAGGAAAACAAAGGAACAAGTGTTAAAACATTAACACCAGACCCGATAATATATATGCCATATTTTATAGTGACGGTGGGTCTGAAACAATGTAAAGTGCTTATGTTACATGTATACGACTCCGCCGATTGCGATATGGGTGGGCTGGACCCGAAATAATATATACAGCGTGTTTAAAAGTTCGACAGGTCCGTTGTATTGAAAGCCCTTTATATGCATGGATATGGGTTCCGTCGATCCTGATTTGCGATGATGGACCCAAAACGATATGTATTATTGTTTTATAATTGCAGCGGGTCCGTAAGACAACATATATATATATATATATATATATATATATATATATATATATATATATATGAAAGCACCAATTGCGATGAGCAATTGGGTTCCAGACCTGATAATTCATATGCTATATTTCATATGACTCAGTGCATCCATCTTTTCGCAGGTTCCAAAGACTTTTATTGATATTCATATATATTGTGGTTTACGTTGTTTAATATGAATTTCTATTATAAAAGATTATAATAAAAAGGTTGGACTTAAAACATATATGTATTATATTTTAAAACCTCGACGGCTCTGCAATCATCCTATAACACTTTATATATATATATATATATATATATATATATATATATATATATATAGATATAGATATATGACATGCCGATTGCTGGCCAGATTCGATAGATATATATATTATGTTATATAAGTCTAGCGGGTCTGCAAGGCGTGCAAAAAGCCAACTTTTAAGTTATAAGTTAGTTTTTGGGTGGAGCAAAAACGATGGAGTATTTTTAATGGAACCAACCCAATTCCAATCAGCATTTAACATGTTGCAGTTAGCTAGAGAGAGGACACTGCCCATTTTGGGCAGGTATTCTTCGGGCTTATGTCCCACCATAAAACCTTTGTAGATCATCTGATCTAAAAGGTGTAGATCAATGAAAGGGATGAATCGGTGGGAAGTATACCTTGGGAATTGTCCTGAGCCTGTACTGGAAGTGGAAAAGAATGTTTTATTATATATTTTCTTTATAAAATATATATGCATAATTCAAAATATCTTCATAGATATTGCGGCCGCATGCATAAGTTAAGCTTTACAACGGTTTTCAGGCCGATTGCGATTTGTAATAGAAGTCAATGGGAGGCAGGCTTGACAGGTTTATAAAGCAGGAGGATTAACCAGAAGTTTGTGTTAATACACAATCAATTCCCTTATTTTTTCTACGGGCTAGTCATCTCATTTGAATCAAAGTGGAAAAATATCGCGGAAGGAAAATCTGTACATACTTGTAAGATCAATTTCTGAACGCCTTCGAAACCTGAAAAAATAGTAGAGAATAATTCAACCAGACACGAGCTACACCAAATTATCAGAGACAGCTGCGAGAGCATGAAAACAATTAAAAACACAATCACTGAGAAAGCGTTTATCCAATCCTGAAATGTAAAAAAATAGTGGGGAATAATTCAATTAGACACGAAGTACACCAAATTATCAAAGACAACCACGAGAGCATGGAAACAATTAAAAACACAATCACAGAGAAAGCATTCCTCTAATGTTGAAACCTGAAAAAATAGTAGGTAGAGAAAAGGAAGGCTATGAAAGATTTGTCACCTTTTTTACTAGATAGAAGCCGAGAGAAGCCAACATTTCATTAATCCTTCAACAATCCCAACAACCTTAACTGCTAACAAAGAAATGCATGCATCGTGGGAGCATTTGATTATAATATATGGAATGGGCTTATTGACAATTTGAAATGCTCAAGATCGAGTGACACTATTATTCTATTAGGCATGGAGTGGGAGAGTTATTTCCAATACGGTGGGTCCAAAACAATGTAAAGTTCTTATATTACATGTATACGACTCTACCGATTGCGACATGGGTGGGCTAGACCTGAAATAATCTATACAACGTGTTTAAAAGTTCGGCAGGTCTACTATATTGAAAGCCCTTTATATGCATGCATATGGGTTCTGCCGATGCGATTTGCGATGAAAGACCCGAAACGATATGTATTATTGTTTTATAATTCCGAAGGGTCCATAAGACAACATATTATATATATATATATATATATATATATATATATATATATATATATATATATATATATATATATATATATGGGTGGAATGGTGAAATTGATGGACACCTATTCTTTGGAAAAAACAGTTGGCAAATGGTTGAAGACGCTTAAGTTTAAGAATATGAATAGACATATGTTTCAGAATCGGGTTTGAATATATGTTTTATAATCTGTTTTAAATATATTTCTCAGAGTAGAAAAAACACTTGGCAAATGGTTGACGATGCATAAGTTAAAGAATGTAAAGAGACATACGTTTTAGAATCAATGTCACTTGGAATATGTATTTTATAAATTTTTTAAATACATTTCTCACTAATCAACATACGTGGTTATCAACAAGAGGCACAATAAATTTTTAATCATGCTTCCTAAAAAATTAATTTAAGTATACTTTAAACATGTGATTTAGACATGCAAGAAAGTTACCGTTGCAAATTTCATTCATTGATTTAGTGACAACTATGAGAATATACTGGCATCCTTCAATTCAGGCGATCCGATCAAAAAGATTAATTAAGAAAATGATTAAGTTGCCAATTCTGATAGGAGGGACACCTATCGGTGTAACTAGCACAAGCATATTTACCAATATGGTTGATATATATCGATAGGCTTATATCAACCACATTAACAATTATTGTCGGTATTTACGATTATTAATAACTATAAATAACTATATAGGATTATTAATAACTATATAAATATTAACAGCCAGCTTATTTATATATATTATACTGTATAAATATTATATTAATATTATAATAATTATATAAACTTCTAACAGATATTAATTAATAATAACAATAGCTCATAATAATATTTGATTATTATTATCTTATTTTAAAAATCAAATAATATAAAATTATAAAAAAATAATAACAATTATATTGTATAATAATAATAGATTATAATATTATTATATTATTATAATAATATACCAATATTATTACCATATTATCATAATAATATAATCAATATATTATAATAAAAGCAATAAAGACAAATTATTTATTATTTATGATAATTAATAACTATACAAATAATAGCAACTATATTCTTATATTCTTATATATTTATGATTACTATATTAATAGTATTATAAACCTAAACTCATAATAATAATAATAATAATAATAATAATAATAATAATAATTGTTGTTGTTGTTGTTGTTGTTGTTGTTGTTGTTGTAAGGCTTTAGTATTTTTAATATTTATCTTAGGGTTTGTATACATAAGATTAATTAGTATTAGTATTTAGGATTATTAATAACTATATAAATATTAACAACGAGATTATTTATATATATAACTGTAGAAGTGTTATATTAATATTATAATAATTATATAAACTCCTAATATATATTAATTAATAATAACAATAACTCATAATAATATTAGATTATCATTATATTATTTTAAAAATGTAATAATATAAAATTAAAAAAAATAATAACAATATTGTCTTATAATAATAATAATAATTTATTATAATATTATAATAATATTATATTATTATTATATTACTATTATAATATACAAATATAATTACCATATTATCATAATAATATAATCAATATTATTAGGAATTTATATTATTATTATAATATTAATATAATATCTATATAATGATATATAGAAATAATCTCGTTGTTAATATTTATATAGTTATTAATAATATTCGATTATAATAATATAATAATATTCTATTATTATTATGTTATTATTATAATATAGAAATATAATTATTATTATAATAATAATATAATCAATATTATTATAATATATTACTATAATAAGAACAATAAAGACCAATTATTTATTATTTATGTTAATTAATAACTATACAAATAAAAGCAACTATATTCTTATATTCTTATATATTTATGATTATTATATTAATATTATTATAAACTTAAACTATTATTAACTATGGATGTTGATTATGCACTGTGTTGTTGATTACACAACGATAATTGATCTACCTCAATACCATGCTTGATTGTGGATATGCTCTCGACGTGTAATAAAAAAAGAAGGAAAAGGTCACCTGTGGGGAGGATTAGCTGCAAGTATTTCCAATTTCCCATCCAGCTATTCGTGTCTGTTGTGGTTAGCATGGAGCCATTTTAATTTAACTGTTCATTGAGCATAATCCACGATGTGAATGTTGGATCTACACAGTGGCAGTGGCCTTTTTGGAGTGTGGGTGCGTGAATGGATTTTGGTGAATGCCATTAGTCGGCTAGTGATAAATGAGGGTGGCAGTGCCTGCATTGGAAACTGACTGTGTATGTGGCAAATCAACTCTACAGATCTGAGAGTATAGAGTTGATATGTCACCTAGAACAACAATGAGCAGAAGTGTGAAGAACTGAGTTTGAACAACTCTATTGGAAGAGAAGCAAAAGTTGTGTGGTGCTAGTAAGGAGAAAACAACTTGGATGTTGTTGCTCATGGGGCTACTAGCTGCTAGTGGAGTCGAGTCGTTGGAGAAGTTCTTGGGATTTTCCCCGCAGAATTTGAATTCTAATTTTGTTTCCTCCGATGTAGGCGATATTGGTGAGCTTAAGAAGGCAAATGCTATTTTTTTTAGTTCGGGAGTTTTTTTTATTTGTGGACTATAATCATACATGGACATTTTTATGACGGAGGGATTTTTTTATTACCTGGCGGAAGGCAGGACAAAATTCCCTGCATCTGGGCTCCCTACAGGTTGTAAACCCTTGGCATGCACGTCCATCTTTGGCTTCAATCCATGGTTATGCCCGTAACATTTTAGGGTTTTAAGGGGTTTCAAGCTTAACTCTAAACGTATAAGGGTTTTAGGAGTGTTTACTCTTAATTTTAAGGCGGAATCGGTGTAGATCGGCCATCTCGAGTTCTAATGAATGGAGAGTTGGCTGTCATGTTATTTTTTTTTTTTTTTTGTAAATAGGGGCCAAAAGTCATGTTGGATAGAGATAGAGAAATTTGATGTTTGATTAATATGAAAATTATTTTTATGTCTTGGAATCATGGATAAATTATTGTGCCTTAATGAGCCTAGGTAAATCGATTTAGGTAAAGTAATTTTGTTAGAATATGTGACTCTAACAAAAAGACTAATCATGGAGTTCCAATATTTAAATGACAAAGAAAAATGTGCCCAAGATGTGAAATGAGTAGCAACAACGATTAAACGATGATGGACAATTAGGTAAAAGTGTGAGTTTATTTGTGTTTATGGAATAGACACTATTATGTTGTAATGTGAATCACATGTGTATTAGTAAGCAATTCTAGGATGTTATGTAGTGGGTTTTGTAATGTATGTCACTGGTAACTCCAAAAGCTGGAGTTGTGTTGTAATCCTTGTAAGGCATGTGTACCCCCATATAGTTCATGGTAATCTAAAAACCACTTTGTATTTGCAGTGTTGATTTGTGGTAAACCAGAAACTAGATGTAAGAGTGAAGTGGGACACAGATACCTATTGGCATGGTTTAGGGTTAGCCGAGAAAACCCTCGACCTAGTTGAGTCCGATCTTTTGGTGAGGCTTAGTGATTTGAGTACCCTAGTGGCAGGTTTGTGGCCCAGAGTGGTTGGAGTGCCTTAGTATCAGATTTGTGGCCGAGAGCGGCTCGAGAGTCTTCATGGTTGTGTTGAGTCTTTATGAATGTGTTTAGCCTTGGTGGCATGGTTGAGGGTGATCCGATAAAACCCAGAGCATGGTTACGAGTAATCCGATAAAACCGATGATGACGGAAGGGGTTTTGCAGGTATAGGTACATGTATGCAGTTATAATGGTTTACAGAACCATGTATGCAAAGGACACCCTACAAGACTTGCGGTTGCAGTTATTAGCACCCGTGCATTTCGGTGGATGGTGGCTCCTTTATATGCACATCAACATATTATTTTGTTGTGCTTGACCACAACTAGACTTTGAAGATTGATGTCAAGATAGGTACTCATTAAGGGGGTGTGTTGGAATATGTAATTCCTACATGTTTCAGTTGTGATTATTTCTAACTAGAGGAAGCTGTTCCTATTTTGTTTCCTAGATTTGTGTGTGGTTGAGATAATCTCTCAACGAATAGATTGTGTGTCCAAGATAGTTTTACTATTTTGAGACAACACTTCTTATTATAAT
Organism: Pinus tabuliformis; assembly: GCA_031772625.1. Taxonomy (NCBI): domain Eukaryota; kingdom Viridiplantae; phylum Streptophyta; class Pinopsida; order Pinales; family Pinaceae; genus Pinus; species Pinus tabuliformis. The sequence continues at coordinate 29,858,861 of CM062811.1, read as the reverse complement.
GTAATATCATATTTGATTAATGAAATATAAATTTCCCTTAAGGAATTTTAACATGCATAGCTGGAAAGTGAAATAAGGAATATATCTCCTTAGGATGTGACGGCAATATACGTCTTCTCAAAGGATGGTCGTCGATTTAGGTGTACACACAATATATGAGAAGCTTCAGAGAGACGTTCAGAGATATACTCAAAACAGTCATAGGGGTACGCCCATCTAATTTTCTCTCCGATTAATTGAAACATACATTTCCATTTCAAGTCATGGATTGATCTAAATTGGTTGTGTTTGTTTCCTCCTTGAGAATTCAAGTTTGATAAATATGCAGGAAATTCAAGTTGCAATGGGGTCTTGTGGGGACTTGAGTTATCCCTCATATCCTAAAAGCAATGACACTTGGAACTTGCCTGGAATTCACGAGTTTTAGTGTTACAATAAGGCATGTTTGCTTTTGTTTTCTTGAACAATGGGGTTTTCAAACCTGAGATATAAGTAATAGAATCCAATATTTTTATTTATGACCTCCTTGCAACTGTAACAATATAATTGGTGCAGTACATGAAGGTGTCCTTAAGAGCCTGTGTAGAGGCAGTTGGGTAGGGCGACTGTGGATGCAACTACCCTCGTGATTCCGGGAATTATAACCAGTGTCCTGAAGACGTTGGCTTCTTTGAGAGTGAAGGAACATGGGACACTGATTATGGAAAATTCTTCCTCAATTGGTATTCAGAGATGTTACTCACTCATAGTGATGGACTTTTAGGTGCCGCAGAGGGTGTTTTCAGGAGAACCAGTCCCAAATGTTTCAAATGGAGAATTGGCATCGTTTCATGTGGTTTGTAAGGAATATGAGGTAGGGATAAATGTTGAGACATGTAGAAGAGGATCATTTTCAAACAGAGCTGACGTTCAATGTCGTGATAAATCTAAGGAATTATGTCGTAACACTTATGCATGCCTAGAAGCTCAACAGATAAACTTGTCTGTAGATCTCACTAGTTTAGGTCTAATATTTAATATACCGACAAAGCTCAACAGATAAACTTGTCCCCAGATCCCACTAGTTTAGGTCTAATATCGAATATATCAATGAAGCTCAACAGATAAAATTGTCCCCAAATTCCACTCGTTTAAGTCTAATATTTAATATACCAACGAAAGTTGCATAAACAATTCGTAACTAGCACAACTGTATTTACCAATATGGTTGATATATGTCGATAGGTGTATATGAAGCATATATACAACCACATATTCCAATGTCATTGGTATACACCGATAGGCTTATATCAACCACATTTATAATTATTATCAATATTTAGTATTATTAATAACTATATAAATATTAACAACGAGATTATTTATATATATTATACTATATAAATATTATATTAGTATTATAATAATTATATAAACTCCTAATATATATTATTAAATAATAAGAATAGCTCATAATAATATTAGATTATCATTATATTATTTAAAAAATCTAATAATATAAAATTATAAAAAATAATAACAATTATATTGTATTATTATAATAATAATAAAATATAATAATAATAATAATAATATTTGATTTAATATTATAATAATATTATATTATTATTATTATATTATTATAGTAATATACAAATATAATTACCATATTATCATAATAATATAAGCAATATTATTATAATAAGAGCAATAAAGAGCCATTATTTATTATTTATGATAATTAATAACTATACAAATAATAGCAACTATATTCTAATATAATTATATATTTATGATTATTATATCAATATTATTATAAATCTAAACTCATAATAATGTTAGTATTATTAATTATTATTATTATTATTAGGCTTTAGTATTTTTAATATTTATTTTAGGGTTTGTATACATAGCGTTTAATTATTACTATTATTTAGGATTATTAATAACCATATAAATATTAACAACCGGATTATTTATATATATTAATGTATAAATATTATCATAATATTATATTATGATAATAATATACCAATATAATTATTATTATAATAATAGCATATTCATTGTTTCATTCAAAATCATTCGAAAAATATTTTGAAAAAAAGATAAGGCAAGTATATTAGAAATCAAAATATAAAAGAAATGGAGAAATATATTGAATTTTACAAAGGAAAACAAAGGAACAAGTGTTAAAACATTAACACTGGACCCGATAATATATATGCCATATTTTATAATGACGGTGGATCTGAAACAGTGTAAAGCACTTATATTACGTGTATATGACTCTGCTGATTGCGATATGGGTGGGCCGGACCCGAAATAATAGATACACCATGTTTAAAAGTTCGGCGGGTCTGTTGTATTGAAAGCCCTTTATATGCATGCTTATGGGTTCCACCGATCATGATTTGCAATGAGGGACCCAAAACGATATGTATTATTGTTTTATAATTTCGGCGGGTCCGTAAGACAACATATTATATATATATATATATATATATATATATATATATATATATATATGGAAGCACTGACTGTTTTGAGTGATTGGGTTCTGGACCCGATAGTTCATACGCTATGTTTTATATGACTTGGCCCGTTTTTCGTATTGCGGGTTCCAATGATATTTATTGATATTCAAATATATTGTGTTTTACGCCGTTTTATATATATAATTATATATTTATGATTATTATATTAATATTATTATAAACCCAAACTCATAATAATATTAGTATTATTAATTCTTCTTCTTCTTCTTGGACTTTAGTATTTTTAATATTTATCTTAGAGTTTGTATACATAGCGTTAATTATTATTATCATTTAGGATTATTAATAACTATATAAATACTAACAACGAGATTATTTATATATATTACTATATAAATATTATATTAATATTATAATAATTATATAAACTCCTAATATATATTAACTAATAATAACAATGGCTCATAATAATATTAGATTATCATTATATTATTTAAAGAATTTAATAATATAAAATTATAAAAATAATAATAACAGTTATATTGTAGTATTATTATAAAAATATTATTACTATTATAAAAATAATAATAATAATAGTAATAATTATATTGATATTTTATTATAATATTATAATAATATACAAATATAATTATTATTATAACAATAATATATTCATTGTTTCATTCAAAATCATTCGAAAAATATTTTGAAAAAAAATAAGGCAAGTATATCGAAAATCAAAATATAAAAGAAATGGAGAAATATATCGGATTTTACAAAGGAAAACAAAGGAACAAGTGTTAAAACATTAACACCAGACCCGATAATATATATGCCATATTTTATAATGACGGTGGGTCTGAAACAATGTAAAGTGCTTATATTACATGTATACGACTCCGCCGATTGCGATATGGGTGGGCTGGACCCGAAATAATATATACAGCGTGTTTAAAAGTTCGGCAGGTCCGTTGTATTGAAAGCCCTTTATATGCATGCATATGGGTTCCGCCGATCGTGATTTGCGATGATGGACCCAAAACGATATGTATTATTGTTTTATAATTGCAGCGGGTCCGTAAGACAACATATATATATATATATATATATATATATATATATATATATATATATATATATATATATATATATATATATGAAAGCACCAATTGCGATGAGCAATTGGGTTCCAGACCTGATAATTCATATGCTATATTTCATATGACTCAGTGCATCCATCTTTTCGCAGGTTCCAAAGACTTTTATTGATATTCATATATATTGTGGTTTACGTTGTTTAATATGAATTTCTATTATAAAAGATTATAATAAAAAGGTTGGACTTAAAACATATATGTATTATATTTTAAAACCTCGACGGCTCTGCAATCATCCTATAACACTTTATATATATATATATATATATATATAGATATAGATATATGACATGCCGATTGCTGGCCAGATTCGATAGATATATATATTATGTTATATAAGTCTAGCGGGTCTGCAAGGCGTGCAAAAAGCCAACTTTTAAGTTATAAGTTAGTTTTTGGGTGGAGCAAAAACGATGGAGTATTTTTAATGGAACCAACCCAATTCCAATCAGCATTTAACATGTTGCAGTTAGCTAGAGAGAGGACACTGCCCATTTTGGGCAGGTATTCTTCGGGCTTATGTCCCACCATAAAACCTTTGTAGATCATCTGATCTAAAAGGTGTAGATCAATGAAAGGGATGAATCGGTGGGAAGTATACCTTGGGAATTGTCCTGAGCCTGTACTGGAAGTGGAAAAGAATGTTTTATTATATATTTTCTTTATAAAATATATATGCATAATTCAAAATATCTTCATAGATATTGCGGCCGCATGCATAAGTTAAGCTTTACAGGGTTTTTAAGGCCAATTGCGATTTGCAATAGAAGTCAACGGGAGGCAGATTTGATAGGTTTATAAAGCAGGAGGATTAATGAGAAGTTTGTGAATTGATTACCTTCTTTTTTCTACGGGATAGTCATCTCATTTGAATCAAAGTGGAAAAATATCACGGAAGGAAAATCTGTACATACCTCTAAGATCAATTTCTAAATGCCTTTGAAACCTGAAAAAATAGTAGGGAATAATTCAATCAGACACGAACTACACCAAATTATCAGAGACAGCTGCGAGAGCATGAAAACAATTAAAAACACAATCACTGAGAAAGCGTTTATCCAATCCTGAAATGTAAAAAAATAGTGGGGAATAATTCAATTAGACACGAAGTACACCAAATTATCAAAGACAACCACGAGAGCATGGAAACAATTAAAAACACAATCACAGAGAAAGCATTCCTCTAATGTTGAAACCTGAAAAAATAGTAGGTAGAGAAAAGGAAGGCTATGAAAGATTTGTCACCTTTTTTACTAGATAGAAGCCGAGAGAAGCCAACATTTCATTAATCCTTCAACAATCCCAACAACCTTAACTGCTAACAAAGAAATGCATGCATCGAGGGAGCATTTGATTATAATATATGGAATGGGCTTAATGACAATTTGAAATGCTCAAGATCGAGTGACACTATTATTCTATTAGGCATGGAGTGGGAGAGTTATTTCCAATACGGTGGGTCCAAAACAATGTAAAGTTCTTATATTACATGTATACGACTCTACCGATTGCGACATGGGTGGGCTAGACCTGAAATAATCTATACAACGTGTTTAAAAGTTCGGCAGGTCTACTATATTGAAAGCCCTTTATATGCATGCATATGGGTTCTGCCGATGCGATTTGCGATGAAAGACCCGAAACGATATGTATTATTGTTTTATAATTCTGAAGGGTCCATAAGACAACATATTATATATATATATATATATATATATATATATATATATATGGGTGGAATGGTGAAATTGATGGACACCTATTCTTTGGAAAAAACAGTTGGCAAATGGTTGAAGACGCTTAAGTTTAAGAATATGAATAGACATATGTTTCAGAATCGGGTTTGAATATATGTTTTATAATCTGTTTTAAATATATTTCTCAGAGTAGAAAAAACACTTGGCAAATGGTTGACGATGCATAAGTTAAAGAATGTAAAGAGACATACGTTTTAGAATCAATGTCACTTGGAATATGTATTTTATAAATTTTTTAAATACATTTCTCACTAATCAACATACGTGGTTATCAACAAGAGGCACAATAAATTTTTAATCATGCTTCCTAAAAAATTAATTTAAGTATACTTTAAACATGTGATTTAGACATGCAAGAAAGTTACCGTTGCAAATTTCATTCATTGATTTAGTGACAACTATGAGAATATACTGGCATCCTTCAATTCAGGCGATCCGATCAAAAAGATTAATTAAGAAAATGATTAAGTTGCCAATTCTGATAGGAGGGACACCTATCGGTGTAACTAGCACAAGCATATTTACCAATATGGTTGATATATATCGATAGGCTTATATCAACCACATTAACAATTATTGTCGGTATTTACGATTATTAATAACTATAAATAACTATATAGGATTATTAATAACTATATAAATATTAACAGCCAGCTTATTTATATATATTATACTGTATAAATATTATATTAATATTATAATAATTATATAAACTTCTAACAGATATTAATTAATAATAACAATAGCTCATAATAATATTTGATTATTATTATCTTATTTTAAAAATCAAATAATATAAAATTATAAAAAAATAATAACAATTATATTGTATAATAATAATAGATTATAATATTATTATATTATTATAATAATATACCAATATTATTACCATATTATCATAATAATATAATCAATATATTATAATAAAAGCAATAAAGACAAATTATTTATTATTTATGATAATTAATAACTATACAAATAATAGCAACTATATTCTTATATTCTTATATATTTATGATTACTATATTAATAGTATTATAAACCTAAACTCATAATAATAATAATAATAATAATTATTATTATTATTATTATTATTGTTGTTGTTGTTGTTGTTGTTGTAAGGCTTTAGTATTTTTAATATTTATCTTAGGGTTTGTATACATAAGATTAATTAGTATTAGTATTTAGGATTATTAATAACTATATAAATATTAACAACGAGATTATTTATATATATAACTGTAGAAGTGTTATATTAATATTATAATAATTATATAAACTCCTAATATATATTAATTAATAATAACAATAACTCATAATAATATTAGATTATCATTATATTATTTTAAAAATGTAATAATATAAAATTAAAAAAAATAATAACAATATTGTCTTATAATAATAATAATAATTTATTATAATATTATAATAATATTATATTATTATTATATTACTATTATAATATACAAATATAATTACCATATTATCATAATAATATAATCAATATTATTAGGAATTTATATTATTATTATAATATTAATATAATATCTATATAATGATATATAGAAATAATCTCGTTGTTAATATTTATATAGTTATTAATAATATTCGATTATAATAATATAATAATATTCTATTATTATTATGTTATTATTATAATATAGAAATATAATTATTATTATAATAATAATATAATCAATATTATTATAATATATTACTATAATAAGAACAATAAAGACCAATTATTTATTATTTATGTTAATTAATAACTATACAAATAAAAGCAACTATATTCTTATATTCTTATATATTTATGATTATTATATTAATATTATTATAAACTTAAACTATTATTATTATTATTATTATTATTATTATTATGCTTTAGTATTTTTAATATTTATCTTAAGATGTGTATAGATAGATTTAATTATGATTAGTATTTAGGATTATTAATAACTATATATATTACTGTATAAATATTATATTAATATTATAATAAATATATAAACTCTTAATAAATATTAATTAATAATAACAGTAGCTCATAATAATATTAGATTATCATTATATTATTTAAAAAATCTAATAATATAAAATTTTAAAAAATAAAAAATAATAATAATAATAATAATAATAATAATAATAATAATATTTTTATTTTTAAGTGTTCATTTATTAATTAACATTATTGATTTTTTATATGATTATTAATTATATGTTTTGAAATGGGGTTTTGAGTTAGTCCGCTAGGCAATGATTCGGCTGCCCTTGCTAGGGTTCCTGAGCAAACTTGCTGCCTATCTCCACTGCGCCCTCGGCTCTCCTGTCCTACTTCGGCGCTGATCACCTCAACATGGCTCCGCCTTCCAGAGGGGTGGGCTCTGCCCCCCCTCCTGCTTCAAGCCCCTCCTCTGACACTCCAGTAATCGTAGATGTTCCAATCGATTCTGGCCCCATCCAAAATGATGCCCTCCACACCGATCCTGACAATATCAACAACGAAGACACTGCTGCAGGCCATGTGGCAGCCAAAGACAAAGGTATAGATCAGAGTGACTCGATGCCAAGGCCAAAAGCGTCCTCTGCGACATGCATTCCCAAGTCTGTAGAGAGAATCAAAATAGATCTTCCTAGTGATCGAATCAACAACCAAATCCAATATATGAGGGATCATGCACTCATAGGCAATTTCCTCGGATTCTGGCCAACTTAAAAGGCCTTGCATGGCTGGATTGCCTCCAAATGGAAGCCCAAAGGAGAAGTCACGATGTAGCTTGGCCCCAAAGGTTTCTTCACCGCTATCTTCAACTATCTGGAAGACAAAACTCACATCTTCGAAGGAGGCCCGTACTTCTTCAACTCTGCAGGCCTGTATCTTCGTGAATGGAAGGCAAGATTTAATCCAGACAAAGAAGATTTCAACTAGGCTCCGGTATGGATATGCATGTATTCTCTTCCCTCAGAATACTGGAACGAGGAGACCTTAGAGGACATCAGCAATAGCATGGGAGCCTTTATCAAAGTCGCCGAGGAGACCAAATCCATATGATACACCTCTTACGCTAGGATCTGTGTACACATGCATCTGGCCAAAGAACTCACGGATTCGGTAAGTCTATTTCTTGATGATTTTGAATGGATCCAAACAATAGACTACGAGCATATCCCTTTTCGATGCAGAAAGTGCCATGAACATGGCCATCTTTTCAGGGATTGCCCTCTGAATCTTCAATTTAAAGTTCCTGCAACTGAGGTGAGTAAAGATGCCGAGGGATTTATTAGGATCTGCAGTCGCAGAAAGCATGCCAAGAAACCTCCAGTTGCTCCAGAAGCTCCCAAGAAACTTGAAACAAGGAATAGTTTTGAAACCCTGACTTCACAAACCAACTTGGAGGATCACACATTCATGCCACCTTCAGATCCTTCCCCTTCCACTCCAATGCCTCCCCCAAATCCTTCAGCCTCGCTCTCAAAGTCCGTGTTTATTAGCACCCTTGTCTCAAACTCCATTGATAAAAATCAAGCTTCAGACACAGCCCTACAATCTTCCACCATGGAGATAGATGAATCTCTAGCTCTCAGTATTCATCAAAGGTCAGATGAGGAGGAACATAACAAATCAATACACATGGAGGAGGAACAAAAAAGTGTAGATCTGGGAGGTTTGGACATTCTCAAACTAGAAGCGGCGTGTCGACAGAAAAAATTCAGTGATATACCCCCTAGAGAAATAGAAATACTTGAAGTTGTTTTAACCAGAGCACAACAAAAACAAATACCTTAGCATTTAGGCAGGAAGTTCTTGGGATGGTAAGCAAATCCTGAAAGATTCGAAAAAACGAGGGCACAAAATGGATCTGCAAAGGACTATTATTATTGGAGAAATGTTGGTGGACTCAGGAAGATTCCCCAAGCTGACCAAGTTCTTTAAATCTCTTCCCCATGGTTCCTCATGAAGCTAATATCATGGAACGTCTGAGTGCTTAATAGCCCTACAAAACGCCGCATGCTAAAAAATATGATCCAGCAAGAAAAGCCTTAATTAGTCCTTTTACAAGAAACCAAAAGCCGCAACGTTGTACTGGAGAAAATTCTAAATAAAGTATGGACAGGATGTTGCTCAGTCTCGGTAGATGCCTCAAGAGCTTCTGGAGGGCTAGCAATCTTGTGGAATCCTAAAATTCTCTCCCTACAATATTTTCATGTCTCTCACTTCTTCTTCTAAACTACATTCCACCTAATTGGGACCAATATCCATGGTCTTCTCACTAATGTGTATTTTCCTCAAGATTCACAACAAAAGTTGGATTTGCTGAACACACTCACTGCTCTTAACTCTGGTAGGAGCCATCCCTTTTGGATAATTGGTGGTGACTTCAATATCATCATAGCACTGGAGGAAAAATCAGGAGGTCTAACATGAATGGAAGGAGACAACATCGGCTTTAAAAACTGTATACACAACAACCAACTAATGGACATTCAGACTTCAAATGGTATGTATACATGGACCAATAAAAGAAGGGGATCCCAGCACATAGCTTCAAGACTGGACCGATTCCTTTTGTCGTATAATGCCATTCACCTGGGCGGAGACTTCCATGCATCCATCATTCCTCATGTGGGCTCGGATCACTGGCCCATTATGCTACAGTGGTCGTGTCCACAGTCTAAGAGAAACAGACCTTTCCGCTTCGAATCCTTCTGGTTCTCTCATCCTAACTTCAAAGAAGTGGTCATCGCTGCCTGGAAATCCTTTATTCCCCCCACAGGAGCCAAGATGTTTCAATTTCAACAAAAGCTAAAATACCTTAAGCAAGTGCTGAAATCTTGGAATCGCACTCAGTTTGGTAACATATTTGATCAACGGAAAGTGCTGGAGTAGCAAATGAACACTCTGCAACAATGTATCATCTCTGAGGGAAGAACGGAGGATTATGCACTACAGGAGCAGGCCCTCCTTACTTGGATTGAAACAAGAATGCAGCAAGAAGAGACTCTCTAGTGACAAAAATCCAAGATCTGATGGCTTAAGGATTGGGAGAAAAATACTAAATTCTTTCACATGTCATCCATTCAAAGGAGAAAGCACAACAACATTGCTTTCATCAACAATGAGAAAGGGGAGTGCCTGGAGGTGCATGAAGACGTCGCACAGGAATTCGAAGATTACTTTCAGGACATTCTTAAGGAATCCTCGGGTTGCAGAAATCAAGCTATACAAACTATAATGCAGCACATTCCTAAATCATAAATGAGTATCACAACAATAGACTTCTCCAACCTATTTCAATGCAGGAAGTGGAGGATGGAATGGCCGAGGTCAAGGATGGTAAAGCACCAGGCCTTGACGGATTCACAGCCAATTTCTTTCATGCTTTCTGGGAGCACATCAAAAAAGAGGTCTGGGAGCTGGTGGATGAATCAAGATCGATGCACTGGGTCCTTCCTTCCCTAAACACGACCTTTATAGCGCTCGTTCCTAAAGTGGAAGATTCCAATACACCTGACAAATATAGGCCGATTGCGCTATGTAATGTAATCTACAAGCTTATATCTAAAGTCATGGCGAACAGGCTCAAACCTCTTCTCCCTCTCCTCATTTCGCCAGAGTAGACAGGTTATGTAGAAGCGGGCTAGATTATGGATGGTGTCATTCTCTCCCACAAAGTGATCCACTCCCTCAAGATACTGAAAAAACCAGGTATGATTCTCAAACTAGATCTCTTCAAAGCATTCAACAAGCTCAGCTGGTCCTATATTAGACACACCGTACTTGCATTCAGCTTCAATGCAACCTCGATGCGATGGATAATGAATCTCATTTTCTCCCCCTGCTTTTCCATCCTTCTAAATGGTTCCCCTTCCCCTCCATTTCATCCTTCTCGGGGCATCTGTCAAGGTGATCCTCTTTCCCCATTCCTTTTTGTTCTCATGGCCGAAGGGCTAAGCCGCCTTCTTCATTCTGCTTCTAATTCTCACTCCTTAAAGGGCATCGCGTTGCATGGTCAACCCCCCATCACTCACCAACAGTTTTTTGACGATAATATGCTCTTTGGCCATCTGTCAGTGCAAGAAGCCTCTGCCTTCAAACTCCTGCTTAATCTTTTCTCAACAGCCTCAGGCACCACCATCAATGCCTCCAAATCCTAGCTCTTTTTCTTCCATACTCCCATTCTTACTCAGGGGAATATAGCCAGTATTTTGGGTTTTTCAATAGCCAATATTCCTTCGAAATATCTGGGAGCTCCCCTGTTTGATTCTACTATCGAGCATACTTCCTCGAGGACCCTCCTTGACAACTTAGAAACCAGGCTCTCCTCCTGGACTTACCGCTCTCTCAACATTGCTAGCAGGATTATCGTCATCAAATCTATTCTCCAAGGCATTCCTCTGTATTTGTTCTCAATTTTGGCTGCCCCAAAATGGGTCCTCAAGAACATTCACAATCTTCAAAGAAATTTTCTTTGGGGCTCCTCGGGTCACAACAGAAAATGGGCTCTGGTCAAATGGATGGAGGTATGTCTTCCAAAATCAGCTGGGGGACTAGGTCTGAGGGACCCCCTCCATAGCAACAATATCATGGGTGCGCGTATATGGTGGAATTGAATCTCTAAACTGCACACTCCCTGGGGTCATCTTTGGTAGGCCAAATATGCTCTAGGAAGTCCAAAGGAGGAGCTAATCCGATTCAGGTCAACCACCCCTGGCTCGCTAATTTGGAATGTCGCCAAGCTACATAGTGCCTTTGTTCAAGCACACAGGTCTTGGGAAATCAACTCAAGCACCACTACAAGATTTTGGGAAGATTCCTAGCAACAACTTCCCAAACTTGCCTCTCTCTTTAACAAACCCAAGTTGCAAGCAACCATGTAGCAAAATGAGCAAATCCATGTCCATCAATTCTGGCAGCAACAATCTCCCCAAGGTTTTCAACTTTGGAGACCGGCAAACACATGACAGGCCAACTGGCAGGAGGAAACCTATGATGAGATTGATCAAGAGCTCAAACTCAAGAAAATCAAACTTTCTGATCAGAAGGACCGATTGAGATGGGGATATACTACCAAGGGCATGTTCAGTACCAAGGAAGCCTATCAAATCCTTTATCACCCCATTCAGATAATAAAAGATTAACTATGGGACCAAGTCTGGCAACCAAACATATGGCCTAAGGTCTCCACTTTCCTTTGGCTTCTCATAAAACAAAGGATCCTCACATGGGATAACCTACAAAATCGAGGGTTTATTGGGCCTTCCCTCCAACTGCAATCTTCACTCAGAGAACATTAATCATCTCTTGGATACTTGCCCTTTAGTAGCTCAAATGTGGGAGAGAATAGCACAATGTAATAAAAGAACAGGTGGAAGAGAGGGAGACATCGTAAACACCATCAGGAACTAGCCTTAGAATCCTTTCCAAAGTCCTCTTCTCAATGCCCTCTGGAACCTCCTTCCCAGCTTCGTCTACTGGATAATCTAGAAGGAAAGAAACAACAAGATCTTCAAAAATCACTGTTCGCCTCTTGATACTCTTTGGCTCCTTCTCAAGCATAATCTTTAAGAAACTCTAGCTCTTAGACAATGGCAAGACTCAGATATGCCAGTCTTACCCCAGGAACGCCTCATTCTTGCCAACCGAAACTTAGCTCTCACCTTTGTAGAACTCATCAAGCCCAGTACTTCAATTCATTCTGAGTGTGCACAATCTTTGTCTCCTCCTGCCATCCACCCTTACAAGCTGAACTTTGATGGAGCGGCTAAGGGCAATCCTGGGCCGGCTGGATATGGTGGCATCTTCAGGAATGCGGAAGGCTTTGTTCTACATATGTATCATGGTTCGATGGGTAGAGACACCAACAATGTTGCCGAGCTTGAAAGCTTATGCCAAGGTATACGCATAACAGAAACAAAAAAATTGCTCCCTTTAGAGGTTGAAGGGGATTCACAAATTCTAACAGAGGCTGCTATCTGGATACAATCAGGATCCTCAGCTGCAAATATTGCTTCGAGTTGGAGGCTTCTAAGTAGGCTAGAACAAATTGAAGAATGGCTCAAAACTCCACGCAGCATTTCCTTCAAGCACATTCAGCGAACAACTAATAAGGCAGCAGACAAACTGGCTAATCAAGGGGTCGATCAGCAGCTCCCCTTCTTCTCTGGTTCATTGAATAGTTCCAATGATCCACAACTCAAACGCGACTGCACTCTCCTGGTGCAACAAGACCTATCCCTCCTAGATCCGGGTGTCCGATAGTGGTACAGGTATGTGGGTAGTTGTTTGGATGGGCACGTGGTTGATTCCACTACCTCTCGGCTTCTCACAGCACTAGTCATAACTTCCCCTGCGCTCAAGTTTAATGCTGCTTTAATGCAGCCAGTACCTCCTCTTCCGCCAGTTTATTTCCTGATCATGGCGCTCTCAACTTGCCACATTCGCGTTTCTCCTTTACGCTTAAGTCCCTCCTTTGCAGCTGCAGCGGTTTGCTCTCGAACCTTCTCAGGAATACACTGGGCTCTAGTTCGTTGGGTGAATTTTTGGCTATGCCTTCAAGCTACTCACTGTCTCACCTGCAATTTCACTAGCCACTTATCTGTTGCTCTCCCTTTCGCCCTTTTGAATGTTGAAGCCAAGCTTGTCCTCATCCCTTTCTCCTCCACAATTTATCAAACTGCCAAGATCACCCTATTCCTCTAGTTATGCCGAAACTTCACCAGAGGATGAGCTACAGAAGAGGCAGCTCCTGGGGGCAAATAGGCCGCCAGGCCTCCTCTTCCATGACGAACTCCTCGACTTTTTGCTCGGACTTCCGCATGGATCGATATTCGGCTACTCGGAGTGGACGGGGTAGGGGCAGAGGACTTTACAATATGGCAGCAAGCTCCCTCAATTCCTCGATCAACACCGCTCGGTTACAATTAACCAGTAGTCATGGAACCTTCTCCTTTATTGCCACAGTCACCATAGAGCTTAGCGAGCTCAATTCAGGTCAGGAAGTAGGTTCCCTTAGGGCCACTACGGAAATGCTAGTGGAAGACAGACATGGATCCATTCAGATGAACTTCAAACCGAGGAAGGCTTTAGGCTCAGGAAAAAGCAAAGCTTCCCAAATCATGAAGGATCAGGTGGGCTCCTCTGAGGATGATGATGATTACAAGTATGGATGCCGCCATCGAAGAGCCACCCGATCCCTCTCAAGATGCTTAAACAGTGCTCTAGCTCAAATCGCCAGTTTCTCCTACGAAAGGGGCACTCTGCTAGCCTTTGGTTTCCAGTCTCGGTTGCAGTCACAGCTACTTCTGAAGTCTGTATTCAGTTTTGGGTTTCAGGCAATGTCTCTCGGTTCAATCGATATGGTCTAGTTTTCCTGTTATGGTTGCCGTATGGCCCCTGCTTAATTCTCAGTTCCATGTACAACAATGGGGGTTTTTTGATTTTTTGCTTTAGTCATGGTCAGGTTCTTTGCAGTTCTTCAGGGCAATACTCAGCTGGGTTTTTTGCGTATTGATCTGCTATGCTTGTAAACATGCCGCATCTTCGGGCTAGCTTTTACGAGGCCATGGCCTCGGTGTAAAATTATTTTGTATTAATATAGAAGTAGACATATTCAGAAAAAATAATAATAATAATAATAATAATAATTGATTATAATATTAAAATAATATTATATTATTATTATATTATTGTAATAATATACTAATATAATAATTATTATAATAATAATATATTCATTGTTTCATTCAAAATCATTCGAAAAATATTTTGAAAAAAATATAAGGCAAGTACATCGGAAATCAAAATATAAAAGAAATGGAGAAATATATCAGATTTTACAAAGGAAACTAAATAACAAGTGTTAAAACATTAACGTCGGACCCGATAATATATATGCCATATTTTATAATGACGATGGGTCTGAAACAATGTAAAGTGCTTTGCTGATTGCGATATGGGTGGGCCGGACCCAAAATAATATATACAACGTGTTTAAAAGTTCGGCGGGTCCGCTGTATTGAAAGCCCTTTATATGCATGCATATGGGTTCTGCCAATCGCGATTTGCGATGACCAACCCGAAATGATACATATTATTGTTTTATAATTGCGGCAGGTCCGTAAGACAAGATATATATATATCTATATATATATATATATATATATATATATATGAAAGCGCCGATTGCGATGAGCGATTAGGTTCCGGACTCGATAGTTCATATGCTATATTTTATATGACTTAATGCATCAGTCTTATTGCGGGTTCCAAAGACTTTTATTGTTATTCATATATTGTGGTTTAAGCTGTTTTATATATATAATTATATATTTATGATTACTATATTAATATTACTATAAACCTAAACTCATATTATTATTATTATTATTAGGCTTTAGCATTTTTAATATTTATCTTAGGGTTTGTATACATAGGATTAATTATTATTAGTATTTAGGATTATTAATAACTATATAAATATTAGCAACGAGATTATTTGTATATCTTACTGTATAAATATTATATTAATATTTAATAATTATATAAACTCCTCATATATATTAATTAATAATAAGAATAGCTCATAATAATATTAGATTATCATTATATTATTTAAAAAATCTAATAATATAAAATAAATAATAATAATAATAATAATAATAATATTTGATTATAATATTATAATAATATTATACTATTATTATATTATTATAATAATATACAAATATTATTACGATATTATTATAATAATATAATCAATATTACTATAATATTATTAGGAGTTTATATTATTATTATAATATTTTTATAATATTTATATAATAATTTATAGAAATAATGTGGTTGTTAATATTTGTATAGTTATTAATAATATTCGATTATAATAATATAATAATATTATATTATTATTATAAGAATATACAAATATAATTATTATTATAATAATAATATAATTAATATTATTATAATAAGAACAATAAAGGACAACTATTTATTATTTATCATAATTAATAACTATACAAATAAAAGCAACTATATTCTGTATAATTATATATTTATGATTATTATATTAATGTTATTATAAAGCTAAACTCATAATAATATTAGTATTATTAATTATTATTATTATTCTTAGGCTTTAGTATTTTTGATATTTATCTTAGGGTTTATATACATAGGGTTAATTATTATTAGTCTTTAGGATTATTAATCACTATATAAATACTAACAATGAGATTACTTATATATATTACAATATAAATATTATATTAATATTATAATAATTATATAAACTCCTAATATATATTAATTAATATTAATTAATAATAACAATAGCTCATAATAATATTAGATTATCATTATATTATTTAAAAAATCTAATAATATAAAATTTAAAAAAAATAATAACAATTATATTATTATATAATAATAATAATAGTTTTTTATTATAATATTATAATAATATTATATTATTATAATAATATACCAATATAATTATTATTATAATAATATATTCATTGTTTCATTCAAAATCATTCGAAAAATATTTTGAAAGAAATATAAGGCAAGTATATTTGAAATTAAAAGATAAAAGAAATGGAGAAATATATCAGATTTTACAAAGGAAACAAAGGAACAAGTGTTAAAACATTAACACGAGACCCAATCATATATATGCCATATTTTATAATGACGGCGGGTCCGAAACAATGTAAAGTGCTTATATTACATGTATACAACTCCGCTGATTGCAATATGGGTGGGCTGGATCCGAAATAATATATACAACATGCTTAAAAGTTCGGCGGGTTCGCTGTATTGAAAGCCCTTTATATGCATGCATATGGGTTCTACCGATCGCGATTTGCGATGACGGACCTGAAATGATATGTATTATTGTTTTCTAATTGTGGCGGATCCCTAAGACAACATATATATATATATATATATATATATATATATATATATATATATATATATATAGATATATATATATGAAAGTGCCGATTGCGATAAGCGATTGGGTTCCCGACCCGATAGTTCATATGCTATATTTTATATGACTTAGCGCGTCTGTCTTATTGCATGTTCCAAAGACTTTTATTGATATTCTTATATATTGTGGTTTACATTGTTTTATATATATAATTATATATTTATGATTATTATATTAATATTATTATAAATCTAAACTCATATTATTATTATTATTATTCTTAAGTTTTAGTATTTTTAATATTTATCTTAAAGTTTGTACACAGAGGGTTAATTATTATTCGTATTTAGGATTATTAATAACTATATAAATATTAACAACCAGATTATTTATATATATTACTATATAAATATTATATAAATATTATAATAATTATATAGACTCCTAATATATATTAATTAATAATAAGAATAGCTCATAATAATATTAGATTATAATTATATTATTTAAAAAATCTAATAATATAAAATTATAAAAAAAATAACAATTATATTGTATTATTATTATAATAATAAAATATAATAATAATAATAATAATAATAATAATAATAATAATAATAATATTTGATGATAATATTTTAATAATATTATATTATTATTATATTATTATAATAATATACAAATTTAATTACCATATTATCATAATAATATAATCAATAGTATAATAATATTATTAGGAGTTTATATTATTATAATAATAATAATATAATAATATATACAAATAATTGGTTGTTAATATTTATATAGTTATTAATCATATTTGATTATAATAATATCATATTATATTATTTTTTTTTTCTCCGTAAAAACTAGCTAAGTCATGTATTATATGTACAAGTAAAAATTACAAACTGTAAGACGTGTCTTCCAGGGCCTGTAGTAGCACCCTGGGAACCTTGACCAAAATTCTGAAAGCTCCCACGCAGGGGTAGCCTAGTCAAAACCATTCAGACCTTGCACTACACTAAAAGCTCCCACGCAGGGGCAGCACCGGATCAATTTTGCCAAAACAGTTCTAGAAATCATCAGACTCCCAGAGGAGCCGCAGTGAGAAGACCCAACACATTCTTGCCCACACAGGGGCGAACTGCCAAAAGGGACTGACTCAACGACCAGACAGAAGTGAGCAAGACAGAAGCGCTCGACTTGGACCAATTGAAATTAAGACCAGACCAGAGACAAGGCTTAATTACATATGGCGATGATGGAAGCATCAGCTGCCAGCAAGCAAAACGAAAATGCAAGAGAGAAGTACCCGCGTCTGCGTCTGCGTTAATCCTGGAGATGAGTTGAAGGTGGAGGGAGGGTCGCGAAATAGGCATCAGCTTCTTCAGCGAGGCTTTTGTCCTCCACCACATACGCCCAACCATCGCCCTCTGCTCGTCCCTCCCACATCTTTCTCCATGTCTCTTCATCAATATCTGAAGGAGCTGGCCCCACCGGAGGAGAGGTATCGTGCGGTCCAGCCTCAGACGCTGGTGGCTCCATAGCTGAGCTCTGTTTCCCTGCTTCATGTTCTCCTTTGTCAATTTCTTTGCCTTTGCCTTCCGCTTGCTTCTCCTGCAAGTTATGAGGGGTGTTCTCCCCATTTCCTTCCCGAAGTTTTGTGAACATGACTGAGATGTGGGCATTGAGCCCTGGGTTGCTCTCAGAACTTTGCAATGTGAAAACCACTGAGCCAAAGGAGGGAAGCTCGGATTTTTCTTCATTAGTGCTCCCAACCTCCAAGAACTGACTGATGGGGAGTGGGGTAGCTCTGGCTCTCCTATGGCAATAGCAGCAACAGCAGTGGTGATGCTCATCCACTGCTGGGGCTCGCGAGGAGGAACCTCTTGCTGGACCTCTCCTACATGGCTGTCGTTGTTGGAGTTTAACCATGGTGATTCTGAATCTTTTCTTGTGTGTTTGCAGGTGAGCTTGGAGTCGAAGACAGAGCCAATTGTTTCCCAGATCTCTCTCTGGTGCCCAATTTCCTTTCTGAGACCCGTCCCTTGGTAGCAAGGTGGACCAATTCCAGTTCTTACCCTGCAATTGAGCCAATTGCCGCCGTCTACATGACCAGCAACCAGAGTGGCAATGGCAGTGACAGTAACCACGAGAAACCAGGCGTCGAGGTGAACGAAGCTGCCACCGCCTCGGCTCTCTGTAATTTCCCCTCTTCCAAAATTCTTCAGACAATAATTCCTTGCGCACTCCATCACGCCTGATAAACTCTACCTTATGCCCTCGAACCAGGCGCACATTAAGTGCTCTCTGCAGATCCATAAACCTACCACCCTTGCCATTAACTGCATTAACGCAGCTGGGGGGTTCATGTTAAGGTTGATGGCCTTCCCCTGGTGGCCGTATTGCTTACACGGGGCAGCCCATGCGTGGCATGTGGCGTGCCCATCTCTTCCGTCCCGCCACCCGCATCCGGGGTCTCATTGTCCCTGTGGATGAGACTCTCACATTCCTGTTTTCTTTGATTATTTGGAATGATGTTCAGGTGTCCCTCAAGGAAGGGCTGATCTGAGTCAACCCCTATGTTGGCAAGAAGATCAGCCACCTTATTACCTTCTCTTTTAGTATGATGAAAAGAGATGGCATTGTAGTTGCCAATTTCCACCGCCATGCTGCTGAGTCTGGCCTCTAGTCTCCAACTATTGGCTATTTTCCTGGCCTGCGATCCATTCTGGATTCGAATGGCCATGTTTATGAGAATTTGGGAGTCCCCCTCCACTATCAATGGTTGAAGATTGTGTCTCCTTGCAGTGAGAAGTCCTTGCCACATGCCCTCCAGCTCTGCTGAATTGTTGGTGTCCCAACCTAGGTTGCCAAAGTAGATCTGTTGCAGAGTTCCGTGATGATCTCTGATGATTCCTCCAAATCCTGCAGGTCCTGGATTTCCCTTGGATGCGCCATCAAAGTTGAGCTTGTATGAATGAATAGGTGGGGCCTCCCAGCTTTCCTTCTCCTCGCCGTTGCTATTTGCTGCTTGCTGTGTGGTTGGTTCTTGTGTCAGTTGCAGTCCCCAGTTTGATAAGATGTTTTTCTCATTGTCTTCAGTTGGGAGATCTTGTTGGGTCCAGGACTGCAGAAGCATGGTTTCTTGGATGTTGGCGTGCATCCTGTTCCATATGTCCTCCTTATTCAAGCTATAGTTTTTGAATATGCGCCTATTCCGTTCCTTCCAAATATTCCATAGGAGAAAACCTGGAATTATGTTCCACAAGTGGTTAAGCAGACCACTTTTGTAGGGGCTTTTTGGCCATTGCCTAATGGTATTTATTATGCGTCCCATGTCTCTGCAGCGCCTTTGACTTCTGAATTCTATCTTCTCCCATAGTTGAGTAGCAAGCGGACATGAGTCTAGAAGATGCTGCAAGGTTTCTTCATTCTGAAAGCAGTTGTGGCAAATCGAGGGCCCGTGGAAGTTGCGTTTCTGCAATTTGTCCCATGTAAGAATCTTTTTGTGTCCCACCAACCAAAGAAAGTGAGTGATTTTGGGCCATATTTTGAAACTCCAGATTCTAGACCAGAGAGGATCAGGGTTGACGGGAGGATCTTCTAAAAGATTGTAGGCTTCAGAGGTGGAGTAAGAGCCCTTGGGAAGGTAGCCCCATCTGAGAATGTCGTCGTTGTTGTTGTGCGTAATTCTTCTTTTTGCCAATTCAGTGTCAAGGGCCTCTGCTTCCTGCGTTCTGTTGGTGTTGATTATTTGGTTGCTAGAAAGCCAATTCCTGAAGCCTCTTCCCGTTTCCGGATTCCAGTAATGGTGGACTTTGGCATGCCGTTGCTCTTGCCCACCTGGAATAATGGCTGCTGGAAGTACATTGGTTAGTTTGGGAAGTTGGTTCCATGCATCGTACCAGAATCTGGCATGTTGACCATTCCTTATTTCCCAGAAGCTATGTTTCTGAATCAATTGGTGATGCTGCTTGGCCGCATTCCAAATGAGTGAACCTGTGCTTGTGGGCGTGAATCTAATAAGCTCTGCATGCGGCATATTGTTGGTGTATTTGGCGATCCAAATTCTGGCCCATGGTTTGTCCTGATTTGTTAACCATTGCCACCAGATTTTGGCGGTCATGATGATATTGCTGTGCTCAGGGTCTCGGAGGCCAATTCCACCTTTGTGCTTGGGCTTGCTAGTGGTGTCCCATTTTACAAGCGCCCATTTATGGTTGGTAGCTGAACTTCCCCAAAGAAAATTGCGCTGTAAATTTCTCAACCTTTTCAGGACCCATTTTGGAGCGGCTAGGATGGAGAACAAGTAGAGGGGCATGGCTTGAAGGATGGCTTTAAGGAGCACCGCTCTACTTGCTAAATTGAGGGAGCGGTGCGTCCAAAGGTTCAGTTTAAATTCCATTTTCTCAATAAGACGCCTCCAAGCTGGTTGCTTTATGGCGGAGGCAGTGAGAGGCGCTCCCAGGTAAGTGGAGGGGAGAGAGGCAGTTTGAAAACCCAGAATGCGAGAGACAGCACGTTTGACAGAGGGAGGGGTGTGGAAGAAGAAAATTTGGGATTTGGTGTTATTGATTTGGGTTCCTGAAGCTTTTGAGAAGTCGTTGAGCAGAGATTTCAGACATGAGGCTTCCTGAGCAGAGGGATGGCCATACAGCATGGTGTCGTCCACAAACTGCTGGTGGGAGGAGGCAGGGGAGTTGTGGATTGAGATTCCCCTAATATGGTTGGCTTGCCTAGCTTGCTTGATGTGCCGACCTAGGCCCTCCGCCATTATCACAAATAAGAAGGGGGATAGAGGATCCCCTTGCCTGATGCCCCTGGAGGGTTTGAAGGGGTTAGAGGGCAGCCCATTAACAAGAATGGAGAAGTGGGAGGAGGAGATGAGGCTCATTATCCATCTTACCCAAGTGGCACAGAAGCCAAAGGCTCTCAGCATGTTCTGAACATAGGCCCAGCTGAGTTTGTCAAATGCCTTGGATAAGTCAAGCTTGAGTAACATGCCCGCTTTTTTGGAGAGCTTGAGCGAGTGAATGATCTCATGGGAGAGTATTATACCATCCATTATTTGTCTGCCTTCCACATAGCCTGATTGCTCAGGTGAGATGATCTGAGGGAGAAGGGGCTTGAGTCTGTTGGCGATGACTTTGGTAATGACTTTATAGAGAACATTGCATAGAGCTATGGGCCTGAATGTGTCAGGGGTAGTGGAGTTCTCTTCCTTGGGAATGAGAGTGATGAAGGTAGAGTTTAGAGAGGGCAACATCCATCGAAGGGCTCGAGATTCTTCTACAATTTGCCAAACCTCTACCTTAATCATATCCCAGAAAGCATGAAAAAAATCAGTGGTAAAGCCATCAGGGCCAGGAGCCTTACCTTCTTTAAGCTGCGCCATTGCTTCATCCACCTCTTGGCTGAGAATCGGGCTCATGAGCAGATCGTTTTTCTCCTCCGTTATTATCCTGGGAATGTTGTTTGTGATTTTCTCGATAGCTGCCTTCCGATCCCCTGATTGTTCTTGGTGGACTTGTTTGAAGTGATTGAGGAGGGTTTCTTCTATTTTCTCATGCTCCTCCTCTTTACCTCCCTCCTGGTTCTGGATGAATGAGATCTTGTTGTGCATTCTTCATTGCACTGTTGTATTGTGGAAGAATTTGGTGTTACGCTCTCCTTCTTTAAGCCATCTAACCCTTGATTTCTGTCTCCAATAAATTTCTTCTTGCTTTCTCCTTTCTTCAAGTTGATTGTTGATGTGCTTTTCTTTTTCTAGGGTAGCCTCTGTATGCCCTGAATTGATGACTGTCTGGTGGAGTAGCTTGAGCTCCTGATTGAGTTGCTGTTGGGCTTCGAAGATGTTCCCAAAGATCTCCTTATTCCAGTGTTTGAGGTGGCTTTTCAGGTGCCTTAATTTCTGTTGGAGTTTGAACATTTTGGTGCCTTCTGGAGGGACAAAGGAGGCCCAAATAGATTTGACGAAGTCCTTGAATGCCGGGTGGGTTAACCAGAATTTTTCAAATCGAAATGGCTTCCTGGTGCTGCTCCCTGGTCTTTTCCATTGCAGGGCTATTGGCCAGTGATCCGATCCAGAGTGGGCCAGAATCTCCGCATTGAAATCGCCCCCGATGTGCACTGCGTTGTCCGATATCAGAAATCGGTCCAGCTTAGAGGCTATCTGATGCTTCCCTTTTCTGTGATTGCTCCAAGTGTAGATTCCATTACAAAAGGGCATATCAATAAGGGAGGCATTTAGGATGAAATCCTTGAAGTGTTCCACCTCAGGTTCCAATCTGGTTCTACCCCCTGTTTTGTCCTCTAGTTTGGTGATCATATTAAAATCCCCCGCCACAATCAAGAGAGGATGTTGTCTGTTAATGCTGAGGGCCTCGATGGTGTCAAGGAGTATTTTTTTACTGCCTCCATCCTGTGGGAAGTAAACATTAGATAAGTTCCCATGAACCTTTGTGCCTATAATGTGAAAGGCCGCTTGAATGAGATGGTGGGCTGCATGGAAATCAGTGAGAGTTATGGCTTGAGTGTTCCAGGCTATGGCGAGTCCTCTCGAAGCTCCAGTCGCATCCACAGCCACTGATTGGCAGCCCGGCCAGGCCTTGGAGAGTATTCGACCTAGAGTAGCGCTATTGCATTTGGTTTCTTGAAAGAAGCAAATGTGCGGTTTCTCCATCTTTATCATGTTTTTGAGCATTCTATATTTTGCAGGGCCGTTGAGGCCTCTAAGATTCCAAGAGATGAGCTTCATTGATAACTGGGTTGAGAGGGGCTGAAGTATTTCGTAAGCTTCGCATAGTGGCCTGAATCCACTAGGACTTCTCCAAGCTCTATTGTTCTTTGAAGAACTGTTTTCCTTCCTCTTTTTTTGAAATCTTTTGGACGCAGTCTACCATCCCAGGTGCTTCCCGCTTGAATCCCTAACTGATGTTGTTGGTAGACTTTGGAGATGACCATCTCCAACTTTTCTAGGTCAGTTTCAGCGATGGATTCAAATGCCTTTTTCCTACATGCCAACTCTAGTTCATTAATGTCCAGTCCGTGAAGGTCCACATTTTTAGCTTCTTCCTCCATTATTTCTATGACACTGGTGTCTTCCTGTGTAGGCTCTGAAGTCTGGGCGGGCTTCTGTTTCCCGTCTATCTCCATATTCTTGGGGTTATTCATCGGATCCTCCTGATTCCTGGATAGAATGGTTGGTATTATGAAAGGGGTTTTCGAGTTGGGGGGGGGGCTGGAGGGGGGGGGGCGGCTTGAGGAGGATGGGAGATCGGCTTTGCTGGGATTTTCCATGGGTCGTTCTTCCGGAATGCTATTGAGGATCTCAAAACTATTTTTGGATGCTTGATCTTTGTGATTATTCTGCTGAGACTTTTGCCCGCTAGCGTTTTTCCGGTGCGAGCGCCTTCTGCTTGTTACTTTGGTGAACCCATCTTGATTGGGCTTGGCAGAGGAGTTCTGAGACAGATCTGGGACATTTAGAGGACAGTCCCTGAATAAGTGCCCCAGAGCATGGCATCGTCTACATCGGAAGGGCACATGCTCATAATCCAAGGGCTGGGTCCATTCTTCATCCCAGTGGGAGAGTGTTATCGATTCTGGTAGCGCTTCATTCAACCTTATGAAGACACATATGCGAGCATATGAAATGAATCTGCGGGATTTGGTTTCTTCGGCCGTCCTGATGTATTCTCCCACACCATTTCCAATTCTTCTGAGTGAATCTTCGTCCCAATATTCATCAGGGAGTCCATATAGTCGGATCCATACTGGTGCCCAGGTTAGGTCTTCTTTATCTGGATTAAATCTGGGTTTCCAGTCTCGCATGTACAGCCCTGCAGCATTGAAGAAATGTGGGCCTGTACCTAACACCCTGAGTTTGTCTTCCACGCAGTAGAAGATGACTGTAAAGAAGCCTTTCGGTCCTAGTTGAAGCTGGACATCTCCCTTTGGTTTCCATTTGGCAGCTATCCAACCAGAGAGAGCTTTTTCCGTTGGCCATAAGCCTATGAATTTCCCTATGATTGCATGCTCTTTCATAAACTCTATTCTAGCATTTACCAGGTGACCTTGTAGCTCGATTCTGGGCCTTTCTGCAGCTACAGGTTTGCAGGTGGCTGAGGTGACTTTTGGCGTCTCCTTTTTGTCGTTTTTCCCTTTGTCCTGAGGTCCATTGTCCTGACCTTGCGGATCTTCCGGCTTGCTGTTCTCTTGCCTTGTTGAGCTTTCATTGTTCAATATTTCTCTGCTAATCGATCCGAAGAAGAGGTCAGAGTCCTTCTCCTGCTGCATTGGGGAGGGCCCTGTCGCCCCCCCGGTGTTTCCATAGCGCCTGGCTGGCGCAGAGCTGATGCGATGTGGTCTCAGTGCCTGGAATAGGTCAGGGTTTGCAGGAGGCTCCTCTGTCTGGAAGCGCCGTCACGGGTTTCAGAGGAACCCTAGTCGCCTTGCAGAGCCGAGTCGTTTCCTAATCCGGTTTATTCTTATCATATTATATTATTATAATAGTATACAAATATAATTATTATAATAATAATAATATAATCAATATTATTATAATATATTATTATAATAAGAACAATAAAGATCAATTATTTATTATTTATGATAACTAATAACTATACAAACAAAAGCAACTATATTCTTATATAATTATATAATTATGATTATTATATTAATATTATTATAAACCTAAACTCATAATAATATCAGCATTATTAATTATTATTACTATTATTATTCTTAGGCCTTAGTATTTTTAATATTTATCTTAGAGTTTGTTTTCATAGGGTTAATTATTATTAGTATTTAGGATTATTAATAACTATCTAAAGATTAACAACGAAATTATTTATATATATTACTATATAAATATTATATTAATCTTATAATAATTATATAAACTCCTAATATATATTAATTAATAATAACAATAGCTCATAATAATATTAGATTATCATTATATTATTTAAAAAATCTAATAATATAAAATTATAAAAAAAATAATAACAATATTATTATTATAATAAAAAATATAATAATAATATTTGATTATAGATTCTTATGTAATCCTCCAAAAAAATATTTCTTCTACTAAGTCATGATAAGGAATATTTGTGTGAAAGGAAAACTGCTCTGATGCAAATCACTGCCAAGCGCTGCCAAACCCTAGCCAGTAGCCGCCCCTGACTGCTCTCACTGTAGCCGCCGCCGCACCTCTGTTGGTCGCCTGCAATGGAAATGGCGGTAGGAGGGGAGAGCTCTGCCTCCCCTCCAAAAAACTCCACAAGCTCTGACAAAACTAAGTACGCTCAGCCTCTTTACCCCTCTGGCGCAGGCCCAGACGAAGGACAAGACGGACATCAGAAGAATGAAGCAAGGATACATACGGCCCCGACAGAAGAAGACAAAGAGATACACAACAAAGCTAAGGCGTCTCAGCCAAAGGCAACCTTGGCCACTTGTATCCCAAAAGCTGTCGAACCCATCAAGGTTGACCTGCCTAGCCATCGCATCAATGGTGAGATCTAGTACATGCAAGATCATGCACTAATCGGAAAGTTTCTAGGCTTCTGGCCTACGGAAAAAGCCTTACAAGGTTGGATAGCTTCAAAATGGAAGCCCAAAGGACAAATTACTCTGCAACTAGGTCCAAAAGGTTTTTTCACAGCAATCTTTCACTGTGTGGAGGACAGAGTGCGGATATTCGAAGGAGGCCCATACTTCTTCAACTCTTCAGGCCTCTATCTCACAGAATGGAAACCAAGATTCAATCCCGACAAGGAAGATTTCAGCTGGGCTCCGGTCTGGATCAGGATGTACTCCCTCCCAGCGGAGTACTGGAAAGAAGAAACGCTGGTGGATATAGGCAACAAACTTGGCACCTTCATCCGAGTCGCGGCTGAGACAAAAACTCGCAAATATACCTCATATGCCAGGATCTGCGTCCAAATGCATCTGACCAAAGCTCTAGCTGATACGGTAAGACTCTATCACGATGATTATGAATGGACACAACCTTTAGATTATGAGCATATTCCCTTCCGCTGTCGCAAGTGTCATGAGCATGGCCATCTCTTCCGTGACTGTCCATTAAACTCTCAGTCCAAAGCAGCTGCTGCTGTCTCTGATAAAGACTCTGAAGGTTTCATCAAAATTCCCAACCGCCGTAGGCATGCCAAAAAGAGTCAGCCAGTCATGGAAAATGCTCTCAAAACTGACTCCCAGAACAGATTCTCTGTTCTTGCAACGCACAACAAGCAAGATCATCCCAGTTCTGAACCCCCGCGTAATACCTCTGCGCCCTCTTCCTCCCTCATTCCCACAGACCCCTTGCAGCCCTCTGATCCTCCTCTTTCGAATCCCATTCCAAACCCTTCTTTGGAAAAAGGAAAATCGGTGTCAAGTCTCGGTCCCTTCTCCTTCTCCCAAGAGAAACCTTCAGTGGACAATAAGCAGCAAGACTATGATATGGAGACAGATGTCACTCTGGCTCTCAGTATTCAGCAGGAAGCGGATGAGGAAGAACTAGGGGATACCATTGTCATGGAAGAAGATCAGGCGGATGTTAGTATAGATGGTTTAGACATCTTTACACTTGAAACGACATGCAAATAGAAAGAATACAACTCTATTCAACCCTGGCAAATAGATAAGCTGGAAGGAGTCTTAGCCAAGGCGCAGCATAATAAAAGCCTCGGCATATAGGGAGGCAGCCCATGGAACGGAAAAAAGGTGCTCAAAGATCTTAAGAAACGAGGAAGAAAGACAGACCTTCAAAGAACCATAGCATTAGGTGAAATACTTATGGAGTCGGGGCGATTCCCTAAGTTGACAAAGTTCTACAAACCCAAATCTCAGTTTACATGAAGTTAATATCCTGGAATGTGAGAGGACTCAACAGCCCCTCAAAACATAGAATGATCAAAAACTTGATTCAACAAGAAAAACCAACCATATTTTTTCTGCAAGAAACAAAAAGCAGCACTGATGCTATTAAAAGAATTCGCGACAAAGTCTGGGCAGGAAGCAGAGCCATCTCTGTAGACGCCTCTGGAGCCTTAGGCGGTTTAGCCATTTTGTGGAACCCGCAAATCATCACACTATATGACTTCCATGCCACCCTCCATCTTATTCAAGCCTCCTTCCACCTCATTGGCACCGGAATCCATGGGCATCTCACAAATGTATATTTTCCTCAGACAATTCAGCAAAAACTAGAACTGTTGGAAACGATCTCTATCCTCAATGAAAACAGGAAATTCTCGCTCTGGATTGGTGGCGGCGACTACAACATAATAACATCCATGGCATAGAAGCAGGGAGGCAGAATCAAGCTCGACAGTGACAGTGAGGGCCTCAAAGAATTCATTCAAAACAATCAACTTATGGACATACCAACCTCTAATGGAATTTTCACTTGGACTAACAAGCGACGAGGTATTCATCACATTGCCTCCAGGCTTGATAGATTCCTTCTTTCTGACAATGCAATCCACTTGAGAGGGGATTTCAATGCTTCCATCATCCCCCAAAGTGGATCTGATCACTGGCCAATTTTGCTACAATGGTCCAGGCCAGGTAACCGCTGCAACAGACCTTTCAGATTCGAAGCATTCTGGCTAACAAATGCCACTTTCAAGATGGTAGTCAGCGATGCATGGACAGCTTACATTCCGCCAGAGGGAGCCAAAATGTATCAATTCCAACAAAAATTAAAAAATCTGAAACATGTCCTCAAAGTGTGGAATCGCACAAATTTTGGCAACATACAGGAGAAGCGCTCACAATTGGAACAGCAAATGCGCATGCTTCAACAAACTCTCATTCTTGAAGGCAAATCAGAAGAACAAGCACAACAGGAACAGATACTCTGGAACCAAATCGAGGAACGCAGGAAACAAGAGGAAATACTCTGGCGGCAAAAATCTAGAATCAATTGGCTCAAAGAGGGGGAGAAGAATACAAAATTCTTCCACAAAGCCACCATTCAAAGGCGAATGCACAATAATATCACGTTCATCAACAACCAACAAGGCAAAAGAATTGAGGAACATGAGGACATGGAAAAGGAATTCACAGGGTATTTCAAGGAAATTTTAACGGAACCCATTGAGAACAGGGATGCAGCAATCAGAGCCATCACGCAGCATATTCCAAGCATCATAACTGAGGATCACAATAACAGATTACTCCAGCCCATGACCTTGCAGGAAGTTGAAGAAGCCATGGCTCAACTCAAAGACGGAAAAGCGTCGGGGCCTGATGGCTTTACAGCCAATTTCTTCCATGAATTCTGGGAACTCATCAAAAATGAAGTATGGGACCTCGTTGAAGAATCCAGAAGCATGCACTGGATCCTCCTGGCCCTCAATACCACCTTCATAGCTCTGGTACCCAAGGGCGGAGAACTCAACAGGCCAGAAAATTACAGACCAATCGCATTATGCAATGTTATATACAAGCTAATCTCAAAGGTCATCGCAAATAGGCTCAAACCTCTCTTGCCCTTACTCATATCTCCGAAACAAACAGGATATGTGGAAGGACGGCAGATCATGGATGGAATCATACTATCAAATGAGGTAATACACTAATTAAAGATTCTTAAGAAACCAGGTATGATTCTAAAACTTGACCTCTCCAAAGCTTTTGATAAGCTTAGTTGGAATTTTATTCACAAAATGCTTTTAGCCTTTGGCTTCAGTGCAACCTGGACCAGGTGGATTATGAACCTCATTACCTCTCCAAGCTTCTCTGTTCTTTTGAATGGCTCTCCCTCCTCCCCCTTTCGACCCTCTCGCGGCATTAGGCAAGGGGATCCTCTTTCTCCTTTTCTCTTTGTTCTAATGGCCGAGGGCCTCAGCAGACTTCTCAAATCAGCCGTTCCCTCTCAAGAGCTTAAAGGTATTTCTATCCATGGTCTCAATCCTCTGTCTCATCAGCAGTTCGTTAATGACACCATGCTATTTATTCATCCTTCCTCGAAAGAAGCCTCTGTGTTTAAGTCTCTCCTCTCCCTTTACTCTGATGCCTCTGGCACCTCCATCAATGCCTCGAAGTCTCAACTCTTCTTTTTTAACACCCCCCCCTCCACTCAAAGGAATATTGCCAGAATTCTGGGATTCACCATTTCCCATTTGCCATCTAAATACCTTGGAGCTCCCCTCTCAGACTCAGCTATCAAACATGCTTCCTGGCAGTCTCTCCTTGATAAGCTGGAATCAAAACTCTCATCGTGGACCTTTCGTGCTCTCAACATAGCAGGCAAATTGGTCCTGATCAAGTCTGTCCTTCAAGCTATGCCGCTGTACCTCTTCTCCACCATGGCAGCTCCAAAATGGGTCCTTAAAGCCATTCGCAACCTTCAGCGCAACTTCCTATGGGGTTCCACTGGTAGGAATCGAAAATGGGCACTCGTTAATTGGAAAGAAGTGTGCAAAATCAAATCAGAAGGAGGACTAGGGCTTCGAGATCCGCTTCAAAGTAACAACACTATGGGAGCCCGAATGTGGTGGAACTGGATCTCCAAGCCTCATTCACCTTGGGCTCATTTATGGCAAGCAAAATATGCTCTGGGAAGTCAATGGCATGATCTGATCAGAATTAACTCCACAGCCCAAGGCTCACCAATCTAGAATGCTGCAAAGATACACAGCCGCTTCATTCAGGAACACAGTTTCTGGGAAATCCACTCAGGCATGTCAGCCAAGTTTTGGGAGGATTCGTGGCAACAGCTCCCTAAACTTGCGAATCTATTCCAAATTCCCCTCTGGCAATCTTATATGCAGCAAGAAAACCTCACTCAGGTTCAACAATTCTGGCAACAAACAGAGCATCATGGATACCAATTATGGAAACCAGCGAGCAACTGGCAGAGGGATTGGGAGGGCGAAACATACTCAGACATGGATCAAGAACTCACTCATCGCAGAATCCGTCACTCCAACCAGCAGGATAAGCTCAGATGGGGTCACACGCACAAAGGCACATTCACCACTAAAGAAGCACATCATCTGCGATATTCAGACACCCAAGCGGATAAAGATCAAATTTGGGCACGAGTTTGGCTACCAGGGCTATGGCCTAAAATCTCAACCTTCTTATGGATGCTCAGTAAAAAGCGCATACTTACTTGGGACAATTTGATAAAAAGGGGATTCATTGGGCCTTCTAGATGCCCAAATTGCAATCTCAACGCTGAGACAATCAGCCATTTAATGGAGACATGTCCGCTAGCAAAGCAACTTTGGGAGAAAGTGGAGAAATGCAACAAGAGAACAGAACCCAGGGGCGAGGATGTAACGGAAAATATCCGGAACTGGGACAAGAACCCATTCAAAAGCCAACTTCTCAATACTTTATGGGGTCTAATACCAGGCTTTTTGTACTGGCTTCTCTGGAAAGAGCGCAACTTTCGAATCTTTAACAACACTTCCCGGACAATTGACGCTCCGTGGCTCATCTACAAAAGAAATATCCAGGAAACCTTAGCCATAAGAACCTGGTATGATACAGACATGCCAGAAGCGCAACAAGAGAGGGATATTTTTAAAGAATGGAATCTTGACCTTTCCGCCTTTGCAAAGGTCATTACCCATCCCCCACGCAGCTCCACCTCCCCGTCCTCCTGGTCCCCACCAGCTTTCAACTCATTCAAGCTCAATTTCGATGGGGCAGCTAAAGGTAATCCTGGTCCTGTAGGATTCGGAGGAATCATCTGAAGCCATACAAGAGCACTTTTGCATATCTATTATGGCTCATTAGGCAAAGACACCAACAATGTAGCTGAGCTGGAAGGACTCTGGCAAGGGATCTGTCTAGTAGAGCAAAAACACTTCTTCCCTCTCGAGGTGGAGGGTGATTCTCTCATCCTAATAGCAGCAACCAAGAAAATTCAGGCAGGGGCAACATCAGTCAAATTAGTAACCAGCTGGAGATTACTAAGCAGGTTGGAATCCCTGGAGGCAAAGCTCAAGAATCCACAAAGTATAACCTTCCAGCATGTGCGAAGAATAGCAAATCAGGTAGCCGACAGAATGGATAACCAAGGTGTTTCTCAGACATCACCATACTTCTCCGGCTCCTTGGACATGGTTGAGGATGAACAACTTAAAAAGGACTGCATCGCTTTGGTGCAAAAGGACCTCTCCCTCCCGGATGCGGGTGGTTTTAATGCATAGCAGGTCCGTGGCTCGTCATAAGGGCATGTGTCTGCCCGGACGAGCCACGTATACCAGGACGATTAGTATATGGTATAGCAGCGTGAAGCATTTAAGTTCGCAGGTGATGGTTTATTGCAGTCGAGTCCTTTCGGCATTTACTGCCCTTCTTGGTAACTGGAAAATGGCGCTACAAAGCCATGGCTTCTCTGTCATTCTCCCGCAGTTTGTGTTGGCTCATGCTCTGGTTCTGAGGGAGGTTGTGGTGGCTCACTCTCTGGTTCTGAGGGAGGTTGCGAGGGGGTATTCCTACAATTCGAACAATTCGGGGATGTATGGCATCTCTGTCATTCTCCCGCAGTCTGGCATAAGGATTGGGTGCTCGGAGGTGGCGTGGGCTCATTCTCTGGTTCCGAGGGAGGCTGCGAGAGGGTATACCTGCTACTCACCCAATTCAAGGATGCAGCACGAGCGCCAATGAGGGATATGTCGGCGCGGGAGTTCCAGAGGCCGGGCTTCGTCTCAGAGGCAAGCCCCCTCCCCCTCCTCCTCAATTGAGGTTTCTTCCGACCGCAGACGCTCCAGGGGACGGGCTGTTGGCAGAGGAAACGTAGCGGAACACCGAGAAAGGATGGAATGTGGGCACTCTGCGCATCCCATGGTGAGATATCACATTCCATGTACTCTGTCAAATTCTACTTTCTTTGTAACGGTTTCGGTGGAGCACTGCAGCAATCCTCGAGGTCAAGATGATGCTCTTCAAGCCAGCCCTCCGCGGATTCCTGGGTCGGCTCCCACAGTAGATATGCAAGTTCCTGCCATTGATATGCTGCGCCCTGTTCAAGACAGCTTCTCCACAGATCCTGGGGCAGGCCCAAGTGAACCTGTGTAGCGCAACATTCTCACCGAACCGGACATCCACCAGCTTCCCAAATGCAAAAGGGAGGAAGATCCGCACACCACTGATGATGACTAGTTCGCTCTACAACTCGCCTCAGGTTTCTGAGCAAGGAATTTTTTCACTGTCTGCTCTCACCGCTATCTTATATGTGTCAGGTCTTTGTCATTATGTAATTCTGTCCTTCTCTGTTACAGTGACTGCTATCCATAGTTGTTCCAGTCTCTATGTGTTTCAGTTTCAGCTAATCATGTATGTTCAGTGTCGGTCTCATGAATGTCGATTTGGTTCAAGTGTCGGTCTTATGTAATTTTGGAGATGATTATTCCTGAGCTTACTGTCAGTCCATCGACAGGAATCACAGGGCTTCGGCTTTGTTGTACCACTGATGATGTAATTTTTGCCTTTTTTGTAATATAATAGCATAGTCTTATTCAGGAAAAAAATATATTTGATTATAGTATTATAATAATATATTATTATTATTATATTATAATAATAATACACCAATATAATAATTATTATAATAATAATATATTGATTGTTTCATTTAAAATCATTCGAAAAGTATTTTGAAAAGAAAGAGAAGGCAAGTATATCGAAAGTCAAAATATAAAAGAAATGGAGAAATATATTAGATTTTACAAAAGAAAACAAAGGAACATGCGTTAAAACATTAACACCCAACTCGATAATATATATGCCATATTTTATAATGACGACGGGTTTGAAACAATGTAAAGTGCTTATATTACGTGCATATGACTCCGCCGATTGTGATATGGGTGGACCAGACCCGAAGTAATATATACAACGTGTTTAAAAGTTCAGTGGGTCCGCTGTATTGAGAGCCCTTTAAATGCATGCATATGGGTTCCAAAGACTTTTATTGACATTCATATATATTGTGGTTTACGCTGTTTTATATATATAATTATATATTTATGATTATTATATTAATATTATTATAAACCTAAATTCATATTATTATTGTTCTTCTTATTATTATTCTTAGGCTTTAGTATTTTTAATATTTATCTTAGGGTTTGTATATATAGGGTTAATTATTATTAGTATTTAGGATTATTAATAACTATTTAAATATTATCAAACAGATTTAGGATTATTAGTAACTATATAAATATTAACAACCAAATTATTGATATATATTACTGTATAAATATTATATTAATATTATAATAATTATATAAACTCCTAATATATATTAATTAATAATAAAAATAACTCATAATAATAGATTATCATTATATTATTTAAAAAATCTAATAATATAAAATTATAAAAAAATAATAACAATTATATTGTAGCATTATTATAACAAAATATAATAATAATAATAATTTTTGATTATAATATTATAATAATATTATATTATTATAATAATATACAAATATAATTATTATTATAATAATAATATATTCATTGTTTCATTCAAAATCATTCGAAAAATATTTTGCAAGAAAAATAAGGAAACTATATTTGAAATTAAAATATAAAAGAAATGGAGAAATATATCAGATTTTACAAAGGAAACAAAAGAACAAGTGTTAAAACATTAACATCAGACCCGATAATATATATGTCATATTTTATAATGACGGTGGGTCTGAAATAATGTAAAGTTCTTTTATTACATGTATACGACTCCGCTGATTGCGGTATGGGTGGGCCGTACCCGAAATAATATATACAACATGTTTAAAAGTTTGCCGGGTCCACTGTATTGAAAGCCCTTTATATGCATTCATATGGGTTATGTCGATCGCGATTTGCGATGACAGACCCGAAACGATATGTATTATTGTTTTATAATTTTGGCAGCTCCGTAAGACAACATATTATATATATATATATGAAAGCGCCAATTGCGATGAGCAATTGGGTTCCGGACCTGATAGTTCATACGCTATATTTTATATGACTCAACGCGTCCATCTTATCGTGGGTTCCAAATACTTTTATCGATATTCATATATATTGTGGTTTACACTGTTTTATATATATAATTATATGTTTATGATTATTATATTAATATTATTATAAACCTAAACTCATATTAATATTAGTGTGGTTGACGATGTTTGGCTATGATTGACAATGGTTTACCATGATTTATATTATCAACCAAAGGGAATAATAAACCCAAGGGATTGATATTATAAACCCAAATGAATAATAAACCCAATGGATAAATATTAAAGCCAAGGGATTATGAAGCCAAGGGAATAATATTAAACCCATGGGACTAATATTATAAACTTCACATCGAGTAACGACAAATATCAATACTACAAACACTAATTATAAGCCCAAATGAATAATAAACCGAAGGGAGTAATACGAAAACCCCAAGGGAATATGAACCCATGGTAACAATAT
This sequence comes from Pinus tabuliformis, assembly GCA_031772625.1. NCBI lineage: Eukaryota > Viridiplantae > Streptophyta > Pinopsida > Pinales > Pinaceae > Pinus > Pinus tabuliformis. The sequence continues at coordinate 29,823,063 of CM062811.1, read as the reverse complement.
TAAGCCCAAGGGACTAATATTATAAACCCAATATTTGTAAACCCAAATATAAATATTACAAACACTAAATTAAACATGTTTTATTTTCATGGTGAGAAAATCTTTGTCAAAATGTGACATTCAAGCATGGGACTAATATTATAAACCCAACATTGGTAAAACCAAATATAAATGCTACAAACACTAAAATTAACATGGTTTATTTTGATGGTGAGACAATTCTTGTCACAATGTGACATTCAGCTATGATTGATCATGTTTGGCTATGATTGACAATGGTTTACAATGATTGATATTATAAACCAAAGGGAATAATGAACCCAAGGGATTGATATTACAAACTCAAATGAACAATAAACCTAAGGGATTAATACTAAAATCCCAATGAACAATAAACCCAATGGATTAATACTAAAATCCCAAGGGATTATGAACCCAATGGAATAATATTAAACCGAAGGGCTAATACTGTAGACCCAACAATCATAAATGCAAAAGTAAATACTACAAACATCAAAATAAACATGATTTATTTTGATGGTGAGACAATCCTTGTCAGAATGTGAGAATCAACCATGGTTAACCATGATTGATATTATAAACCTAAGGGAATAATAAACCCAAGGGATTGATGTTGCAAACCTAAGGGAATAATAAACCCAAGGGATTGATATTACAAACCTAAGGGAATAATAAACCCAAAGGAATAATAAAATGAAGGGATTAATACTAAGACCCCAAGGGATTATGAACCCAAGGGAATAATATTAAATCCAAGGGACTCATATTATAAACATTAAAATAAACATGATTGACCATGATTGATTTAGATATTGAGACAATTCCTATCGGAATTCCATGTTGGGCCATGGTCGACATTATAATAAACCATGTTTAACTTGGGAATAATAAACCTAAGCGATTGATATTATAAACCCAGGGGATTACTACTAAAACCCCAAGCGATTATGAACCTAAGGTAATATTATTAAACAAAAGGGACTAATAATATAAACTCAAGTGAATAATGAACCCAATGGATTGATATAATAAACCCAAAGGAATAATAAACCAAAGGGATTAACATGAAAACCTCAATGGATTATGAACCCAAGGAATTATTAATATTAAAAAGTTGGAGAACTAAGAAAACCAATAATTTGATATTATAAACCATTGGGAATTAAGAAACCTGAGGAAAAAATATTAGAAACCAAAGGGATGAAAAATGGCAAGGGATTAATAGGAATTAATTTTTAAACCCAAGGAAATAGTAAACCAAACCTAAGCCCTAAATCCATGGCATCAATATATAAACATAAATAATGTTATAACACAAAAAAATAATAAAAAACATAAACGAAAAACATTATAAGAAGCACATTACAAACCATAAAGAAATAAAATATGATAAATAACCATTACATTAATAATAACACATTTATATCACTACATTATAAACAATAAATAGAATTTAAGCCATAAATACATTGATATCAATACATGAATGTATTAATAGTATAAATGTCAAGAATATTGATATAAACACGTAGAACATGAGATCCTAACGACAATATTATAAATGTAAACAATATTTTTATTTATGAAGGACATGAACAAAGTGAAGGGATCCACACAAAACACCACAACAATAAGAAATACAAGAGAAAGTTATAAAATAGTAACACTCCCATTGGAGCAAAGAAACATAAATGAAAAAAACACATCTAAATTGCACACATTGGATTTAAAGAAGAACAACATAATAGGACATTTTAAGACCAAAGATATACAATTTTTTACATAAAAACAACATTACTGTTTAAAATAATCAATTTAACCAACATTGCAACCACAGAAAGAACATTGAGTCTTAACATATATTTTTTGTTTTGTTTACATCAAATAATTCCACTACAAAATTGAAGTTCAAAACTATAAAGAAGGTCACAATGTTATGAGTTGTATTTCATTGTGATATGGACTTCAATCGCTCCTCTTCCTTCTTCTTCATTGTAACATATGTGCTATCTTTCATCTTGGCATAACATTGGAAAGAAAAATGCGGTGCAATGCGTAAACCATATATTGATTTCACTCTTGATATGCCTGTGAAGGTAAGGCCTTGCTGCTCTTTATTCCCGATATCAACTAATGCTTGTTCTAAAGTCAATCCTTGTGATTTCTGGATTGTAAGAGCCCATGCCATCTTCAAGGGAATTTGTTTTCGATTTCCTCTTATCACTAGGGTGATAGGGACAATCTTTGTATTGCTTGCATTAAAGTGAACACCAACATACTTATCAAAAACAACAGTTGTGAACATTGGAAGTCGAGGTGGCTTAGAGGTATGCAGATAGAATATATCCTTAACAAAACCAATTGTACCATTCACCAAGCTAGCTTCAACCCATAAATTACATGTCAGCATAACACACTGACCATGACACAACAAAACTTCACAGTCCAATTGATCATCATCAACACCACCGATTTCTTAATGCCTTGAATACTCAGTGACACATCATGCAATTGGAGAATTTAATTATTTTAACATATGCTTATTATGCAAGGAGATGAAATTATTTGTTGGAAACATATGAACTGCTACATTAAATAAATCTCTTTCTCTAGGATGCAACCTCATATCAGCGCGAGACATAAGAAACTCCCAATCTTCAAGAACAGGTTCTATGTTTCTTATGTTATTGGGGACTCTACGAAAACAAGATTGTTTCTCATTATTCCCTTTTTGGCGAAAGATTGTGTCAAGTTTGACAACAATGTTGAATTTGTTCCACAAGACTTTCCCTGCTGTATTACCTGCATACAAATCCTTATATCTGACAAGAGGCAGTTGGCCAAGGTCACCCACAAGGATGATGGATCTTCCACCAAAAGGACAAGTCTTTTTCTCTAGAAATGCTTCTCGTAATCGAGCATCTATTTGCATAAACAATCTTGATCCTAGAAAGCTCATTTAATCAATCAATATATATCTAACATGTCACATTTATTCTTGGAATACTGCAAGTGACTACCCCTCTAGTGGCTGCATATCTTTAATTGGAATTTCTAGAGCTGAGTGTATTGTTTTTGAATGTATATTAAAAGCAGTTATTCCTGTTGGGGCAAGAAGAAGCAAAGGGCTTCTTCCATCACTTGACGAATTAGAAAGAGATTCAAAAATACAATGGATAAGGAAAGACTTCCCAGTGCCCACTGTGCCCTGAATAATCATAATAAGAGCTTCATGAATCTCATATTCAGCAAAGTGCCTCAAGACAATTTCAAAAGCAAGTCCCTTTTTTCTGACAAAGAATCTAGAGATGCAAATGTTCTGTTTGAAAGGTCAACAATATCACCCGCTGATTTTGAATTCCTTATAAAATTAATAGCTTCCTCTGCAACATCATTAGAAATAGTTGTACTTTCCCAATCAAAGGATATATCAAAGTCCCTTCAATAGACGGTGTGAAGATCAGAAACATTCATGTCATTTGGTGGAACCAAACAAGAGAAAATATGCCATTCTTGAAAATCATCTTCAAGATTAATTTCCTGGTTAGAAAAATCATCATCTTCTCCATCTTCAATATTGTCTATAATTGATGGATGTCGATCAACATGCCATGATTGATATTGAAAATTCCTCCAACTTTCGATAATAATTTCAGCTGAAAGGCCAATTTCTGCAGGAATGTCATGAAATGGCTTGTACAATAGCAATTTTGTCGAGCAAAAGGTTTCAAATTTCTCTGAAGCCTTACCAAGAATAGAATAAAACCGTCACCAAACCCGAACAATAGCATGAACATCTCTAGGCTTCCATGGATCTTTTTTACGCTTGCTATTAAATGTCCCAGATCTTGTTGTTTCTATCGAAGACAGATGTTCAAGGAAAGAAAGGTCTCTTCTGATAATGTTGAACGAAAGTATTCTCAAATGAACATTGCAAGCCATCCCTTGATATTTTCCTAAAAACCTTTGTTCCAACATTTAAGGAAACAAATTTCGGACTACAAACAATAAGAGGTAGCTCAAGCAACATATGCCATGTTTCTTGTGCTCCAGTGTCACTGTCAACAATCATTTCTGCAAGAAACTTTTTATATGCACATAAAGCATGATCCTCAAAGCCAATAGAATTCGAAATTCTAGTTAACATATGATGATGACTTTCAAACCTTTTTTCTGCTTTCGATGCATACTTAGCAATGTATTTCAACACAGCATAGTGAGGAAGCACTGGCTGGCAATCAACATTTGCACGCCACATTGTTAGAAGGTAAATGTTATGTACATTAAGCCTGCCATCATTTCTTGTTGGCTCATATTTTTTTCTTCCTTGATCATCTATGAACAATCCTGATTCACCACAAAGATCTCATGGAGCATTGTACCGACATGTTAGAATAGTGCCCTTTTTGCACAAACAAGAATCCATAATACACTTTGTGTGCCTTTGGACATAGTTTAACAATTCTTCGTAATCATTAAGAGGATTAGAAGAGAAAATCTGACCAGTATTCAACAGGCAAGGGTCATGATTGGGGCTTTGTGGAACCATTATGTTGCGACGATGTATGTCACGCAGATCCCATGCAGTTACATATCTGTCAAATAATATCTTTACAAGTTTTACATCAGAACTATTTGACCAATCAAGTATTTCCATGTTAGGAGCACCTTCTAACCATAGGAAACCATGGATATGTGCTGAACCTCTGTGTTGCTACTCATATATGAAATAAATGAAGAAATAGTTACTACAAACAATATAAATAGAATCATAATAAAAGTTGAAAAAGTATAGAAAAAATTCAACACAAACCTGTACCAAAAGTCTTTAGCTTTAAGATATTTTTGGATAACTTCCTCTCAAAAAATGTTGAATCTATGGTGCATAAATGTCGCAACAATATGAGGGTACTGGATAACATTCTTCATTTTCATATGATTCTCATTTGAAGAGCAAGAATCTGAATGTATGGGCATGAGATTATGCAACTCTGGCCACTTTGTGTCAGCCGCACTCAAAATAAAAAATAAATATGGACATCCTAACTGAGTAATCATGTCTGTCAATTCAGATCGACACTTAGTCTAGTATGCCCTTGTACCTCTCAGGGAAGAACCAAACCGCATAAGCTGCTGAACCAACTTATTATCTGGTAAATCAGATAGTTGGTGACGCAACTCCTCAATTGTTGTAGGTGAGTTATCATGTAAATATTTCTTTGAAAAAACTGCAGCAGGTGCTTGGCTCCGATGTGGCATTATCATGTTTAATAGGTAATAGCGAAAGCAAGGATGGCTTCCAAATCTCTGATCATAGTACTTAAGAAGATGCAATGCATACTCACAAAGTTCAACACTACAAATATGTGGTTGCAACCAATCAGCATCACCAGTGGGGAACAATGTTGGGAATGCCATATCAAATAACGCCTCTGTATTATATTCATTCACTAGAGAGGTTCCAATAGTGGGCCAATCCATGTCTTGAACATGTGAAGAATGAACATTATCAAGAAATGTTCTAATTTCTTCCACTTCTCTTCGTTCATTTGGTAGGCGAGCAACAAAGGAAGAAGGATGAGAGGGAAAATGCTCAGCATGAAACTCTTCATTATTAGTTTCATTGATCTCAGATTCTTCAATATGACAATCAACAAATTTAAGCCTGGAGGAGACATCTGTTGATCTTTCATGCAGAGAATCCACTGAATCATAATCAATTACAACATCTCGATAGTATTGATCATGTTGGATTTTGAAAAGCAATGAAGCCATCACTTGATATCTTTTCACATAACATTCATAATATTTAGACTTAGTGCCATGTCTCCTGAGAACTAGAAAGTCAATATTTTCAACACATCGGGGAAGGCTTCATACAATTGTAGAAATATCTTGAGGAAAGCTAATTGTATGACCATTATACCTATATTGCCCACCTCGAGCATGTGTCACTTGCAAAATGTGATTCACACGTGCTATTAGCATTTCTTCAACTTGAATAAGAACTCTTAAAATATGAGGTTGCTTACCAGGTTCCATGTTATTATATCGACAAAAACGATGGGCTCCTCTTTCACTCTTACATTGTCTGCAAATAGGTCCTTCAGAATGTCTCACAACAAGGATTCCGGGATATGATTCTTGGAAAATGTGGCACATTTGGACAGCTGACAAGCTATCTATCTTTGCTCGAAACCTTTTATGCAATGCAATCATGTTTAATATGATCTCTACTCACCGAACCATGTTGAAAACCATTTCGATGAGTAATATATCTTCTAACATTTAATTCATCTTCAAGAACATGGGATTCCCTTCACAAATTTGAAGCATGTGGAATGGATCTATGAGAATTTCTTTCCAAATTTATGGTGTGCATTTCACAGAACAGAGAGGATGTAGAGGTCTCTTTGTGATAAAAGACTTTAAAATTTAATTTCCAACTAATTATAAATGAAGAAAAAGAAAAAGAATCAAATGCATTCAAAATTTACATTTGTGTCTTCATGTGGATGAGGGTTATGAGATGGTTGCTCTTGTATTCTAAGAACAGTGGATGGAACATTTTTGGATGCAGTTTCTTTGCCTCTATTCAAATGAGTTGTTTCTTGTTTCAAAAAAAAAAAAACATTATAAAATACATTATAAAAATACATTTAACATCTACATTAGTTTTACAATTTGATCTTTTGGATTCCACTTCACTAACCTAATGAGATGAGATCATGGTTTCTCCATGAAATGTTAAAAAACACAATTTCCAGGCAACTGTGAATGAAAAATGAGAAAAATATCAAATGCACTCAACATTTACATTTGTTTGGCGATGTGGATGAACGTTATGAGGTGGTTCCTCTTCAATTCTAACATGAGTAGATGTAACATATATGAAGTCATTTTGTATGCCTGTATTGGAATGACTTTTGTCTTGTTCAAAGAAAATAATAAAATTCAATGTCTAAGCAATTATAAATTTAAAAAATCAAAAGAAAATAAAAAACATTGAAAATTTATATTAGTCTGGAATGTAGTAGAACAACCACTATTGCAGCCAAAACCAAAATATACTTGTGTTACCTTCATTTTGCCATGTGAAATGCTATCAAGGAGGAGTGATTCTCTTGTTGGGACCACATTACTTTCACAAGAAGGATTTGAAGGTCATTTGTTTCAAGCAGCTGGATCCAAATTATCAAACAAATGGGCAAGTAAAATTTCATCCAAATAATCACACAAAATGTCATCATTACCTCCACCAAAAAAAAAAAAAAAAAAAAAAAAAAGTGAATTCTTCCAAATGGCTTAAACAAAATAGTCTAAATTTCCATGTATCATATTATAATCAAAATGGAACCCATACTATTGGGACACAACAATCTAGAGATTTGGAACTATGTATATTATCAAAATATAAATATAAATATTAAAATGAACTTAAACATATAACCTTGTTTGAGAATCAATGACAAAAACGAATACAAATCATTTGTATAACATAAATCATAGAAATTATAATTATACAAACAAAGAAACAAGCATAACATCGAGAAATATTTACATGTAAATAAGAAAACTTTAGCGGAAACAATATTAAATATTTTAGATCACAAAGATCGATACAAACATAATTTTAGAGTATTACCATAAAGACACATAGTATGTATAGAGGCAAAAATGGAAATATTTTCCATAACCACAGAGAGTATATAAAATGGAAATATTTATAAGAACTCGTAAGAATACTAATATCCTAAGAATCCATCACCATATCCAATGGTGGAATCTCATCAACAGAATCCATACGGGTAGCAATTGCAAAAACATGTCCATACTCAATCAAATCATTGCAGTGCTCTTGTGCTGGGTACCAAAACCGAGACATTTGCTCATTAGTTGAATTATCAATATCTATTGGAAAACAGATGCAAGTTACCATGTCATATAATAGGAAAGGAACTTCACTATAGTTGCACATAAGAACCAGACCATGCACTGTTTGGAACGGAAGATAGCTAGGGAATTTGCTATCTATATCTGCATAAATTTCTTCCAACAACTTCCATCTGAAACCCCAATCATCTTCAAAGTAGTCAATTATTCGTTCAACATACGATTGACTAAATTGGAAATGATCTAATTCTTCAATTGACCATACATAAGTGGACCCATCATTGACAAGGCATATCAACTGATTCATTTATATTGCTAATGACATACAACGTATTTCACTAATTGGAACAAATGAAAAACCCCACTCATTTTTTATTACGTCAAACCAGTAGATTGTATACCCGTACTGAGGATAATCTTCATACTCCTTGTCGAGATACAGACAAAACAATTTACTTTTATAAAACACTACATTCTTAGGGGGTGAAGTGCCACGAAATGGAACAACGGCCCTTTGCCATACCCTATGAAGACTACTACAAAAATAAAATTCAAACTGCATTCCATCATAGATATGTTTTAGAACAACCGAGTCATATTTTATGCTACTTACATTTTCCAATAATGAAAAGAACCCCGAGTCTCCAATTTGTATTGGCCCTATGTTTTTAAATGCCTTTGTAAATGGATTCATTGCAAAATAGTTGTGTGCTTGGGAGCATTCTATTGGTAGGGATAAAACCTCCACTGGTCCAACAACACACTCTACTATGTATCTTGAATCTATGAATCCCAAATGAAATTGATATATGTGGCCATTCTGATTAAGGTATTGAGTAGAAAAACAATTGTCTTCACTATTGAGGAAACAAATGAGAAATCCAAATTGGTTCATGGAGACATTCTTCCAATGTAAAAAAAAAAGGGTTCTGTAAAGCATTCCTCCATTTTTTACATACAGTGCCAAACTTTATCACAACAGATAAAGGGAGCCACAGCAAGACAAGTTCAAGAAATTCGAATGGAAGAGAAATCCAAGTGGCTGGATCCATGATGAAATAGTGAAATCACCTGACAGTAAAAAAAAAAAGGCATTTGATATCAAAAAAAAAATTAATGTTGAATAAAATTAAAAGTAACATAAATACATAATTTACCACACACAATTTTCCATTTTGTTGACACTATGTTAACTGAAAACATAGTAAAGTATCATGAATCCACCATGATGATAGACACAATGGAAATAGCCATGGAAGTGGTTGAGACAGTCACTAAGAAGGAATGACATCTACTTAAAGATGTTAAGAAGGAAGAAACCTATGCAAAGGATTTAACCTTGGGAGAAGGAACACTAACAAACGAGTGTTTTACAGAGGATGGCTAATATTTTGAAGTTGTCAGAAGTATGGAGAAGTGACTTTCAAAAGATTAAAACTCTGAATTAAAGGAGGATGGAGAATGTCTCTTAAATGAGAGAAGCAGTGATTTTTTGTAGCAGAAAGAATTTGATAATACATTGATATTTGAAACTGTGACAACACAGGAACAAGTTCTTGTGAAAGAAGGAGATGAAGTTTAGTTTGAAGAGCTGATATGTGAAGCAATAGTTGAGACTGTTGAACCTTATGATTTCCAGACTAATAATTTGTGTATAAATGTAGGAAACATAAGTAATGACGAAATACTTATAAAGCACTAACAGAGGAGTGCTTTATAGAGGATGACCAATCTTTTGAAGCTGTGAGAAGTATGGAGAAGTGTCTTTTAGAAGATAAAAACTCTGTAGTAAAGGAGGATGGAGAATGTCTCTTAAATGAGAGAAGCATTGATTTATTGTAGCAGAAAGAATTTGATAATACATCAATATTTGGAACTGCGGCAACACAAGAACAAGTTCTTGTGCAAGAAGGAGATGAAGTTTAGTTTGAAGAGTTGATATGTGAAGCAACAATTGACATTGTTGAACATTATGATTTCCAAACTAATAATTTGTGTATTTTTTTGAAAGGAATAGACTAAAATAATTATATAAGAGAATAATGATATTTCTGGATTCACAATGATTCGTAATCCCTGAAACAAACCTTTCCAATTTTGGATTAAAACATTACATTCACAATTAAAACATAATAACTAAAATAACTACATAATTAATTCACTAAAATAATTAATTAACTAAAATAATAACTACATAATTAATTCAGTAAAATAACTACATAATTAAAACATATAGCCAAACGTAACATAAATACATAATTTACTACACACAATTTTCCATTTTGTTGAGACTATGATAACTGAAAACATAGTAAAGTATCATGAATCCACCATGATGATAGACACAATGGAAATAGCCATGGAAGCTGTTGAGACAGTCACTAAGAAGGAAGGCCATCTACTGAAAGATGTTAAGAAGGAAGAAACCCATGCAAAGCATTTAACCTTGGGAGAAGGAACACTAACAGATGAGTGTTTTACAAAGGATGAACGATCTTTTGAAGCTATCAGAAGTATGGAGAAGTGTCTCTCAGAAGATAAAAACTCTAAAATAAAGGAGGATGGAGAATTTCTCTTAAATGAGAGAGGCATTGATTTTTTGTAGCAGAAAGGATTTGATTATACATTGATATCTAAAACTGTGACAACACAGGAACAAGTTCTTGTGCAAGGAGATGAAGTTCAATTTGAAGAGCTAATATGTGAAGCAACAATTGAGACTATTGAACCTTATGATTTCCAAATTAATAATTTGTGTATAAATGCAGGAAACATAAGTAATGATGAAATACTTATAAAGTACTAACAGAGAAGTGTTTTATAGAGGATGACCAATCTTTTGAAGCTGTTAGAAGTATGGAGAAGTGTTTTTCAAAAGATAAAAACTATGTAGTAAAGGAGGACGGAAAATGTCTCTAAAATGAGAGAAGCAGTAATTTGTTGCAGCAAAAAGAATTTGATAATACATCGATATTTGAAACCGTGGCAACAAAGGAACAAGTTCTTGTGTAGGAAGAAGATGAAGTTCAGTTTGAAGAGATGATATGTGAAGCAACAGTTAATACTGTTGAAAGTTATGATTTCCAAACTAATAATTTGTGTATTTTTTGAAAGGAATAGACTAATATAATTATATAAGAGAATAATGATATGTTTGGATTCATAATGATTTGTAATCCCTGAAACAAACCTTTTGAATTTTGGATTAGAACATTACATTCACAATTAAAACATAATAACTAAAATAACTACATAATTAATTCACTGAAATAATAACTACATAATTAATTCACTAAAATAACTACATAATTAAAACATATAACTAAAAGTAACATAAATATATAATTTAGCACACACAGTTTTCCATTTTGTTGAGACTATGTTCACTGAAAACATAGTAAAATATCATGAATCCACCATGATGAGAGACATAGTGGAAATAGCCATGGAAGCTATTGAGACAGTCACTAAGAAGAAGAACATCTACTTCTAGATGTTAAGAAGGAAGAAACCTATGCAAAGCATTTAGCCTTGGGAGAAGGAACACTAACAGATGAGTGTTTTACAGAGGATGAACAATATTTTAAAGTTGTTAGAAGTACGGAGAAGTGTATTTAAGAAGATAAAAACTTTGAAGTAAAGGAGGATGGAGAATGTCTCTTAAATGAGAGAAGCAATGATTTATTGCAGCAAAACGAATTTGATGATACATTGATATTTGAAATTTTGTCAACACGGGGACAAGTTCTTGTGCAAGAAGGAGATGAAGTTTAGTTTTAAGAGCTAATATGTGAAGCAACAGTTGAGAATATTGAACCTTATGGTTTCGAAACTAATAATTAATGTATAAATGAAGGAAACATAAGTAATGATGAAATATTTATAAAGTACTAAGAGAGGAGTGCTTTACAGAGGATGACCAATCTTTTGAAACTATCAAAAGTATGGAGAAGTGTCTTTCAGAAGATAAAAACTCTGAAGTAAAGGAGGATGGAGAATGCTTCTTAAATGAAAGAAGCAGTGATTTATTGAAGCAAAAAGAATTTGATAATACATTGATATTTGAAATTGTGGCAACACAAGAACAAGTTTTTGTGCAAGAAAGAGATGAAGTTCAGTTTGAAGAGCTGATATGTGAAGCAACAGTTGAGACTATTCAACCTTATGATTTCCAAACTAATAATTTGTGTATTTTTTGAAAGAAATAGAATAATATAATTATATAAGAGTATATTGATATTTTTTGATTCATAATGATTCGTAATCTCTGAGACAAATCTTTTCAATTTAGGATTCACGCTGATTCATAATTAAAACATAATAACTAAAATAACTACATAATTAATTCACTAAAATAATAACTATATAGTTAATTTACTAAAATAACTACATAATTAAAACATATAACTAAAAGTAACATAAATACATAATTTACCACACATGAATCCACCATGATGAAAGACATAGTGGAAATAGCCATGGAACCTGTTGAGATAATCACTAAGAAGGAAGGACATCTACTGAAAGATGTTAAGAAGGAAGAAACCTATACAAAGCATTTAACCTTGGGAGAAGGAACACTAATAGATGAGTGTTTTATAAAGGATGACCAATCTTTTGGAGTTGTCAGAAGTATGGAGAATTATCTTTCAGAAGATAAAAACTCTTAAGTAAAAGAGGATGAAGAATGTCTCTTAAATGAGAGAAGCAGTGATTTATTGCAGCAGAAAGAATTTGATAATACATTGATATTTGAAACTTTGACAACATGGGAACAAGTTCTTGGGCAAGAAGGAGATGAAGTTCAGTTTGAAGAGCTGATATGTGAAGCAACAGTTGAAACTATTGAACCTTATGGTTTCCAAACTAATAATTTGTGTATAAATGCAGGAAACATAAGTAATGATGAAATATTTATAAAGTAATAGGAGAGGAGTGTTTTACAGAGGATGACCAATCTTTTGAAGCTATCAGAAGTATGGAGAATGTCTCTTAAATCAAAGAAGCATTGATTTATTGCACTAGAAAGAATTTGATAATACATTGATATTTGAAACTGTGGCAACACAGGAACAAGTTTTGTGCAAGAAGGAGATGAAGTTTAGTTTGAAGCGCTGATATATTAAGCAACAGTTGAGACTATTGAACCCTATGATTTCCAAAGTAATAATTTGTGTATTTTTTGAAAGAAATAGAATAATATAATTATATAAGAGAATAATGATATTTTTTCATTCATAATGATCTGTAATCCCTCGAACAAATCTTTTCAATTTTGGATTCATAATGATTCATAATTAAAACATAATAACTAAAATAACTACATAATTAATTCACTAAAATAATAATTACATAATTAACTCACAAAAATAACTACATAATTAAAACATATAACTAAAAGTAACATAAATACATAATTTACCACACACAATTTTCCATTTTGTTGAGACTATGTTAATAGGATATAAAGGAACTGAGAAATAGGGCTTGAACCATTGATGGTTGAAGATTTCACACGAATATAACTAAAAGTAACATAAATACATAATTTACCACACACAATTTTCCATTTTGTTGAGACTATGTTAATAGGATATAAAGGAACTGAGAAATAGGGCTTGAACCATTGATGGTTGAAGATTTCACTCGTGTGAGAATTAAATAGGTGGGACAGAGTTAAATACGAAAGTTGCATAAACAATTTGTAACTAAGAGTCTATTTTTTATCATACACCACTGATATCGTCGAGTTTGGTTTAGTCTGATTCAAAAACTAATTGCAACTTGTTATGGTAGCTCTACAACTACCAATGTCGTTTCTTTTATTCGGTTGACGTTTAAATAATGCTTTAGAATCCTCTCATAATGACTCCAACAACGCTTCTGGCACTATATTAATTACGGTATAATTTGTCTTTTGGAGCCGGAATATAATGGGGAGGTACCTTGAAGTTGCAATCGAGGGTTACATATAATAAATATATAAGTAAGCAACATTAAATATGATAATCATAGTCGTTGTTGGCAAAGGTAATTATCGAAAAAGTAAATATATTACATAATAATAGTTGTTGTTGGCCGGGGATAATTATAAGAAAAGCAAAGAATAGGATGTTTATCCACATAAAATAAAATAACGTACATACATGACAATATTTGAAAGGAAAGATACTTCTGAAATTTAAAAGGGCAGAGTCGAGTTAGTCTTGAATTGGGATACGACTCAATAAACGCATAGACAAACGAAGAGGCATTTTATATTTACGACCACACGGTAAGTTTGTTAGTTGACAATAATGTTATGAGGTGTGAGATAAATATAATCCATGTGGTTAACCCTCACATTGTTTCGAACTTTGGTGTGTATATGTAAAAGATGTTCACGACAAGGCTATATCGTACATTTTTTTTTGGCAAAGAAATGCAACATAACAAATTCAGAACACTTTGAATGATTTATTTTTAAATATTTTATAATCTTTATATTTGTTTTGGAATTGTTTTGATGATAAATACTTTTTATATTATATATTTTTAAGATTAAATTTATGATTATAATAATAATTTGTCTATATGTATTTTTATTTAATTAAAAAATATATATATACTAAATAATTGTTATATTTTTTATATTAGAAATATAATAAAAAATTAAATATCTTTTTGAATATAATAAAATATTACAATCATAATAAAATATTACTATCATAAATGACAATAATATATTGGTTTTATTAATAAGTATATAGATGATTCAATTTCATATAATTAGAAAAATTATAACATTTTACTTATTTAATGTAATACCTATCAAATTAGGAAATTAAGAATTTAGAAACTTTTAAAATAAAATATATACTAAATAACAACATACTAGAACAACATACTATTTTTTTATTTAAATATAAGAAAATTTAAAAATTTAAGATTTTAGGTGTATCATTTATTCTCAATTCTATTAAAATTCACATGATATAGAACTGTTATATGCTTGTTTCGAATATAAGAAAAGTTATGATAAAGAATTAAGTAATGCTTTTATGTTTGAAATTAAATTTATTTGCATTTTATTATTATAGTTTTTTTTCAACGTTTTATATTTTTTATTGGTTGGTAAGAAATGAAAGGTTAAAGGGGTTATGAGTAACATACAGTGGATCCTCTTTAAGAATGATTCTTGTGGTATATTTTGTGTTTTCGTGGTTAATGTTTTTCATCCTTTTATATATTAGTTTTAGTTTTATGTAAGGATTGAAGATTGTAATATAATTTAACATATTTTGGTTATATATATATATATAATATATATATATATTATTATAACCAAAATATATATAAATATATTTTGGTTATATATATATATATATAATATAAGTTATGAATTTCTGGTGATTTTTTACTATCAATAAAATAACAAAAATTTAATTTTGAAGATGATTCTAAGTATTTTTATTAAAATGTAGGAAAATGCATTAGCTTTATGTAGAAAATATAATACATATGATTCCTAAAGCTAAAAAAAATTGTAAAAGAATTAAAAATACATTCTCCTTCTTGAGAATGATTGTTTTTTTTAAATTTACTATTTTACAAGTAAAGTAATATTTAACCATTAGTTTTGATATTATTCTCTTGGGTTTATAATTCCTTGGGCGTTTAGTATTGTGACAAATATTGTATCAATATGAAAATCAACCATGGTCAACCATGGTCAATCATTGTCAATAATCATGGTCACATTGTGATGAAGATTGTCTCTTAGTCCAACATCATGTTATGGAAACCATGGTCAACCGTGGTTAGCCATGGTCCAATGTCGCATTGTAACAAAGATTGTCTCACTATGAATATCAATCATGGTCAACCATGTTCGAACGTCAATTTGTGACGAAGATTGTCTTAATGTGAAAATCAATCGTGGTCAACCATGGTTGAATGTCTCATTGTGACAAAGATTGTGTCAATATGAAAACAAACCATGGCCGATGATGGTTAACAATGTTTATTTTAGGGTTTATAATATTTATATTAGGGTTTCTAATATTTATCTTCAATAATGTACTTGAGTCATTATATAATGTACTTGTCAAAAGAATAAAGAAAATATTTCTTATTATTATAACAACGACTTATTAAAGCATGGGTTTGATGCTTGGGTCATCATTATATTAGTCAAAGTCCCCATTGTGGCCTCCTAGGATTAATATTAAGTTTATAGAGTCATTGTATATTCAAAGAGACCCTTCTTGGGCTTTCAAACGATGTAAAAAGGTCTCTGATCAAGTCAAATATGAAATATGTGCCCTCCACATCATGTCGGCCTAAGGACCACTATTCGATCCACAAGGAGCCTATATATTGAAGGAGGTCGAAGTCATTTGGATCAGTCACTCTCAAGCAAGTTAGATATATCAAGAAGAGCTAGAGAAGTGTGCAGTGTGTTGCCAGGAGGACGAAAGAATTCCGAGTTTGGGGGAGTCTCTAGAGTAGAATAAAATCAACCTTTTGGTGCCTCTCTCTCTCTATTTCATGGTCTGGGTTAGCAGAATGAAATCTCCTAGTATTTCATTATTGTAGGAAGCTACATGTTTCTAGAAGCTGCTGCCTAGTCGAGTTTGCTGGAAGGGGTCAAAGATCTTGGAGGCTGACATGGTGTGGAGGGAAAATCTAGTCTTGGTATAGGGTAAAGAGTCTCAAAAAATACTATTGAAAGGAAGAATTATCCTTACTAGGTTTTCCCCTGGAGGGGGGTTTTGCCTTGGCAAGTGCTTATATCTTGTGTCTCTTGTTTTGTGATTTTCATACATGTATACTTTATTGATGAAAGATAAGATAATAAAGAAGTAAAAGAAGTCAAAACACTCACAAGTAATTATCATGAAAGGAGAATCAAACACTGATATCATATCTTTGATTTTCCAACATGGGATGAGAGCTAAGGTCAAGAGAAGTTGAAAATCACTTTGTGGCATGGATTCTCCCTCTATGGTGAACTACCTAATATTGGGTTACGACATTGCTAGAAGATGGATCAAGAACATCATCTATTACTTATTCAACAAAGTCAAGAATCAAGGATTCTTGGCTTCCCTTACATGTTCTCTTACTCATGAAAATGCATGGACCATTCATAGTGGAGCATGGAGACATATGACAATTGAAAGAAAGAAACTTCACACATTATTAAAGGAGTCATCCTCTCATGCAGTGGAATTTGGCAATAACAAAATCTATGTTGTTAGAGGCTTGGGATCTACATCATTGAAGTTGGATAATGGATCGAAGCTACATCTCAACAAAATGAGTCTATGTTCCGGGTTTGAAAAAGAATTTATTTTCTATTTCTTGTTTAGAAGATAAAGGGTAAAGGACTTCTTTTGTTGATGGAAAAGTATTGGTTTGGGGAAACAACTCTAGTATTGACAAAGTTAGGGAAGTCTTTACTAGGTTATCACTCCATCTCCTCAAGCATTGGTTGATATGAAAATAATACCCATTGAACTATGGCATCAAAGTTATGATCATCTTCATTATAGGGTCATCCCTACTTTAGTCAACTACTTCGTGGTATTCCTGATATAAATTTAGATCATAAAGGTGTGTGCAAGGGATTATCTTTGGGGAAGCATACTAGAAAGTGATTTCATAATAATGAAACTAGTTCTAAAGAAATATTAGACCTAATTCATTCTCATGTATGCGGGTCCATGTCTGAAAAATCACTAGAGGTCATCTCTACTATGTAAAATTCACTGATGACCATTCGAGGAAGACATGGCTATATCTACTCAAAACTAAAAATGAAGTATTTAATAAGTTCAAGGAGTTCATGGCTGAAGTAGAAACCCTAACTAAAAGGAAGATAAAGACTCCAAGGTCTAACAATGGTGGGGTATATAATTAAGATTAGAAGAAATCAAAGGATATTCTTATTGATTCTGATGATGAAGAAATTCCCGTATTTGAAGAAAAACAGGTTCATCATGAGAACTCTACTACAAATGATGAAGAAGAATGACAAGGTGAGCCTATTCAATCGGTTGCTATCCCAACCACAAGAAAGAGGTAAAATTGGCTGAAAGCTACATTAGAAGATGTTGAAGGACATGAAGTTGTGAAAGGGTCCTCCAGGGAAACTAAGAAACTAAAAGGGTATTCTGGTTATGATGCATATATGACAAAGTGGATTGAAGTCGAAACATCTACATTCCAGGAAGCTGAAAATGAAGAGGTTTGGAAGAAAGTTATGCATGAAAAATATCAATCCATCATGAATAATGGGGTTTGGGAAATCATTCCTAGACCTAGTGACAAATCGGTTGTGACATTGAAGTGGATCTATAAGATCAAACATGTTTTTTATGGAAGTATAGACAAATACAAAGAATGGTTCATCACAAGGGGTTCCTCTCAAAACAAAGGCATTGACTATGAAGAAATATTTGCACCTACAACAAGGTACACTACCACTAGATCATTGGTTTCGTTGGTTGCTACAATGGGTTAGAATATCCATCAAATGAATGTTAATATCACATTTCTAAATGGTACCATTGATGAGGAAGTGTACATCAAACAACTTGAAGGATTTGAAGTGAATAGTAGGGACTCTCATGTTTGTAGACTTAAGTAGGTTGTATATGGATTGAAGCATGAACCAAGGGAATAGTATGGAAGAATGGATGCATATCTTCTCATAATTGGGTTCGTAAAGGGTGCTGCTAATCCCAATCTATATATCAAGGTCATGAATAATGAGCCCGTCATGATTCTACTATTTGTCTATGATATATTCATCACTGGTGTAGAATAAAAAATTCAACAATGTAAGAATATGTTGGAAGCTAAATTTGAAATGAAGGATCTAGGACTCATATATTACTCCCTAGGTCTAGAAGTATGGTAGGGACTTGGGGAGATATATTTAGGGTAAGGAATGTACATCATCAAGGTATTGTTGAAACTTGGGATGATAAACTCCAACCTGATGATTACTCCTATGATCACCAACCTCAAGAAGCTGAGAAGCTCTAAATCTAGTCTCGTGGATCCTATTTCATATCGATAATTGGTTGGTTCCCTGATGTATTTAGTAAATACTAGGCCAGATATATGTTTTGCAGTGAAATTCTTAGTGAGTTTTAGTTGGAGCCTCATCATGATCATTGGATAGTTGCCAAACATATAATGAGGCGTCTTCATGGAATTATACATCACTCCCTAAAGTCTGATAGTAAGGAAGTCAAGCTAATTGGCTTCACAAACCTTGATTGGGGTGGCGGTGAGACTGATGGAAGGAGCACTACCGGCGGATGATTTTGTGACAATGTTGGTAAAAATTCCATGTAAAAATATATAAGACCATGGTTGATGGGACACATATTCCCTGGTGGATGTCACTGGATGTGTGTTTTTGGCGAAGGAAATTGAAAAATGCTAAGGAAAATGTAATAAAGGAAAAAAGGTATCTTTGATACATATATCTATGAAAATAAAGGAAATTAGGAGAAAAGGAAGGTGAAAGTTCACACTTTGCATGTGAGGAGAAAATTGGAGGAAAATAATGGAAAATGAAGAAATTAGAGGCCTCATTAATAACAAGTCTTCTGAGGATCAGTGGGTAAGCTTGGTGAGTGTAACCTTTGGTAAGTTGAGCATTAGAGCTCTCTCATTATTCTTTCTCTCTCTCTCACTCTTGGACACTTAGAGTTTCTTGGAGAAATTTCGTCATTGGAGCAAGAAAGGCAAAGAAGGCAAGAGGAGGCAAGGATCAAGCAGCTACATCAAGATTCTTTGCAGATAATGCTTTGCATGTGTATTTTCCTTGCTAGATTTTACATGCATGGTATTTCATGTGGTTCTTTTGTTGTTGTGGCATGGGTTTTTCTAGATGTGATAGTGTTTCTAGCCTAGCCTTGCCATTTATGGATAGCCATGTTGTGATGGGGTTCTCATGTTTTGGCTGAGTTGGATTGCTACATGGATTCAAAGTTGAGTGAGGTGGATCTCCAAAATTATAGAACACATGGCATAGTAACCATTGAACCAAGCTATGGGTTGCGATAAAGCAGTATTTTATATTGCCTCGGATGGCCTAGGAATCCTTGCCAGTGAATGGAAGGATATGACGGGGACTTCACTAGGTGAGAAATACCATACCATGTCTGTTCATACTATGGTATATATATTAAAGAAAAAATGACATAATATATTGGGGGATATATAGTGGATAAAGTATTTTTACATTAGCAGGTATAAAAAATGGAGCTCAAAATTGATGAAAAAATATAAACGGGTATACAAAAAAGTTAATGAAAAAATGGATACCTACAATATCTAGTGAAAGTAAGGGTTTTTTAAATTGGGAAGGTATATTGGGTTCATATTGGTAGGGGGTTAAATAATGTGATTTTTAGAGGTATTTTCCAATATGCAATAGAATTAAAGGTATTGTTTACTATGCCATGAACGCACGTGATATGTTAAAGGTTCATTAAGTGAAGCCCTCATGAAGGATATACGGTAAATCTTAGTGGTGGTTTGCTATCCGTTAGGCCTAGTAATCCCGGGTTGGGATATGCGGTAAATCTTGGAGAGTGGGTCTTGGTTTAGGGCCTAGTGATATAGTGTGGATTGTAGTAAACCCTTAGGGATTGGGGTTATGGTTTAGGGCCTAGTGATGTAGGTTTGTATTGTTGTAAAGCCTAAGATACTAGGAGGTAGGAAAATTCCTCATGGTGTAGATGGAGAAATCCAGTGGCATCCATGCTTGTTTGGCCTATTGATTAGGTGGCGATCATGGTAAAGCCTTTTATGATGTGTTCATTGTGTTAGCCTAGTGATCTAGGATAGATTACAGTAAAGCCTAGTTTCTATTGATGATGGTGAGGTGATTTAGGCTCGGTATTTCCTGGTTGGTTGTTTTGGTTTAAGTCCCACATTCATGCTTGGAATATGGCACGGGGGTGAATGGGTGAAGAGAGCCTTAGCTCAGCCATTCTATGGTCAGGTGGAATGTGATATTCCCATCTCTAGTTGGTTTATTGAATTCATTAATGAGAAATTCATTTCCTTGATTTTCATATATAAATGTATTGATGTATATGTGGATTTTGATTTCTAATATGTTTATGGTAATTTTGTCCCTATTATGTTGCTATTATGTATATTTTATGAAAACAACTATGTATGGCTCTTATGATGATTTTACTTGTAAATGAATTGATAGTGTAGCTATGGCCTAGTAGATGATAATCAAGAAAAGGACATGAGGGAACAACGGTTCACAACGATTCTCATATAGTTATGAGATCCCTACACTTAATTATGTTGTTTACACCTGTAGGTTACATGTTGATGATATGTTTGATGAAATGCCTGGCATGGCTACTAGGGGTCTATCTTGTGCAACTTTATTTCTTTTGCATCATTGTTTCCCTATATTTTTAATGATTTCAAGCTATCACTCCATTCTGGGTAGTGGCCTGAGCTCTAGGCCTAAAAAATTGGCTTAAATCATGGTGTCACTAGCACAAAACTGGCAATTTGGGTCTCTAGTCGTTGGCAAGCAAGCCTATGAGAGCAACTTTAGGTTTTTGGTTGCTCTCTTTCCCATAAGATGAGAGTGACTATGGCCTAAGAGATCCAGAACAATAATGAGATTGAGGGACAGGCTGTTTGAGTGGTTGACATGTCTCCTGATGGTTTTGGTGTTGATTTTAGATGATTGTGTGTGATGTTTCTATTGATTCCACTTCCTTAAGGTCACTTGAGAGGTCAAATTTGATCATAATAGCCTCTTGTCTCATGTTTACCTTGGTTGGCATGTGATCTGAAAATGGAATGTACTTGTTTAAGGGTGCAAGGTATCCATTTCCCATAATTTCAAATGTGAGCTATACACTCCAAGTGAGCTCTGAAAATGTGAAAACTTCTTATTTCTTATACAGAGATAGACTATAGGGGCATTCACCGGACATGTCACCTCTAAAGAGAGGATGAGTTCGAGAGGCTACCTTGCCCTCTACAGGCTCTGCCTAAAGAAATAACGAAGTAAACACTTAGAAGTCTTTGACATACACATACTTGAAGTTTGATGTCTTGCAGAATAAGCCAAATAACTTTCCGCAGCTGAATAGGTGATTATGTGTGTATGCAAGTTATGTATATTTGTTGTTTAACACTTTATATCAGTTTTGTTTAGCATATCATCTCCAGCAAATAAAGAAATCAAAATGATAAAGCAATTCACCCCTTCTAGGCTACATCTGCTGGACTAAGCCTCTCAAACTAGCCTTGTCCTCTTGTATTAAAAATGCTACAAAGGCTAATACAAGAATATGAGTGTCTCGAAAGATAGATCTGACTGTAAATACAGAATCAGAAGATAGGAATTAGCTAAACATGCTCTTTCCCAAACACTAAACAGTGAAATTGTACCTTATACAATACTTTCCCCAATTGGCCCTAGTGGCCCTTTAAACTTGCATGGAGAATTTCGAGGTGAAGATGACCTCAATTGGTTCTGAAACCTCTGCCATTAGACTCAGAAGGTCGAAAATAGCAGACATAGGCTTTTGAATCACCAAAAATGGATGAACATAGCCCCCAAATAGCTCAAGCACTGAAATGGCCCTAGTGGCCCTAAAAGCTTCCCTGAAGCTAAATAGTGAGAAGAATGCCTTAACAGGAAAAACGAGCTATAGAAATAGATTTAGAATTCTGAAAACCTTCAGGAATAACCTTCGTTCCACATTCAATGGCTGCACAATTCCCAATGTAACTCCCAAACTGATTTGGCCTTGGTGGCTCCTGAAACTTCCACGAAGCTAAAACACCTGTAAATGACCTCAAATGGTTGTGAAACCTATGCCAATGGCTTCAGAAGGTCGAAGATACCCAAAATCAAAAAAAAAATTCGTCAAAAAAGGACTTTCCTAGCCAAAGTTATGGCTCATTGAAGATTTCCTGCAATTTGGCCTAAAATCACTCCAGCTAACTGTAGTTGGGGCCAGTTAGATCTGCCAATTATGGCGGGACCACCCAAATTTGGTGCTCCGCCATTATTCCCGCCATCTTAACTACCACCTAATTGTCGTGTTACCCGCACATGTGAACAAGATCTTCGGAATCGGCGGTCTGCGTTGGATTATGTGCCAAACTTTAATGGCACAGTTGGTAAACTGGTTGTGGTTTCCGCATTTAACATGAATGTGACCACGTAATACCCAAGCCATGACCATTGATTGTTGTGCTGGCGGTTAGGAGTTTATGCCCTGGTTCTGCGCACTATGGTCATATGCGTGGGGGCTGGCCCCCTTGGGCCCCGCCCTTAACCAATTCAAACTTTAACACAAGTTTGTTCCACACGTTAAACAAGTGTGGTCCGTGTGGTGCATTGGTAAAGCGTTGTAATGCTGTTTGACTGGTCATGGGTTCAATTCATAACCCCACCAAAATTTTAACCATATGCGCCCATAAATGTTGATGTCACCTTGGGCCACGTGGCGGCCTCTGGGCCTGCCACGTGGCAGCTTGCCATTCGCTGCCCCAAAAAGAATATTTCCTGAAATATTTCAAGGAATATTCTGTGGAATATTTTTTTTTTTTTTTTTTTTTTTAAATTCAAAAATTAAGAGTCATTGGGCGATTTTGTTTTTGGCATAACTTCTACATACGGAGACCGCTTTTCTAACCATTTGCGGCGCCAGAATCAGGAGGACGAGCTCTATCCAGTCACTCAGGTTCAAATCAGTTCTGAGCACTTTCATTTTTGACCATTTTACGACATTTGGTCCTGAGCTCCTGATCACACCTCCTAAATGAGAAGGCTTTTGGTCCCCAAAAGCTTACTGAATCTCTGAATTGAACTGTACAGCACTTGAGGAACAAAAATATCCTCTTCCATTCATCCAAAAGAGCATATTGATGCCAAAATGTCCTGCCTTGCCAACTGTCACGATGCCCATCCATGGCATCTCCGCTCCAGAAGAAGAGCTGCCTCCCAAATGAGAAGGCTTTTACAAAGATGAAAAACTTCATCATTTCTCCTCTTTAAAATCTTGGAGATCAAATTAACTTTTTCCAAGTCAATATTGCATTGCCTGCATGGTTAAAAACAAAGTAATCAACCCTTCAAGTTAATCACACATACATGTTTAAAATACAAGGAAATCATCATGATCCCTGTGCTCATGCATATCATTCTCATGCATGCAGTTTATCCTTCAACTTTCGCTTAAGTACAATCATAAGTACAATATCCTCGATCACATGTACATGTACTTTCAAAGCTGAAATGAATATAACTTTTGCTGCGATAGAGTGAGTCTCATACTCAGCTTTTCCATCCTGCAACTTGCATTCCCTTAACAAAGAAATGCATTCAATCAAAAGACATGCAACTTTAGTTGGATAAGAATTCTAACCATTTCTTACTGATACATTTCAAAGGCACTTCCTTTAATTGCACATCGATATCAACATCTGTATCATCCTGACACATATCAATGATGGAAACTTCCTTCCCATTCTTGCCATAATCTTTCTCCAATTTCTTCAACTTTCGTGGAAGCATTGTTGGATTCAGAGTCCAACACCTTTCAGCAGTATGCCCATGCTTATGGCAAAAAGTGCAACACATGTTCATCTTCTTGATAGCATGATTTACATTGTTCAATGGAACTTTGGCTTCTTGCCTCTTTTCCTTCAAAAGTTTCTTGTATGTTGCCATTCTTTTCCAACATTTAGAAGCACTATGGTTAACCAAACCACAAAAAGAACATGAAATTATTTTCCAATGCTTATGTGGAAATTTTCCATGCTTTATATGATCAAAGGAAATATGATTGAAATCAGATTTATACCTTTCTCTTTCACCTTCATTACCTTCATGAGGAGGTGAATCAAATGAAGAGGAATCTCCTTTTGGAACACCATCAATCCCTTCAATGGTTTTAGAGCTTTCACAATTCTCTTGTTCAAGTGCATTCTTATGCACACCTTCTTCTTGCAAGGTATGTTTCAAACTATTGCATTCCTCAAGGATACAACCTTTACAACCTTGAGATAGAGAACTTGAAATGAAACTCCTTCTAGGAATTGTTTCAATTGCCTTCATGGCTGCTTTGGAACTTTCTCCATAAGATTGTCCATAGCCAAGACCCAAATTCTTAGGCCTTACCTCAACCATTATTGGCTCAACTATACCTTGTGCATGTTTGCCCAATCCTTTTCCTTCATATCCCATTTTGGACATCAGCTTGGACCCTATGCCTCTGGTATGTTTCTCAAAAGAACCAACATAAACATTCTTATAAGAATTTGAAGACAAACTAGAATTGTTTACCTCTTCTTCAAGCTGATACTTGGCTAAGGCTTCTTTGGCTACAAGGAGTTGTGTCTCCAACTCATGCATCCTTTCCAGCTTCATGTTTGCAATATGAAGTTGGATTTCCATTTCCTGCAATTGGTCAGAAAGCAACTGCATCTCTTCCCTCGTGGAATTCAATTGCTCTTGAAGTCTAGAGCTCTTTCTTTCATCCTGATATATTTCTCTCACCATATTCATCATGATGAAAAATTCTTGCTTCAAGCCTTCATCAAAAAATCTTGTGAAGGAGGACGATTTTGAGAACTCACTTATGGAAGTTGTCATTATAAAAATGAACAAAAGAGGTTCAGCAAACTCAAACAACAAGTAGTTTGCAGAATAATAATGGAGTCAATCTTCAACACTGCTTAAGACACCTTTCAAGATACACAATCAAGCTAGTGATGTCAGTCAAGCAAACCTAGTGCTCTGATACCATCTGATCTGAAAATTGAATGTACTTGTTTAAGGGTGCAAGGTATCCATTTCCCATAATTTCAAATGTGAGCTATACACTCCAAGTGACCTCTGAAAATGTGAAAACTTCTTATTTCTTATACAGAGATAGACTGTAGGGGCATTCACCGGACATGTCACCTCTAAAGAGAGGATGAGTTCCAGAGGCTACTTGGCCCTCTACTATAGGGGAATTCATCGGACATGTCACCTCTAAAGATAGGATGAGTTCCAGAGGCTACTTGGCCCTCTACAGCATCTGCCTAAAGAAATAACGAAGTAAACACTTAGAAGTCTTTGACATACACATACTTGAAGTTTGATGTCTGCGGAATAAGACAAATAACTTTCTGCAGCTGGATAGGTGATTATGTGTGTATGCAAGTTATGTATATTTTTTGTTTAACACTTTATATCAGTTTTTTTAGCATATCATCTCCAGCAAATAAAGACATCAAAATGATAAAGCAGTTCACCCCTTCTAGGCTACATCTGCTGGACCAAGCCTCTCAGACTAGGCTTGTCCTCTTGTATTAAAAATGCTACAAAGGCTAATACAAGAATATGAGTGTCTCAAAAGACAGATCTGACTATAAATACAAAACCAGAAGATAGGAATTAGCTAAACGTGCTCTTTCCCAAACACTAAATAGTGAAATTGTACCTTATACAATACTTTCCCCAATTGGCCCTAGTGGCGCTTTAAAATTCCATGGAGAATTTCAAGGTGAAGATGACGTCAATTGGTTTTGAAACCTCTTCCATTAGACTCAGAAGGTTGAATATAGTAGACATAGGCTTTTGAATCACCAAAAATGGATGAACATAGCCCCCAAACAGCTCAAGCACTGAAATGGCCCTAGTGGCCCTGAAAGCTTCCGTGAAGCTAAACAGTAAGAAGAATTCCTCAACAGGAAAAACGAGCTATAGAAATAGATTCAGAATGTTGAAAAATTTCAGGAATGACCTTCGTTCCACATTCAACCACTGCACAATTCCCAATGCAGCTCCCAAACTGATTTGGCCCTGGTGGCTCCTGGAACTTCCACGAAGCTAAAACACCTGCAAACAACCTCAGATGGCTGTGAAACCTATGCCAATGGCTTCAGAAGGTCGAAGATACCCAAAATCAAAAAAAAAATTCGTCCAAAAAGGACTTTCCTAGCCAAAGTTATGGCTCATTGAAGATTTCCTCCAATTTGGCCTAAAATCACTCCAACTAACTGTAGTTGGGGCCAGTTAGCTCCACCAATTATGGTGGGGCTGCCCAAATTTGGCGCTCTCCCATTATTTTTGCCATCTTAACTGCCACTTAACTATCGTGTTACCTGTGCATGTGAACGAGATCTTCGGAATCGGTGGTCTGCATTGGATTATGTGCCAAACTTCAATGGCATGGTTGGTAAACTGGTTGTGGTTTCTACATTTAACGTGAATGTGACCATGTAATACCCAAGCCGTGACCGTTGATTCTTGTGTTGGAGGTTAGGAGTTTATGCCCTGGTTCTGCGACCATGGTCATATGCATGGCCCTTGGGCCCCACCCTTAACCAATTCAAACTTTAACACAAGTCTGTTCCACACGTTAAACAAGTGTGGTCCGTGTGGTGCATTGGTAAAGCGTTGTAATGTTGTTTGACTGGTCGTGGGTTCAATTCATAACCCCACCAAAATTTTAACCATATGCACCCATAAATGCTGATGTCACCTTGGGCCACGTGGTAGCTTTCCATTCGCTGCCCCAAAAAGAATATTTCCTAGAATATTCCAAGGAATATTCTGTGGAATATATATATATATATATATATATATATATATATATATATATAATATATATATATATTTTGTTTCAAAAATTAAGAGTCATTGGGCGATTTTGTTTTTGGCATAACGTCTGCATACGGAGACCGTTTTTCGAACTGTTTGCAGTGCTAGAATCAAGAGGACAAGCTCTATCCAGTCGTTTAGGTTCAAATTGGTTCTGAGCACTTCCATTTTTGACCATCTTACGACACTTGGTCCTGAGCTCCTGATCAGCATGGTTACTTGGGTGAATGTGGGAGGAGGGTGTTACAAAGTGGTATCAAAGTGGGTTGTGTTCTCCTTGGGTGAATGTGTTGGTCATGCATGCATATCAGTTGCATGTATGTCTATTACACTTGGATTCCATGTGCTTGTTTCATTGCATAATGTTGACCATGGTTGTAGTAAGGTTGTCATGAGGAACTTGATGTTGATTTTGTGGAATGCGTTGTCATGAGTATATGAATAATTGCATATTGTTATATTTCACCTAAACATTGATTATATGTCGCCTAATTACATCCTTGTATGTTAGGCTACATTATTGCAAGTTTGATTACATGTATAAGTCTTGTAGGTTGGTTACAAAAAATGATCGCTTGTGTTCAACTACATGCGTTTATGCGTAGGTGTAATTGATTAGGAATTGCTAATGCATGTTGATGGTTATATGTTGAAATGTGTACAATGGAGTAATGGTTGTTGTTATGCATGAGGTCGTAGTTTGTGTAGTTGATATGATCATGCATTGATGACTGGACTCTACCTAGAATGATGTTTATATGGTTTGGTACTTATGTGTTATATGTCTATATGTAGTTGTCATACATGAATGGTCTTGGTTATAGTTATGCATGAATAGTAGGTCAAAAATGCCTTATGAATTCATGGTATGAAGTTTAGGTCATCATGGTGCTATTGCTTGTTCTGATGCCAATGTGTGGGTTGAGATAGAGGAGGACATGAAAATCATCATAATGAGGTTACCGCATTGGACTTTGGGGTAAGAATATATCATCATATAGGTATTGTATGTTTGGCATGCATGTATGTAAGTCAAGGATTTTTATATGCATTAGGTTTATATACATTAGGTTTTTTGATGCTATGGATGTTAGTTGATTAGTGTATTTATATGCACGTGTGAGATAGTCAAGGATGATAGTAACCCATAGTTGTATGTGTTGCTATTGTTTCTTATCTTAGATAACTTGATGATCATCTTACATGTTGTTCATGAGTATGCTATAGGTTAACTTGTTGTTGTTATATGTTAGTTAACTTTACGATTAGGGTTATAACATTAATATCTTGATGTTATATGTTTAATGCTAAATTGGTTTGGACTATGTAGATGGTTATGGTTACGATATATAGGTATGGGCGGACATAGCTGTGATGAATTTGCACACATGGTTGTTATGCATAAATGATAAATGCTTATGAGATTATGATGAGCACATGTTAGTTACTTAGTATTATGGATATTGTGATCCTATTTATGTTTGAATTGACATGTTGTAAAGTTATATCTTGCTAACTAGATTGATTTCACAGACAAGATAGCCTCCCCTAAGGTACAATAAGGTATGAGTTTGCTTATGTAGTATACTTGATGCTTCATTCTTGATTATGTCGTCTATTTGGTGTTGAGTGTCTGGTGGCTATTATGCCATATTGTTGATTTATTTAACATGGTATGGTTGCAAGTTGGTTGAATGTTTGATGAATTGCATAATATGAGTATGTGTTGAAATGATCTTGTTTTAAGATGGTTGCACTTATACATATTTGTTGACACAGTTGATATGTACTTGAGTGTAGTGGGTGACAGTTGTAGCATTATGTCTACTAACTATGAGTTTACTATGGATTATGACATCATTGTTAGTCTTGGTGAAGGTTTATTTCAAATTGATAGATATTATTGTCTCAATATTTGGAACATGTGGTTGACATGTGTGAGTAGTTGAAGGAAACATGCTTGGTATTAACATGATAAGGTAATAGTTGATGAGTTTATATAACTAAGTCTCAATTGCAACAAGGTAAAAAGGTAAAAGAAAGGAATTGGGAAAGAATTCCTTGGGCTATATTTGCAAATCCTAATTCCAAACAAATGAGTGCTTTTCATCCAGGAAGTCTCGTTAACATTGATTTGTCTAAAATCATGTGGACATGTGCTATATCCATGGACATGTATATTAGCTAGTCCCTAGTTACAGGTTTATTTGTCAAGAGTATTGGAATTGCTTGACAGATGGCATGGACATGATCAAATACAAGGAAATGTGCTTGGCCCAACAAGATAAGGTATCTTGTGTATTGTTATGTTTATTTATGCATTGACAGTTATGTGTTTATGGCGGTATGATGGAGAGGATTGCATGGAAAATGGGCTGCCATGAAATCTTGAAGAAGGCTTAGGTTAAGATTTCCTTGGAAATCATGGGGATTGAGTCATGGTGTTGGTTGTTGGCCTTGTGCTTTTGGTATTGTGGTGCCTTGTTATGCATGATTGCGGTTTTGTTGGTGTCTTGTGCATGGCCATGCCACTTGGGTCATGGTTTCGTATTGTTATTGGTTTTAATGGTTTCTTTCTTGGTCGTTTCTTATGCTTGCATTTTGTGTTTTGAGAGTCTTGGGAATTGGTTGGGAAAATAGGAAATTGATGGAGCTTGGGGAGAGATGTGTGGTACCAAACAAGTAATGTAAGACATGGATGAAGCTTGGTGCATGAGTAAGTGCAGTGGAAGGTAAGACTATGATAGTTAGTTAGACTGGTTGGGTCCATTATGGTAAATTAACGATGAAAAAAAAGTCATGGGTAAGGTAATCAAGAAGGTAAAGTAAATTAATTTGAGGCATCATATGCCTTGGCTATGTTGGGAACGACTATTCTTAATGTTTCACATGTGTTGCATGAATAATGGAAGTTCTCTTAAACCTTAACCTTGATATCTGGTAATTGTGTTATGATCATGATTATGTTGATGTTTATATACGTATACATGTATGTATGTATGTTGTTGCTTGATAGGATGATGATTATTTTACACCAATGATATCTATGTCATTGTCTGACAAGGTTGTCAGGGATCGTTCTTGTGGAGGAATGATTTCCTATGCAGGTAAATGGCATGAAGATATTATTGGTCTATGAGGAATCAAGTGGACGAATAGTCATGAAAAATATACGAGGTCAGTATCTTGTGGTTATGAGTTGATATTATGTGATTATATTATGTCTATGTTATGGAGAAGTTATACTGAGGGATACAACAACTAAATGAAAGCAATGTGGTCTGCAACATGTTAGGATAGGCATGAATAAGACACTGGAAGCAAGGTTTCTTGGTAAAGACAATGTGGTTTTGGATGTGTGGTATTATTTTTGTGCACATGTTGGATATGTGATGTTATGTGCAAGTAGTGTTGTGCGGATATTTCATATGTAGTGCTAGGTATGGATGGTGCCATGTAGGTGTTGGATATGCAGTGCTGTGTATAGATCATGTTATGTACATGTTGGATATGTAGTGCTATGTACATGTGGTGTTGCGTGCATGTTGTACATGTCATGCTATGTACATATGGTGTTGTGTGCATGTGGTGCTATGTACATGTTGTACAAATGGAAATATGTGTAGGTGGTGATGTGTACATGTCGTGCATGTGGCATTGTGTACAAATGGTGGTGTGTACATGACATGTGTGTGGTACTGTGTACACATTTTACGATGGTATAGTATACATGTGGCCTTGTGTACTTTTGGTGTAGGGGGTGTCGTGTAGATGTGATGTTGTGCACACATTATTCAAGTGGTTGTAGTGTATAGGTGGTACTATGTACATTCAATAGATATGATACTAGTGTATATGCATATGTTGCATGGTGTTATATAACTTGTATAGTTATATGTGTCTAATGCACACTATGTGTATGTGCACATTGTTGAGGAGAAGCCATTGGATGTTTATCTGGTGTGGCAAGCAATCCAGAGTGCATATGGAATAAAGAGAAAGGTAGAAGCTATGGACTGATGAAAGGATAAGTATCAAGATTTTATTCTAGTTTTATTATGCATTTGATTTATGACTATGGCATGTGATGAGTATATGTGATCTATGATTATGTTTTATGATGGTTACATGTGATTTATGATGTTGATCTATGATGGCTATGTTTTCAGCTAACCAAATGTGATATGTTCATACATGATGTTTTTATCAAACAATTAGGTTGACTTGTTGTGATAGGAAGCGAATAAGATTGCAAGTGTACATTATTGACAAGGTAGCAATGAGGTATGATTTGAGGTTATTTCAATTTATTTGAATCTAATGGAATTTATGTGCTTGGAATAGCAATGCATGAAAATTCCTAGTTGAGTGGTTGAAATCGACTGCAAGAATTGGTAGCAGTAGCAAAAGAAATTGGAACATGTAGCAGTATGCTGGTAGATTACTTCAAGAGCAGGGCCACTATGGGGCACTGGTACCCAATAGTGTCCATTGATTTCCATGAGCATGATATGACTCGTATGATGGTTGAGGTAAGTATATGCATTGGTCTTGTATCTTCCAATGTGAGGAATAATTTCCAAGGGATGGATTGCCTTGGATAGGGGATTCCAGGGAACTTGGAAGGTGAGTGATTGCACGGAAGGGGGTGACCGAATTTCCCAAGGGATTGTGTAGCAGAGAAGGAAAGGTCACAGATATATTTTTTGGGTCATGGGAATTTCTAGATGGAATTAGATTCACAGTGGGAGTGCGCCCTAGAACAATGAGCTTGTAATTGTTCATTGAGGGGAAAATATGTGCGAGATTGCAATGCTAGATGTTGGATGCAAATTTGAATTTGGAGTGGATTTTGGACTTGCTAGGAAGGAGGTGAATCCTGGAATTACTTTGAGGGTGGAGGCGTGATCCTCTGGATTTCCTTGTTGATTGATACGCACATCGTATCCTTTTATTTGTTAGTTTAGAAAATGTGCACATGTGTATATGTGGTTATTGTAAATAGCATAATGAGTTGTGTTATAAAGCTCCAGTAAGTGGTATGGTTCTTATCTTGTAATGTTGTCATGAAATTTTTCTTTGAGTTGACCTTTCATCATAAATACTACAATGAGCTAAGTTATAAATCTCCATGGGTAGTATGTTTTCTTTTCAACAATATTGTTGAGTTCTTCATGTGGTTTAACATCGAGGATGGTGCTCGCCAAGGGGGAGGGTTCTGTAAGAACCCTGGTAAAAATTCCATGTAAAAATATATAAGATTATGATTGATGGGACATGTATTCAAATTTGAATGTTGGGCAAAGATATCCTATGGGCATCATTGGATATGTGTTTTTGGCTAAGGAAATTGGCAAAGGCTAAGGCAAAGGCACTAAAATGAAAAAAGGCATTTTTGGCACATTTATATATGAAAATAAAGGAAATTAGGAGAAAAGGAAGGCGAAAGGTCATAGGTTGCATGTGAGGAGGAAATTGAAAGAAAATAATGGAAAATGAAGAAATTAGAGGCTTCATTAATAAAAAGGATTCTAATGGTTAGTGGGCAAGCTTGGTTAGTTTAACCTTTTGTTAGTTTAGCATTGGAGCTCTCTCATTATTCTCTCTTTCTGTCTCTCACTATTGGAAATTTATAGTCTCTTGGAGAAATTTTGGCATTGGAGCAAGAAAGGAAAAGAAAGAAAGAGGAAGCAAGGTTCCAGTAGGGAAAGGAAGAATCAAACAACTACATGAGGATGCTTCACAGGTATTGCCTTACATGTGTATTTTCCTTGCCATATTTGGCATGAATGGTATTGCATGTGGCTCTTTTGTTGTTGTGGCATGGGATTTTCCAGGTGCAACAGTGTTTTCAGCATAACCTTACCATTTCCAGATAGCCATGGTATGATGGGGTTGTCATGTTTTGGTCGAGCTGAATTTTCAGATGGATATGAAGCTGAGTGAGGTGGCTCTCTGAAATCATAGAACACATTGCCTATTAACCCCTAAACCAGATTGTGGGTTGTGGTAAAGCCAAATTTTGTGTTGCCTCGGATGGCCTAGGAATCCTTACTAACGAATGGTAGGATATATGGTAAATCCTAGAGGAGATTTTCTCTCTGTTGATCCTACTAATCTCGGGTTGGGATATGCGGTAAAGCCTGAAGAGTGGGTCTCAGTTTAGGG
This sequence comes from Pinus tabuliformis, assembly GCA_031772625.1. Taxonomy (NCBI): domain Eukaryota; kingdom Viridiplantae; phylum Streptophyta; class Pinopsida; order Pinales; family Pinaceae; genus Pinus; species Pinus tabuliformis. Next base: position 29,789,327 of record CM062811.1, on the reverse strand, counting down.
CCTAGTGATCCAGTGTGGATTATGGTAAATCCTGAGAGACTGGGGTCTCAGTTTAGGGCCTAGTGATCTAGGTTTGGATTGCAGTGAAGCATGAGAGACTAGGTAACAGGAAAATTCCTCACAGTGTAGGTGGAGCAATCCAGTGGCAACCATTCTTATTTGACCCAGTGATTTGGGATGGATTACGAGAGAGCCTGGTTTTTGTTAATGAGGGTGAGGTGGTTTAGATTCGATATGCTCTGGTTGGTTCTTTTGGTTTGAGTCCCACATTCATGCTTCGAATATGGAATGGGGGTGAATGACTGAAGAGATATTTGGCTCAGCCATTCTGTGGTTAGGTCGAATGTGGTAGTCCCATATCTGGTTGGTTTATTGCATTCATTAATGAGAAATTCATTCCCTTAATTTTCTTGTGTAAATGTATTGATGTATATGTGGAATTTGATGGCTGGTATGGTTATGGTAATTATGTTCCTATTATTCTGGTATTATGTATATTTTATGACAACAACTATGTATGGCTCTCAACATGTTTTTACTTGGAAATGAATGGCTAGTGTATCTATGGACTAATAGATGATAATGCAGAAAATGACATGAGGAAACAATGTTTCATATCAATTCTCAGAAAAGTATGAGATCTTTACACTTAATTCTTTTGTTTACACATGTAGGTTACATGTTGATGATATGTTTGGAAAAATTCCTAGAATGGCTAGTAGGGGTCTGATTATGGTCTTGCTCATCCTATTGATTTTGCATAATTTTTTCCCTATATTTTGAATTATTTCAATCTATCAATCCATTCTGGGTAGTGGCCTAGGCTCTGGGCTTGAAAAAGTGGCTTAAATCCTAGGGTGATTGGCATAGAACTCGCAACTTTTGTCTCTGTTCGCTGGCAGGAAAGCTTGTGAGAGTGACCTTAGGTTGGTGGTTGCTCCCTTTCCCATGGCATGAGAGCGACTATGGCCTAAGAGATCTAGAACAAAAGTGGGACCCGTTGGCAGGGTTCCTAAGTGGCTAGCATGTCTCGTGAGGGTTATGTTGCTGATGTTGAATGGCAGTGTGTGCTATTTTCGTTGATTCCACTTCCTTAAGGTCACATAGGAGGTTGAATATCATAATAGTAGCCTCTTGTCTAATGTTTACCCTGGTTGGCATGACTACTTGGGTGGATGTGGGAGGAGGGTGTTACAACTTTAGTCTAGGAATTGTTATGATCTCATGGATGAGTAGGAAGCAAGATCATATTACATTGACTAGTACTGAGGTAGAATATGTGGTTGTATTTGAAGTAGGAAAAGAGGTTATTTGATTAAGGAAGCTTTTGACAAATTTATTTGAGAAATGTTTGGGTCCTACGGTGATTAATTATGACAATCAAACTTGTATCAAGATGTCTGGAGATCTCGTCTTTCATTTGAGGATGAAACATATCAATAATAAGTTCCACTTTATTAGGAAGTTTGTGGAGGATGGGATTTTGAAGTTAGAGTATGTTTTGACAGATCAATAGGTAGCAGGCATACTGACAAAGGCACTTCCTAATAAGAAGTTGGAGAATATCTAAAGAACCTGCTAGGTTCGGTAGATATTGGTGATTGCATTAATGATAAGGAAATGGAAGAAATTTTTTGATGGTTTGTCAGTGAAGCATTTCCTAGGCAGACATCAAGTCGATTCTCTGTGTTGATATCCAGAATCTCAAAATTGAAAGCGTGGTGTTGTTTATTGAGCTCTATTTTCGATACACACTTGTATGTTTGGGTTGGTGGTTAGCAAGTAATCCTTATGGTACCTAGAGGAGCTTAAAGCTTGAGTTGAGCTTAGTCCCACTTGGATATATTTCCCTGGTCAGGAATCTAGTCCATGGCATTACGGTGCCTAAATTGTTGAGTGACTAGTTTGATAGATTGCCCTAGTCAGGAATCTAGTCCATGGCATTGTAGTGGCTAAATTGTTGAGTGATTGGTTGGATAAATTTCCCTACTCGTCAATGGAATTACGGTGCCTAAAAGTTCTTCATGTTTTTCATATAGTTTTAGATCTTCCATTGTATATGTAGATGATGAATTACTCTCTAGTTAAGAGGGAATGTTAGAAAATCTAACTATGTTTGGTCTTCAATAATGTACTTGAGTCATTATGTAGTGTACTTGTCAAAGTAATGAAGAAAATAAATTTTATTATTGTAACAATGACTTATTAAAGCATGGGTTTCATGCTTGGGTCATCATTATATTAGTCAAAGTCCTCGGTGTGGACTCCTAGGATTAATACTAAGTTTACATAGTCATTTATATTCAAAGAGACCCTTGTTAGGCTTTCAAATCATGTAAAAATTGTATCAAGTCAAATATGAATTATGTACCCTCCACATCATGTCGACCTAAGGGAGATCAAGTCAGCCTAAGGACCCCCACTCAACCCACAAGAAGCCTATGTATTGAAGGAGTTCGAAGTCATTTGGATCACTCAATCTCAATCAAGTTTGATATCTTAATAAGAGCTAGAGAACTGTGAAGTCTGTTGCCTAGAGGATGAAAGTGGTGTAAGTTTGGTGGAGTCTCTAGAGAAGAAGAAAATAAAACTTTTGGTGCCTCTCTCTCTCTATTTCGTGGTCTGGGTTGGGAGATCGAAGTCTCCTGATATTTTGTTGTTGTCAGAAGCTCCATGTTGTCAGAAGTTGTTTCTTAGTTGAAGTTGTTGGAAGGGGTCGAAAATCTTGGAGGTTGACATGCTGTGTAGGGAAAGTTTGGTCTTCGTATAGGGTAAAGAGTCTCAAAGAATATTATTGAAAGGAATAATTTTCTTGACTAGGTTTTCCCCTTGATGGGGGTTTTTCCCTAACATGTGCCTATATCTTGTGTCTCTTGTTTTGCGATCTTCATACATGCATATTTTCTTTATGAAAGATAAGATAATAAAGAAGTAAAAGAAGGAAACACACTCACAAGTAATTACCAAGAAAGGATAATCAAACCCTAATATAAAATATTTCATTTTCTAATAGGGTTTATATTATTAAACCCTTGGGTTTATAATCCCTTGCACTTTTAATATTAATATCTTGCATTTATTAGTCACTTGGGTTTATAATATCAATCCCTTGGGTTTATTAATCTAAGGGTTCATATTCTTAGGGTATAATATTATTGATAGGATTTTTAATGTTAATCCTAAGGTTAATATAAATCTCTTAGGTTTATAATGATGCTAAACCATGATAATCCGTGGTCCAATGTCGCATTGTAAAAAATATTGTCTCAATATGAAAATCAACCATCATCAACCATGGTCCAACGTCACATTGTGACAAATATTGTCCCAATATGAAAATCAACAATGGCCAACTATGTTTAATCATGGTCAACCATGGTCAAATGTTGTATTATGACAAAGATTGTTTCAATATGAAAATTGACCATGTTCAACCATGGTCCAACATCACACTCTGATCAAGATTAAAATCAATCATGGTAAACCATGATCAAATGTCACATTATGACAAAGATTGTCTCAATATGAAACTTAACAGTGGTCAACCATGTTCTAACGTCATACTCTAAAAAATATTGCCTCAATATTAAAATAAACCATGGTCAATCATGGTAAATTACCATGGTCACATTATCCCAAAGATTATCTCTTTTCCCATCATCACATTGTGACAAGCATGGTCATCCATGGTCCACCATGGTCTAATGCCACATTGTGACAAATATTGTCTCCATATGAAATTCTACCATGGTCAACCATTCTACAACGTCACATTGTGATAAAGTTTGACTCAATATGAAAATCAATCATGTCAACCATAGTCGAGTGTCGCATTGTGACAAAGATTATGTCTATATCAAAATCAACCACGATCAACCATGGTCAAGCATATTTATTTTAGGGGTCACATTATCCCAAAGATTATCTCTTTTCCCATCATCACATTGTGACAAGCATGGTCATCCATGGTCCACCATGGTCTAATGCCACATTGTGACAAATATTGTCTCCATATGAAATTCTACCATGGTCAACCATTCTACAACGTCACATTGTGATAAAGTTTGACTCAATATGAAAATCAATCATGTCAACCATAGTCGAGTGTCGCATTGTGACAAAGATTATGTCTATATCAAAATCAACCACGATCAACCATGGTCAAGCATATTTATTTTAGGGTTTATAATATTTATCTTAGTGCTTATATACATTGGGGTTATAATATTCATCCCTTGGGTTTAATATTATTCCCTCGAGTTTATAATCCCTTGGGTTTATAATATTTATCTTAAGGATTATATACGTTGGGTTTATAATATTAATACCTTGGTTTTAATATCATTTCCTTGGGTTTCTAGAAATAATCCCTTGGGTTTATAATATCAATCGCCCGGGTTTCTCAATATAAGGGTTCATATTCCTAGGGTGTAATATTATTCCTAGGTTTTAATATAAATCCCTTGGGTTTATAATCATGGTCAACCAAGCACAACCATGTTCCAATGTCACATTGTGACAAAAATTGTCTCAATATGAAAATCAACCATGGTCAACCATGGTCAAATGTCAGATTATGACAAAGAATATCTCAATATGAAAATCAACCATTGTTAAACATGGTCAACCATGTTTGTTTTAGGGTTTATATACATACGATTTATAATATTAATCCCTTGGGTTTATCCCTTAGGTTTAATATTACTCCAATGGGTTTTTGTATTAATACCTTCAGTTTATTATTCCCTAGGGTTTATAATACTAATTAGTTAGGTTTGTAAATATAAGGGTTCATTTTCCTAGGGTGTAATATTATACATAATGTTTATAATATAAATCATTTGGTTTAATATAAATCCCCTGGGTCTATAATCATGGTCTGGCATGGTCAACCATTGTCCAAAGTCACATCGTGACAAATATTTTCTCAATATGAGAATACCCCATGGTCCAACATTGCAATGTGATAAAGATTGTCTTGATATGAAATCAATTTTTGCTCAACCATGATCAACCACAATCCAACATCGCTCTGTGACAACGATTGTCTCAATATGAAAATGAACCATGGTCAACCACGATCAACCATCTTTATTTTAGGGTTCATAATATTTATCTTAGGGTTTATATACCTTACATTTATAATATTAATCCATTGGGTTTAATATTATTCCCTTGGATTCATATTCCCTTGGGTTTTAGAATTAATCCCCTATGTTACTATTCCCTCGTGTTTATAATTTCAATCCCTTGGGTTTATTAATCTAAGGGTTCATATTACTAGGGTATAATATTATTCATAGGGTTTATAATATTAATCCTATGGTTTACTACAAATCCTTTAAGTTTACAATCATTGTCACCCATGGTCAATGATGCTCCAATGTCACAATGTGTCAAAGAATGTCTCAATATGAAAACCAACCATGGTCAACCAAGGTCGAATGTTGCAGTGTGACAAAGATTGTCTCAATATGAAAATAAATGATGGTAAACCATGGTCAACCAACGTTGTTTTATCGTTTATAATATTTATATTAGGGTTTCCATACCTTGGTTTTAATATTATCCCCTTGAGTTTATAATCACTAGGGTTTTTAATATTAATCCCTTGGGTTTATAATATCAATCCCTTAGGTTTCTAAATCTAAGGGATCATATTCCTAGGGTATAATATTATTCATAGGGTTTATAATATTAATATTTGCGTTTAATATAAATCCATTGGGTTTATAATCATGGTAAAACATGGTCCAACTTCACATAATGATAAAGGTTTTCTCAATATGAAAATCAACCTTGGCCAACCATGTTCCAACGTTGCATTGTGATAAAGGTTGTCTCAACCATGGTCAATAACTAGGGTAAATCATGGTCAATCATGGTCAACTATGGCCAATAAAGATTTTTTCTTGGTCCAACGTCACATTAGCACAACCATGGTTGTTCATGGCCAACCATGGTCCAATGTCATATTGTGACAAGGATTATCTCAATATCAAAACCAACCACGATCAACCATGTTGCAACGTCGCATTGTGACAAAGGTTGTCTCAACCGTGGTCAACCATGGTCAATCATGGTCAACCATAGTCAATAAACATCGTTAACCATGGTCACATTGTGACACATATTGTCTCTTGGTGCAACATCGCATTCTCACAACCATGGTCATCTATGGTCAACCATTGTCCAACGTGGTATTTTCACAAATGTTGTCTCAATATGGAAATCAACCATGGTCAACCATTGTCCAATGTCCTATTGTGACAAAGGTTGTCTCAATATGAAAGTCAATTATAGTCAACCATAGTCTAACGCCGCATTGTCACAAACATTGTGTCAATATGAAAATCAACCCTCGTCAACCATGGTCTCCCATGTTTATTTTAGGGTTTATAATATTTATCTTAGGTTTTATATACCTTGGGTTTATAATATTTATCCCTTGTGTTTAAATTATTGCTTCGAGTTTATGATCCCGTGTGTTTTTAGTATTAATCCCTTGCATTTATTATTCCATTGGGTTTATAATATTAATCCCTTGGGTTTAATATTTCCTTGAGTTTATAATATTAATCTCTTGCGTTTAATATTTTTCACTTGGATTTATATTATCAATCCCTTAGATTTATTAATGTAAGAATTTATATTCTTAGGATTTATATTATAAATTCCTTGAGTTTTTGATGCTTAGAATTTATAATATTAATAATCGTTTACATTTATAATATTAATTCCAAAGGTTTATAATATTACTTCCAAGGATTTTTAAATTTATTAATAAATTATTTATTATATAAAAAAATTAAATAATTATATTATATTTATTTTTTTAATATAAAGAAATTATTTTTTTAATTTTTATTATTTATTATTAATATATAATTAAACTATTAACTAATAAATATTTTAAAGTAATAACACAATATGATCGTTAGCATTATTATTTAATTATTTAATTTTATATAATTTAATTATTTTATTTATTTAATTATTTAAAATTATTTATTTGTTAATATTATTTAATTTAAAATTACTTATTATTATTTATTTACTTACTATAAATATTAATTAATAACAATAATATTAATAGTAAAAATTATTTAATAATAACAATAATTATTTTAAAATAATTACAACCATCTTTAATAATAATTAATTATTAATTATAATAATAATAATAATATTTTTATTGTGATAAATATCTCTGTAATATTATTTTTTTCTTATATTTTTATTAATAATTTATGTGATAAATACGAATGAAACATTTAACTTATATCAATCGCATCTAATTAATAAAATATAGTTGTGCTAATAAAATATTAATTCTAAATATTTTCATAAATGAATATGTTAAACTAATGATCAAAACCAAGCTATTTTAATAATATAGATATGTTAATAAAACTCATGGACCTGCTAATGCTAGTCCGACTATGCACGGTTTTGTTCCAAGTCTAGAATGTGTGAGTCTAACTAACTGTTTTAAATATTCAAATTTTATCATATTTCATTCGAAATTTAAATTATAAAACCATTCAAATTATTAATATAAACTCACCTATAAGATGTATGACTAAGGAGCAAAAACCCTTGAAGTTTGTACATGAACTAATAAAGAATCTTGACTTGAGAAACTACCCCAAAGTCATTGGCTTCGTAGTTTTCAGCAAGAAAAGCATATCAAATTTTCGATTGGCCACATGACTTGGAAGATTTAGATACCTAATATAAAAATACAACCAAATAAAATATTTTGGAATAAGCATCCTAGCAATAACTATAAATGAGTCAAAGCTTTGTGGCTACAAGATTTTTGGTGGATGTCGATTGTTTTCGATCATACTAAAGCTTGCTATATTAGTGGTAGGGTGGATATAAATTTATGAATAATAAAGATATTTATATGTTATATATTTTAATAGTTTTGAGATTTTATAATTAAAATATTTTTTTTTTAAGTAAACTATCAAAGATTTAGATAAAATGAATAAATTAATTAATTAAAAATAAATATGGTCATTTCCACTACAAATCTGACGTATCCTTGTATTATTCTTCCACTTCTGTTGTTATTATTATTATTATTATCTTTATCTCTGTGAATTAATGCGTTTTGCATATCCATCATTTGCAGCCAATGTCACTCCTTAGTATTTTCCTACCTCTACCTCTGTTATCTTTCTCTTTGTGAAACATAGTTTGAACATCGTTTGCAATCAATGTCACTCCTCCACAATTGGTTTTTCCATGCTCATACGATCAACTAGCAATTATAGAGAATTTCTTTCTCAATTTGTTAGTATTGAACGAATATGCCAATAGAGTTATGAATAATCAAGTGGCAATATTAAAGTTTTACATGACATATTTTAAACATCATTTGTAGTTAATGTCACTCCTCCACCATTTGAAAACCGGAAATAATGGAGAATTTCTTTCTCAATATGTTAGTAATGAAGAAATATGCCAATACAATTACCAAGAATCAAGTGGCAATGGTAATGTTTCACATGACACCTCAGATTGAGTTTACTTATAAGGTCTATTGTGTGTGGAAGAATGATACCTACACAATAATTCATCCTACTATAGGGACACAAATCTATGTAAGGATGAAAACTTCGGCAATAAATTCTACAAACTAAGCACCGTCAAATTGAAACTCAAATTTTCGGCATTGCATCATTCACCCACTATTATGAGATTTTATGCATTCAAAATTCAAACAATAAAAACTATTCTTTGTTTGTAAATGCAAGGCATAGCCCAATTACTGAATCAATTCATCCTAAAAGGTGTATAGGTAAGTATTGATGCACAATGCAATTGAAAAATACCATTGAAATACCTTGAAATTACATATAATTATAACTATGTATAATTTTCTCAATAATTTAAAATCTTTATTGAAAATATGAGTAATAATAGAAAGTAAGAAAAGAGCTTTTTCTATTTATACAACCAAATTATTATGTTCAACATTTTAAAATTAAAACTAAAGAAGCTAATCTATCCAAGAGTTACAAGAAACAAGACAATCCCACTTGACAAATTAAATTGTCAAGTGAATCATCTTTTCAAAATTCACAACAATGTGGATTTATTCTTAGCATGTGAATTAATAATCCATGCACGTTATTTTTACATAAAATAAAATCAATGTAAAACCACCTCACCATAACATTTTTCAAAAGCAATTATCTCGCATTAAAATTTTCTTTTAGGGGAAACATATCTATTTTTCTCTTCCAAGCATGTCAGGCCTCCAAACACACCCCCTTTGCACAAAACCACGAAGCTCGAATACCACTTGAAGGTGTAATGCATTGTAGTCGGAAGTATTGTTCATAGTGTTTGAGGCCTAGCAGGTTCATTTCCATATGTAAGGACCTTGCTTTCCTCTTCGCAACATTATAGGCCTCAAAAAACAATTAATTACAATCATATCCCACTTAAAGTCCAAACATCCCATAGAAAGATCTTATGTCGTGTTTCAATGGATATTTCACAACACTTGAGCCCATTTTTTTTTTTTAATTCCTAAGGTCCTTATTATCCTTCCCTAACAATGACCAAGACCAAAATAACCATCAATCATATCAAAAACATCATAATGTTCCTTGGTAAAACACCCATAATTGAGAGATCCCCAAGAGAGGGAATATTCTATGTATTAGAGGTGTTATTCTTGGTGATTGAGCCTAATAAGCATAATTTCTTAGAAAGGCCCATTGCTTCTCTTGCCTGACCTAGGTTAGTCCTCGAGACTTGTTCCTAGTTCACAACTTGACCTAGACATGCCACCCATAACATCCATACAGGTGATTGATAACCTACAAAGGTTATATGCTATTTTTGAGGAATTTTCCATGGTGTCTACCTATAAAAAGAAAGGTCTAGGACAAACAAATATGCTTAAGGACCAAACACCCATACGTGATACCCATGACCTCATAATCACACTCATAATAAAGTAAAGTTCTAAAGACTCTCTTTAGAGGGATTTTGTCATGAGTTATATGTTTTCTTGATCATTCTTGAGCTCATGAATATTGAATTAGTAATTAAGGTCATTCTTTCCGCCATAAACATGTGTATTCATTAACACTCTTATATAGTGCAAAATCGTAATGATGGTGCCTATATCATGCTTAAAGACAAGACTCCCCACATTTTTCCCTCATGTTCTTTCGATGACCTATTTAAGGAGATTACTATTAAGAATAATTAATAATAACTAAATACACTTGTATTCATTTTTAATGATGTTAAAATCCATATGACCCGTCCATTATCGCTTGTTATTGTTTGAGGACATGATGATGGCACTTGAGCCTAAGGATTTTTAAGGCTTGATTTCATTTTTTTCATCCTTAACCATTTTCAAGTGCTTAAGGTTTTTTCCCCACCACAACTATGGTAAAGGCCCTGTGGCCCATCTACAATGTGAAAAACATCTTCATGGCAGTCATATCTAGCTATTAGTCTAAGGAAACCCTTATAAGTGCTCATCACGTGGTTTATAGGTGTTTTCCATGGCACTCAAGGTTGAAATGGTTTAATTAGGGTTTAAAGCCCTCGCTTCTCCCTTTACCTTATTTAGGTATAATGATCCATTTCTACTAAAAGTTCCCAACTTATGTGACTCACCTCTATCCCACTCAAAGACTTATAAAAAACTACTAAAATGGAATCATATGTTTGTTAAATAAATTGTCCAAATCACTCAACCCCAGGATGGTTAAACCATACTATAGGACACTTATTTTTCTTTCTTAGCCATGGTTAAGGATTGAAAATCAAACCTTATGATTCGAAACTTTCTAATGATATCCATATCTAATTTTGATGTTAAAGATACCTTAGAGAATACCTTTCTTCTTTTGAAAATTATTTTCATGATGATTTAGCTTAAGAAGCGATGTTTAGGGCCTAAGGTTCAAGTTTTTTTTCTCCCTTATAGATGTTTCTTAACCGATAAGGTTCATTTAGGAATTAATCCCTTTTTTACTTCCCCTTTCCATGTTAAGGCCCTAAGAGCCATTTCTAGTGCATAAATCCTGTATCCCACTCAAATGATACATACCAAAACCCATGGCTCTAAGAACAATTACTGGTGTGGGCCCAAAAAAATCCTACTTAGAGTCTACATTATGATTTAAAAATGTTTTGCGTATCCCTCTAGTGGGATAGAGTGACCCTGTAAGGGTCGAATATGGTGGTTTGAGGATGTGTTTAGTTTTATACCTTGAAAATATTGATGGTTTTAAGAATAGCCATGGTACTTAAGATCAAGAACCATCATTACAACAAAATTTAATTACTTGTTTCCATTGACCATGGTTATACCTTGGTACCCATCCCTCGTTCACAATTAACCTAGTTATGGAACATATATTTCACTTAGAGGTGAATGATACCATACAAAGGCCATGTGGTGTGGTTTGAGGACTCGTGAAATGCTCTTAAGCTTAAGAAGAAAATTTTTGGGGTAGAGATTATTATTTCCCTATCATGACTATGCTTAAGGACCCCATAATCATCTATGATTGCATATACCTTTTATTGGGTCCATGTTAAACTTGAATCTAAATTATCCCTAGATAGGGCTTGTGACATGGTCTATAGGTGATCTTCATAAGGTTGAGCATAAGAAAGTTCAATTATTTCTTAAGGCCTTTATTTCCCCTTGACAATATTTATGCCTTGGAATCAATGTTTAGAGAAGGAAACCTATTTTTGGTGCTTATATCCCTATTGAAGCACAAAAAATACCTAAAAGATTCCCTTATGTGGGTTTTAGGACTTTCGCAAGGCTCTTAAGGTTACGAAGCATCAATAAGATCACAAGGCACTTATTTTCATTATTTGATGATGGTTAAGGCCTCATAACCTATCCATGGAGCACAAAACATATTAATGGAATTCATATCAAATAAAAATTCTAAAGAGACCCTTAAGAGATGTGGTTCCATGTTTTACTAAATGTTCCTGAGCCAAAGAAACATTTCTTAAGGCTTAGGGGACCTGTTTTGTTACCTTGATGTTAGGTATACCCTAAAAACCATTCACGGTTCTCAATACCTATTCATTATCCCCATATCCATCTAGTAGGACAAATATACCAATTAAAACATTAGTCAAATCCCTAAGGCCCATATAAACTATGTGAAACATATTTATGGCACTCATATCCGACCCCTAGGCTAAAAAAATCTTGTGACTTCTTTTCTTGTGGTTTCTGGTTGTTGTTCATAAAACTAAAGCTTGAAATGGTTTAGTTACTGCATAAATTCCTTTCTTCCTCGCTTGAAATTATTTAGGAATCAACATACATTTATAATACACAAAACCTAATAATGTCAGCCATAGCCCATACAAAGGCTTGCAAAGAACCCATAATCATGTGTTATTTCAATGACTCATTGAAGGAATTGAATCCAAAGAAGGTTCAACAATATCACAAAAGGAACTTATTTTCCTTCATTAACCATGTACAGGGATCAATAGGCCGATTGTTTTTTCAAAACTCTGTAACGCCAACGATATTCAAATTTGATGTTAGTGTCAACTTGTATTGTTGTTTGCAGATGTTGTTGATGATGATTGAGCTTAAGATGTGATGTTTAGGACCCAACGTTTAAGTTTTTTCCTCTATTATATATGGGGATTATGCTTGAGAAGGTTCATTTGGGACTGAATCCCATCGTAATGTCCCCTTACCATGTTTAGGTCCCAAGAGGAATTTCTAGTTCACAAAGCCTACTCATGGTGCTTGTATACCACTTGAATTATAAATAACCACAACCATCGCCCCAATAACCATTTTCAATGTGGGCACAAAAATCATTCCTACTTATGTCCTACATCATGGTTTAATAATGGTTTGCATATCCCTATAGTGGAATATAGTGACCTTATAATTGTCATATCTCGTGGATTGAGGATGTTTTTAATGTTATATCTTTAGAAGATTAATGGTTGTATGTGTTCTTCATGGAACATAACCTAAAGAAGAATCATTATGTCCAAATGTCCTTATTTCATTATATTGACATTGGTTATATCTTGAGACTCATCCTTGCAATCATGGCATATATATTTTTCTTAGAGCTGAATGATACCATACAAGGGTAATATGTGGTTCTTTGTGGTCTCATCTAAGGTGCTTAAGATTAAGAGGAAATGTTTAGGGATATAGGCTGCTATTTACCTCAAATGACTATGATTAAGGTCTTGAGACCCATCTATTATTAAAGTTGAAAGATAAAGTATCACTAGAGAGGAATTATGTCATCGTTGATAACTTTTGTTCATAGGGATAGTATCAGAGCATGGTTCAACTCTTGGACTGGATGGGTTGATTTTGTTGGTCAAGTATGATTTTCAATTGCATGTGTGTCTCTTACACTTATATACTTGTTAAATTTTCTTGATTATTGATTAGGGTTCGAGAGTTGAACCATGCTCTAATACATGGACCACATTTGATTTACCAACTCCCATGTAGATTCATCGGGCCCAAAGTGCTTCCATTGCACATTAAATTGCTTGACATCCTCTCATAGTATGTACTCGTATACTGATATATTGTGTTCATTGATGATATGCTCGTATACTCTAAAAGTGAGGAAGAGAACACCAAGAACTTAGTAGTAGTATTGAGGTTGTTGAGAGAGAATCAGTTGTATGCTTAGCGCAACAAGTGTAGCTTCTTTCAAAGTGAGGTGCACTACCTGGGACATGTTGTCTCTAGGGAAGGCATTGCAGTAGATCCAGAGAAGATAAGGGCAATCATGGGGTGGGTAGCTCCTAAGTGTGTGGATGAGGTGAGATATTTCATGGGTCTAACATGATGTTACAGGAGGTTTGTCAAGAAATTTGCTTAAATTTACTATCCCATTACATCCCTGTGGAGGAAAGATAATAATTTTGAATGGACTAAGAAGTGTGAGGCTAGCTTTGAGAAACTCAACTAGTTTTTGACACATGCACTAGTATTATAGATTGGAGATCCAGACAAAGAGTTTTTGGTATGTAAAATGCTTCCAAGAGAGGGCTTGGTGGATTCCTTATGTAGGATGGACACTTGTTATGTTATGAGTCCCAAAAGCTAAATGAGGATGAGCATGACAACCTGACACATGATCTTGAGTTAGCAGGGATTATACATGCACTGAAGATATGAAGGCATTATCTTCTTGGCAAGATGTTTGTTCTTATGAGTGATCAGATTGGGATGAGGTATTTGTTTGACCTGCTGAATCTGAATGCTAGGTGGGCTAGATGGTTGGCCACGAACAACAAGTTTGATTTTGAGATCAAGAACATCAAAGGTAAAGAAAACAGGGTGGAAGATGCTCTCACTAGATGGGTACAAGTACATCACTTGGCATCTATGAGCTCCTATGGGACAAACATAGAGGATCAGGTCTTGCAGGCATGACAACAGGATGTCATGTATATGGAGATTGTTCATGGGTTGCATCAGGGGGGCAGTACAGTTACAAGTACAGGTATGGGTGTAGGTGCATAGGGCATGGACTATCATCTTATAGCAGATGGATTGGTCAGGTTTTGAGATAGGATATATGTACTAGATAGCAGTGAACTAAAGAAGGTGACCTTGAGGGAGTTTCTTGTGAAACCATATTTAGGTCACCCAGGTTTTCATAAGACACTAACAATGGTGAAGATGTATTAATATTAGCTGAATTTGAAGAGGGATGTAACGGATTTTGTGGCTAGATATTTTGATTGTTAGTGAGTGAAAGTAGATTGTAAGAATCTAGGTGGGCTGCTACAGCCAAATGCGGTTCCAGAATGAAAATGGGAGGTCATTTCCATGGAATTCATCATAGGGTTGTCGAATATAGTAAAGAAGCATGATTCCATCATGGTCATTGTGGAGAGGTTAACAATGATTGCACACTTTATTCTGATGAAGTTTACGTTCTTAGCTAGTGATATGTCACAGGTGTTCATCAGAGATGTGGTTACAATGCATGGTGTTCCAAAGAAGATTGTATCACACAGGGATGTGAAGTTCACTTCCACATTTTGGAAGGAGTTATTTGTAGGTTTGGGGACAAAGTTGGACTTCAGTATAACTTATCATCCTCAGACAGATGGACAGACAGAGAGGGTCAACATGATATTAGAGGATATATTGAGGATGTATGTGATTCATTAGTAGAGGAAGTAGATAGAGTATCTCCCTTTGGTAGAGTTCGCATACAACAATGGTTATCAGGAGTCACTGAGGATGAGTCCTTTTGAGGCATTGTATGGGCAGAGTTGTAACACTCCCATCAGTTGGAGTGATCTGGTTAGCAGAGTATTGATTCAACCAGATATGTTGGAAAACATGGAACATGAAATGTAGGTGATCAAGAAGAATCTAAGGGCATCACAAGATAGACAGAAGAGTTGTGAAAATAGGAACATGTTGTTCAAGGAGTTCCAAGTTGGGGAACATGTTTACTTGCGCATTAAACTGAAGAAGAGATCTTTACATATTGCCTCATGTGCCAAGCTATCACCATGGTTTTGTGGACCCTTCTTGAGATGATTCGGCCAGTAGCCTATCGAATTTCACTGCCTCTAACAGTGAAAGTCCATGATGTTTTCCATGTATCTTAAAGTTAAGGATGTTGATCATGTGACTGACTGGTCTATAGTACAGGTGGAACTAGATGGAGATTTCCAATCAGAGCCTTAGTCTATATTGTAGAGAAAGGTGTGCATGCTCCATAACTGATCAATCGAGCAAGTTAAAGTGAAATGCAAGCACTTTGGGCTCAATGAAGCTACATGGGAGATGGTGGATTAGATGCGGTCCATGTATCCTTCCTTGTTTGTCGGTTGAGGTAAAGTAGCTTGACATGGTTGTTTGGTATATGCTTTATGATGGTTTGGTATTTTTTTTATGGTGATTGATATATTCTTTATGATGGTTTGATATATGTTATTTGATGTTTTGATATATGCTTATACATGGTGTTTAGTATATGTTTTCATATATTCTTTGGTATATGATTTGGCATATGTTTTGGTATCTATAATTTAGTGATGTTTCTATATGTACACCCGTGTATGGATGTAAATACCATAATGAGTTTTGTTATGAAGATTCACAATGTGATATCTTGACATGTTGTCATGATGTTTTTCTCTTGAACAGATGTTTCATTGTAAATATTGCATCAAGTTTTGTTATAATGCTCCATGAGCAGTATGTCTTCTTTTAGTAGGATGGTGTCCCCCAAGGGGGAGGGTTTTGTAACAACCATGGCAAAAATTCCATGTAATAAAAATTAAAAACAGTAACCACAGTCAATGAGACACTTATTCCAAGCTGAGTGTTTGGCAAACATTCTAGGGGGTGTTCATTTAATTTTTTATGGCTAAAGAAATTGGCAAAGGGAATGGATAAGGTTTTGGAAAGGCAAAATGACATTTTTGGTAGATTTATTTATGAAAATAAGGGAAAATAGAATAAAAAGGAGGTGAAGGTCACAAGTTCCATGTGAAGATGAAAATGAAGGAAAATAATGGAAAATGAAGAAAATAGAGGCCTCATGCATAAAAATGATTCTGAGGATTAGTTGGTAACCTTTTTGTAGTTCAGTGTTGTAGCTCTCTCTCATACTCTTGGATACATAGAGTTTTCTTGGATCACTCTTGGAGGGTGTGGCATACTTGAATTCTTGGAGAAAGAAGGCAAAGGAAGAGCAGGAAAGTGTAAGAAGGCATTAACATCAGCAGTTACATCTGATTATCTTGCAGGTACCTAGTTGCATGTATGATTTCTTCACTATTTCTGGCATGCATGGCATATGCATGTGGTTTCTTGGTTATGATCTTTCATTGGCATGGAGAATTACCTGGATTGACAATGGATTTCCTAGCCTTATATTTCCTAGATAGCCATGGTGATTGTGGGTTTACTTTCATTGTTTGTTTTTTGTTGTTTCTTATGTTTCCTTAGCTTGGGTTGAGTTATTAGTCCTAGAAGCCCTAGTTGAACAAACACTCTGGAAGCCCACCAATAGGTTGGGTTGAGGTACGAGTCTTGGAAGCTGTGCTGGTTAGAAAAATTCTCTGGAAGCCTTTGGTGGGTTGAGTTACTAGTCCTGGAAGCCTTGGTTGGACAAATGCCCTGGAAGACCTCTATAAGTTGTGGGTTGAGTTACTAGTTATGGAAGCCTTAGTTGGAAAAACACTCTAGAAGTCATGGAAGGCTTGGATGGAGACCGAATTGATGATGATTTTGTGATGTCTGACTGTGAGGTTGAATCAATGTTTGATGGTGTTAGGTGGATGGCCTCTAGAAGCCTTGGATGATATTTGATTGATGTATTCAATGAGATCCCACATTCATGCTTCGAATATGGCATGGGGTTTAATGGTTGAATAGAGATTTGTTTCAGCCATTCTATGTTCAGGTGGAACGTGGTAGTCCCATCCCTAGTTGGTTTATTGCATTCATTAATGAGAAATTCATTCCCTTGATTTTCATGTGAAAATGTACTGATGTATATATCGATTTTGATGGATGAAATGTTCATGGTATTTCTATTCCTATTATGTCGGTTATGTGTACATTTTGTGATAGCATATAAGTATGTCTCTCAGAATGTTTTTACTTGTGCATGAGTGGATAATGTGTCTATGACCTAATAAATGATAAGGCGGCAAATGACATGAGGGAAAAATGGTTCATAGTGATTCTCAGATAAGTACGAGATCCATGCACTTAATTCTATTGTTTACACCTATAGGTTACATGTCAATGATATGTTTGATGAAATGATTGTCATGGCTAGTAGGGGTTTGGTTAAGGTCTTTTTGATTTTATTTCTTTTGCTTCATTGTTTTCCTATATGTTTCTTGATTTCAAGTTCTGGGTTCTAGGTGGAAAAAATGTGGCTTCAATCCTGGGGTCACTGGCATAGAACTTGCAAGACTTGTCCACATTCACTGGCATGCAGGCCTATGAGAGTGACTTTGGGTTTTTGGTTGCTCCTTTGCCCATAGCATGAGAGTGACTATGGCTTAAGAGGTCCAGAACAATAATGGGACCGAAGGACAAGTTGTTACAGTCACTGACTTATCTCCTGAGTGTTTTGTTGATGAGGTTGGATGACTATATCAGATGTTCTCTTGATTCTACTTCCTCAAGGTCACACAAGAGGTCAAATCTAATCATAGTAGCCTCTTGTCTCATGTTTACCCCGGTTGGCATGATTACCTTGGGTAGGCTTGGGAGGAGGGTGTTACACCGAAGTGAGATTAAATGTGTATTAGGGCCATTATTTCCCCTTGACAATATTTGCGACTTGAAATTCATTTCTTGTGAATGAAACCTACTCATGGAGACTATATCCCTCTCAGAGGATAAAAATCACCTGCAAAGTTCCCTTTTGTTGGTTTGAAGACTTGATCAACGATGGAATGGTTAAGAAGCATCAATAGGATAACAAGTCACTTTCTTCCATTATTTAATGATAATTCGGGAATTAAAACCCATATTTGGTGCAAAATAGGTCTCAATGGAATCCATATCCAACTAAAATGCTAAAGGAACCCTAGAGAGCTGCGGTTCCATGTGTTTTTATAGATGCTTTATTCGAAGAAGAATTGTTTAAGACTTAAGGGCCTTGTTTTCCAACATTTGTGTTAATTACAACATAACCTTTCATAGTTCTTAGGAACTATTCATGATTCCCATATCCTTCTAGTAGGCCAAATATACATCCCACAACATTTTCATAATGACAAGGAAATATTTTCATTATTGAAGAGTCGAAAATCAACTACAACTCTCGATATATGATCATTAGAAGAGAATGAATAGAAACACTTTCTTCATTTAGAAGAATTTGTTAATTTAGATTCCAGATCATATAAAACATTTGGTTCATAGAATCAGAGTGTATGACTTAGAGAATTAGTTTCTCTACTCACACCACAGCATAGAAGAAGTTCATAGTGATTAAAAGTCATTATTTACAGACCCCATATTTATAGACCTGAAATCATGACTTGAACTAGAAGAACCACTACTGTTGTGTTAATCTTGTTAACAAGTCCTATATCCAATTGTTGAAACACATATTTCATATGCTTAAGGGCTTTATAATGGTTTTAAAATTACTATTTGTACCATTATAACAAAACCACATTTGTGTTAAAGAGATGCAAGGTTTAATAATGTAGACACATTGAAAATTTGCATGCAATAATAACATATGTTGCTAATGCACATTCATTACGATTATGCGAGAATTTGTTTATATGAAACAAAAAAATCATGAGCACGAAACATCATTATCTCCAAAATATAATATCAACTAGATGCACACATGGAGATATGCTAGGAAAAAAAAAATCCTTCAATAATTGTTGTTGTTTAGTGTGATTGGAAAGACAAATGTCACTAAGTTCTTCTCATTCTTGATCCTCTTGAAGACAGGAAATCGTCAAAATTAATCAAGGAATTCTAGTAGGATGGATAAGCTCAAAATATCAACCAACTAATAGAGAATGACAAGTTGGTTATAAAAAATTATGGGCATACATCAATTGTGATCTTAGTTCCTCACATGATAGATATAATCATATCCGTTGTTAAGGCCCTTAGGTCCTTATATTAAGGCCTTAATAATAATCTATTGTAATTTAATTTGTTATATTAGGTGGTTGGCTAGAAAATTTGATTGTAAACCTCCATTGTAGTTGTGTCCTTTATTTACTATATATACCAAGGATATGTAGTCTTAAGATCATCATATTTTTCCATGTATATTGAATTCATTGTACAATGTGGTTTCCTCTTGAAGTTTACTATATTCAATGACTTCCTATTAATTTAGGATGTATGTTTCATAACATATAATTTTTTGACATGTGTGAACTATGTGTGCCTAATAGAGCTCATTCTGATTTTGATATCAAGTCAACCTCTAACCATTATTTCATGAAAAAATAGTGATTAAGTTGAACAAGAAAAGAAATGTTTGGTAAATGACAGATATATAGAGGGAGATATTTATACATTCAAATTTCGTACAACATTCTAGTAAAGAGGCTCTAATGGTGTATGTTTTCTCTTGTTGAAATTTATACGCTCATCATACTAACCATCATGATGTCTTTTGAACTTATCAGTGACCATAATTTGAATGAAATTTACAATCTCTTGGTGAATTTTAACGATGCCATGGTGATGGTCCTACACTTTGGGTCCACCTTCCTTACCTCATCTATCTAGTCCATAATAAAGAACTAAAATGCATTCATACGGATGAAAGCTCCTTAATGATTCTTCAAGGTAAGTTACCTAAATGTGTTATTGATTAGTAGCAAAACAAAATTATTAAATATTATTTTGAATCAATTCATCTAAACGTTAGTTATCTTTGGATTTTTTTAAAACCACACATTTTAGTTATTGTTAAGAAAATTTTAGGCATAACTGTGGATAAAATTTCAAACACCACTAATATTGTTGTTCAAAATATTTGGGTCAATCTTAAAACAATTGGAAAGAGTAGCTTTTGAAGAAACTCTAATGTAGCTTTGTATTTTTCAATATAACTAAAAAAAAAACAAAAAGCAATGCTAATTGTTTATGCACACATATAACATTTTTAAAGAAGTGTCAAACATTCAAAACTATTATATTAGAAGATAAATCCTCAACAACCTAGTTCAAATAGATTATTATTTCTTTCTTACTACATTGCCTCATTCTAACATGAAGTTAATTGAAGTTGTCAATGGGCAATTCTAAAATTAATGATTAGAAGAATGTTCTAAAGTTGAGAAGGGTTTCTATGAACTACAAACCCCATACTAAACACTTTATTGAAATTACATAGAAAAAAATATATGAGATATTATGAATGAGAAAAATGTGTTCAACATGATCCAATGATATTTTAAGAACTATAAACCTTAAATTTTATAATATTCATAGACCATAAGACATGCTACTACATGTGTTAGGTAACTCCTTTATTTATCTATTAACCCCAAGGGTCATTTTTAGAGTCATAATTAGTTAGCTGAGCCAATAAATCATGTAGGCGGTTATCCACATTAATAACAACTGTAAGTGGTTGAATCACATTATAGAAAAGGGACCACAATTAGTTAAAAATGGGCCATAATTAATAAAGAAAGTGCTTAACCTGTGTTATGCAAGGGACCACTAGTTTTTAGGGTTTTGGATGTCATAAACCTATAAATAGTCTTAGATATCAACATAGGAAGCATCGAGTTTAATGCTAATTGAGTTCTAATCTATTGGAGGTTTCCCGCTAGAAGAGGCAAGTGAACATTATTCTGCTTCTAAAAAATCAAATATCTTTGCAGCTTGTCTCAATTCATCTAATATTTCTGTGTTTCTGGAAATATTGTTTCATATATTTGGCATTCTATTATTCTGGTAGGTCAATTTCATAACAAGTGGTATCATAGAACTTTCTAGGGCTAGCTCTACCTCCAATTTTGGCAAAAACAAATTAGGCTAGAGACGTGTTCAAGTGTCTTTAAACCACAGGATCTATCGTTGAGCACATAAACATGTGTATTTGGTGAGGCATGCATGAAGCAATTGCAAGAGGTGTTCATGCTTTTTGGACTCCCTTGTAACCCCTTGTGGATACTCCTTCGATTAGTAGCACATTAGATAGAACCGTGAATATACTACACTTCCACGTACCCTTGGGTGTATCAAAAGCCCCACCTAAGGTAACCTGAAACATAACCTTAGATAAGGCATCATTCACCTTGCTATTATAGTACACTGAGAACAACACTCAGGGATATTAATTACATGTACAATAGGGTAGTAAGTTAGTATGGCTAACAGTACAGTCAATCCTCCTCAGTTACTGCTCTATGAGATTGGGTCAAGTACTACTATTGGACCCCTATGTATATCGCGATCTGTACACCTCACACTGCTTTGTGACCATAGTTCCCTCAACTATCTAAATATCACCCCCTACCTTTTCATCCAAATTATATCCAACAGTTGGGGTTTGGCTACCACTATACATATCATATCCAATAGTTGGGGTTTTGTCCTCATCGTACAGATCAGATTCGGTAGTCATGGTTTTCATAGCGTAGATCAAACTCTTATGCAAGGATGGTTTTGGCCACTATAATCTAGATCAGATTGTTGAAGAAGCTTTTGTAGTGCTGAGAATTTAGTGTTTCTGCTACTATAGTCTAGCCCTGATTTTCGCAGGATATTTGATAGTGCCAAGAATTTTGGACTTTAGTCACTATAATATTGATGAGCTAGGAGTAAAACTCCTTTAAGAGAAAAAAAAAAAAACAAAAAAATTGGGGCCATCACAGGATGCTTACAAAATACCTATCCCATAATATTTAGGACAACAAGATTATTGCAGTGGTATCATTCACCTGTAAGCCTTCAATTTTTATTCGATCCTAAATTTTCCCTATACAACTTCAAGTGACCCACATAACTACACTCTTGAACTTGCCCTCTTTCCAACCATACTACTATTAATTAAGCTCATTTTTTGTAGGGATCATTTATGCACAATAATAGGTCTCAATTTATGGTTGTGAAGAAGGTTGTAGACAAAGTCGATGCCCTGGAGAAAAATATCAATGACCTCGAGGCATCTTTTAATGACAAATTCACACAACTATTGGAATCCTTCAGGATGCCTCATAGATCCATGAGGGAAGAACACATAGTTAATACAAACGTAGAAGGAGAATCCATCCATCACATTCATTTCCATGGAGGTCATTAATATTTTAGCCACCAAACAACCAAGCTAGAAATTTACAAATTTGATGGCTTTAACCCGACAGTTTGGGTAGAACAAATGGAACAATATTTCCACCTTAATAATAATGTCGAATGATGAAACTAAACTACATGTGGGAGCGCTTTCCATAGACCAAGAGTGATAACAATGGTGGCAGTCACATCAGAAATGCTATCCAGGTAGGCCAACTTGGACCATGTTTTGGAAATCCATTTTTGATGCTTTGATCAAGAATTTGACTTTTTAGGCTATCTTGCTAAGCTCAAGAAAATGGTTACAGTATGAGACTACATTGTATGCATTGAACAATTGGTCATCATGACTGAAGGACTAGGAGATGCCTTTTACTTGGAATGTTTCATTAGTGGCCTAAAGGAAGTTATCCAAGCCAACGTTCAAATGCATCACCCAGGTACTTGGTTGGAAGCATGTAGCATGGCCTTAGGGGTAGAATTCGTTTTAAATTCCAAATCAAATCATCCAAATTTTGTCATAAGGGTATGTACCTCCCCAACTACAGGCCCCACCTAAACACTTAAGGTTCAAAAGTTTTCATTGGCAGAAATGGCCAAAGGAAGGAAACAAGGACTCTACTACTACTATGATGAGAAATACTCATGAGGACATAGATGCAAGGAACCAAAATTCTTTCAAATCAATACTACTTAAAATAGCTCTATTGATGAAGCTCCACCCTCTGATATATGTGAGGAGGAAGAGTGTGAACTCCTAACAACCTTAGATAGTGATACTATAGCTACGCCATATGAGTCAGTTATCTCACTCCATGGCCTAGCCACCATTTCTTCTCCCCAAACTCTCAAAACCTGAGGTTTTCTTAAACTTTGGCTAGTCGTGGTGTTGGTTGAGAGTGGAAGCATGCAAAGTTTTGTCCATAAGAAGGTAGCATAGGTCATTCATTATTTTGTCAAAGTGGAATCTAATTTGCAAGTTCACATTGTTGATGGGGGGACGATGAAATGTGAAGGATGTTGTGAAAATATTAAGCATGAAATGGGAGATATTACCTCAAAACCGTCTAGTTTTCTATTGAAATGGGCGGTTGTGACACTATCCTAGGTGTCAAATGGCTCCACACATTAGACCCTATGATAATGGACTTCCAAGAGTTATATATGAGCTTTAGGTAGAATGATCACACTCATACACTATGGGGACTCTAGGCATGTGCTCCTACTCTCGTTAACTCACATCAAATGGAGAAGCTTTTAGAAGAGGACCATCATGGGATAGTAGGACAATTTAATGCCATCCATAGCACTGAATCCACTCCTCCTAACATTCATCTTGATATGAGAGAAGTATTTTATCACCACCAGAACGTCTTTGAAAAACCTAAGGAGCTCCCAACCTCTAGGGTTGAACATGATCATAACATTCCTTTACTCCTGGGTACCCAGCTACCAAATTCATGCCCCTACCGATATCATTTTTCAATAAAAGAATGAAATTGAAAAAAACATCAAGAAACTCCTCAAATCATGTGTTACTCATCCCAGCACCACTCCTTATTCATCTCTAGTGATTATGGTTTTAAAGAAATATTGTGAATGACACATTTGCCTCGACTTTAGGGCCCTTAACAAGCTCACTGTCAAGGGAAAAATTACTACTCCAATAGTTGATGACTTTCTTCGTGAACTACATGGTGCTAAATGTTTTACCAAATTGGATCTTCGCTCAGGCTATGACTAAATAAATATGAAAGAATTTGACATTCCCAAGACAACCTTTTGAACTCATGAAGGCCATTATTAACTCATGTTCATGCCATTTGGTCTCTGTAATGCCCCATCCACTTTTCAAAGCCTCATGAACCACCTTATGAAACAATATCTCAAAAAAATTATCTTGGTCTTTCTGATGAAATTCTCATCTACAACATAAAATGTGGAAAACACCTTCAACATGTTGACTAGGTATTGCACTTACTCCCAGATCACAAATTATTTATCAAATTATCCAAGTGCTCCTTTAGCATGGAAGAAGTATATTATTTGGGAGACAATGTGGGTCGTGAAGGAGTGAGGGTTGATCCAAAAAAGATTCAAGTAATGGAATATTGACCCGAACAAAAGCCTTGGAGAGTTTTAGGAGATTATTGGGTCTCACGTGCTACTATCACAAATTTGTCAATAACTAAGGAGGAATTTCTTGGCCCCTCACTAATATTCTCAAGAAAAAAACATTTCTCTAGACTAAGACAAATCAACAAGCCTTCTTGGCTCTCAAACAGACCATGTGCTCCACCCTAGTATTGGCCTTACTAGATTCCGTAAAACCTTTTGTGATTGAATGTGATGCTTCAGGCACTAGCATTGGCCCAATATTTATGCACAAAGATAGAACATTGTCTTTCACTAGTAAACAAATTAGTGGCAAACATCTTGGTCTATCTACATATGAGAAAGAAATTACGATGATATTACATGTTGTAGACACTTGGAAACCATACTTATTGGGCCATCATTTCCAAATATTCACTAACCATCATAGCCTAAAATATTTCCTAGATGAGCGTCTATCGTTGCCATAGAAAAATAAATGGCTCTCTAAAATGATGGGATATGATTATTAGATAATTTAGAAGAAGGGACATGACAATGTAGTGGTTTAGTCCTTATCACACAATTTTGAGGAAGATGGACCGTGTTACACCTCTCTCTACCAATACCAAATTGGATTGAAGTAGCCCGTCATGAATGGTTCTCCCATCCATTTCTATCCTAGCTTAATAATAGATTATATGCATATCCTAATTACTAAAAGTATTACTGTTGCAAGGATGAGGTTCTTCGATATAAGGACTGGGTAGTGTTATCCCTGATCTCCATGATCAAACCCCGAATCTTGGAAGAGTTTCAGTCTTCTCCAGTTGTTGGAATTTCAAGCTTTCGGAAGACTTATGCATGAGCATACTGCTCTTTCTTTTGGACTCACATGAATTATACATTATTACTTTTGTTGTTAGATGTGAAGTGTGAAAATGCAAGAAAGGAGAAACTATTAAACTACCAGGAATATTGCAACACTTTCCATTCCTAGCTTCCACTTGGAAAAATGTTTACATGGATTTCATTACAAGTCTACCAAAGTCTGAAAAAAATTTAGTCATCATGGTGGTTGTTAAAACACTTTCCAAATATGCTCATTTTTGCACTCTACCACACTTATTTACCCCAACAATAGTGGTTTAGGTTTTCCTAGACCAAATATTTAGATTGCATGGCATGATGACATCCATTGTGTTTGATTGAGATCCCACTTTCACCACCAATTTTTTTCATGAACATTTTAAGCTACAAGGCATGCAACTCCAACTGAGTACAAATTATCATCCCCAAACCGATGGTCAAATAGAAGTAGTCAAAAAATGTTTGGAGACATATTTTAGATGCTTCACTTCAGACAAGAAGAATCAATGGGTACAGTGGCATCCTTTAGCTGAATGGTGGTATAATACTAACTATCATGAATCCACCAAGATGACACCATATGAGGCAGTGTATGTCCAACTACCACCTTCCCCAACTTCTTATATCCATAGATCTTCTAAAGTGCATAGAGTTGATGAGCTCCTGCAGAACTGTGCCCCCATGATCTCTCATCTCAAAGATAATCTACATGAACCTCATAATCGAATAAGAAAGAAGGTAACCAACACCATTCAAAGAGGTCATTTCAAGTAGGTGACCAGGTGTTCCCGTGACTCCAACCTGATAAGAATACCTCTCTCAATGTAAAGGGTTTCCAGAAACTAGCTACAAAATGCTACGTCCCTTATGAGGTACTTTAGCATATAACAAAATTTTCTTATAAACTATCCTTGTCGACTATTTCAAAAATCCACCAAGTCTTCCACATATTCCGCCTTAAGAAAATTGTGGGGAATAATTGAAAGGTTCAAACAAGTCTAAAAGAATTCAATGAGGAAGGTTCCTTTTAGCTATGAACTGAACAGTTCCTCGATGCTCATGAAAGACATCTCTGCACCCACACAATCAAGGAAGTCCTCATCAAGTGGAAAGAAACCTCTCTAGAATATGTAACATGGGAAGTAGCCACTATTTTTCTGCAATTTCTACAACTTCAGCCTTCAAGACAAGGCTACTTTTGAAAAGGGAGGGCATGTTAGGGTCCAATCCTAACACCTTTACTTATGTAATAATCCCAAGGGGTATTGTCAGAGTCAGAGTTAGTTAGTTGAGTCAATAAAACTCATAAGGGGTCATCCGCATTAATAACAATTGTAATTGGTTGACCTGCATTATAGAAAAGGGACCATAAATAGTTATAAATAGGCCATAGTTAGTAAATAAAGTGGTTAAACTATGTTACACAAGGGACCACGAGCAATTATGGTTTTGGATGTCATAAAGCTATATATAGCCTTATATAGCAAGGGAAGAAGCGTCAAGTTTTATGGTAATTGAGCTATGATATTTGGGAGGTTTCCTCCTCGAAGAGGCAACTGAACATTGTATTCTTCTTCTAAATAATAAGATATATTTTCAACTCTTCTCAATTCATGTGATATTTCTGTGTTTCTAGAAATATTGTTTTGTATTTTTGGCATTCTGTTATTCTCGCAGGTTAAGTGCATAACAACATGACTCGCATACAATTTGGTTATTATTATGATACACACACATATATGTTATGTTTGTATACTAACTATGTGCAAGAATCCTCAACCATATTATCACCAATTTCATCAAGACAATTTTTTGATATCATCATACGCCCAAGGCGTTAAAAACAAACATATTATGTAAATAAATTTTAGAAGAGACATATGCCAGGTGCGGTGGATTTCCATTATTGAGAAAATGAATTTATGAAAGTGAGGACCATGAACTTGGAAGGATGGTGGTTCACACACAAAGCTTAAAGTATGTTACTTATGATCTAGATAGTGGTTAATAAAAGAAAACTGTAGCATTGATGTCATCGAAAGACAATATTTTTATTCAAATCATCATAATGGTATTTATCACATGTATGCATTACTAGATAGCACTAAAAAAACGAATATAATCTAAATATGACTTATGCATAATGATGGTAAGTGCCATGTCATACATTATATACAACATTTATTTCAAATGATCAATTGAAGTAGATAGATAAATAAATTTATTGATATTCAACTTGGTCATATGATTATGTTGTCTAGTTCAAAAGCTTCATGTATATCAATTATTAGGTTTATTACATACAAAAATTAAATTGTTGGAGATGGGTGCAAGCTAATTATGGTCTCTGATGACATGTTAGTTCTAATGCAATCATGGAAAATAGTAATATGTTAACTTGGAGGGAGGTACTATAACAATGAATTTTATTTTGGTTTAAAAAAAGAGATGTAGGACATTGAATTAGCTTTCCGAATATATGATTTTTATTAATAGAATTTATGCATAACTAGGTGAATATGATCCTGTCTAAAAATGGTATGTCATTTTTCGTGCAAAATATAATGTATAAGTTTTCATTAGTGTAGGTGTTGAGTAACTTAATGATCAAATTCTCTTAAAATAATTGTACAATTGTAAAGAACACATTGTTGTAGTGTATAACTATGTTTACAAAATTATTGACACATATACACACACGTGTGTGTGTGTGTAAGGAGAAGTCAATTATATTCTTGAATTTACAAGGCCTCGGATTAGAATAAAGTATGGAAGTCTTAACATTACCAACCTTTTTTTTTTAATGTGTGCCATATATATTATTTTATTATTTTGTGATGTATAACTTATTTTCAAAATTGGTTAAGCTTATAAAAGGTTATAGTAGAAATAAAGCATGTATATTAGGATTTTGATATATGTGAAGACAAAAATAGTATTAAAAATAGAAAAATATATCACTTTTATTTTAAATTATATAGAATCCACATAGGGAATTCGATATTTATCTTTAGTTTCATCAATTATGAATATATGTAGTCGATACTAAAACAATGTCAAAAATAAAGTTATTGAGAGGTATTATAAAACATTGAAATTCTAATATATTTGCATTACAAGCTATTATATTTTTCACTTTGAACCTAATCTAAGGAAACTATCAGGGGAAAGCTCAATTGGAAATCGTCATGTTACGAATAATTATATAAAACCATGAAGACAAGGTTCAAACCCTCATGGGTCAAACCAAAAAGAAAAATCTCTAGGGAAACTAAATCAATTAATGTGTATGCTAAGTTTGTCACTTGCACCTAAAAAAAAATTAAAATAGAAGGAATATCCACATATTTTATAATTCATGTTTTTCTTGATCACATGCTCATTATTCATCACGCGCATAGTCTAAAGTGCATTCACACTCTAAGAATTAATTTGCATTTTTATCACTAACCATTAAAAAGGCTGGTTTGACAATATTTCATGAATGATATATTTTAGATATCTAGGGCCATCAAGAACATGTTAACCCACCAAAAAGAAACATTCAAAAGTATCATGGGTATCCTAACGGGGATAGTCAACATGGATATGGTTATTGCATCCTTGGACATGGCAAGGGAAGTGAACATGAAAGTTATTCCATAAGGTAATATTCTCTCCATATAGAGACAATAAAGATTGATCGAAAAACAACATTTGTCCTATTAAAAGTATCATTGACCTACTATTTTGAATGTCAATGCCACTAGGTGGTTTTAAGAAGAAGGTACATGTTTTAAGGTCATAAAAATTATCTAGCCCTTCTGACCTCCATCAAAATTTCCCCTCTCACCCCAACCCCCATGCCCACCTCTCCTACTCTCACCTATATACAACTATTATTTCAATTACCTTTTGGAGTCACCTATCTCCCTCCCTTATCCATTCATAATTTCAATCTTATAACCTCCACCTTTTCCTCTCATGCACCACTTCCTTATACCCCACTATCCTTGTCTCACCAATCTCCTCATCTTATTATCGCTCCACTCTTGACACCCATACCTATCCAACTTCCCTCTTCACTCATCTCCTCTTACAACCACTTTATCCCCTCTACCCCTCATCTCCACCATCTCCTAGCCCACCACATCCCCCTCTACTCTACCCTCACCTCCTTCATATTTTATACCTTCCACTTCATCCTATCCCCACACCCCATTCACTCCTTCCCCCTAATATTCATTCCAAACACTACCCCTTCCCTACTTATATAGCCTTTGTTGTGTGTGTTATATATTTTACATAAATATTCCCATACAATGAAACATAAAATAATCTCAATACATGCATGTGAACTCCATCAAAGGAACACACTATTGCAATTGTTGCATCTATTATAGAATAATATGTATCCTACCTCCTACTTAGAGGAATATAATCTCATAGGATTTGTATGTGCCAAATAATGAGATAGTTGCAATTACATTAAAATTTCTTTTACCAAATACCTCTCAAATTATATACATAGTTAGTGAAATTATAGAAAATATGTAGTGCTAACTCAACTAGGAAACTATGCTACACAAAAATGTTTGTTTTTCCATAACAAGTATGCCTACAATCATATCATGAATTAAGATTTAATAAAATACATCTAGAATAGCCATCCTGACTACATGAAATGGTCTGTCAAAAATTGTCGGTGTGGCTTAAAAGCTGTACCCTCAACAATATAACATCCTCTATAAATTGATCATGATGGGATGTCAGAATATAATTTTATGTTGAGGTACAAAGTATCTTGAGGTGGATATCATAATGATAGTGAATCAATTTATTTGTCCATGTGGATGTGGCCATTGATAGCCTCATATGTATGCCTAAGTGATCTAGATTGTCTCAGCTATTGAAATTAACCAAGATCTTTTACTTTTATGATGTTAGTAGAAATACATGTGGAGTAGTATGAAAAACCATGTGTGCATACTTTAAAGAAGAAGAAACATAAAGGAAACCATAAGATCAAATAAGGCACACAATTCGATAACGGGTTTCATCCAGTGTGGGTTATGTCTCAGGGCCCGATGTCAAGAGTGGGGAGGCCACTTTATGAATTGCTGCAAGATGATGATGAATACATGATGTGTTCTTTTTCAATACAAGGAAGAACTCCCTTAACTAGAGTGGCATGTCCTTGCACGAGATGTTCTGCTATAAAAATTCTCACTCATATAAGCTCTCCTTCAGCATGAAAAAATATCAAACTCTCACATGAATTGACATTCAAGGATCCTCCAAGAAAATGGAAAAAAAGGATCTCAACAACAATTCATAATCTCACCAAAAATAAAAAGAGGACATGGAATTAGCTCATATTATACCTCCACTTCTAGTGATGACCTGAAAATGAACACCTCTTTTGAGAAAGTGGTCAACATGGTTGAATTGCTGGTGAAAAATTGGGAAATATGACCGTAAACTTGACCCCCATCTGACTTGGTCAAATTTGTGCTCCCCAGGAATATAAATGATTCTCTTCTACAAGTTGACTGAAATTCAGCTGATCAGATGAAGAAACTGATCACACCATCATGTTCCTTGTGAATAACTTAGAAAAATGAGTATAAAGCTTGCCTAATTCTAAAACTATCAATTTTGGACCTTATGGAATTTAAAAGATTCCCTACATATTCCTACATCATGTTTCCTCCTTTATGGTTCCACTATTCAATGTCTCTCTTTGGGAAAACCGTTGCTCAGATCAGAAAATTGTTTGCACTATGAGACTCATAGTGAAAAGCTTCTTCAAATGAGTATAAACTTGGCATGATTTTGACACCTTCAAAAAATAGCCCAAGGGAATCTAAAGAGTCCTCACAGATAGTCTCCATTAGGGATCCACCTCTCGTTCAAGGTTCCACAAATGATGAGTTCTAAGACATCAATTCATGGTTCCTCCATCCCATGCTAATATTTGGCTCTTAGCTCCATTCTTTTTTGATCGAATGGAAAATGATAAGTGTTTAAATAAACTTCATGTAGCATACATAACAAGGAATTGGTAGTTGGCCTGACGATAACCATGTGTTATATTGAGTGTTCTGTTAGTGGTTTCTTGGGGTCAAATCCCCATGGATTTAAATTTATATAACATAGAAATCAAACTTTCCCATTTTTATGGTCATCTTCATAACCATTAACTCCACCATTTATAATTATTAATATTTGTTACATATACAACCAACCACTCTAGATATTGATCGTTGTTATATTGGTTATTTATATAGTTTTACATGGTTTTGTATTAAACCATATATATATGGTTTTCATAACCAACCATAATAAAAAAATAAGGCCCACCTTCATTTTAATAAAAATATATGTTGGTGTGTTTTTAATGTGATCATACTAATAACCATATTCATTATATTAAAACATTTGCAACCAATTTATATATATATCTCTCTCTCTCTCTCTCTCTATATATATATATATATATATATATATATATATATATATATATATATATATATATATATATATATATATATATATAGATATATATATATATATATATATATATATATATATATATATATATGATTTTATTTTTTTTTGGATTTTTACGCTAATAGGCGTCCCCCCTATCAGAATCGGCAAGTTAATCATTTTCTTAATTAATCTTTTTGATTGGATGGCCTGAATTGAAAGATGCCAGTATATTCTTGTAGTCGTCAGTAAATCAATGGATGAAATTAGCTACAGTAACTTTCTTGCATGTCTAGAACACATACTTAGACCATACTTAAATTAATTTTTTACACAGTGTGATTAAATATTTACTGTGCCTCTCATTGATAACCATGTATGTAGGATTAAGAAAAAATGAAATAAAAAAATTACTGTCGAACACCCGTCTTTCATAGTGGCTTTGAAATTGGTCTCTTTGCATTCTAAAATGTATGCATGGTTGAAGCATAAGGACACGTTTTGATTGATTAC
Source organism: Pinus tabuliformis (assembly GCA_031772625.1). Lineage (NCBI taxonomy): Eukaryota > Viridiplantae > Streptophyta > Pinopsida > Pinales > Pinaceae > Pinus > Pinus tabuliformis. The sequence goes on along the minus strand of CM062811.1, from coordinate 29,756,575 downwards.
AATGACGATTGAAGGATTTATTCTTGACAATCATCCATAACCATGACAATGAGGTATGTAGGCATCGATCGATGAAACATTTCTTTAATTTAGTTAAGTACAGTCGAAATGTGAAAAATTCTGCCTATTCATATTCTCCTCGACTAGGCGTTTTGAGTTTTTAGTTACATTACAAAAGTTCAAACCTCATACTATGGCCCATTCGATATATTATAATCAAACACTCTATGGATGCATGCATTTCTTTGTTAGCGCTTAAGGTTGTTGGAATTGTTGAAGGATAACTAGAATGTTGGCTTCTCTTGGCTTCTATCTGGTAAAAAAGGTGGCAAATCTCATTGTGTTTTTAATTGTTTTTAAGCTCTCACGGCTATCTTTGATAATTTGGTGTAGTTTGTGTCTGATTGAACTATTCCCTACTACTTTTTTCAGGTTTCAGCATTGGAGAAAAACTTTCTCAGTGATTGTCAAACTCTCTGTGGATGCATGCATTTCTTTCTTAGCACTTAAGGTTGTTGGAATTACTATTTTTTCAGGTTTCAAAGGCATTCAGAAATCGATCTTACAGGTATGTACAGTTTTTCTTTCTGCGATATTTTTCCAATTTAATTCAAATGAGATGACTAGCCCGTGCAAAAGAAGAAGGGAATCAATTCTGTATAAACCATTTACAAAGGAAAATGCCGCATAAATGTACCTTTTCGCCCTTCCATACAACCCTGTCACGTTTCCCGAGGTTTAACTTGATTGCAATCGGCCATCAGTCCTACCATGATCATACGCATATATATGTATCTTCATCACCCCTTCCACTCCGATATGCAATATCTGAGCATTGATGTATGTTTTAGCATTAAACCACTTTAACGAAAATATATGGATTGCATAGGAATCCCACTACGAATCATATATAGCGGATATCAAATTTTATAGATTCGCCATTATACACCCATCGGTTCTGGGTCTCCAAGCCTTTGCATTGCACACTTTGATCTGCGCTTTCTTCGATTTCGATTTTCTACCAGATCTTGACCGTCGATCTGATCTATGATTCGACGGTTGAGAGTAAGTCGCGCGATTGCATATCGCTCAAGCTCAATGCTAGACTCCTTCCGCTTCCATACACCGATGAAATATATTTATGGACCCGATAGGGATATAAACCATTCCATATAATATTTCAAGTCCTATAGTTGATTCCTATTGTGTTTTTCACCGTTTGTTTGTGTAATTGGGTTTTCCACTTGCAGGAGTTAAACTGTATAATGAGCTTGTCGATGCGATATTTCGCCTTCACAATTCGATCTGCGATCTGAAAATTCATATTAAGTCACACAATTGCATATCTCTCAATCTCAATGCCTTTGTGATATCCTGGCCTGTAGAAAAAACAAGGTTTTGGTCTTTTCTTTAAATGCTCTCCCAAAATTTATTGGTTCTCTAGCGTTGATCTTCTCCCAAAAGATCAGGACTTAAAACCACTTCACAACCTTTATAAAACCTTAAATCACATATATATAAGCCTCCCCTTACAAAACCTTTGGTTACATGTGTTTTTAACACATAAATATCTTATCGGCGCATATTTCCTTATAAACAATTCACAATGAAAAATGCCCACATAAACATAGCATTCCGCCCTTTCATACATATATATATATATATATGTATGTATGTTCATCACCCCTTCTACTTCGATATGTGATATCAGAGCATTAATGTATGTTTTACCATTAAACTACTTTAACGGAAATATATGGATTACACAGGAAACCCATTGTGAATCATATATATAGCGCATCTCAAATTTTATAGATTCGCCACTATACAGCCATTGATTCCAGGTCTCCAAGTCTTTGCATTGTACATTTTGATTTGCACTTCTTGCGATTGTGATTTGGGATTGGATCTTGACCGTCGATCCAATCCGTGATCTGACGCTTGAGATTAAGTCGCATGATAGGATATTGCTCAAGCTCAATACCAGACTCCTTTTGCTTCCATACACTAATCCGATATCTTTACAGACTTGATATGGATATAAACCATTCCCTATAATATTTCAAGTCCGGCAGTTGATTCCTACTGTGTTTTTTCACTGTTTGTTTATGTAATTAGGTTTTCCACTTATGGGAGTTAAACTGTATAATGAGCTTGCCGATGTGATATTTCACCTTCCTGATTCAATCTCTGATCCAACAGCTCAAATTAACTCATGCAATCGCATATCGCTTAACCTCAATGCCAGACTCCTTCCACTTCCATATGCCGATCCAATATCTTTATGCACCCCATAGGGACATAAACCATTCCCTATAATATTTCAAGTCCGACACTTGGTTCTAACTGTGTTCTTCAGCATTTCTTAGTGTAATTGGGTTTCTGATTGGGGGACTTAAAGTGTATAATGGCCCCACCGTTGTGATATTTCACCTTCCCAATTCCATCTTAGCCGTTCATCTTCCCAAATCTAAGGGTTCCTGAGCATCTATCTTCGCTCCTACGCTCATTCCTTTAACTTAGAATTTATGCTAAGTCTTCATTTTTTTCTCTTCTTTAAAGGCTTTGTCCCGTTATTCCTGTGTTGTCACAGTTTCAATTATCAATGTATTATCAAATTTTTTCTGCAGCAATAAATCACTGCTTGTCTCATTTAATAGACATTCTCCATCCTCCTTTACTTCAGAGTTTTTTATCTTCTGAAAGATACTTCTGTATACTTTTGACGACTTCAAAAGATTGGTCATCCTATATTAGTGTTTGTTCTCCCAGGGTTAAATCGTCTACATAGGTTCCTTCCTTCTTAAGGTCTTACAGTAGAAGATGGAAAATTTCTTTGCAAAATGGAAAATTGTGTGTGGTAAATTATTTATTTATGTTACCTTTAATTTTATTCAAGATTAAATTGTTTTGTTGATATCAAATTCCTTTTTTGTACCTTTAGGTGGTTTCACTGTTTCATCATGGATCCAGCTATTTGGAATTCTCTTCCATTCAATGTTCTTGAACTTGTGTTGCTTTGGCTTCCTTTATCGATTGTGATAAAGTTTGGCACTGTATATAAAAAATGGAAGAATGCTTTGTAGGACCCTTATTTCTTTTTACGTTGCAAGAATATCTCCATGAACTAATTTGGATTTCCTTTTCGTTTTCTCAATAGTGAAGACAATTGTTTTGTTGCGCAATACCTTAATCAGAATGGCCACATATATCATTTTCATTTGGGATTCATAGATTCAAGATACAGAGTAGAGTGTGTTGCTGGACCAATGGTGGTTTTATTCTTACCAACAGAATGCTCCCAAACACACAACTATTTTGTAGCAAATCCACTTACAAAGGCATTTAAAAACATAGGGCCAGTACGAATTGGAGACTCGGGGTTCTTTTCATTATTGGAAAATGTAAGCAGCAGAAAATATGACTGGGTTGTTCTAAAAGATATCTATGATGGAATGAAGTCTAAATTTTATGTTTGTAATAGCCTTGATAGGGTATGGCAAACGGCTGGTGTTCCATTTGGTGGCACTTCACCACCCAAGAACATAGTGTTTTATAAAAGTAAAATGTTTTGGTTGTATCTTGACAAGGAGTATGAAGATTATCCTCGGTACGGGTATAAAATCTACTGGTTTGACATAATAAAAAATGAGTGGGGTTTTTCATTTGTTCCAATCATTGACATACATTGTATGTCGTCAGCAATATACATGAATCAATTGATATGCCTTGTCAATGATGGGTCCACTTCTAAATGGTCAATTGAAGAATTAGATCATTTCCAATTTGTAAACAGTGTTTTGAACAAAGAATTGACTACTTTGAAGTTGATTGGGGTTTCAGATGGAATTTGTTGGAAGAAATTTCTGCAGATATAAATAGAAAATGTCCTAGCTATCTTCCATTCTGACTAGTCCATGGTCTGGTTCTTATGTGCAACAGTAGTGAAGTTCCTTTCCTATTATATGACATGGTGACTCGCATCTATTTTCCACTAGGTGTTGATAGTTCAACTAATGGGCATATGTCTCGATTTTGGTACCTAGCACAAGAGGACTTTAATGATCTCATTGAGTATGGAGATGTTTTTGCAATTGTTGCCTGTATGGATTCTGTTGATGAGATTCCACCATTGAATATGGTGATGGATTCTTAGGATATTATTATTCTTGGGGCTTCTTATAAATATTTCCATTTTATATACTCTTTGTGGTTGTGGAAAATATTTCCATTTTTGCCTCTATACATACTGTGTGTCTTTATGGTAATACTTTAAAATTATGTTTGTATCAATCTTGGTGATGTAAAATATTTAATATTGTTTCCACTAAGGTTTTCTTATTTACATGTAGATTTTTGTCGATGCTATGGTTTTTTCTTTGTTTGTATAATGATAATTTCTATGATTTATGTTATACACTATATTTGTAATGGTTTTTGTCATTGATTCTTAAACAGTTTTATATGTTTGTGTTCATTTTAATATTTATATTTATATTTTGATAGTATATATAGTTCCAAATTTTTAGATTCCTGTGTCGCAATAGTGTGGGTTCCATTTTGATTATAATATGATACATGGAAATTTAGGCTTCTTTTTTCTGTTTGGGCCATTTGGAAGAATTCATTTGTTTTTTTTGCCATTTTGAAATTATTTGTTTTTGTTTTTATGCATTTGGAAAAAGCCTTACACATTTTCATAAGTTTATATGCTTGGAAAAAAAAATAAGATATACACTTTTTATGTTCGATGTTTATGATTGCATAATGAATACTTATTATTCATTGTAGACATGTCATCTGAAGTCACAAGCGTGCGTGCAAGAAAAAGAACATTGTCATCAAAGTCACGTGAGAGGTCTAATGAAAGTCATCATTTGTAGTATCAACAAAATAAGGATGTGATAAATGAGCGTAGGAGAGCTACATATAAGAGAAAAATGAGTGAAGCCACTTTTCAAAATGATTCTATAGTTCCTTGTAAGTATCATAGTATGGACAATATAATTGAAAGAACATTTCCTATTGAAGTTCATTATCAGGATATGCTCCTCCTCAGCATAGCCTTGTTGTTTGATGCTCATATGGAAATGTTCATAACATTGGGGACGCATCTTGCAATCGCAAATAATTCCATATCGATATTATGCATGCAAATGTACACCCTAACCCTTTTGTGTGTCCAATTGCATGTTCTTATGGCCAAAGGTTACAAATAAGCGATGGTCAAGGTAATGATGACATTTTATACGATGATTTGAATGATAGTTTACTTGGCCATTTGTTTGGTAATTTGGATTTAGCTGCTCGAAACAAAAGACCTTCAAATCCCTCTTCTCAAAGTAATGTGGTCCCACTAAGAGAATCAATCATACCTAATAAAATTTTGTGTGGCACAATGGAGGTAACACAATTATATTTTGGTTTTCGCTGCAATAGTGGTTGTTTAGCTACATTCCAGACTGATGTAAATTTTCAGTGTTTTTTTATTTGCTTTTCCTTTTTTATATTTATAATTGCTTAGACAATTAATTTTATTTTCTTTGAACAAGAAAAAATTCATTCCAATAGAGGCATAGAAATTAACTTCGTAGATGTTATATCTACTGATGTTAGAAGTGAAAAGGAACTATCTCATAGCATTCATCCACATCGCCAAACAAATGTAAATGTTGAGTGGATTTGATATTTTTCTCATTTTCTCATTTACAGTTCCCTTGAAGTTGTGTTTTCTAACATTTCATGGAGAAACCATGATGTCATCTCATTAGGTTGACCAATTGGAATCCAAAAGATCAAATTTTAAAACTATTGTAGATGTATTTGATTTATTTTCAGTTTTCGAATCTTTATTTTTTGGACATTTACTTTTATAACATAATTTATTTCTTTGAAATAGGAAACAACTCATTTGAATAGAGGCAAAGAAACTACTTGCAAAAATGTTCCATCCACTATTCTTAGAATCCAAGAGCAACCATCTAATAACCCTCATCCACGTGAAGATAGAAAGGTAAATTTTGAATGCAGTTGATTCTTTTTCATTTTCTTCATTTATAGTTAGTTGCAAATTAAATTTTAAAGTCTTTTATGACAGAGAAACCTTTACTTCCTCTCGGATTCGTGAAATGCAGACAATAAATTTTGAAACACATTCGCATAGAGGCATTCCGCGTGGTTCAAATTTTTTAAGGGAATCTCTTGTTCTTGAAGATGAAGTAAATGTTAGAAGGGATTTTACTCATCGAAATGGTTTTCAACATGGTTCGGCAAGTAGAGATCATATTCATTTTGATGAAAACATGATTGCAGTGCATAAAAGGTTTCGAGCAAAGATAGATAGCTTGGCAGTTGTCTAGATGTGCCACATTTTCCAAGAATCATATCCCAGAATCCTTATTGTGAGACATTTTGAAGGACCTCATTGTAGATGATGTAAGAGTGAAAGAGGAGCCCATCATTTTTGTCAGTGTAATAACATGGATCCTGGTGAGAAACCTCATATTTTAAGAATTCTTACTCAAGTTGAAGAAATACTAATAGCAGGTGTGAATCCCATTTTGCAAGTGACACATGCTTGAGGTCAGCAATATAAGTATAGTGGTCACAAAATTATCTTTCCTCAAGGTATTTCTACAATTGTATCAAGCCTTCCCCGACGTGTTGAAGATATTGACTTTATAATTGGGAGGAGACATGGCACTGAGTCTAAATATTATGAATGATATGTCAAAATATCTCGAGTGATGGATGCATTGCTTTTCAAAATCCAGCGTGATCAATACTATCGAGATGTTGCAATTGATTATGATTCACTGAGTGCTTTGCCCGGAAGTTGAACAGATGTCTCCTCCAGGCTTAAATTTGTTGATTGTCATATTGAAGAATCTGAGGTCAATGAAACTAATAATGAAGACTTTCATGCTGAGCATTTTCCCTCTCATCCTTCTTCCATTGTTGCGCGCCTACCAAATGAACACAGAGAAGTGGAAGAAATTAGAGGATTTCTTGATAATGTTCATTCTTCACATGTTCAAGACAGGGATTGGCCCACTATTGGAACCTCTCTTGTGAATGAATATAATACAAAGGGGCTATTCGATATGGCATTCCCAACATTGTTCCCCACTGGTGATGCTGATTGGTTCAACCACATGTTTGTAGTGTTGAATTTCATGGGTATGTGTTGCATCTTCTTAGATACTATCATCAGAGATTTGGAATCCATCCTCGGTTTTGATATTACCTATTAAACATGATAATGTGGCATCAGAGCCAAGCAATTGCTGCAATTTTTGCAAAGAAACATTTACATGATAACTCACCTACAACAATTGAGGAGTTGAGTCACCAACTATCTGATTTACCAGATAATAAGTTGGTTAAGCATCTTATGCATTTTGGTTCTTATCTGAGAGGTACAAGGGCATACTGGACTAAGTGTCGATCTAAATTGACGAACATGATTACTCAGTTAGGATGTCCATCTTTATTTTTTACTCTGAGTGCAGCTGACACAAAGTTGCCAGAGTTGCATAACCTCATGCCCATACATTCACATTCTCATTCTTCAAATGAGAATCATATAAAAATTGAGAATGTTATCTAGTACCCTCATATTGTTGTGGCATTTATGCACCACAGATTCAATATTTTTCGAGAGGAAGTTATCCAAAAATGCTTTAAAGCTAAAGACTTTTGGTACAGGTTTGTGTTGAATTTTTCTTCTATACTTTTTCAACTTTTATTGTGGTTCTATTTATGTTGTTTGAAGTAACTATATGTTCATTTATTTTAGATATGAGTGGCAACACAGAGGTTCAACGCATATCCATGGTTTCCTATGGTTAGAAGGTGCTCCTGATATGGAAATACTTGATTGGTCAAATAGTTCGGATGTACAGCTTGCAAAGATGTTCTTCGAAAAATATGTAACTGCATGAAATCCATGTGACATCCATCATCACAATATAATGGTTCCACGAGGCCTCAATGATGACACCTATCTGTTGAATACTAGTCAAGTTTTCTTTTGTGAACCTCATAATCATTACGAAGAATTATTAAATTATGTCCAAAGGCACACAAAGTGTACTGTGGATTCTTGTTTGCTTAAAAAGGGCGCTATTCTAGCATGTCAGTACAATGCTCCATGGGATCTTTGTGGTGCATCAATATTGTTCATAGATGATCAGGGAAGAAAAAAATATGAGCCAACAAGAAATGATGATAGGTTTAATGTACATAACATTGACCTTCTAACAATGTGGCGTGCAAATGTTGATTGCTAGCCAGTGCTTTCTCACTATGCTATGTTGAAATACATTACTAAGTATGCATCAAAAGCAAAAAAGAGGTCTGAAAGTTATCAACATATGTTAACTAGAATTTAAAATTCTATTGGCCCTAAGGATCCTGCTTTATGTGCATATAGAAAGTTTCTTGCAGAAACGATTATTGAGCATGACATTGGAGCACAAGAAACATGCCATATGTTGCTTACACTCCCTCTTGTTGTTTGTAGTCAGAAATTTGTTCCTTAAATGTTGGAAGAAAGGTTTTTAGGAAAATATCAAGGGATGGCTTGCAATGTTCATCTGAGAATACTTTCGTTCAACATTATCAGAAGATACCTTATTTCCTTTAACATCTATCTTTAATAGAAATAGCAAGATCTTGGAAATTCGATAGCAAGCGTAAACAAGATCAATGGAAGGCTAGAGATGTTCATGCCATTGCTTGGGTTTGGCCACGGTTTTATTCTATTCCTGGTGAGGCTTCAGAGGAATTTGAAACCTTTTACTGGTTAGAACTGCTATTGTACAAGCCATTTCATGACATTTCAGCAGAAATTGGCCTTTCAGCTGAAGTTATTATTGAAAGTTGGAGGAATTTTTGATATCGAGCATGGTGTATTGATCGACAACCATCAATTATATATAATATTGAAGATGAAGAACATGGTGATTTTTCTAACCACGAAATGAATGTTGAAGATGATTTTCAAGAATGACATATTTTCTCTTGTTTGGTTCCACCAAATGATGTGAATGTTTTTGATCTTCACACCCTTGGTCGAAGGGAATTTGATATATCCTTTGACTGGGAAAGTACAACTATTTCTGATGATGTTGTAGAGGAAGCTACTAATTTTATAAGGATTGGAAAATCAGCGGGTGATATCATTGACCTTTCAAATAGAAAATTTGCATCTCCAGGTTCTTTGTCGGAAAAACAACAACTTGCTTTTGAAATTGTGTTAAGGCACTTTGTTAAATATGAAATTCGTGAAGCTCTTCTTATGATTATTCAAGGCACTGCAGGAACTGGGAAGTCTTTACTTATCCATTGTATTTTTGAAGCTCTTTCTAATTCATCAAGTGATGGAAGAAGCCCTTTTCTTCTTCTTGCAACAAAATACACTCGGCTCTAAAAATCACAATTGAAGATATGCAGCCACTACAAGGGCAGTCACTTGTAGTATTCTAAGAAGAAATGTAACATGTTAAATATATATTGATTGATGAAATGAGCTTTCTAGGATAAAGGTTGTTTATGCAGATAGATTCTCAGTTACGAGAAGCATTTCCAGAGAAAAAGAATTGTCCTTTTGGTGGGAGATCCATCATCCTTGTGGGTGAACTTGGCCAACTACCTCCTATCGGAGATAAGCCTTTGTATGCAGGTAATACAACAGGGAAAGCCTTGTGGAACAAATTCAACATTGTTGTCACTCTTGACACAATCTTTTGCCAACAAGGAAATAATTAGAAATAATCTTATTTTCGTAGAGTCCTCAATAACATAAGAAACATAGAACCTGTTCTTGAAGATTGGGACTTTCTTATGTCTCAGGTTGATATGAGGTTGCATCCTATAGAAAGAGATTTATTTAATGTGGCAGTTCAAATGTTTCCAATAAATAATTTGGTGTCCTTACATAATAGACATATGTTAAAATCATTAAATTCTCCAATTATATGATGTGTTGCTAAATATTCAAGGCATTCAGAAATCGGTGGTGTTGATGATGATCAATTGGACCATGAAGTTTTGTTGTGTCATGGTCAATGTGTTATGTTGAAATGTAATTTATGGGTTGAAGATGGCTTGGTGAATGGTGCACTTGGTTTTGTTAAGGATATATTCTATGTGCCTACCTCTAAGCCACCTGCGCTTCCAATGGTCACAACTATTGTTTTTGATAAGTATGTTGGTGTTCCATTTGATGCAAGCAATCCAAACATTGTCCCTATCACCCAATTGATAAGAGGAAATCAAAAACAAATTCCTTTGAGTATGGCATGGGCTCTTACAATCCACAAGTCACAGGGATTGACTTTAGAATGAGCGTCAGTTGATATCAGGAATAAAGAGCAGCAAGGCCTTACCTTCACAGCTATATCAAGAGTGAAATCAATAGATGGTTTACTTATTGCACTGCCTTTTACATTCCAATGTTATGCCAAGATGAAAGATAGCGCATATGTTACGATTAGGAAGAATGAAGAGGAGCAATTGAAGTCCATATCACTATGAAATACAACTAATAACATTGTGGCCTTCTTTATAGTTTTGAACTTCAATTTTGTAGTGGATTATTTGATGTAGATAAAACAAAAAATATATGTTAAGACTCAATGTTCTTTCTGTGGTTGCAATGTTGGTTAAATTGTGATTATTTTAAACACTAGCATTGTTTTTATGTGCAAAATTGTATATCTCTGGTCTTAGAGTGTCCTATTATGTTGTTCTTCTTTAAATCCAATGTATCCAATTTAGATGTGTTTTTTTCATTTATGTTGCTTTTCTCCAATGGGAGTGTTATTATTTTATATCTTTCTCTTGCATTACTAATTGTTGTGGTCTTCTGTGTGGATCCCTTCGCTTTGTTCAGCAAGATCCATAAATGAAAATATTGTTTACATTTATAATATTGTTGTTCTGATTTCATGTTTAGAGTGTTTATATCAATATTCTTGACATTTATAGTATTAATACATTCATTTATTGATATCAATGTATTTATGGCCTGAATTCTATTTACTGTTTACAATGTAGTGATATAAATGCGTTATTATTAATGTAGTCATGGTTTATCATTATCACATTCATCAAAATATATATATCGCTGACATATATACTTTGAAATATAACAATTCTGAATGTTCAGAAATGATATGATAAAGAATTATCTAAGAAAGAATACATATATCAACAATATCAATTCTTGAAGAAGTGTTCATTCACATAAGGAAACAAGAAAAAACAATTATAGAATTACTGCATGCATTTGAATCCTTCCGATGTGGAGAACACTTCGATTCCACTTTCCTATTTAAGAAAACCTCCAGAAGATGCAAAAGTGCAAGTCTTGAAAAGGCTTCCTGGTTTGCAATGTGGTTCTTATATTGGTTTTGGTTTAGATCACTGTTGAACTAATCTATTCTGACTCTTCTGTAGGAAATATTAATATTGGCACAAGCATCTTAAACAACAGAGTAACATTTAGTTCATTTTGAAGGACATGAGATCCACTTTGCAAATTTAAAGCATGTGGAATGGGTCTATGAAAATGTCTTTATCCTACAAATGGAAAATATATAAATATTCTTATCTAAGATAAGTGATTTATAAACAATGTTATCTTTGATTATTCCTAAAAGAGAAATAAGCATATAGATGGCTTACTTATCAAACAGAAAGATGCATTCATATAATGGTTACTTTGTTTAAGAAATTAAATAAATTAGTTATAAAAACATTATCGCATTCATCAAAATATATATATCGCTGACATATATCCTCTGAAATATAACAATTCTCAATCTTCAGAAATGATATGATAAAGAATTATTTGAGAAAAAATACATATATCAACAATAGAAATTTTTAAACAAGTGTTCATTCACATAAGGAAATAAGACAAAAATAGTGATAGAAGTACCACGTGCATTTGAATCCTTCCGGTGTGAAAAACACTTCAATTCCACTTTGCTATTTGATAAAAACCTCCAGAAGATGCAAACGTGGAAGTCTTGAAAAACCTTCTTGATAAAACATTTGAAACCTCGATGCAGTTTTTGATAAAAAAAAATTATTTAGAAGTAAAGCATATAGATGGCTTACTTATCAAATAGAAAGATGCATTGATATAATGGTTACTTTGTTTAAGAAATTAAACAAAGTAGTTATAAAAACATTGTCACATTCATCAAAATATATATATATATCACTGACATATATCCTCTGAAATATAACAATTCTCAATATTCATAAATGATATGATAAAGAATTATTTGAGAAAAAATACATATATCAACAATAGCAATTTTTAAACAAGTGTTCATTCACATAAGGAAATAAGAAAAAAATAGTGTTAGAAGTAGCGCATGCATTTGAATCTTTCCAGTGTGAACAACACTTCGATTCCACTTTGTTATTTGAGAAAAACCTCCAGAAGATGCAAAAGTGCAAGTCTTGAAAAAGCTTCTTGATAAAAATGTAAAACCTTGATGTAGTTTTTGATTAAAAAAATATTTAGAAGTACCGTAGTGCAACTTCCCAAGTAAAAAAATTATACAAATTGAGGACCCTTTCTAAATACATGAGAGGGTCTTAAATACTAAAAATAAAAACTACTATCAAGAAAAATCGCTATAAGGTGTTCAAACTGTGACATAAAAATTTGGGATTTGGTATAAAATTAGCAGTACAATGGCAGTTGACCTAATTCATTGAATCAGCCTCTTTTTGTGTTGTTGCAACTCATAGATTGCTATCATTGGCTAGATTCCCGGAGGATAGCTCATCCTAGAATGTAGCTGGGCTATGTAGGTGGCATCGGAGAGTTCGGGAACCATACTGTTGACCGTGTCAGACAGGAATTTCATGGCCATCTGCTGGCTATGAGGCTTGACTAGAAGAAACCAAAATGCATCCCATGTCAAGTTTTGAACTTCTCCGATCTATTTTTCTCTGCTTGCCAGCTCCTGTCCCCTTTGATGTTCCAGTTCCTTTGATTTCAGGAGTTTTCCTAGAGAGCAATCAGAAATAAAATTAGACATATATAAACTGTTATTTACTAATTCGATTATAGCATTCATTGTACCTCTGGCTCTAGAACTTTCCCTTTCGAATTTCATTAGCTGATATTCCCATTCCGAAAATAGGATTTCCTTGTGCAATTCTTGTATTTTGGGTAGATTTGCAGCCATTCCTTCCTCTAAATTTTTCCAAGAGAAAAAGTTTGTTATTTTATCATCTTCTTTCTCCATTTCCAATCTCCTGTCAACTGCCTTATGAATCAATGATGCAGAGATGTCGCACAATGGGCCAACCAATGATATATTATGCGAAAGGATGTTCAATTGCTGGGACAAGGCTTTGGTTATCTCCAAGGCTTCTTTCTCGAATTCAGTAACCTATGGATAGCCCTTGTATTTTTCTATCTGTAATTGTAGTTGTGAAATTTGATCATCCTTGGCCTTCTTTTCTTGCTCAATCACTATCTGAAGGCTACTTAGTTCTTGAGACAACTTCTGTTGTTTCTGGAGAGCCTGCTTATCAATTTTGTGTTTCTCCAGATTCAACTGTTCTTTAAGTTGCTCATTTTGTTTCCTTTGTTCTGCTAGCTGCTGTTCTAGTTGATTAATCTTTTGTTGTTCTTTTGCCGATTGCATCTCAAGCTCAGTGATCCTTTGATCTTTATCCCTGATTAGTTGACTGACCTCTGAGGCTTTGTCCATTGTTTCTGCTTTGTAATCCCCTGCATACTGAGATAATTTTGATAAATCCTCAGAAGGATTGACTTCTAACTTCCATACCACATTCATGATTTCATTGTGAGGAGTTAAAAGAGGTGCTTGATTAGTTTTCCTCTTTTTCCTCTGTCTTTTAACTACAGTCCTATGCTTTGGACTGTAGAATACATCAATGGGTGGTATTTCCTCTATTTTTAGTACAATCCCTTCTGTGGGGTTTTCGGGAATGATTTCTATATCCTGCTGGATTTTGGATGGGCTGCTTGTCCCTTCAATCGAAACACTAATAACCTCAGACTATTGTGCTATGGGCGGTTTTGGTGTAGTGAGGTTTTGGGAGTCCTTTGGGCCTTTTATGATTAGCTCGAATTGCTCCCATTCCTTAATTAAATTTGGATCAATATTTATATCAGTATGAAGGACCTAACTAGTTCCTCTCTTTGTTCTCTGCCTTTTAGGGCTCTTCTTCTTTTCAAGAATCTTTTGGGTAGTTTTTCCTTCACTTTTCCCTTCATGTTGCAGCGTAGGGCTTGTATTTAATAAGTGCATCGGTAGAGTTTCCAACCTCCTTGTTCTGAACTGTAGAAATGCTTCTACTCCCTCTACTCCAATTTGATTTTTGTAACTTGTTTTACTTGAGAAAACAAGTCAGCTGAGGTGAACAAATCATCAGAATCATCTTTCTCATGTTCAAACTTGGCAATTTTGACATGAGAGGTGAAGTTACAGGCCATTGCTTTTGGATCATATTGCCTGTTTGGAATGGTTGCTAACTATAGTGCTTTTATTTTCTCTACTTCTTTGTTTACATGTTTGAAGTCATGCAATGTGAAAGTAAGAAATGGGAGGGGGAATGAAGGCCACATTTGCTTTTTGGACTCCTTTAGGTTTTTGGACATCCCCACTTCTGTGATTTGATAAGCTATTTCCCTGGCAAATAGTTTATCCGGAATGTATAAGTGGAGAACATGTGGAGCAGCAGTGCTTCCAAAAGTCTAATCTAGGTGAATTTTTCTTCACCAAACCAATTACCAATTGATGTTAAGGCGACAATGGTTTCATCAGATAACCGAGGAGCGGGTTTATTGAATATAGCATAATGAACAGGCAAAACAAAACCCTGACAGATTCTATAAAGATGGTTTTTATAATGGGTTTTCCGCAATTCCTTATGATAGATGTGAATGGGGTTTGGGTCTTGTGGAGACGATTTCCAACCTAGAATGGGGTAATCAGAACTGAAACAGATAGTGTCCATAATGTAGGAACTCATATAAAACGGGGGTATTACCCGGGTAGTCATGAACTTGTTTCCTCTATATTCAATGATATGGTTAGCTATTTTATCAGAAAAAATGGTTTCCCAATCCATGATATACGAAATAACCGCTGCCTCCATTAAAGGAACCATTTCAATTGAAAACCAAGTGGAATTGAAGACTCCAAAGAGTCTACACATCATAGCACCAGCATAGCAGTAACGAGATGCTAAGGAGTCAACCGAATACATACCTAATGATTTATGCTTGTATTTGTTTGGGTAATGCCTCCACTACCTGATAAGATCTGATTCCACATCATTTTCTTTGGCAAAGGCTTCGACAAATGCCTTGTTGTAATGCTTCTATGGTTCCACCAAATGGTACATATTTTTGATATCTTTTGCTCTCAACGACCCGATCATCCTTCCATTAGTCATAAAACATGCTCTGTTTGTAATGTTGATACTCTCGATTACCCATCTAACTAAGTTATTGTAGGGTAATGTTCTGGCGCAAGCAGCTACTCTGTGGAGAAAAGAGCTGGCCAACTCCTTGAGAGTATTCTCTGATTTCTGAGTGGAGTCGGTTGTTCCCTTTTCTTCTTCAATTTCTTCTGGCTCTTCAGCTTCCAATAAATTGTATATGCTTTCCCATGAAGCTTTGCCCAGGCCAACACAGGTAGTATCACCTATCAAGACCTTCTTTATTGGTTCCTCTTTGGGTAAGACTGGAATCTTTACTTTCTTTGATTTCTTCAAAATTTCTGCTAAATCGATGAATTGAAACTTACTCTGCAAAACAAACAGAGGAGAAAATTCGTTCCAAGATAATGCACAATACAAAATATTAACAACAAATAAACACAATAAGTGATATGAATTTGATATATTATGTTACCATGGATGAAATCCTCGAAGGATTCAACCACAAATGCTTTATTAATGATTTCGACAACTACCAATTGTGATCATTAAATGGCATAATGATATGTCGCATCGCACATATTAATAACGGTTCTTAATCTGATATATTATGCTACCATGGATGAAATCCTCGAAGGATTCAACCATAACTACTTTATTAATGATTTCGGCAACTACCAATCATGATCATTAAATGCCATAATGATATGTCGCATCACACATATTAATAACAGTTCTTTAAAGTAAATATCGTGACTTTCCCGATGAGTGATTAGCAATAATCGCATATGGCAGATCGATAGGCCCAACTTTATGCTTTAGCTATTTCCTTGGTATGGCTCCGATTGTGATAAAGAGTGAGTTGTCATAGGGAGGTGGGATAATGTTTAAGAAATCAATAAATCATTTATTTCTCATTTACTAATGATTTATGCTCTTAAAACCCGCAAGCATTCATTTAACAGTCCTATTTCCACTTTATTGAAAAGCGCGCCTTTATTTATCATGATGAAATCACATCAGTGGATCTCAAATGGGCATTCGTTATGTGTTTCGAGACCTTACCGATGCGTGATTGTGATCGACTTGTCACATTGGTGGAGTTGTATGAACCCATGGAATGTTTCCTTAAGAAATTTGTGATATGGGCTTTCCGATTGTGTTATCGCATCTGGGAATGCCAAAGGAAACATTAAGTCCATCTTTTAGCCAAAGGATGTGCGCGATGCGATATGTTTCATTTATAATTTATCTTATGACAAGGTTTTTGTTTCACGTTTACATTGGATCAAATCTCATCATAAGGATTTTCATGTATCATATGGATTTTTTGAAAAATGCGATTGTTATTGAAGTTATCCTAAAATAAAAAAGACTTATTATTTAGAACTATTGATTTTAGCTAAGTTTATTAAAAAAGGAACCCATTTCTTGTTAAAAAAATTATATAAAAATTTTGAAATGGGGAGGGTTGTTGTATAGCACAACAGGTTTCTAATATTTTTCCCTTGGGTTTATTAATTCCCAATGGTTTATAATATCAAATTATTGGTTTTCTTGGTTCTTCAAATTTTTAATATTAATAACTCCTTGGGTTTATAATCCCTTGAGGTTTTATTGTTAATCCCTTGGGTTTATTATTCATTTGGGTTTATTATATCAATCCCTTGGGTTCATTATTCCCTTGAGTTTATATTATTGGTCCCTTTTGTTTAATAATATTGCCTTAGGTTCATAATCGCTTGGTGTTTTAGTATTAATCCCTTGGGTTTATAATATCAATCGCTTGGGTTTATTATTTGCAAGTCAAACATGCTTTATTATAATGTTGACCATGGACCAACATGGAACTGTGATAGGAATTGTCTCAATATGTAAATCAATGATGGTCGATCATGTTTATTTTAATGTTTATAATATTAGTCCCTTGGATTTAATATTATTACCTTGGGGTCTTAGTATTGATCACTTCATTTTATTATTCCTTTGGGTTTATAATATCGATCATGGTAAACCATGGTTGATTCTCGCATTCTGATAATGAATGTCTCACCATCAAACTAAATCATATTTATTTTGATGTTTGTAGTATTAGGCCCTCTGGATTAATATTATTCCATTGGGTTCATAATTGGTTGGGCTTTTAGTATTAATCCCTTGGGTCCATTATTCCATTTGGTTTATAATATCAATCATTCTAGTATTTACATTTAGGTTTACCATTGTTGGGTTTATAGTATTAGGCCCTTTGGTTTAATATTAAATTCCATTGGGTTATTAATCCCTTGGGTTTATTGTTCATTGGGGTTTTAGTATTAATCCCTTGGGTTTATTATTCATTTTGGTTTATAATATCAATCCCTTGGGTTCATTATTCCATTCGGTTTATAATATCAATCATTGTAAACCATTTCCGATCATAGCCAAACATGGTCAATCATGGTTGAATGTCACATTGTGACAAGAATTATCTCACCATCAAAATAGACCATGTTTATTATAGTGTTTGTAGTATTTACATTTGGGTTTACCAATGTTGGGATTATAATATTAGTCCCATGCTTCAATGTTGTTGGGTCTATAGTATTAGGCCCTTCGGTTTAATATTATTCTATTGGGTTCATAATCCCTTGGGCTTTTAGTATTAATCCCTTGGGTTTATTGTTCATTTGGGTTTATAATATCAATCCTTTGGATTCATTATTGTGTTTGGTTTATAATATCAATCATTGTAAACCATTGTGAATCATAGCCCAACATGGTCAATCATGGTTGAATGTCACATTATGACAAGAATTGTCTCACCATCAAAATAAAACATGTCTATTTTAGTGTTTGTGAAATTTATATTTGGGTTTAGCAATGTTGGTTCCATAATATTAGTCCCTTGGTTGAATGTCGTATTTTGACAAAGATTTACTCACCATGAAAATAAACCATGTTTGTTTTAGTGTTTGTAGTGTTTATATTTGGGTTTAACAATGTTGGGTTTATAATATTAGTCCCATGGGTTTAATATTATTTCCTTGGGTTCATAAACCCTTGGTGTTTTAGTATTGATCCCTTTGTTTATTATTCCTTTAGGTTTATAATATCAATCCCTTGGGTTTATTATTCCCTTCAGTTTATAATATCAATCATGGTAAACCATTGTCAATCATAGCCAACCATGGTTCAATGTCACATTGCGACAACAATTGTCTTTCCATGAAAATAAATAATAATCTCTTGGGTTTATTATTCCTTTGGGTTTATATCACTATCTTGGGTTTATTATTACCTTGGGTTTATAATCCCTTGGGATTTTAGTATTAATCCCTTGGGTTTGTTGTTCATTGGGGTTTTAGTATTAATCACTTGGGTTCATTATTCTGTTTTGTTTATAGTATGAATAATTGTAAACCATTGCGCCTTCGGTTTATTATTCCTTTGGGTTTACTATATCAATACCTTGGCTTTATTATTCCCTTGGGTTTATAATCCGTTTGACTTTTAGTATTAATCCCTTCGATTTATTGTTCATTGGGGTTTTAGTATTAATCCCTTGTGTTTATTGTTAATTTGGGTTTATGATATCAAATCCCTTGGGTTCACTATTCTGTTTGTTTTATAATATCATTCATTGTAAACCATTGCCCCTTGGGTTTATTATTACTTTGGATTTATTATATCAATACCCTAGGTTTATTATTCCCTTGGGTTTATAATCCCTTGGGCTTTTAGTATTAATCCCTTGGGTTTATTGTTCATTGGGGTTTTAGTATTAATCCCTTGGGTTTATTGTCCATTTGGGTTTATGATATCAATCCCTTGGGTTCATTATTCTGTTTGGTTTATAATATCAATCATTGTAAAACATTGACCCTTGGGTTTATTATTCCTTTGGGTTTTTTATATCAATACCTTGGGTTTATTATTCCCTTGGGTTTATAATCCCTTGGGTTTATTGTTAATTGGGGTTTTAGTACTAATCCCTTGGGTTTACTATTCATTTGGGTTTATGATATCAATCCCTTGGGTTCATTATTCTATTTGGTTTATAATATCAATCATTGTAAACCATTGCCCCTTTGGTGTATTATTCCTTTGGGTTTATTATATCAATACCTTGGGTTTATTATTCCCTTGGGTTTATAATCCCTTTGGCTTTAATATTAATACATTGGGTTTATTGTTCATTATGGTTTTAGTATTAATTCCTTGGGTTTATTGTTCATTTGGGTTTATGATATCAATCCCTTGGGTTCATTATTGTGTTTGGTTTATAATATCAATCATTGTAAACTATTTCCCCTTGGGTTTATTATATCAATACCTTGGGTTTATTATTCCCTTGGGTTTATAATCCCTTGGGATTTTAGTATTAATCCCTTGGGTTTATTGTTCATTGGGGTTTTAGTAATAATCCCTTGGGTTTATTGTCCATTTGGGTTTATAATATAAATCCCTTGGGTTCATTATTGTGTTTGGTTTATAATGTCAATCATTGGAAGCCATTATCAATCATAGCCAAACATGGTCAATCATGGTTTAATGTCGCATTGTGACAAGAATTGTCTCACCATCAAAATAAACCATGTTTATTTTAGTGTTTGTGGTATTTATATTTGGGTTTACCAATGTTGGTTTTATAATATTAGTCCCTTGGTTGAATTTTGCATTTTGACAGAGATTGACTCACCATGAAAATAAACCATGTTTATTTTAGTGTTTATAGTGTTTATATTTGGGTTTAACAATGTTGGGTTTATAATATTAGTCTTGTGTGTTCAATATTATTTCCTTGGGTTCATAAAACCTTGGGGTTTTAGTATTGATCCCTTTGTTTATTATTCCTTTAGGTTTATAATATCAATCCCTTGGGTTTACTTTTCCCTTCAATTTATAATATCGATCATGGTAAACCATTGTTAATCATAAGCAACCATGGTTCAATGTCACATTGTGACAAGGATTGTCTCACCATGAAAATAAATAATAATCCCTTGAGTTTATTATTCCTTTGGGTTTATTATATCGATACCTTGGGTTTACAATCCCTTCGACTTTTAGTATTAATCCCTTGGGTTTATTGTTCATTGGGGTTTTAGTATTAATCCCTTGGATTTATTGTTCATTTGGGTTTATGATATCAATCCCTTGGGTTCATTATTCTGTTTCGTTTATAATATCAATCATTATAAACCATTACCAATCATAGCCAAACATGATCAATCATGGTTGAATGTCGCATTGTGACAAGAATTGTCTCACCATCAAAATAAATGATGTTTATTTTAGTGTTTGTAGTATTTATAAGCCCTTCGGTTCATAAACCCTTGGGGTCTTTTCCCACTTTTAATACTATTAGCACGACTGTCGAGGCATACCCCTCATCGCAATCAGCAATCAGTGTTTCCTCATATATATATACATTATATCAATGATATGATGGACCCGCCACAGTCATGAAACTTAATACATAGGATTTCAGGTTTGGCTTACCCATATTGCAATTGGCAATCATTTATATTATAATCTCTTTATAATTGAAATATATAAAATGCCCAATCATAAAAATAATTTTCTACCTATCAGACCTAACGGGACTTACAACCATATTGAATATACCTTTCGGGTCCGACCTGCAATCACAAATTGCAATCGATGATCATTGAATGCAATAATATACATATTCAATGTTTTACGGAGCCGCTGGGCTATTAAAACATAACGTAAATATGTTTCGGGTTTCTCTTACCCACATCGCAATCGACATTCACTGAATGCACCAACATACGTATTCAACGCCTTATGGACCTGCCAAGCTTTTAAACATAATGTAAATATGTTTTGGGTTTGCCACCATTAATCGCAATTGGAAATCTCTATATATGTAGATACATATAACTGTGGACCCACAGAGACTTTACAACAAAATATAAATGTGTTTTGGGTTATCACTACTCATTGCAATCAGGAATCAGTGATTCCGATGGTAATAACTTGCCCGTTGCACTTTTGCGATTGCGATTTATTTCATTAGTATATATATATATATATATATATATATATATAAGGGGACCAATCGATATAACTTCTTATATAATGAGTTGATTTAATTCTTGCCTATATTCAGTGCCTTACGGACGCGTTGGGCTTTTAAGCATAATGTAAATATGTTTCGGGTCCACTACCATTAATTGCAAGTAGCAATCTTTATATATGTAAATACACATAACTGAGACCCACCCGGACTTTACAACAAAATATAAATGTGTTTCGGGTCCACACTCCTCATCACAATCGGGAATCGGTGATTCCTGTGGTAATAACCTGCCTGCTGCAGTTTTGCAATTGCGATTTATTTGCATTAGTAATATATATATAAGGGGTCCACTCCATATAACTTTTTATATTATGAGTTGATTTAATTCTTGCCTGTATTCTGCGCCTTACAGACCCACGGGCCACCGGGCTTTTAAACATAACGTAAATATGTTTTAGGTCAGCCATCATTAATCGCAATTGGACATCTTTATATATGTACATAAATATAACTGCAGACTCGCCAGGACTTTACTACAAAATATAAATGTGTTTTGGGTCTGCACTACTCATCGTAGTTGGGAATCGGTGATTCTTGTGGTAATAACCTGCCCACTGCACTTTTGCGATTGCGATTTATTTGCATTAGTAATATATATATATATATATATATATATATATATATATATATATATATATATATATATATATATATATATATATATATATACATATATATATATATATATATATACATATATATATATATATATATATACATATATATATATATATATATATACATATATATATATATATATATATATATATATATATATATATATATATATATATATATATATATGGGGACCACTCCATATAAATTCTTATATTATGAGTTGATTTAATTCTTGCCTATATTCAACGCCTTACAGACCCGTCGAGCTTTTAAACATAACGTAAATATGTTTCAGGTCTACCACCATTAATCACAATCAGCAATATTTATATATGTACATACATATAACTGCGGACCCACCGGGACTTTACAACAAAATATAAATGTGTTTCAGGTCCACACTGCTCATCGCAATCGGGAATCGGTGATTCCTGTGGTAATAACTTGCCTGCTGCAGTTTTGCGATTGTGATATATATATATATATATAAGAGGACCACTCCATATAACTTCCTATATTATGAGCTGATTTAATTCTTTCCTATATTATTAAAATATTATTATAATATTATAATCAATTATTATTATTATTATTATTATTATTATTTTAATAATTTTATATTATTATAATCTAATATTATTATGAGCTATTCTTATTATTAATTAATATATATTAGGAGTTTATATAATTATTGTAATATTAATATAATATTTATACAGTAATATATATAAATAATTTGGTTGTTAATATTTATATAGTTATTAATAATCCCAAATACCCATAATAATTATTAATGTCGTTGATATAAGCCTATTGGTGTACATCAACCACATTAGAAAATGTGGTTGATATATATGCTTGATATATGCCTATCAGTGTATATGAACCATATTTACCTTGGTAAATATGGGAGTGCTAGTTTTTAATAATTTTGTTTCTTTTCTATAAGGTAAGGAGGCAATGATGGAGTGGCAAGTATCATTAGATAATTGGCTAGTCAACTGCCATGTATGCCTGATGGGTCTCATTTTCCTATGTAATTTGCAAACTTTTAGCGATGATAACTTGGTCATACGGACTCATATTTGAGTGTTGTTTGCACCACCAGATTCAGAAAGACAAGATATACGACTTGAACTTAATTTCAATGAGAGTTGAGGAATTTTATTTTTGAGTTTTTATGGAGTGAACTAGATCATTCCTCCCAACTTAGGAGCTTTGTCTCCTCCAAAAGAATCAACACAATCTGTAATTTGATGTACCTCCTTATCTGTTGCACCACAAGTTCCTTGATAGGCCACACTTATTTATCCTTAACCTTTTTAGTTCAGAGTCATAAGTGATGAACCAACACCTCTTCTGAATGAGAACCTGTAGTAAAACTTGCATAATAGATGTTTAATTACATTACCTATCATAACCCAAGGAAAGCCCATACTTGCTAAGAGTTTATAACACACTCTTTGGTCAAGTTTACATTAGATAAAAACATAAAAAAAATACCCAAGCTATCAACTTAAAGGGACAAAAATATCACTGTGTTGTTTTCATAAGTGATGACAAACACTTCATCACTTTTACAAACATTTCAAAACATGTGATTTAAAAAATGTGTCCATGCTCAAATACTTAAAAATGCTACCCATCTCTTACCTAACCATGTTGATGGGCTCTCTTCCTCTAGTTCACTTTCTCATTGATTTGTTTCACTAATAGTTCCTTTTCAAGTTCTTTCTGGTCCTTTAGTCACTACTTTGGATGGAGCTCCCAACATGTAGCTCTTTGATGCCCATGCTTGTTACAATGGTTGCACAAGTTCTACTTCCTACAGACTTATTTGACCTTCTTTGGTCCCTGATGTGGAGAAGTCCTTTCATGTCTTGTCCTCTTTCTTGTTGCCATTATTTTCCAACACTAGGCAACAACATGGTTATACAAGTCACAAAAGCTACATGGTTTTTTATGCCATAATTTCCAGTCATCATTAACAATCTGTTTGTAATCGAAATGAACTTCAGAATACTGAGACATTATATACCTTACTTTGGCCGTGTCTTTAGAATTCTCACTTCCATTTGTAATCCATATCTTTTACTTCAAGGGTGCATACAAAATTTCATATAAAAGGGCATGTAACCAAGTAAGTTAAACACATGAAAATAAGCGAGAATCATAAAGAAACCATGAGATCAAAGGAAAAAATTTATTTGATTACAGAGATTACCTAGTGTGGACTACATCTTCGGGCCCTTCTCAAAGTGGGGAGGTCTCTTTTATTAAATGGAAGCATAAATCAAATTACAATCAAATTACATAAATGACCCTTATACCTCCATTTCTTGACATGGCCTGAATGAAAATCTTAGCTACAAAAACGTACATCACCATTTGATTCATGGTGTGAAATATTGTCAAATGAATATAAACTTGGCCCCTTTATCACACCATCAAAATATGGGTCCTCGGGAATCTTGAAGATTCTTCCATAGATTCCTACTTGGAGATGGGCAAAAATTTTGTTGCTTGGAGGAAAACTTTGAAAAAACCATTGTGCTCCCTGTAAAATTCTGTGAAAAAATATTATAAATTTGGTGTCATTATGCCTCTGCCGAAACTCAACCTCCAAGGAAATCTTTTAGATTCTTCAAGATTCTGCAAAGATTCCTCACTATTGACAACCTGAAATTCTACTACTCAAATGAGGAAATGGACCACACCATCACATTCCCTATAAAATTCTAGTTCATTTGAGTATAGACTTGCCATGATTTTGTCACTATGAAAAATTCCCCTCTAGGGAATCTTTTAGATTACTCAACATTCTGCAAAAAATAATATTATGTGGAATATTCCCCTAGAATATTCTCCCCTCAAAAAGTGCACCCTACCTGGTCTGGGTTCTACTCTGCAACTGGTTCTACTCTACTCCGCCAGTCTCCCATTGAATGATGCAATTTTGTTTATATAGTGTTTCATCAGCCAATAAATTAATGAATGGGTTGTTGGCCACTTGGTAATTCTTGGGCACCAATTTTCATAATGCCAAGGGGTCAAATCCCCATCCTTACTAATAGGGTCTAATGGTTACATATTTTGACATTTCTGGCATGCGGTTTGATGTGGTAGATAATTCTTTATTTCGACAGCATGTTGTTTGGAGTTTAATTTTGGTTGGCACATTATGTTATGGTATTGGCATCTTGTTTGTAATGTTGGTCTGCAACACTGGGCGGGATGGCCGTCCCAACTGGCACAAGTTCGAACCACGTTGGCCCATTTATGGTGCCATAACATACACACACACACATATATGGTTGTGGTTATGTGATGGTGTGGGGTTGTTAATGGTTCGACACCTTTGGTTAGGCGGAAAATCTACTGGCAGGTGGCCTGCCCACCTTTACACACATATATATAATTACAATGGTTAGGGTGGTGGGGATGGCATCCTCTCACCCCTTTTTTTAATATTTTTTGTTTTTATAATGTAATTAGTTAAAAAAAATTGACCAGTTTTTGGGTTTTACTAGCAAAATTAATGCCGAGACAAATTCTCCCGTTTCGGCATCTGAAACCCATGTGCTAGAAAATTCCAAATTTTTGCCTCGTTAGTGACTGCCACTTGTCCTAGTTTGACCAAAACTTTGATAGTGAATATCTTGAGCATATGAACTCAAATTTCAGTGGCATTCGCATCGTTGGAATCAAAACGATGAGCACTACGACATAGTCGTGGTTTCACTTCAATCTGATGATTTTTATTTTTGAGGTATTTTGAGGCCACTTCTAAATTCTGAGCATTTCTCGAGCCACCTTGATCATTCCTCCCCACTAAAGATATTTTGGTCCTTGAAAAGCATGAACATAATCGATGTCTTATTAAAGCCACACTTTCAACATCTGCATCCCATGAAAACCTATGGTACATTCTTTACATACAAGATCAAGCATAACCGAAACAACCCCATACTTGCCAAGAGTTTATGATATGAAACCAGCTCACAAAAAGATAGAAAGAATAGATCAATGCCTTAGAAATAAGACTCTTTGAGGGGGAAACCTCCTTTACAGTACGCAAATGAACAATTCTTGGATAATACAAATGACGATACCTCCTTTCTATATATAGGAGTATAAGGGGTCATAATATAATCTAAGCTGACATAACAATAATAACGCAAGAACACAATAATAAAAATATGGGGACTACATGGGCACAACAATATAATAAGGGGGTTGTACTAATAACAATAAGGGGTTACACTAGTAATATCGGGACCTAACGTGCCCCTCTCCTTCAAAAAGTGTTGTCCTCAATGCTTGAGTAGTTCTTGATGCTTCTGTATAAAATTCTTGTCCTCCAATGTGGAATCTTGAGCAGGTAAGTTCTTCCACTAGATGAGATACTCTAGAATTGATCAATTTTATAGTTGTCAGGTTCTTGTTTTTGTGACTGCTCTAGGTTCCAATATGATTTTTCCTTCCTCGTTAAGTTCTGGCAATATTGTTTGAACTGGGATCTTCTGCAACTTTTGGATGAGTTGCCACACTTCTTCATCCTTCTTCCATTCATCCCTTTCTTCATTTATCCAATATGGTTGGATAACAGAAATACCAAAAAACAATGCTTCCACAACCTCATCCTTTCTTGAGAGTGCATATGCAACAACATTTTACTTCCCTTTGTTGTAGATGATTTCAAATTCATAACCCAACATATTTGTGACCCATTTTTTCTATTATTCTAAAGATAATCTTTGCTCTAAAAAGTATTCAAGAATATCATGATCCATTTTTAGCTTGAAGTGTCTTCCCATTAGGTAAGGTAGCCATTTCTTAAGTGCATGTAGTATTATCAACATTTCCTTCTCATAAATAGCTTTCTTGAGACATAGCCATAAAAATACCCATTCGCCTACATCAAAACTTCTTTCACTGCGATGTTGACTTGCCAATTGTTTCATTCGATTCTACAGCAAAGTGGCGTTATCCTTTAAAAGTTGGAGAACTTGTTGTTGATTCTCAATGTGATCTTTCACTGCTTGAATCTTTTTCTTCTTGATATGTTCTTCTATCTTGAGAGTTTGAGGAGTGGTAATTTCTTCCCATGCACTAAAATATATGGTCGAATTCATTTCTTGATGCTCAATGTGATCTTTCACTGAACATTTTTCTTCATGATATCTCCTTCTATCTTAATAGTTTGAGGAGTGGTAATTCCGGCCAATGCATTACAAGATATGGTTGTATTCATTTCTTCTTTCTTGATCTAAACTTTCACTTCTTGAACCTTTTTCTTCTTGATATGCCCTTCTATCTTGAGAGTTTGAGGAGTGGTAATTGTTGCCCATGATTTACAATATATGGTCCTATTCATTTCTTCTTTCTCTGGGGTTGTTTCCTGGTGTATATCCTCTTCTCTTGACATTTCTTGATCCTTTTCTTCCTCCTCTTCATAATCAATGTAAAATAATTTCTTCTCAGCACACTTATGACCTTTAATGTATTTGTTATCACAATTGTAATAAAGCCCTCTTGCTCTTTTTTCTTCCAATTGTTGTGGTTTCAACCTTGTAGGTTTTGGAAGGCTAGGAGAAACAACACTTCCATATTTATAGTTGTGAGGCGTAGACATACTTGTTGCCATAATTTTTCTTTCCACTTTTCTTTGCAACCTGAATGCATTCTCCAATGAATTAAGTTCCAAAATATGAACCTCATGTTGAATGTTATCCTTTAAAGTCCGTATGGAGACACCAACCATATGCTTCTCTGGAATATAATTTTCCCTTATATTCAACTTTTTAAAGTCCTTAATGTGCTCTACCATTGAACACTTTTGTTTCAGATTTATCAATTGACTAAAGAAGGTGTTTCTCTTTATATCCTCATAATGTGTTATCATTTCCTCCATGAAAATTGACCACGTAACAAGTGGTTTACGAGAACGAAGCCCTTTATACCATAAAAATTGATCTGGTTCTAAATATGAAGATGCAATACCTACCTTTTGTAATAGTTGCACTTCATGTAGATCAAAATATTGCTCCATCTATAGTATCCAATTTACTGGATCCTTTCCATCAAACTTCGTCATATTTCCTTTTCTTGATTTTAGGAGCTCGATCTTGAAACGACTGTAACTCTATAATTTCAGATCTCCAAGTTCTAAAATTGTGTCCTGTAGTAGCCCTTTTAGTGCTCTTTCTAACCCCACAAGTTTGATCAAGATTGGATTCTGCAAGGAAGAGTCATGTGAAATGTCTCACGATGACCTACTTATAGACTGGTTCAGTAGAGCACACATGCACGAAGTGCCACGTGCCACTATTTAAACCTTAGGACCTGAACCTGATTCACAAAAAACTAAAGTCCGTCCTCTTTCTGCAACTTCTTACAAAATTTCAATCTGATTCTCAGAGATAAAGTTATGACGATTTTCCCAAGGTCACCTGTTTAGGATGTGATTTGGGAGACTACAGAAACCCTAAATGTCTTGGGTTATATCTCCAAAAATATAGTGAAATGAGATCTGAAATTCGGGCCCAAGATTCACTGAAATTTCGGCTCAAATGAGTTTTAATTTCAGAGTCTGAGCCTTCATAGAAAAACATTTATCGCTAGAATTCCACAAGGACCTATTTGAGATGGAATTCTGGAGTTTTTCGAAACCCTAAATTCCTCAGATCATATCTTTGAAAATATAGTGAGAGAAGATCTGAAATTTTGACCGAGGTGCAGAACAATTTTGGATCAAATGGATTTGTTTTTTAGCTTCTAAAACTTTGTAGCAAAAAAGTTATAGTGAAAATTCCACAATGGCCTGTTTGGAGCAGTGAAACTCTAGAATCCAAAGCTCTGATACCAAATGTTATGAAACTAGCTCATAAAAAGATAGAAAAGATAGATCAACGCCTTAGAAATAAGCCTATTCGAGCTTTACATTATACAAATGAACAATTCTTGGATGATACAAATGAAAATACCTCCTTTCTATATATAGGAGTCTAAGGAGTCATAATATAATGAGGGCCGACATAACAATAATAATGTACGGGCACAATAATAACAATATGGAGACTACATGGGCACAACAATATAATAAGGGGGTTGGACTAATAACAATAAGGGGTTACACTAGTAGTATAGGGACCTAACAGTTTACAACACACACTCTATGGTCAATCTTACATTATAATAGAAACCAACAACCCAACTATCAATAAAAATCCAAAACATCATCATTGCTTTTAATAAGACATTAAAAAAACATCATCACTTTTACAATTGTATTGCAACACATGATTTACAAAGTGTAGCCATGACAATATACTATATCTAGTAAAAACATCTCTTACTCAACAAAGTGAAGGTGTCATCATCTTGGAACTGACTCGGTTGATGAACAACTTTTCCCACTTGTTTCTTCAGAGGTTCTTTTTGGCCATGGAGAAAATGACACGTGGCTATCTGGTGTCCAACCTCGTTACAGTGACTTCAATGATTCTTTCTCCTCCAAATTTTATGGATTGTCTTAGAACACTTATTCCTGGTGTGCCTTTGATAATTACCTTTGGAATCCTCACTATCATTGGAATGTGATGAAGTGATCTCATCATTTTTCATCGGTTGGTCACTCGCTATCTTGGATCATTCCCCAACCTCTTTTCTGACATATCCAAGTCCTATATAACGAGGCAATTCCTTCTCTTTGATGGGATTCACAATTCCCTGGCCATTAATGCTGAGGCCCTTTCCTTGATACCCCATTTTATTCAATAAATTTGATCCAATTTCTATAGTATGTTTCTCAAAAGTAGCGAAATCATCATCATAAAAAGTAAATGAAATTGAATAATCACTTTTTACCTTAGGCTTGTTATGCTACAAATTTTCCAAGGCCTCCTCCTTGGCTTCTAATTGATGTTGAAACCTTTGTTTCTCCCTCTCCTCTTCTTGTAGGAGTCTCCTTAGTTCAACAGTCTCAATTGGAATTCTGTTGTTGATTTCTTCGAGTTATTGGAGCCATGTCTCATTATGTGCGCTTCTCATTTTTCGCAGAACATTTGCTGAAATATTTGTCTCATCACCCAAATCAAAATCCAAGTCGATGAGTCCATCCTCTGCAATCCCAATAGTTGTAATATTCATTTCATCACCTAATTTTGATCTCGGGTCAATTGTTCTAACACTTACAAATCCCATATTTGTGATCTTCTCATCATCCTCTGATTCAGATTCCTGGTCTTGTTACACAGTTGCAACTGTCTTATGCTTCTCTTTTCTATCTTTCCTCTTAGGCCTCAATTCTGGATGCAGTTATCCTCATCATGCCATTTTTTCTCACAATGAGTACAAGAGGGCTGTGTCTCTCTTCAAGCAATTATCTTGCTCATGCTTCCCGATTATTTTAGGATGTATTGCCTTCACACTATCTTCATTAAGAGACTTAGGTTAAAATAATCACAATGAACGACATAAAGAACTATGTAAAGAGTCAATATATTTCATCAATGTCTTCGAAGTGTCTAGTGGAGCATTCAGTGCTAACACTTGTTTTCTAAACTCCTCTCTAAAATTCTAAATAGTTTTACCTTTATGTTGTTTCAAATGTTTTCATTCCATCATGGCTTTCTACCTGTAGCCCAATGGTTAAAAATGTCCTTTTATAGCAGAGATGAGCTCAGACCAAGATGAAAGAAGTTTATGACTATTCTTACCACCTTTTGGAAGTTTTCCTTCCCACCAGACGAGAGTAGTGCCACTAAATCGAAGGAATGTTAGTTGGATCTTGGCTTCATCCTCTCTTATTCATTTTATGCGACAATAAACTTCAACCTATCTGATCCAATTATCTAGCTTTTCTGGGTTAGATTCTCCACTAAACACATACAAATCAAACTTGAAATCCTACTTAAGAAAAGGATTTTTAGATGAATTCTTATGATGCTTGTTAGAATGACGAGAAGAGGAAGACAACGAAATTTCACTAGAGGATGGAGAGGGAGGAGGCTCTACTCCTCCACCTTCATTATTTGGTGACGTATGATCATCTGATTCTTTTTTATCAGGCATGATTGTCTTCTAATATTTTTCAAACAACTTGTCAACTTTCTCTTCCATGGTGAAGAATATCTTGTGATAATTTTTCTCTTCCTCCATTCAAGCTTCCTCACCTACCATGTTTCATTTTTGTGCTGCATGACCAAATTTGGGATCAAACAATTTGAGTTTTCCTTCTCCTTTTTGGCTCATGTTCCTAGTTAACATTCACTCACGAAGCTCACATCAATAAAACCTGCTCTGATACCAAACTTGATCCAGATCTTTTACTTCAAGGATGCATACAAAATTGCATATAAAAGGAGCATGTAACCAAGTAACATAAACACATGAAAATAAGTGTCAATCATAAAGAAACAATGATATCAAAGGCATAAAACGATTTGATTATGGAGTTCATCCAATGTGGGATACGTCTCCAGGCACTGCTCAAAGTTCAAAGGCCTCTTTCATTAAATGGAAGTAGAAATCAAATTACAATAAAATTATGTAAATGACCCTTATACCTCCATTTCCCAACATGGACTGAAAATGAAAAGTTTAGCTGCAGAAATTGAAATCACCATTGGATTCATGGCACAAAATCATGTCAAACAACTATAAACTTGGCCTATTTCTGACACCGTCAAAATCTAGACCCTCACGAATCTTGAAGAATTTTCCAAACATAATTTCATGGAGATGGGTGAAAATTCTTCTACTCAAATGAAAATAATGAGCACACCACTGTGCTCCTTGCGAAATTCTTTGAAAAATGGCTATAAAGTCGAAATCATTCTACCTCTACCAAAAATCAACCTCCGGGGGAATCCTTTAGATTCCCTAAGATTCTACAAAGATTCCTCACTGTTCGTTTCCTAAAATTCTACTACTCAGATGAGGAAATGGACCACACCATCACTTTCCATGCGAAATTCTTTCTTGTTTGAGTATAAACTTGGCATTATTTTGTAACTGTGAAAAATTTTCCTCCAGGAAATCTTTTAGATTCCTCAATATTCTACAAAAATGAATATTCCCTCCTCAAAAAATGTGCCCCACTTAGCCTGGGTTCCACTCTGAACCTGGTTCCACTCCACTCAACTCTTCCCCCATCAAATGACATTGTTTCATTTATATAGGGTTTTATAGGTAGATAAATCAATGAATGGGTCATTTGCGACTATGTGAATATTAACCGGTGGTTTTCGTGGGGTCAGGGGTTCAAATCCCTGCCCATCCGAACATTGTGTACTCGTTACAACTTTTAACATTTTCAGCGTGCGATTTGAGGTGGAGGTTAGTTGTTTGTTTTGACGGTATATTGTTTGGAGTTTAATTTTGGTTGGCGCATTGTGTAATGGTATTGGCACATTGTTTGTAATATTGGGTCATCGCATCGGGTATATGGGCCCTCCAACTAGCATAGATTCAAACCCCGCCATACCATTTACGGTGCCATAATGTCTGTGTGTGTGTATATATATTATGTGGTTATGCAATGGTGTGAGGTTGTTAACGATTCGGACCTGTTGGTTGGGTAGCGGCTCTACTGGTAGGTGGACCACCCACCTTTACACATATATATAATAACATCGGCTGGGGTGGTAGGGGTGGCACGGGCAGTCACCCACCGCCTCCTTTTTTATATTTTTTTAGAAACTTATTAATTAAAAAAAATTGACAGGTTTTTGGGGTTTACCAAATAAATTAACGAGGTAAAAAATTTGCTCGTTCCAGCAACAAAAATCCATGGATGGGGAAGTTCTAGATTGTTTCCTCATTAGTGACTACAACTTGGCCTAGTTTGACCAAAACTTTAATTGCGAATATATTGAGCATATCAACTTGGATTTAAGTGTCATTTACATCGTTAGAATTGGGAAGTTGAGCACTACGATTTGGTACTAGTTTCACTTTCATATGATTACTTTGATTTTTGAGCTATTCTGAAGCTACTTCTAAATTCTAAGAGTTTCTAGAACCACCTAGATCTATTTTGAAATGACCTACAATAACAATCACTAGAGGATTGTGATGTACTCTCAGCATCCTTCATTGTCTCAGACTTGTTGCCTGAAGATTCTCTTGTCTCTTCCTTTCTAACATAGCCCAATCCTGCATGTCGTGGTAATTCCACCACTTGGATGGGATTTACAATGCCTTACCCATTAGCTCCTAATCCCTTGCCTTCATATCCCATCTTATTCATTAATTTTGAATCAATTCTTGTAGTGTGCTTTTCAAAAGCACCCAAATCATCATCATCATGTGAAAATGAAATTGAAGGATTACCAACACTATTTACCTCAATTGTTGATTTTGAACGAGGTGATGATGGCTTCGCTAAGCCTTCATTGTACTTAAAGTTTTCCAAGGCCTCTTCCATGATTCATAATTGAAGCTACAATTTTTGCTTCTCCTCTTCTAGTTTTTGTAGAAGTCTCCTCAAATCAACATTCTCTGCTTAATGTCTTTGATTGATCTCTTCATTTTAATGATGGGAAGAAGATGAACAAGAATTGTAATTACTCGAAGATGGGGATGGAGCATCGTCCTCTTCTCTCTCTTTCGCATGTTCCTCTTTTGCCATTTTCTCCTCATAATCTGCATAAATTATATATACGAAGCTTGTCATCTTATAGAAGGCCTCATAGAGATCTCCGTGATCCCCCATTTTCTTTCTCGTTGCATGGTCAATCTCTAGTTAGCATTCACACTCAGAATTCACATAATGAATCACACTGCTATGATAC
The DNA here is from genome assembly GCA_031772625.1 of Pinus tabuliformis. Taxonomy (NCBI): domain Eukaryota; kingdom Viridiplantae; phylum Streptophyta; class Pinopsida; order Pinales; family Pinaceae; genus Pinus; species Pinus tabuliformis. The sequence goes on along the minus strand of CM062811.1, from coordinate 29,722,624 downwards.
CATACTTGATATGGATTCTCCCAACTACCATAATTAACCAAGATATTTTACTTCTATGATGTTAGCAGAATTGCATGTAGAAGATTATGAAAAGCCATGCCTGTGTACTTTAAAGAGAAGAAACATAAAGGAAGCCATTAAATCAAACAATACACACAAGTTGATAACAGTGTTTGCCCAGTCTGGGTTATATCTTGAGCCCGATGTTAAGAGTGGGGAGGCCACTTCATTAATTGCTACAAGATTATGATGAATACATGATGTGTTCTTTGTCAATACAAGGAAGAACTCCCTTAACTAGAGTGGCATGTATCTCCACGAAACATTCTCATATGAGAACACTCACTCATATAAGCTCTCCTTTAGCATGACAAAATATCAAATTCTCACATGAAGTGGCATACAAGGATCCTCAAACAAAATGGCAAACAAGGATCTCAACAACAAATCATCATCTCAACAAAAATTAAAACAGGGCATGGCATTAATCCATCTTATACATATACTTCTAGTGATGGTTTGAAAATGCATACCTTAGCTGAAGAAAAATAAAACATGGTTGAATTCCTGGTGAAAAGTCATGAAATCTCACTGGAAACTTGACCCCCTTCTGACTCGGTCAAATTTGCGCTCCCCAAGAATCTCAAAGATTGCTCAAAGATTATCTTATATGGGTTAACTGAAATTTAGTTGCTCAAATGAAGAAACTAATCACATAATCATGTTCTTTGTGAAAAAATGAGAAAAATGAGTATAACGTTGGTCTAATTCTGAAACTGTCAATTTTGGGTGTCATGGAATCTAAAATATTCCTTGCAGATTCTTGCGTCAAGGTTCCACCTTCATGGTTCCACTGTTCAATGTCTCTCTCTAGAAAAACTACTACTTAGATCAGAAAATCATCTACACCATCAGATTCTTGGTGGAAAACCGATTCAAATGAGTATAAACTAAACATGATTTCAACACCTTAAAAAATCGGCCCCAAGGAATCTAAAAGATTCCTCACATATTCCCTATATTAGAGTTCCACCTTTGGTTCATGGTTCCATGAGCATTGTGTTCTAAGACATCTGTTCGTGGTTCCTCCAACCACATTCTAAGATATGTCTCTCATCTCTATTATTCATTGGTTAAATGGAAAATTATAAGTGTTTAAATAAACTTCATGCGGTAGACAAAGTAAGGAACGGGTGTTTCCCTGATGACAACCATGTGCTATATTATGTTTTTTGTCAGCGGTGGCTTGGGGTCAAATCCCCAGGACTTTAATTTTACATCACATACAAACCAAACTTTCCCATTTATACCACTATGTTCATAACTGTTAAATCCACCATTTATATTTATTAATATTTGTTACATATATAACCAACCCCTTTAGCTATTCATCGTCATTATAATGGTTATTTATATGTTGTTACATGGTTTTCTATTAAACCATATATGATAGGTCCGTATAATACTAGTGACTACCCCATTACTATTGTACTTGTATTCCTTATTAATATTGTTGTGCCCCTATTGTCCCCGTATTTTTATTATTGTGCCCCATAGAATCCCTCTATTGTTATTTTTGTGGCTTTATATTATTATTGTTAAGTCGGCTGGGTTATATTGTGACTCCTTAGACTCCTAAATATAGAAAGGAGATTTTTCATTTGAATCATCCAAGAATTGTTCATTTATGTAATGTAAAGGAGGTTTCCCCCTCGAAGAGGCTGAATTATAAGGCGTTGATCTATATTTTCTATCTTTTCTTGAGTTGGTTTCATAACATTTGGTATCAGAGCTTTGGATTCTAGGGTTTCGCTGCTCCAAACAGGTCATTGTGGCATTTTCACTATAACATTTTTTCTTCGACGTTTCAGAAGCTACAAAAAAAACTAGTTTGAGAAGAAATTGCGCTAAATATCGGTTCCGAATTTCAGAGCTTTTCGTGCTATATTTGCGGAGATATGATCTGAGGAAGTTGGTCTTTTTGCAAACTCCTGAATTACATTCCAAACAGGTGACCTGGGCAAAATTGTCATAACTTTCTTTCTATGCATTGGATTGAAATTGTGTAAGAAGGTACAGAAGGAGGATGGACTGTAGTTTCTTGTATATATTTTTAGAGCCAATAGTCGAAACAGTGACTCGTGGCATGTCGTACAAGTTCTCTCTACTGAACTAGTCTATAATCAGGTCAATGTGGGCGATTGTGCATAACACTTTCTTGGAGAATTCAATTTGGATTAGACTGGTGGCATTGGAAAGAGGATGCAGAGGGCTACTACAAGTTACAATTTCAGAACTTGATGATCCGAAATTACAGAGATACATCAGATTCAATATCAGGCTCCTACAAAGTGAAAAAAGGTGTGTAGTTTTTTTTAAATTTTTGCATAAGCTTGGTTTGAAAAATTAGTTGATGGAATTCAAAGGGAATATTAAAGCATTATTATCAGTAATTTATGCCCCAGGGAAAGAAAATGCAAACACCTAGTAGGCAACCTGAAAGCTCTAGCATGACTCATGAAGAAGAGGAAGAAATGCAACATGATATATCAAAATTACGAGACCAAGTGCAACAAGTGTCACTTGCACAAAATGGAACAGAATCTAAGATGGATGGTTTAAAGAAAGATGTAGAAGCTAAGATGGATGGTTTAAAGAAAGGCGTAGAAGCTAAGATGGATTGTTTAAAGAAAGACATAGAAGCTAAGATGAATGACGTGGAAGCTAAGATGAAAATTTTGAAGATAGATTTGAAGACAGACATGGAAGAATTGAAGATAAATATGAATAAATTTCCATAAGAAATGGTCACTAATGGTGAAAGGGTAGTAAAGGAAATGCATGATGAGAACAAAAGAAATGTTAATCATGATTCCATAGACTCTAATGTTGGATCGAAGACCCACCATATTCCAAAAATCGATATGAGGAAGTTTGTTGGCAAGGATCCCGCAACATGTATCCTGCATCCTTTTTTAGGCAATTTTGTGCTAGCAACCCCAAATTTTGAGCCAGAATTTTAGGGCCAAGACTCAACCCTCTGCTCAAAACTTCATGAAACGTCTAGAAATGAAAAATAACATTGAGAAAAGGCTACTAATGCAAAAAAATGAGCAAGGACTTGACCTAACCCCTACCAGCCATGACAGGAATTTTGTCAAACATATCATAACCATGTAATGTAGAGGTCATAAATACACATTTGAACATAGGGGTCTCATACTTATCTAATATTCGTAAATAAGTTTTGATGCCTTATGACAATAGTTGCATTATCATCTATTAGGTCATACATTCATTAACATTTCATTTAGTAACGAAAACATGATGACAACCATAACTCAAGTTTCTCATTAAAAACATGCTTATAATGAGCATATAACCAACAAAATAACAATGATAGAACAACCATTAAAGCCACATAATAAAAAGTACACTTACACATATAACACAATAGGAAAATATCTCTTATTAACATATGATAAAGCCAACTAGGTCAGGGACTTCCACGTACCACCTAACCATAGATTAGGCTAAACCAAATCTTTCTTTCAACCAATCATTCCCATGCCATATTCCAAACATGAATGTGGTACTCACAAAAAAATCGATCAGGGATTCCTCATGATTTACCGGATATCCCACTACTACCAGTTAAGGATTCCAATGCTCGAAACCCTCATCTATATGACAGGTCTTTACTGCAATCCTGCTAATGGATTCCTAGGCCCAAACAAGAAATATACATTACCAATATTTACCGAAATCCCACCATATACTGGTCTAGGGATCACTAGGCCTATACAAGCATGGATGCCTTCGGATCTCTCCACCTAAATCGTGAGGAATTTGTATGTGTCCACCCTCTAGGCTTTACGTATATCTTGTCATTTATTAGTTGAGGATTCCTATCCCTAATGAGGGTATATCGAATCGTAGTTTACCGCAATACCACCTTTACTAGTCTGGGCATTCCCAAGATTTCTGATTTCTCTAAGACCAACCCACTCATTTTATAAACCATCCAGCAATCCAGCTCAACCAATTAATATAAATCCATCACAACATGGCTATCTAGAAATAACAAGGTAATCTTGAAAACTAGTGTCATGCTTGGAAAAACCCATTCCAATGACAATAAGAGAACCAAAAAAATACATCCATAGACCGTGGATGCCAAAAATAGCAAGGAAATCATACATGAAGCTTGATACCTACAAGTAATCCCATTATAATCATTGATCCAACTCTTCCTTACTTGATCTTTGCTTCCCTTTGCTTTCTTGTCCTTCATTTTCCTTCCTTCCTCCAATTCTAGAGTGATCCAAGAATACTCGTGTGCAAGAGTATGAGAGTAGAGATAATATAGAGAGAGCTCCAAAACTGAACTGACAAAAGGTTGTGACCTAATCCTCAAAATCCTTTTTATTAATGAGTCCTCTATTTTCTTCAATTTCCATTATTTTTGCTTCATTTTCCTCCTCACATGCAACTTGTGACCTTTCACCTTCCTTTTCTCATATTTCTATTATTTTCATAAATAAAATTCTAATTAATGCCACTTTTCCTTTCCAAAGCCTTTTCCATTTCCTTTACCAATTTCCTTAGCCATAATAAACCAAATAAACACCCACACTAGGATTTTTTTCCAAACATTTAGCTTGGAATATGCGTCCCATGACCTTGGTTATTATTTTTCCTTTATTAACTTTGTTACATGGATTTTTAACCAGGAGTTGTTACACAACCCTCCCCCTCAGGGGGACACCATCCTCATTGTTCGATGACACCTACAACCAATAATAATGCTGAAAACCAAAAAATGTTTCCCATGGAGATTTATAATCTAGCTCAATGCAGTAGTTACAATGATCAAACCAATGAAAATAAAACCAACATTACGAACATGAAAAACATAATGAAATGATAGCCATACCGCTTATTGGAGCTTTATAACATAACTCATGGTGTTATTTACATTCATATACATGTATACATATACCAAAACTTCTTTTCCTAAACCAACAATCAAGGAAGGATACATAGCCCGCATCTAATCAATCGTCTCCCATGTAGCTTCATCGAGTCCAAAGTGCTTCCACTACACTTTAAATTGCTTGATTACTCAGTTCCGGAGCATGAACATCTTTCTCTACAAAATACACTGAGGTTTCAGCTAGAGTTCGCCTTCTGGCTCCACCTACAATACTGACTAATGAATAACATGATCAACATACTTTAAATATCTGTTAAGTAATGAAACATGGAAAACATCATGGAATTTCATTGTTGGTGCTAGTGCAAATCTATGGGCCATTGGTCCAATCCTCTCAAGGATCTTGAAAGGCCCATAATACCGAGGTGTCAAATTCGTACATGACCCAATCCTTAAGGAGCTCTTCTTGGGCTTAATGCATAAGTACACATGTTCCCCAACCTTAAATTGCTTAAAAAACTCATGCTAATCTGCATAACCCTTATGGTTTTACCATGGTACCTTTATATTCCTTTGCATAACTTGCATTTCCAATTACATCTCTTCTAATATGTCCAATCCTATCAATACATTGTTAGGTGGATCACTCCAACTAATAAGAGTATTAAAACACTGCCCATAAAGTGCCTCAAATGGACTCATCCTTGGTGACTCATGATACCCATTTTTGTAAGAAAAATGAACCAATGGTATATACTATTCCCACTTCCAGTATATCCTCTAATATCCTGTTGACCATCTTTCTCTTTCCATTTGTCTGCGGATGATTAGTTGTGTTGAAGGTCAAATTTGTACCCAAACCTACAAATAACTCTTTCCAGAACCTATAAGGTAACTTAGCATCCCAGTATGGTACAATATTCTTTGGTACACCATGCAACCACACTGTATCTCTGATGAATACCTATGTCACGTCACTAGTTGAATAAGTAGATTTATCCATAATGAAGTGGTGTATCGTTGTCAACCTGTCCACCACAACCATGATGGAATCATGTTGTTTATATGTCCTCGAAAATCTTGTAATGAAATGCATGGAAATGACCTCCCATTTCCACTTTGGAATCAAAATCAGTTGTAGTAATCTACTTGGATGCTTACGATCTACTTTTACCTATTGAAAATCCAATCATCTAGCCACAAACTTTATCACTTCCTTCTTCAGATTCGAACAATAATAGAACTTCTTCACTGTTGTTAATGTCTTCTAATATCTCGAATTACCTGAATATGATTTAGCATGAAATTACCTCACGATAAGCTTCTTGAGCTTACTGTTGTTTGACATAGATATCCTGTCCCTAAATTTGACCAAACCATCTACTATAAGACAATAGTCCACATCCTGATCAACTATACCCTGGTGTAACCTGTGCCTAAGCTCCATATAAATGTCATCTTGTTGCCTTGCCTGCACGGTTTGATCTTGTAAATACATCCCATATGAACTCACAGTTGTTATGTGCTTCACCTACACTCTTCTTCTAAGACCATCTGTAACCGTGTTTTATTTTCCCTTAATGTACCTAATCTCAAATTAAAATTCATTGATCTTCCCCAACCATCTAGCTTTCCTAACATTTAGATTTTCTTGATCAAATAAATATCTCAATCCACTATGATCACTCATCAAGATGAATCACCCACAAAGATGATAGTTTCTGATCTGAAATCGATCATAAACTAAAACTGAAGTAGAATGGACTAATTGCCAATAGTGAATTGATTGTTAACCTTAAGTGATGACTGTGGAAGACTAAAGGAAAGAAATTGATTTAAGACTTAATAAATAATTTAAAAAACATAATTAAGCATGAATTTGTAGCCAAAATAGAGATAGTAGACAACAAACATTGATTACGTAGTTCGTCCCTGATGGACTATGTCTCTGGGTTTGCTTTCCAGATGGGCATATGCTTTATTATGATTGATCAAAAGAGGTATTTTACATAAAAAAACACTAGACTTAATGTGCATGTAGGTAGCTCTAGTCTCTGTCGTTAGAAATTTCTCTCTCTTAACTTTCCAATGCTTGTCTTGGTTCCCAATTCTACCTCCGAACATCCAAGATACATTGAAATGAACAACTTCCTCTGTCACTTAGTATCTACATACAAGTCTCAAAATTACTCTGTCCCTTCACCATGAACAAAAGGTTGAATTTATAGTGAGTTAGGCTCATTTGAGGCCCCTTAGGCTCAGATAGGCATGAATGCTAGTCTATTAAAGTTTTAGTGGCTCGGTGGCTCGGTCTTGTCACATTGTAAAACCTAGGGTGAGAGGTTACATGGTGGTTTATTAATAAACACATTACAACCATCAAAAACCCAAAATAGGCTTAGGATAACTCTGGCAGTCAACTAACAATGTGCAATAGCTAACTGTGACCATGTGTTTACTTCGGTCTTATCATAGACGGACACCTTGTAGGTTGGATCCAGCGGTTTCGGAACTATATGTTCACTCCACCATGTGACAGCTTCCAAAACGCGACAGTTATAGTCTTCCGATGGTCGTCTCTCAAATTGCATGGTGATACCAATGGTTTATCTTTATCCATGTGACAATTGCCTCCTAACTTCGGTAATTCTGCTTCAGTTAGCACTGGCAGTTAGTAAAAACTACGGCAATTACCCTTTTGCATTCACATGCGCCTATATCCATTGTGGTCTCCAAACCCGCGCAGTTCTGGTCTCACACTTCGCGCTTATCCCGCTTGCTCACATGCCTAACCGTTCCATTGCGGTCTAGTATCCATGGTTAGGGACTGTGTGTTTGTATTTGTATTTGATTACAAAGTCTAATAGAGTTATGTAGATATGTTTTTCTCTATATTTTTTCCCCATGTGATACATTTAGCCAGCTAGGTTAGGTCTTTACACCATATTTTCGCCATAGGATTTTACCTTGTGCTAGGATCTTAGGATTAGATCTTTACCAGAGGATCAAGACCTTAGTGTTAGGACTTAACACTTTACATTCAATTTCAACCTAGCCATAAAACACCATGAAGACTTAACCACCATGAAGAACTGAAGACAATACTGGCAAAGTTGATGAAGCTGAAGAATTGAACTTCTCTTGTCAAGCTGAACTGATATAAGATCCTCCTAGATCAATCCTCTCCTCCTGAAAGCTTTTGGACCACAAAAGTTTGATTTAAGCAGATATCAGGTGAGGGTATAGTTCCTTCAATCTTCCAACCTGCATCCACCTTGCTTTGCTTAGATTCATGCCGTTGAGTCCCACTCGAAGATATTCAACATCTCCACGCCTTGAAGATCGAATCTTCCTACACAAGATGGTATCTTCCTGCAACTCATTCGTATACTCAGGTTCCAAATCATCAATGGTTGGAATATGTGTATCTTCATCAAGATCCATGATCATCAGAGGTTCATACAACTTCAGATTTTCCACATTTACAACTGAGTAAATATGCATGTAAGGAGGTAAATTTAATCGAAATGCATTATTTCCAATCTTTTCCAGAAGCTTGAAAGGGCCATACTTGATAGGTTTTAGTTTCTTACCTTCTTCTTTCAACCTATCTTTACTAATATACAACCATACCTGATCACCGGCCTAAAAATGATGATTGACTCGATGCTTTTCATGGTGCATTTTTTACTTGGCCTGACTCTTTTCTCACTAATCCTGCACTACTTCATGTATCTGATGTATCCATTGAATGAACTTAACTACTTTGTTTACATCATCATGTTCACCCACTTTATCCTCCTCACCGAACATTAAATCCATCGGTGACTTTGGTAGATACCCAAAACATGCTTCGAATGGTGATTGATTAGTTGAAGAATGTAAGGCTCAATTGTAAGCATGTTGCACATAAGGTAAAGATTCTTCCCACAATTTAGGATGTTTACTGAAGTAACCTCAGAGAATATGTATGACTATTCCATTCACCACTTTTATCTATTCGTTGGTATGTGGATGAAAATATGTGCTCTTCTTCAGCTTTGTGTCCATGAGTCCCCACAAAGTGGACTAAAGCTCTCCTATAAAATGAGTGTATCGATAAAAAATAACGGAAGTAGGTAACCCAAAATTAACCCATACCTGTTCGAAGAACATCTTTGCAATTTGTTCAATAGTCACTTGCTTTTTGCATGGAACAAGAATGCACATCTTGTTGAATTTCTCAACCACAACATACATGCAATCATGCGCTCTCCTAGACATAGGAAGTCGTCCAACAAAATCCATGGAAATTGTGTCCCATGGTCATGAAGGAACTGGAAGTGGCATGTACAAACTGATATTTTGATTGCTTGACTTGTTGGTTGAATACATCACACATCCTTTAATGTAATTAACAAATATTTCATACATGTGAGGCCAGTAACAATACCTTTCAATTTGTGCCATTTTTTCTTACTCCAAAATGTCCTAAAATGCACGAAGAATGTGCTTCCCAAATGGCATGTGCTCTTTTTTTCTGTGGTATGCAAAACTTAACCAAATGATAAAACAACCCATCATGAATATGATAATTGACTTCTTCCACCTGAGCACCATGAGTTAGTGATTCATAAATAACTTTGACATCAACATCTGTATTATATTGTTCTATATAAATTTCATGTTTTAAAGAACTATTCTACAGTATTATTGAAGCATTCAAAGATGGTCTAGACAACATATCTTGTTTGTGACACCTTTTTTGTACTTAATTACTAAGTGAGATTGCTGAAGAAATACCATTCATCTGTAATGACAATATTGTTGCAACTTAGTTTGAGACTTAAGGTATTGAAGTGACTGATGATCTATGTGAATCACTGTTTCCTTACCCATTAAATAATGTTTCCATTTCTTAACACTTTTAACCAAATCAAACAGTTCTTTATCATATGTCAGATAATTCATTATCGCCTTAGAAAAAGTTTCAAAATTAATACAAATTGGTTTCCCTTTTTGAAGTAAGACTGCACCCATTGCATAACCACTAGCATCTGTTTCAATTTCGAAAGGTTTTTGAATATTAGGTAAATATAAGATTGGTGTTGTGACAATTTTCTGCATAAGTGTATCAAAAGAGTTTTGTTGTTCTCCTCCCCACTAAAAGGGAACTTTAGAACCTATTAGAGCATGTAACGGTGATGCAATCAAAGAAAAATGAGCAATAAATTTCCTCCAATATTGAATTGCACCTATAAAACTTCTAACTTCAGTCGCATTCTATGGTCTTGGCTAGTTAACAATCACATCGATTTTAGTTGGATCTATGTTTAAACTTCCACCTCCAACTATGTAACCAAGATAATTCAGTGAAGTTTTCCCAAAATCATATTTGGAAATTTTAAGTTACAATTTTTCCCTATGCAACACTTTGAAAACCTGCTTAACATGCCTAACATTCTCTCCCATACTAGAACTGAAAATTAGAATATCATCGAAGTAGATTAAGACAAATTTATCAATGTGTGGGCAAAATACATAATTCATAACCTGCATGAAATTTTTTGGCACATTACACAAACCAAAAGGCATTACTCACCATTCAAATAGTCCCCACCTAGTTTTGAATGCATTTTTCGAGATGTCATTTTCTGTTATGTGAATTTGATGATACCCACTTCTAAAATCTAACTTAGTGAAATAAACAACATTTTTCAGTTGATCAGGTAAATCATCTGTCCTGGGATGAGGATACCTATGTTTTATTTTGATTCTGTTTAAGGCCCTAAAGTCGACACACATTCTCCATGTCCTATCTATCTTAGGAACCAAAATTATGGGTGAGCCACATGGAGATGAACTTAGTCAAATAAAAACTTTTTCAATCAATTCCTGGATTTGTTTTTTTATTTCTTCGTTCTCTATAACTGACATGCGATATATTCTGATATTAGGAAGAGGGTAATCAGACATCAATTGTATCTCGTGTTGTATCTCTCGCTTAGGAGGAAGATGTTTTGGTTCTTTAAATAGACTTCGAAAATATTCTACCACTTTAATGAAACTTTCTTTAAACTGAGACTCACAACCTGAAAAGGCACCCTGTAGATCTTATGTTATTCTTTTACAACCATGAGTACATATTTCTTACTTGAACTAATCAATCGCTTCATCTAATTAACTGAAACTAACTCCAAGTGTCATTTGAGTTTATGTGCCCTAACAATATATTCAATCCCATCTTTCTTAAGGTGATATTTATGCTCTTTCCTATGAAACACTTCATCACGATCATATAGATAAGAACTTCCTAGCACTACTCCACATATGTCTGCTAGAATCACATCTAAATCCACTTCATCAATGTAATTAGTTGTGATGGAAAATTTTAACCGAAGTTGCTTTGTGACATTAATCTAAGTTTCTTTATTTAGCCAACCTAGTGGGTATGGTCTTGGATGATTCTGTGTCTCCAAACCCAATTTCTTAACTAAATCATCAGATATTAAATTTTCCTGTGATCCACTGTCAAATAATGTATCTATTTTCTTGTGCTTACAAGTTATCCTTATATGAAATAATTCAACCCTTTTATCCTCATTTAGATGATTTATGTTTGAAGAAGGTGCAGAAGTACAAGAACTTGGACCAGTGTCAGAAGTTTTAGTTGTCAAAACCATGGTGGTTATTTTACCTTCATCCCTTGAGTCGAAGCCCAAATCTTGTTGGATTGCTGCATTAGCCTTCTTTTCACCTTTCTTCTTCTGGAACTTCTTTGATTTGAGTTCTAGGTGAAGTTTCCAACATTTTGACTCATCATGTCCAATCCTCTAGCAATGAGGACAAGTAGCTCTTTCACTTTCCTTCTGAGTGGTCGCTAATCTCTTTCCCTTAAAATTTCCCTTCCTTTTGCTATCTTTGAAATCATTGATTTCCAACTTTCTAGATGGTTTGTGGGAAAAATTGAATAGTCTGCCACTTGATTCAATATGTATGACTTGAAAATACACTTCATCAAATTCATCAAGATTAAACATCAGTAATATATGTTGTAAATATGAATGTAAACTAGAAATGCACTTTAATAAAGTTTCACGTGTATCCAATCAAATACCAAGTGCCAAATCTTTCTTCCTGAGCTCCTGAGTAAACTCCTAAACATTCTGCCCCTTACCTTGCCTCAAATGCTACCAATCAATAACACCTTGCTACATGTGTCCTAAAGGATATAATTGTTTCCTGGGAGCTTCTAAAAACTTATATCATCAAGAGATGACTTTACCTTTCTGCTTTACATCTATTTGAGATTTACTTTCCCACCAGATTAAATTTGTTAGCCCCATTCTAAGTGTAGCTAAATGAATTTTCGTTTTATCATCAGAAATGTTCTAAATACGACAACACACTTCTAACTTCTTAATTGAGTTATCTAACTTTTAAGGATTCATTTCGCTATCATAAATAGGTAGCTCAGATTTTACATCAACTTTCAAAAGAGATGTTTTCTTAGGTTTCTTTTTGTTTCAAAATCTGAGCTGGAAGAAGAAGAAGATGATGATGATGATGGAGGAGAAGGAGGTTTATCAACCTTTGTCATTTCCCTTGTCCTTCTTCGACGTCTTTGAAGAAGAAGCTGCATCTCTCACCTTCTTATCTTTTTAGATTTCTCCCAACATTTGTTGCATGCTCAAAAACACATTCTAAAATTGTTCCCCACTCATCTTCTCTTTTGGAGTTTCACATGCATCAGATCCTGTCATTGTCGATTTATGAGCGAATTTTCACTTTCCAATCTTTGGATCAAACTCCTCAAGTATTCCTTCTACACGTTGTGACTAAGACCTAGTTAACATTCACTGACAAAAATTATAGAAAATACAACCTACTCTGGTACCAAGTTATATGATCTGAAATCGAACATAAACTAAAACTGAAGTAGAATGGATTAATTGCCAACAGTGAATTAATCGTTAACCTTAAGTGTTGAATGTGGAAGACTGAAGGAAAGAAGTTGATTTAAGACTAAATCAATAACTTAAGAAACATAATTTATCATAAATTTACGGAAAAAACAGAGATAGAAGAAAATAAACATTGATTACAGAGTTCTTCCCTCATGGACTACGTCTCCGGATCTGCTTTATTAGGATTGATCGAAAGAGGTCTTTTACACAAAAAAAACTTGACTGAATATGCACACAAGCACTTCTTATCCTTTTCAACTGAAATCTCTCTCTCCTAGCTTTCCAATGCATGTCTCAGTTCCCAATTCCACTTCCGGACGGCCAAGATACATTGAAAACAACAACTGCCTCTCTGGCTAAGCATCTGCATACAAGTCTCAAAATTACTCTCCCCCTTCGCCATGAACAAAAGGTGGAATTTATAGTGAAGTAGGTTCATTCAAGGCCCCTCGAGCTCAAAGAGGCATGAATGATGTTGCATTAGAGGTTTAGTGGCTCGTTCTTGTCACATTGTGACACCTAGTGTGAGAGGTTACATGGGGATTTATTAATAAACACATTACAACCATCGAAAACCCAAAATAGACTTAGGATAACTATGGAGGTCAACTAACATCGTGCAATAGCTAACTGCGACCATGTGTCTGCTACGGTATTACCATAGGTGGAAACCTTATAGGTTGGATCCAGCAGTTTCAGAACTGTATGCTGACTCCACTAAGTGATAGCTTCCAAAACCTGACGGTTATGGTCTTCAGGTGGTCGTCTCTCAAACTGCATGGTGATACCGATGATTTATCCTTATCCATGTGAAAACTATCTCCTAACTGCGGCGGTTCCACTACGGTTAGCACTGGCAGTCGACCAAATATATGATGGTTACCCCTTCACGTTGACATGTGCCTGTCTCCATTGTGTTCTCCAAACCTGCATGGTTTTGGTCTCACACTTTGTGTCTTATCCCACCTACTCACATGCCTGATAGTTCCACTGCAGTCTAGTCTCCGTGGTTAGGGACTGTGTGTTTGTATTTTCATTTGATTACAAAGTCTGATAGAGTTATGTAGCATATGTTTTGTTTTATAGTTTTTGCACCATGTGCTAGGTCTAGCCACTTAGGTTTATGACTTAGGTTAGGTCTTTACAACTTATTTTCACCATAATTTTTTACCTTGCTATAGGGCCTTAGGATTAGATTCTTTAGAATAGGATCAAGACCTAAGTGTTATGAGTTAACACTTTACATTAAATTTCAACCTCACCATAAAACACCATGAAGACTTAACCACCATCAAGAACTGAAGGCAATAATGGGAAAATTGATGAAGCTGAAGAATTGAACTTCTCTTGTCGAACTAAACTGATATAAGATCCTCCTGGATCACTCAACATCTTGAAAGCATGCATGATCACTGCCAACCTAAGATCATGTGTCACATAGTTATGTTCATGCTCATTCAATTTCCTTGATTCACAACACACCACCTTTCCCTCTTGCATCATGAATCTACCAAGTCTTCTTTTGCAAGAATCTATACACACAAAAATCTCTTCATCTAAATTTGTAATCTTTAGAAATGGAGATTTTTTCAACAACTGTTTCAACTGCTCAAAATTGGACCAAGGTGATACACTTAGTCTGAGGTATCCCTTATTAAGAATTTCCTTCAACTGCAACTTCAATTCCACTAACTCTAGTGTGTTCATCCTGTACAATGCCTTTGATGTTGGTGGTGGCCCTGGTACAAAGTCAATGAAAACGTCCACTTCCTTGTGAGGTGACAACTCTGAAATCTCTACTAGAAATACTTCTTCAAACTGTTGTAAAACCGAGTACCTGTTCAATAACTTTGCATCCTCAACATCCTTACCTTTATCACTAGAAATATGCAATGCAAATAACACACACTTTTCCTGTGACTACGTTTTTCCTACATAGTTGTAACCATTCTAGCTGATATGGCTTTCTTCTTACCCTGCAATATTCTCTATTCCCCATTTTGATTGAATCACTCAATAGCCTTGTCATAACAATCCACCTTAGTCCTATGAAGATAAAAGAAATCCATACCCATAAGCATAGTTTACGATCGAAATGGAAGTGCATTCAAATTTATTAATGTAGGCCTACCATTCAATTCAGATTCACAAGCTCTTCCCCAACGATGAATTCTTTTCTTTGTACCTCTAGTCCACTACACTAACCAAGATTCTTCATGCACTTCTTTATTCAACCCACACTAATCCACCAGGTCAGGATTAACATAACTATAATTAGATCGAGGGTCAATCAAAATAGAAACAACGTGATCAAAAATATTACCATCCATATTGATAATAGATGCCTGATGATATTCTTTCTTGTTATCCAATGCTTCCTAGATCTTTGGAATGTTATGCCTAACATCCCCAACTATATTGGCTTCTTGTGCACTATAGATCTGAGGCCTACAACCCTGATTCTATGAACAATCCTTCTTAGATGCTCCTTGCCATTTATACAACACTGCAATTGTCCCTTACCATCACCTCAATTTTGTTGTTATCCAGGCTGTGGTCCATTAAGCTTCTTATAAGGCACCACATTCTCTTTCTCACCTGCATCTTGAGGTCTTGTTCTTTTCTACTACCATTTACCTCTAGCCTTGTCTTTCTCTTTCCAACCTTCCTGGGTTTTAGTATTACGCTTTGACTACTCATAGCAATGTTTCAAATTCCCAATGAATTCCTCAAGTGAATGAGGCTCATCATACTCAATTCAATATTTAAATGCTAAATCCACTGAAAAATATCTAAACTTTGTATTTTTCATCCTTAAGATATGGTACATACTTCAACAAATCCATGAAATTGGTAATATACTCCTCATGTTTGATCAATCACATATTTAGGTCATATGACTCCTTGGAATTATTGTCATAGTACCTATCTAAAAGATATTTCTTCTTGAAAAGTGTCTTGAATTAAAGCCAACTCAACTCTTCTATATCGATGTCTCTAACCTGCTTCACATCCTTCCACCAAATGTCTTCTTTCCCTTTAAGGCTGAAGATATTTATTCTAGCCTTCATATTCTCTATTAATCATGCATCTCAAAGAACTTCTTCATCTCGAGTAACCCTGCCTTCACACCTTGTGGCTGCTTCAAATATCCATGCCTAGCTTAGATTTTTTTTGAACTCATATGGAAAATATCCCCTACCATTCCTCCTATAAGGATGATAATAATGATGACCATAATACCTGTCAGAACCAGAACTAGAATATAACTTGTGCCCATCACCTCTTCTATCTAGCATATCCAAGAACCTACCATCTTTGATCATTTCATTTATATATGACTTGTGTCCACTATGAGACCTAATCCCATATTCCCTATTAGTTTTATCTTCCTGCCCATGACTGATCCTAAGCGGTCTCTATCTTTACAAATCTAACAAACTCTAAAGGATGACTACATTAACCAATGCTTGTTTCTCATGTGGATGAATGATTATGTCATTATCTATTTTGCATCTTGTTATTTCCTCCCTCAAACCTCTCAATGTATCCGCTAGGTCAGGAGATTTCCCATCACCATGTTACTCATTTAATCTAAAGGGAGAATCTCATAAACTTTAGTCTACCATCTTGCTAGTCATACTTGATCTTCTTCGTGCAACTATACCATGTTATTTGAACCAAAACATAAACATAATCAACATACCTTGGTATATTTCATGGGAAGATATCTCATCCCTAAGATCAACCACATTAGCACAATACACATATAATTTTAGTCATCATAATATATCAAACTCATCTCAACCATTATCCAGCTACCCTGGATGACTTACTACTACATACCATGACCTTATGCACAAAAACAATAACCATGAAAATGCATGCATAACAACATGTAGACACTAACATCCATAAAAAATGTATAACCAACATCCACTCATGATTACCACATTCCAACAACAACTCCATCAATTTCCACATGACGACACAATTGTAACAATGACGACCACCATGCATCCACAACCAACACATAGACCACAAGCATAATGAACACATAGGAAACTAACATGTATGCATGAAAACACATTCCGCCCATCTAATCCAATGGGTGAAACATGTTCTCATACCACTCTATTGTATCAGGTAACACCCACAAAGCATATAAAATAGACACCCCCCAAAGAGAATGCAACTCACTCTGATACGACTCTATACCACCCTCCTCCCACACTTACCCAAGCTAACTAGTGGACCAGGGTAAACTTGTGTCTAAGCATTACAATGATATGATTTGACCTCCTAAATCACCTTAAGGAAGTGGAATCGATGGACCAATGCTTTACAGACCTCCCTCACATGCTATAGGACCCCCAGAAGCTAATCAACCACTACAGGTGCCCAACCCTTGAGTTAGCATAGATTCTCACTAAACTAGACCCCAAGTCGCTTCCATGAAAAGCCCTCCAAGTGAATGTAACCATCCAGTTTCTCCCACTATAAGGAATCTATGCGGCCACAACCTTTTTCAGGCAGTTCTATGCCAGTGACCTCGAATTCTAACCCACTTTTTTTGGGCTAGGACTCATGCCTCTTCCCAGAACTTCATGAAACTTCCAAAATCATAAATAACATTAAAACAAGGCTACTAGTGTAAAAAAATGAACATGGAATTGATTTGACTCCTACAATCCATGCTTGGAAATTTCATCAAACATATAATAAACATGTAATCTACATGTCATAAATAAATATCTGAACATAGGGGTATCATACTTATTTGAGATTCATCAAGAAGGTTTGATGCCTTCTCACAATAACTACATTATCATCTATTAGTTCATAAATTCATTAACATTTCGTTTAGATACCAAAATGTGATGAGAGACATAACTCAATTCTCTCATTAAACCATGCTTATAACTAGCAGAATAACAATTAGAAAACAACCATTAAAGCCAAATAACAAAAATTACATTTACACATAGAACACAAGAGGAAAAAATCTCTTATTAACATATGCAAAAGCCAACCAAGTGAGGGACTTCTATGTACCACTTGACCATAGATTGGACTGAACTAAATCTTTCTTTCAGCCAATCACCCTCATTCCATTTCCTAAGCATGAATGTGAGACTCACAACAAAATCGATCAGTGCTTCATTTGTCTACCATATATCCCACCAATAACAGACAAGGATTCCTAGGCCCGAAACCCTCATCGATATAACCAAGATTTACCGAAATATCGCCAAGGGATTCCTAGGCCCAAAAAAGAAACATACACTAATAGGCTTTACAGCAATCCCACTATATACCAATTCAGGGATCACTAGGCCTATAAAAGCATGGATGCTTCCTGATTTCTCCACCTAAATCATGAGGAATTTATTTGTCTCCACCCTCTAGTATTTACTGTATATCCTTCCACTTATCGATCGAGTATTCCTAGGCCCAACGAGGGTATACACAATTAGGCTTTATCACAATCCCACCTTTACCAGTCTAGGGATTCCTTAGCCTTGCGATTTCTCTCAGACCAACCCCCTGAGTTCGAAAACCATCTAGAAATCAAACTCAACCAAGTAATAGAAACTCACCACACCATGGCTATCCAGAAATCACAAGGCAAGGTTGAAAACCACTGTTACGCCTGGTAAAACCCATGCTAATGAGAATAAGAGAACGAAAAACACTCGTGCATATACCATGCATGCCAAAACTAGCAAGAAAATCATACATGAAACTCAATACTTACAAGTAGTATCGTTGTAGTCGCTTGATCCAACTCTTCATTACTTGACCTTTTATTCCCTTTGCTAAATTCGTATCCTTCCTTTACCTTCCTTCCTCCAATGCTAGAGTGATCCAAGAATACTTTAAGTGTGCAAGGGTATGAGAGAGTAGAGAGAATAGAGAGAGAGCTCCAAAACTGAACTAACAAAAGCTTGTGAAATTATCATCAGAATATTTTTTATTAATGAGGCCTCTATTTTATTGAATTTCCATTATTTTTCCTTTCATTTTCCTCCTCACATGCAATCTATGACCTTTCACCTTCATTTTCTCCTATTTTCCATTATTCTCATAACTAAAATGTCAATTAATGTCACTTTTCCTTTTCAAAGTCTTTTCCATTTCATTTGCCAATTTCCTTAACCATAATAAAACAAATGAAAACCAACAATAAGATGTTTTTCCCAACATTCAGCTTGGACTACGCCTCCCATGATCTTTGTCATAATTTTTCCTTTATTAAGTTTATTACATGGATTGTTAATCTGAGGTTGTTATAAATCTTAAATATTTCTACCACTACTAAATTAAAAGTATGTAAGGCTATAAAGATGTTTGGGTCCTTCTTATTCAATAAATCTAACATTCAGGAATGAAACACTATTTCATATTTTTACATATGGATGTGCAATGTTCAGCTTGGGCAAGTAGAATGCTTTTAATGTAGATACATTTTTTAAAACAACTATGACATTGATAATGAAAGTTACAAAGAGATGGAAATTTTAAAAGAAAAGGGTTTTGGAATAGGATTGAGTGCTAAGGAATTGAGGTGTCGAAAGGAAAATGAGCCAAAGAAAATCATAAAAAAAGTGATATATATATATATATATATATATATATATATATATATATATATATATATATATATTAAACCCATAATATTTTGTACAAAGATTCAACAACTTTTCAATGGTTTTCCATGGCCATCCATTCCTTCAAAATTCATACAAGAAAATCCAGATTTATATTTTCAATGTATGAGGACATAGAAATAGGAAGAATTAGCTTTTATTAGTCCCTGCCGCAGACACGGTGGAGACTATAGGAACCTAAATGTCTGCATTAATATTAATCTAAGTTGGTTAATGTCTAAAATAAGTGGTATCAGCTGGTTACTGAAATTTTTAGGATTGCATTTTTTTTCACCGTCTTATTTAGCCTCTTCCCGAGGTGGGGAAGCTATAATCCTAAGTTATCTTCATTTTTTTGAACTATGCCATTCATATTTTTGAGAATCTGAAGTAATGTTAGCATTAGTGTAATGTTATTAAAGGCTAGGAATAATTCTATTATTATGGACACCTGTTCTTTGTTCTATGCTATTACGCAGCAGAATGCTTAGGCAGTGGAAAGTTGAGGTAATTTAAGGTGGTTGGAGCGGCCACGCTGTAAATGCTTTAGTTGGAGTGGCCACGCGGTGAATGCATGTTGTTGATGTGTCTACTATGGTGTTGTTGTATCTACTATGGCATTCACGTTAGTGAATGGGAGCGCACTTACAAAAATACGAATGGGTGATGGAGATATTCTTTGCTTATTGTTGATTCTATGTAGGGTAGGGATAAGCACGATGCCTCAGCAAATGGATTACTCCTTGATGTTGGTTTATGGTTCTCCCAGAAACTGAAGGTGATCAGTAGATTTCTGAACAAGGATGGAAAATTTGAGTTTTTGTTATGATTTAGAAATTAAAATGCGATTGTTTATTTTATCACAGAATGAAAATTGTTATAATTTAGAATTTTTTTCATTTACTAGATTATTTGCAAGATTATTTATTTTATCATTACAAAATAAATCATTTTCTAAATTAAAGACATTGCTCACTTGTTACATTCTCCGATATGGAAATATGTTTCTGCAGCCCCAACTTACATGATCCCTGCTATTCCGAGCAATGCATCAGACAACATCTGCTGGTCTTTTCTCTTGCGCAAAGTGTTGTTATTACAACACCTGGGTCTTTAAGGCATTGATTTAGGATTTGGTCTCTCTAATTATTGTTGAAGACTCAGCTTCTTTAATTACAGCCTACGGTTTTTGTTTAATCTTCATAATAATATAATAGGAAAAACTCAGGTATTTTGTTTGAATTTTCAAAGAACTTCAACTCATGTAATTTTTTTTTGCAGCGTGTATCACAGATACTCAAAACTAAGTGAAGACCATTGATCGCATGTGGGATAGGTTGCTTACTTCTGGAAACAAGCCAAGCTTCCTAAGGCATGAAGAGATAATGTGGGTTAAGAGAAAAAAAAAGACTAGAATGTTGAAAGAATCACATGTCCAGGTAGAGAAAATTAGTTCCCTGCTGGGAAAGGAAATAATATGATTTTGTTGAGAATAAATTTGACTCTTTTCACCAAGAGAATGGTTTGAATGGGTAGAGTGTGTACTTATCTGTGCAAAATGAATACTACAGCATCTAATTCACTATTGTCAAAGGAAAAAATCTAAAAAAAATAAGACTACGCTGTGGCTAAACTGGAAACCAACACTACGCTGTGGCTGACTTGGAGATCAACACCACACTATCTGGAAAGAGGATGCTCCTGCTTTTCCCCTGCTTGTAGTTCAATTGCATTTTTGAGACGAGGTAGTTGCTATCGAACTTACTGTAGCGTATTATCGCTCTCTTCCAATATAGATATCCATTGAACGGCGTCCAGATGCCACAGTTTCATAGCTACTTTTGCATGAACTGATTAAGCACAAGCTATGGTTTCTTCTGATGAATTTTAAATCTCTTCCAGTTGGAGATGGAGATTTTTTACCTGCAGTTATTTCGCTGGCAGATTTTGCTTACCTAGCAGTTATTCATGCTATATCAACTTCTTTTTTTCCAATAATATGTAATGGTCTTTAGCAAGGATCCGCTTCGCCTTGAATCCCTTCCTTCCTAGCATCGGACCTTCCTTGCATCGAATAAGTATATCCATGGCATTCACAAAGAAAGAGGATATTCCCTGGTCCAGTAGGTAGCTAGTTGTCGTGCCTATATATTTAAGGTTACGAAACCTATATGAGTAGACCCATGTATATTATGATTACAATTGGAAAGGGATATGGAACCACACGAAGGGTCTCCATTAACTGAATTTGTATCTGGGACATGAATAACCTCTGAATAGAGGTTATGAAAGTAGTTTTGTAATGTATATAATGTAGTTGTTCTTCGCTCATACATTTTCCCTTCTTTCCTTTGGCTTTCACTCTTCTTTTCAGGGTTTGGCTGTAGAGAATCAATACAAGAAGTTAGTTTTGATGATCCAACGGTTGTCCATCCAACAATAGGAAGTCACGTAGGCATCTAATACTGGTCTAAATGCCTACCCTCCCCTTATCTTCTGGAAATAGGGCAGTTCTGACAGCATCAAACAACAGGTTAAATATCCAAGACACATTGGTACAAGATCTTACATAGATTTGAACACAGGAATTACCACAAAGTTGTTTACATGAAGTCATTTCTCATGTCTGCAATGAGATTAATGGAATGGTTGATCATATATGATGCTATTTATCATGTCTTGCAATGAGATTAATAGAACGGTTAATCGTATCACAACCTGTATCAGAACTTTCTGGCATGTTTTTGGCATTAACTAAAGTTTGGTGACTAGCGGATGAAGGTTCAGAGTCCAGACACGTAAAATGCATGCAATCTCCGCCTGTCATGTCTTTTCCTTTTATTTAAAATTTAATTAATTAGTCAATTAATTATTTTAATTTTTAGTAATTTTTATTAGATTTTTTAATTTTTATTATGTGTTGGCATAAATTAAGAACAAATCAATACGAGGTTGATACACCGACCATACATGCAGCCCAAGTGTGCACTCGAGAGTCCATGCAACCATGTTGTTGAAGACATATATGAGCCCGTGAGGTTTGGCTATTGTTTCTATAATTCTTTACCTTCATTGCCTCTGACATCATTAGAATAACAATTAGAACTTTAAGAAATTGGGTAGTAGGTAGCAACAGCATAACGATGCATCCATGCCCAATGTCAAGCTTGGTGAAACCAGAGCCTACCCTGAAGTCAAATCAATCTCGGATGAGGCAAAATAATAAATAGAAGTCTGAGTATCTCAATTTATGCACCTTTCTTTGTCTCTTCTCCTCTTCCTGGTCCGATTGATAACTTCATTGACTAGATGGATGTGCTTTGAAGATTGGTACTACAACATATATCTACAAGCACAAAAGCAAAAAAAAGCATGATAGAAAGAATAAGTTTCTGACCTTATCTTCGTATAATTGTATATATAAGAAAATAAGTTAATTAAGTATTACTGCTTTCATTACTTGGGTGGGATGGGAAGAAATTTAGGATTAGGTTAACTAACAGACTTCTTCTCAAGAGTATGCTACCTATCACTATTCCATACATTTGGAGGATCTCCCGAGTCCCTTGAGATTAAGAATAATTGTCACCATTTGATTCATACCCGTGTTCACTTCTTTTTTCACTTATTCTTACATGTCATCGCATCGTTTAAGAAGCATCTATTCGTCATTGTATCACATCTAGTTGTGTCCTCTTAAGGCATCTTCGGGGATGGTCAGGTCTCATATTGGGCATGCGAATACGTATCTTCTTGGCGAACAACCAAGGATGGATGGAGATAGACTCCTAAAAAGTTGTACTAGGGTAGAAATAAACATATTCTAAAATGGAAATTGAGATGGTTTTCAATATTGGTAGTATTTTCTTTTCCAACCTAACCTTAAGTTTCCTCTTGTCTAAAAAGCATTAAGCTATAGCTCCTAAACTACTTATATGATAGCCTCTTGTCTAAAAAGCATTAAGCTATAGCTCCTAAACTACTTATATGATAGTACACCATGATGAATAGTTATATTGCTTGATCTTTTCATATTACTAGTCAATTGTATTTAAGCCTCGCATGAGTGGCACTTCACCCACTCAGAACCTTCAGTCAAAAGAGAGATAACCTCACCTCACCATTTACCTTATAGCGGTCTGTTAATGTCAGTATCTCCATACTTCCATCAAGGACCGAAATTCGCTCTTTGCATTGTCATTTTAGGGGTTCCATACTGAAATTTTCACATCATTTCATTAGGTCATGTCATGCTGATCCACTCATGGTTGTATTCTCTTCTGAAAATCCATTTTTTCCTTCATAGAGTATACTTGCTGACCGTTCTTCAGGTTGTCTTCAGTATGGTTTTATGGTCAATTTGCAATCATGTTTTTCATTAGGTCATAGGGCATGTTTCATTAGCTCTTAGGATTTCATCACCAAGGTCAAGAGCCTGATTTTCAAGTGCAAATAAAGGTCAATAAGGGTATGAGGATGATGAATAAGTCAAGCACGATGGCTTGTAGGTCATAGCCACTGAATACTTATCTTTTAACCTAATGTAATTTTCACCTCAAAAACATGTTCTTGAGGTGAAAACAGAGTATTTTGAGTTTATTTGTATTTCATATGTAATTTTAGGTCACTATTTGTAATAACTGATCCCAACTGCACCAAAGCATCTCTCCTTGTTGCAAGACAGAGAAACACTGCAAAAATCATTTCAAGTTGAGTATTTATCCACCTGCAAAGGCATAAAGAAGAAAAAGGCATTAAAACAAAGTTTTGAAGAAGGACAAGAAACATTAGAAAGTGGGTCTTTCAAATGAAAAACCAAAATCTACTCATATTTAAGCTCCCACATTTCATTTCCAAGTTCATTATTCTCATTGGCAAGCAAGGAGTCAAAAAAGTGAGAAGAAGAGGCAAGCTTGAGCGAGTTTTGGGTGAAAGAAGCTTGGCGCAGCACATCTGGAGGGTGGCGCTGTGCTTCTGGAGAAGTGGAGCAGTGGCGCTATGCGTTGGCACAGCGGCGCTACGCTTCTGAGGAAAATAGGTTGGCGTTGCACGTTGAAGACTTGGCGCTATGCATTGAGGCTGGCGTTGTGCATCTGGGGAATTTCCACAATGTAATTTTACATTGGCGTTGCGCTTCCATGGTGGTGCTGCATGTCTGGGCACTGGCACTGCACGTTGAGTAGGAAGGCTAGAAAAGCCTCAAAACTTCCAACAAACCTCAAATTTCTCTCTCCTTCCATAATTGCAAGTAAGTTGACATCCCTCACTTTAGTTTTGGTTTGCGTATCAAAATTATAAGCATCATTTTCTATGATAAACATGAAACCCTAAATTTCCCTAGTGATGCCTAAAACCCTAAACTATCATTGTTCATCCTATCACCTATCACTACATTGCTAAACTCTTCCCCTATCGCTATTTCCCTATCCCTTTATTCTTTTACCCATATTCCATATCATTTTCGTCCCTTTTACCCCTGTTTCCCAAGGGTAATTTCTCAAAGCAAGCCCTTCCTCTCATTTTTCTCCCTCATTCATTTTTAGCCCATAAAGTCATTTCCCATCCCCTCATTCTTAAAACACTTTCACTCATCCCCTTAATACAACCTCAACCTTTGCAAAAATGGACCAAGAGCACCGAGACTATGAGCAAGAGGCAAACCAGGCAGTGACACCTCAGCAGATAGATCTAGACAGCAGAGAAAACCACACAAGGGAGGTAGGATTATCAGAGAAGAGCCATCAAACCTTAGGGAATTGCAAGCCTCTCAGTTCGCTATTACATGTTTGAGATATCTTGGCTGCTATGAGTTCTGTGAGCAGGTAGAGAGAGTTCAATACCATCCGGAGCTCACCAGACTTTTTGTAGCCCATCTCTAGGGCAATAAGATAACTCTTGCTCGGGCAACCTTCACAGTTTCACTCTCCATCATTTCAGATGCCACTAGGATTCCAAATGTAGGGGAAAAGTGGCACAAGGCCCAGGACTTGGATGATCACTACTATGAGCCTTATATCAAACCCTAGTACACGAATGAGGTGAAGAGACTTTTTCCTTTCACATTTGTTGAAGAAAAATATGTCCCCATGATGAAAATCATCATGAAGTATTTCACTTGTGAGGGCAGATTCTCCAGGTTGTACACTTATCACATCAAACTCCTCATGCATTTTACCAGGGTGAGGATGTTAAACCTCCCTTACTTCTTGTTTAGGAATATTGAGAAGATGGTTCATTTTGTCCAGAAGAAGTTGTAGCCTCAACAGATGAGTAGTCTATATCACTACTCCCTGATCAAGATCATTGTGCTTCATCATCTCAGTCTCCTCAACATCTCTTGGGAGACCTTTATTTCTCATGACATCTTCAGGGGTCCTCAAATTCCTCCATCAGTGTCTCAACAAGCAGGAGGACCTTCTAGTAGTGTTCAGGTGAATGAGGAAGCCAAGGAGACTAGAACTGTTGAGGTGCCCATTTACATTACACATCAGAGGGGCACAAGGATATTTTTTGCAACCGATAGGCAAGTGTTTGCTCCACGAGATGTAGAAGGGACCTTGTCTTCTTCATCAACCCATAGGCAAATGCTAGATCCACAACATGTGGAAAGGGCTTTTCATTCTTCATCGACATAGGAGGTACAGGTGCAACAGCTACACAAAGTGAAGGAAAATATGCCAAAGCTATATATTGATGATGAGGAGGAAAGGGACTTCGACTTGAGTAAGCATGATGAGTCGGAGTAGCGGTATACCCATCATGGTGTTGAAATCATTGACTTCGAGGCTCAGGACATAGAAACCATGAAGGACATCATCATACAAGAGAGCGAAGCTCAAGTACAAGCTTTGGAAGACAATTTGGAGAGGGGCAAATATGTCATCACATATTTGGAGCAAGAAAACAAGCAATTGAGTGAGAAACAAGTCCTCATGGAGCTGGAAATTCTCAAGATGAAATGACAAAGTGGCAAAGAGGCACAAGTCACTTTGACTCCTATTGAGAAAGAGATGGAAGACGATATGAAGACTTGGATTGGGAGGGTGAAATTGCACTTTGAGAAGCTACTACAGAAGGCTAGTAGAGAAAATCAGATGATTAGACACATGGCCTATCATTACAAGACTCGAAACAAGATTTGCAATATGAGGGTCAAGAAAATGAAAGCTAGGCTTAGGCAGGCCTTGAAAGGCAAAAGAGAGGAGGATAGGCTTAGGATGCTTGTTGAAGCTTACCTGGCTCATCAGGACACTTGATGATGGTGCTTCCCACCAATTTTGGGAGACTTTGGAGGAAATTTTGTCACTTGCCAATTTTTGAAATTCTACACACAGGAAAATTGCCTAGACACGCAGCACCACCAGCACTGCACTTTTCCTAGGGGAACCCAATGAAGAAATGGTTTGCATTTTTGGATTTAGAGTGATGAGGACATGCACCCTATCAAGTTTCAAAGTTTTTCGTGTAGAACGGGTCCACCAAAAGGTCAAGAAACACCCTTAAAATGACCTTTTCTGCCACTTTTTGGACACACAAAAGTAGTCTTGGGAGAACCATGTTTTGAGGGGTGAAATGAGCTTTAAATGCCAAAATTCTAGGTGTTTTGGAAATTAGATAAATTTTTATGTCGGGAAGGCCTCCAAAAGGGACTTGAAATTGGTGTTGTGTGTTGAGCCAGTGGCGCTGTGCATAGGGCAGATTTTGCTGAGGATGGCCATTTTTCTAGTTTTTCACTATGATCATGGATTCTCTCTCATGGATGATGATTCACCATTGTAAATTATGACTTGGCATGGAACTATGATAGATAAATAGTAATAGAGGGTAGATTCATTGCTTTAGAAGTTAGTTTGAGCTCAAATGAATAAGTTTTTCACTTTTAGAGGCAAGTTGTTGAAATGCCTATATTCCTGTTTCTTGTTCAGTATTAGTTAGATTAGCTCATCATCTTAGCGATTCGACCCTTGAGGATGGGAGGAGGTTGAATTCATGTCTATATATTCTTCCTCTTTCACATTGTAAAGGGTTGGACTCAGCTGGATGCTCAGACCTTCATTGTAGACCTTTTGTAAGCAGTTTGGTAGGAGATTAATAAGAATTGCAGCTGTTTTTATGGGATCCATGTGGTATGAGTTTTTGTATAGTTTCTTCTTCTGTAATCATATGGTAATGTGTTTTTTATACTTCTTTAATCATTTCATTGCTTCTAGTTGAATGTTTTCAAGTTGATAGGAAAAATTCAGTGCATTAGTGCTCTACCTTGGGAAACTATTCACCATTTCATGTCTTTTGCAGTTTAGGAAGGATCCATGGTTTTCACATGCCCTTCTTAGCTTCTTACCAGTCTAAAACATCTGACCCCATCAAGCCCTTGAGTGCTAAAGCCTATGCCTACCTTGCCCCATTGAACACCCTACAATTCTGACTTAGTTCCCTAAGCCTAAACTGTCCAGCTCCTCCTGATCCGGAAAAACCCCTTAAAAATCAAATCAAAACTTCATGCTACTATACCTAGCCTAAAATCCTTTACCTGATCCAGTCATCTTGGCTGAGATCCTTACAGAGAAGGCCCTCTCCCGGCCTAGTAGGCATAGCTACTTGGCTAAGCTTGGTTTATGGTTACCCTGGCATTGCCTTCCTTTAGCCCGAAGTTCAATCCATGTGATAACATAGTGGTGAATCCAATCGGGAATGAAAGACTAATCACCCTGGTAATATCTTTCATTTGAATTCTTAAGCTTATGGATGATGAGTTTTAGAGTTTACTAGGCTGAATTGGAAAGTTGTAAAGAAATATATAAAACTTCAAAATTTGAGCACACTGGCTTCGAGAAAGAATACTAGGGCCAATCTAGATCCAAACCCC
This sequence comes from Pinus tabuliformis, assembly GCA_031772625.1. Lineage (NCBI taxonomy): Eukaryota > Viridiplantae > Streptophyta > Pinopsida > Pinales > Pinaceae > Pinus > Pinus tabuliformis. The sequence continues at coordinate 29,694,226 of CM062811.1, read as the reverse complement.
ACCCCAGTAGTGGATAATACTAATCTGATTTCAAGAAGGCTCAAAAGACAAGAAACTTCAGTCGGTCCCACACCTTCAATAAGAGTAGATTCATGACCTTATGAGTGGTTGTTTTTAGAAGATCTACCTTGTCACTTTTTGTTTGTCCTTTCCCTATTCAAAACTAGATCTGAAAGTGCACTTGATGATATAGTTCTAGATCCAGATTTTATTGGAGATTTCGAAGTCCAAAAGGAAAGCTAGTCAATTGATGAGTATATCCGAAATTCGCCTCAATCATCCCTCATTACTGCTAAGATCCCTGAGCTTTCTGAACTAGTTTCTACTACCCTCAGTTCATCATTATTCCCTTCAACCTCTGAAGTTCACTCCCAACCTCCATTCATACCTGCACTTCCCCATCAATCACCGATTACTCCTAGTTCTCCATCAACTACTCCAGAACTCCTAGAACCCTAGTCCTTGCTTTAAATCCACCTCGAGTTATGGCTACCTGATATGCACCCCTTGTTTTACCTCAGAATCTTGGTGCCATGCCCACTGATTATCAAATCAAGATTCCTTTATTTAATGCCACTCAAACCATTACAGCTCAGCAACATGTTGATATAATGAATGATTTTTTTGACCTCCATGAAGTAGAAATTGAAGATGTATCGATGAGATTGTTTGTACAAAGCTCTGGAGGTGAAGTTCGAAAATGGTTCAGAGCTTTAAGAGAAGCTTCTATCACCACTTTACCAATCCTTCATAGGAAATTCCTGGATTGGTGGGAGGTGAAGAAGAATCCACTTCATATTTTGTCCTAGTATGAGTGTGCAAGAAACAATGTAAACTTTGAAACGGGAACTATAAACTCAAAACGGAAACTCTAGCCAAAAACGCCAAAAAAACATCAAAAACAGTGCTAAAAACGAAAAGTGTGTATACTGGAACAATGGTTTCTTTTTTAGGGACAATTTTGAACATGTTTTAAAAATGGCAGTGAAACCAAAATTTTCATGCAAAATATAGCTTGAAAATGAAAAAGTGATTATACTGGAATGATGTTTTTTTTTAGGGTCAATCTTCAAAATTTTAAAAAAATGCTAGTAAAACGATCCAACAACATAACAATGACTCATAACTTCTCATTTAAACCATATGGGAATCAAAAATTTTATTTCAAGATACGATGCATACATCAATTAGATAAACTATCTTAAACAATTATTCAAAATCACTCATATTTTCTTGCACATCATTAGAATTCACATCTTCAGTGAGTGACTAGATGTTGACGAAGATGTTCCATATTCTTCTCTTTCATCAACTAGTGCCCAATCTGAGTCCACATGCATGCCGATCATTTCAGGTTACAAAATTCTTCTAGATCTATGACTGGTTTCAGCAGATTCCCATCTCAACACTGTTCCTTCTGGTAACAACCTTTTCAAAATCTCTATCATCTTGAAGCGAAGAGTTCCTCTCTTTGTTAAATTGAAGTCATAAACAAGTATGTCAACATCCTCCAATTTAAATATGTCTGTGTGGCGATGATTTATATTCATACCCTTTATTTTTCTCTTTCTGCCATTTTTTTTGTCAGCTACCATCGTTTGCTTATACACACCATTGAATGGGTGTGTATTTGTGGCATACCAATGTACTTCAACACTTGTAGCATCCTCATTTTTTGTAAAGACCTTTATAACTTTAGCATCCCAGAATGGATAGCCATTGGGATCTCCTACTAGCACTGCGATCATGCAACCCTCCTTAATATCCTGTACTCAACCCCTGTAAAGGTCCTCCATGGCTTCACGTTGTGCACGAGATCTTCTAGAACCAATATACATCTCTCTTTCCTCTGCCTATGAAGAATTAATAATACCTCAAGATTGTTGTTGTTCAATAATGTTTATTTCCTGATGTGCATTCGACACATTTTGTGGCCAAATAAATGGATTTTTCAAAGGTATCTCTTCATTTGTTGTTGTTGAAATGATATCACTTTGATTATTGAAAAATGACTCCCACCAAACTAAATCAGCAATGTCAAAGTACACATATGTATATCTAATAAATTTTTTAATTTCTTCTAGGCAATTAGAATAATCTATATCTCTATTTTGTTTGCATGCATTATGAACTTCACCAACTGATTGTAATAACAATATTTTTGATGCAAATATTGGATGATCTGGAATGAACTTCAAAAATTGCAAATTTGATGACGATGCCCATTCTGCAGTAGTTCAATACTTCTTGCCCCATATTAGTGTTTTCCCATCAATTTTTTTGATACGAAATTGATGTTGGAAGATAATGTCATTAAGTTGTTCAATGCATTTCCCCTCACCATATGATCCCATAATAAGCCTTCGCATGTCAACATTTTCTTCCAACACATCAAAAGTAGGCTTTGGCATGTATGCTTTCTTAAGATATTCAATTATTGATGGCAGGCTCCCAACTTCCTTCCTCCTTAATGTGACTGAAAAATGACTGAACATCTAATCAATATGGTCATGAGTATGCCCAAAATGAAGGAAACCAACCTTTACCTTCTGAAAAATTCTCAATTCAACAAGCATGTTTAAATATCCAAAAACAACCTGATTTTTGTTTTCACGGCAAGTGTTGTCCAATTGTAGATACAAAACTTCATGAAGATTACCAAACCAATGAGAAAGCACATCATGAATTATGGTTATGGTCAGAGTTGCATCATTATGAATATTTGGAGCTATGAAGTACACCTTTGGCAACATTTTCCAATTGATGACCATACAATCGACCAAGTGATACTGAATAAAATTTTCCTCCTATAAATTTTTGCGTGTGTGAACAAAATGTGGTAAAAGTGTTTTCTTCTGGTCCATACCATCAATTATCGAACCCAAATATATATTTGGATTATCATAACACTTCTTTCGATGCTTGTACAACTTTTTCCTTTCATTTGTTTGTTGTTTATGATGCTCCTGAAGTTCTTTGACAATTGAATCTACACAACATAAAAGAAAGCCATTAAGAAATATGTTTTCATACTTGATGAATATACAATTTTAAAAGTTAAAGTTATGAATGCCTACCTCTTTCTGACCCTTCACATTTGTCCCTTTTTTATTTAAGAGAAGCACATGTACTGCAAATCCCCATCCTTGTCTTATTAGGAATATGGACATTATTGAATTCTTTCTTCCATACCTTCACAAAATATTGACACGTAATAAACCAGCCATGTCCCTCAGGACCTTATGCATATTATTTGTATAAGTTCTAGATTTCTTGTCTTGAAAAATTATCTGGAATATGTATTGTCTCTCTATTTGGCATACACTCTCCAAGCTTTGAAAAGAAATCTTTCATCCATGACATTGCAGTATTTGATAATGGGCCAAACTGTGTTTTATGATGTACTTCAGAATAAAATGTGGGATCCTTTTCCAAATTTTCTTGAATTCTCAAGAGACGAAAATTCCCAATCAAATGAAACATTTTGAAAGCTTTTCTACAGAGAAATAAAGTCCTAATATGATAATCATAACCTGACAATGTAGATTGCATGCACCCAACTAAATATGAATTTTGCATTCTTTTATTCATTGAAAATATCTCGTCCTGCTCTCTAATGCAAATTTGAAATCCATATGTTTCAAGCAACCTTTTTGGCAACATTCACTTGAAATGAGTGTGCTGATAGAACTTCTTCTCATCAGATATTTTGCTCTACCCCTTGTATAACTAGAACATCTTGCATTGATACGAAAAGGTTTGCTCCTACTCCTCGATACAATATTTCTTGGAAACATCTCCATCATTGGATCATCATTTGTATAAGGATTTTATTCATCATTAAGAGGAATGTTATCTACACTATGATCAACTATGCTTTTCAAATACTGACTTGGAGGATATTCTTCATCTTCCCCTTCTTCGGTGCTACTATCATAGTCCTTATAATTCAGACTCAATGGAAAATTTGACTCGATGTTTATTGGATATTCTTCCTCATGTGAATTTTCAGTGTTGCTCTCATAGTCCATAGAATTAGGGCTAAGTGCATCATCCTATCCTTCATCACTACTACCTTTATACTCACTAGAATTAGGACTAAGTGTATCATCTTGTCCTTCATCACTGCTGCTCTCATAGTCCTTAGAATTAGGACTAAGAGGACATTGTGACACTCCATTCTTTTGAAATTCATCATCACGTTCTTCATCGTTGTTGCTCTCATAGTCCTTAGAATTAGGACTAAATGGACACTGTGACACTCCATTCTTTTGAAATTCATCATCCCACTCTTCATCACTGCTGCAGTCATAGTCCTTAGAATTAGGACTAACTGGACACCGTGGCACTCCATACTTTTGAAATTCATCATCCCACTCTTCATCAAAGTTGCTCTCATAGTCCTTAGAATTAGGACTAACCGGACACCATGGCACTCCATACTCTTGAAATTCATCATCCCGCTCTTCATCAAAGCTGCTCTCATAGTCCTTAGGATTAGGACTAACTAGACACCATGACACTCCATACTTTTGAAATTCATCATCATGCACTTCATCACTGCTGCTCTCATAGTCCTTAGAATTAGGACTAAGTGGACACTTTGACACTCCATTCTTTCCAAATTCATTATCATGCTCTTCATCACTACTGCATAGTCCTTAGAATTAGGACTAAGTGGACACTATGACAATCCATTCTTTTGAAATTCATCATCATGCTCTTCAACATTGTTGCTCTCATAGTCCTTACAATTAGGACTAAGTGGACACCATGACACTCCATTCTTTTGAACCTCACCATCATGCTCTTCATCACTACTGCTTTCATAGTCCTTAGAATTAGGACTAAATGGACACCGTGAGACTCCATTCTTTTGAAATTTGTCGTCAAGCTCATCATCACTACTAATTTCATAGTCCTTCGAATTCGGACTAAGTGGAATATGTGACTTTATTTATTTGAAATTCTCCATCCCCTCTTTCATCAGTGTTGCTCTCATAGTCCTTAGGATCAGGACTAAGTGGAAGAATTGACATTCTATTCATAGTGGAAGATTTCTTACTATATTCATCTATATGAATAGAGTTGTTACGTGATGAAGATGTTGATGTTGTATAAATCGAAACTTCACTATCAGGACAATCCATCTCTTTCAAATAGAAGATGTTGAATGATACAAATGGAGAGTCTCCTAAAGGTATTATATGGCTTAAAAAATGAAAATTTCCCTCAAAAAATTCCCCCCCCCCCCAAAAAAAAAAATTTTGCAAAAATATTTCCCTCCAAAAATTTTCCTCCCAAAAAAATCCACGAAAATATTTCCCTCCTAAAATTTTGTGAGATTTATTTCTCTTCATTATTTTATTCTACAATTTAATGAAAAATGTAAACTAAATTTTTTTATGAAATAAATCATTAAAGTTAAAATTGTAAACTAAAACTTCTACCTAAATTATTTTAATAGTCAAAGTATATAATATTTACTAAACAATTGAATGTTTTTTTTAATTTTTATAGTACATTGTGAAACAAATTAATCCCACATTCACCCCGCTGTAAAACAATTCCATAATATTCGCTTTATCATATTTTCCTTCATCGCCATAAAAAATTAACATGTTAAAATTTATTAAAATTGATTAATCCCGCATTCACCATATGGTAAAACACCTCCATAATTTCACCTATATATTCCATTATCACTATTACTCACATTACAACAAGGTTTTTCGAGGTTCGTTGAAAGACTTGGAGCGAATTTGTGGAGTACAACATATTCAACGAAGAATTCTCATAATTGAAAGGTCAGTTAAATTTTTTTCCTTGAAAATTCTCATATTAAATTAGTTTAACGAAGTAGATTTTTTTTTTTTAACTTAAGATTTTTTGTCAGCCAAATTAACCAATATTTCGGCTTGAGCATGGTGGGCCCAGGTCACCCCCATCTTGCAATCGGCCAGCCACCCACTCCCTCCGCACACCCTACCAATTCCATACCCAAACTCACCCACCCTATCCCCTCGACCACCCCACCCTCACCTTCCCACCCCACCCCTTCCCCCCTACCCCTTTCCCCCCACGTCCTCCCTCTACCCCTCCTCCCCCCCCACAGCCACCCGCCAACCCCACGCCTACCCACCTCCCCACCTTATTCCCCTCACCTACTGCCCCTCAACCCTCATCCCACCCCACCTTCCTACACCCCCCTCCCACCCCGTACATGTCCCCCCTACCTCCCACGGCCCCATCTCCCCCATCCCACTCCAGCACCCTAACCCCCCACCCCCTCACCTCCCGTCTCTCAACCCCTATCCCACACCACCTCCCTACCCCCCTTCCCCCTCCCCCTCCCCCTCTCCCCCCTCACCCTACCCCCTACACCCTTCCTCACCCCCCCGACTCGACCCCCCTACCCTCCCCCACCTAGGCCCCTCCCACCCTACCCTCCTACCCGGCCCCCACCCACCCACCCCCCTCACCACCTTCCTTCCCCACCCCCTACCCGCCCCTCCTCCCCCTCCCACCTCGATCCCTCCACCCAACCCCCCTACCCCCTTCCCCACCCCCCCACCTAACCCCCCTACCCCCGTCTCTACCCGTCCCCCCTCCCTTACCACTACCCCCGCTCCCTCGTTGGCGCCCCGACCCCACTCCTCAAACCGCTTCCCCACCCCCCCCACCTGACCACCCTACCCGGCCCCCTCCCCCCTCAGCCCTCCCATTCGACCCTCCTACCTGGCCCCCTCCCTCCCCCCACCGCCACCTGACACCTCACCCTACCCTCCTACCCCAACCCCCTTCCCTTCCCCCACCCCTCTTGGTGACCCCACCCAGCCCCCTTCCCTTCCCCCTCCCCAACTCACCCCCCTCGACCTTCCCCCTCCCCCCTACGCCACCTGCCCCCCTCCCTTCCCCCTACCACCCTACCTGACCCCCGCCTCCCCCTCTCCCCCCTCCCCCACCAGCCCCCGCTCCCTTCCCCCTCCCCCACCCATCCTCCACCCCCCTCCCTCCTCCCCTCCACCCCATCGAATGGCCACCCCGGGCGGGCCGCCAAGGTGGCAAGGGGTGGGCGGCGGCGCCCCACCCCGTGCCACCTCGGCCACCCGCCGGCCCGCCCGGGGTGGTAGTGTGATTCCAGCCCCACCCCATGCCACCCTAGTAGCCCGCCAACCCGCTCAGGTTGGCAATTTGATTCCCAGAATTGGACTGCCACCACGAGTGGGCTGCCGGGGTAGCAGCGTGACACCCTGGTGGCCCGCCGACCAGCTTGGGGTGGTCGTCCAATTCCCAGAATCGAACTACCACCCCGAGTGGGCCGCAGTGGTGGCGCGAGGTGGGTGGCGGCACCACACCTCGCGCCACCTCGGTGGCCCGGTAGCCCACCAGGGGTGGCCTTTCGATGGGGTGGAGGGCATGAGGCGGGGGGCGGAGGGAAGATGGGGGAGGGGGAAGAGAGGAGGGGTGGGGGGGTGCCAGGTGGGGGGCGCGGGTGTGGGAGGGGGAAGGGAGGAGGGGTAGGTGGGGGCCGGGTAAGGGGGGGGCGACGAGGGAGGGCTAAGGGGGGGTAGGGCAGCAGGGCGGGTACGAGGCCGTGTAGGGTGTAGGGCGGGGGGGCGGGTACAGGGCCAGGTGGGGGGTAGGGCGGGACGGAACGGAGGGGGGACGGGTAGGGGTCGGGTAAGGGGTAGGGTGCGGGGGCTGGGGGGGAAGGGACGGGCGGTGGGTAGGGGTCGGGTAGGGGGTAGGGCGGGGGGGCCGAGGGGGGAGGGGGAAGGGAGGGGGGGTAGGTAGGGGGCCAGGTAAAGGGTAGGGCGGGGGCCTCGAGGGGGGAGGGGGAAGAGTGGGGGGATGGGAGGACCGAGGGGGGAGGGAGAAGGGATGGGGGGTGGGTGTAGGCTGGGTAGGGGGTAGTGTGGGGGGTCGAGGGGGGAGGGGGAAGGGAAGGGGGTTGGACAGGGGCCGAGTAGGGTAGGGTGGGTGGGTGGCGGGGGGATGTAGGGGAGTAGGGTGGGGGAGCTGAGGCGGGTAAGGGGGTGCGGTGGGGGGGCCTGGTAGGCAGGTAGGGAGGGGGGCCCGAGTAGGGCAAGGGGGTAACGGGGTGGGGATGGAAGGCCGGGTAGGGCGGGTGGAGTGGGGGGCCGAGTGGTGTAGAGGGGCCGGGTAGGGGGTGTGGGTGGGGGCTGGGTAGGGGGGTAGGTGGGTGGAGTAGGGGGCTGGGTAGGGGGGTAGGGGGTTGGGGGGAAGGGAAGGGTGAGGGGGGGTTAGGGAAGGGAGGTAGGAGGGAGGGCCAATGGGGAGGGGAAGAGGGGTGTGGTAGGGAGGGCCAGGGGAGAGGGCGGTGGGAGGGAGGGTTAGGGGGATAGGAGGGAGTGCGGAGGGAGAGGAGGGGGGTTAGGGGGTGGGAGAGGCGGGTAGGATGGAGGGCTGGGGGGGGTTGGGGGTAGTTGGAATGGGTGGAAGGTGGGTAACGGTGGAATGGGGTGGTCGTCCGATTGCGAGGAGAGGTGGCTCGGTTGGGGGGAGGGCCAGAGGTGTAGAGGGAATGGGTGGAAGGGGGGTAAGAGTGGGCTGGGGTGGTCGTCCGATTGCTAGGTGGGGTGGCTTGGTTGGGGGGGGGGAAGTGGGGTTAGGCTATAGGGGGTTAGGGGGTGGAGTGGCGTGGGGGTTGGGGGGTGGTGGGTTGGGGGGTAGGCTATAGGGGGTTGGGGTGTGGGGGGGAAGTTGTTGGGGGGTGGGGTGGAAGGGGGGTAAGGGTGGGGTTGGATGGCCATCCGATTGTGGGGTGGGGTGGCGTGGCGTGGCGTGGCATGGGTCGGTTGGGGGGAAAGAGGGGTGGGGGGGCGTGGGGGGTAGGGGTGCAGAAATCACCCACCACTCCGTGGATGGACGGGGTGGTGTCGGTGTGCTTCTGCCATTTATTAGCATTAATACTTTTCTAATTTCAATTATTTTATTATACAAATTAAAAATTTATGATATATTTTCATTTTGGATTTAAGTTAACATGTTTTCATTATTTACAGATTTATGTGTTTCTCTTTTTCAGGAAAATGGCATCAAAGAAGATTTATGTGAATATGTCTAGACCAAAGATTCTTAAAGGTGCATCTTTAAAAACATTGGTGAACGAACTCCACTTGAGCTCATGGCTACAAATCTTTCAAGTGCCTCAAATGATAAGAAGATGATTTCAGACTGGAAGAATTCAGAAGAGGTGAAATTCCCATCAAGAATCTGGTATGTGAAAGAAAGTGAAAGCTAAAATGTGAATATATATCTCTATATTGATATATTGAATGAAAATGGAATTTTTGAGTTGATAGTAAGAGTCATAGATATGTGTTCGATACCAGACACTAAAGTTGTTTACATACTTACAAAAGCTCCCAAGTCACATGAAAGGATTAAATATCGACTCACATATTCATTGTATAACACGAGAGAGGTATCTACAAAGTTGTGTAAAAAAATCGTAAATGAGATGAAACAAAACATCGTAAGTATTGTTATTTATATTTGTATTTTTCTTTCTTGAAAGTTTCTCACTATAATTTTTTAATTTTGTTTTTATTGACATACGATATTGTATTTGGCAAAATTTTGTTGAAAGTTCTTCAATTAGGTTGCAAGGCATTCATTTCATAGAGCATGATATCATGAAAGTTGTTAGTAGTTTTTACTCAGTGTCAGAAGAAGATATGGAAAACAAGAAAAATGTAGTAATTGATGATGCTACAAAACTACATCCAAAGGATCAGAAAAAAAGGCCTCTAGTGGATAATCTAGCAAGCATAGACAAGTTACTTTTGAGGGCGATGAAGTTGAAACTGACAGTGAAGCATATGTTGTCGTTACTGAAGATGACATTAGAACTAAGAAGAGCCATAAAAGACCAAAAGTAACAATGCCCAAGAATAAATCTTTTTAGAATGTTATGACAAAGAAAAGTAAAGTTGAAGATTTTGAAGTAGTCATTACCAGCAGTCAAGAACCTAGTGAAACATCAAAAGAAAGCAGAGAAATCGTTACACCAAGAGCTGATTTAGAGGATGGGATTATCAAAACAAAACAAAATGCCATTCGAAAAAATTTGACAAAGAAAAACTTAATTGATGGTGGTCGTACATTTCAGCTTAATGTCATACAAACCTATAAGGCAAGTGAAGGACAATGTCAATATCAAGTCAGAAAGCCACACCATCTACTTGTTCACAACTTGAAGACATTGATGAGGTACAATCCATATGCTGATGTGGTTAATTATGTGCTTCATGTTGATCCAGTTCAAGTTCCCAACAAAGAAGTATTTGATAAATCAAAACGTTTTGAATACAATTATTATGTGCTTGGGGGGGACCATTCTGTAGAAGCTCAAAGACAATTGATGGAGGAATATCCCAATAACCCATGTTTTGAAACAATGAAATGTATCATTTATGCTGGTATATTGGATACAGAAGCAAAGTTAGTGGTATGGGATCATAATTCAAATAATGAATATAGGATGTCTATGACTTTCATCCAAAGGGTTAGATTTATTCATAGTGAATTTCAAGAAAAATGTGATGGGGATAGGATAAATGTTACTGCAGATTTCGAAGGGAATGTTGTATGGAAATAGGCTATCAAATTGAAGAGAAACCCAATTCAAAAGGTGGAAAACGCAACCTTACTAGTGATATATTCAGAGGTGTTGATAACATTTTCCAATTGGCGTTTAGAACTGGAGATGTTTGGAAATTGATTGATGAAAATTCTAGCATGTGGGAAAACATTGGCATTAAAAACCAGAAGGTCAAAAAGTCTAAGCCATTGATATGTGGTGGCAGTAAATCAGGTCCTGAATTGAAGCAGCTTCCAGAAGATATGACTATCACACCTTGGAGAGCAATGCAAGGAGTGAAAGATGAAAAAATTATCAAACCAATATTATCTCATGTGAAGTCAGGGGAATTATCATTGGAGGAAATTTTTGAGGAATTTCAAAAGTAAGTTTGTTGAATTATTTTTATTTATTTCTAGATTATAATTTTCTTTTAAATAAAACATGTTGTTCTTGGTAGTATTTGTTATACATATCATTATATTGAATTTTTGTTACTTTATCTATACAGTCAAAAAGTTTACATGAAAATTCAAGAACAAATGGTTAGATTGTTGAATGAAGATGGTTCGGATGATGTTGTACGCAACTATCCAGATTCAAGTTCTACATCAACATTAAAAGCTTTTTATCTTGCATTTAAAGGTATCTTGATTTACACATTCATTTTTATTCATCTGTGTACTATTTTTAATTTATAACTTACACATATATTTGTTTATTTTATAAAAGATGAATAAGGATGATAATGGAGTGCCAACTAGCTTCAAAACCTTCATTGAAAAAATAAAGATCGAAAGACTGAGGAAGCAACGTGTTAAAAATGTCAAACTTGATCCAACTCTTACTCATTTTATTTGGAATGGGCTAGACACTGTTCAATATCAAGTAATCGAGGCGACTTTGAAGACATTAGTAAACTCATACCTAAAAGGGAGTATTCCCTAGTTATTGCAGATATTCCCCATGGTTTCAATATTCAAAACATTCACTATGATAGTGACCCTTATACTTATCAAGCTCTTAGTAAAGTGGTTGTGGGATTTGTAGAAGTCACATCATCACTATTATGGATATTTGTGACATTTCATTCAGACACACAATTGGCAATGATATTGTGAAGCTTCAAAGGGAAAACAAATTCATAGATGTAGCTTACATGCTAAGATGTTGAAAAATGTTGAAAAATTCATTTATGTACAAGTTGATTGAACTTTTACTCTTTCATGTTACACGAAAAATTCAAATCTTCTTAACTGTGATGATCAAGTATTTATAAATGATTGTGAGTTCATTCATATTGATAATTAGGCAAAAGATGATAGCTATATGTCTATGATTTTTAATCAGGTATATGGGAAGAGTCATAGCCAAATACTGATTTATGATGCTGTTGTGAGAAAACTAACATATGAAGACAAAGAAGCAAAAGGAGAGATAATTAACATTTATCAAAAACCACAATTATTGATTAACTATCTTATAGACATATGTTAAAATGAAGGAGATTGGGTTCTGGATTTATTTTCTGGCTCAGGTAAGTTTTATTATATAGAATTGAATTTCAATATGTTATTTTTTGAATTAATATCTCATTGTACTAATTTACTTCATTATTTCTTTTGTGTTTGATAATTAGGTACAACACTACCATGCTGCCTTCAAAAAGGAAGAAATTGAATTGCAATTGAAAAAGATCCATTACAGTGCAATTTCATTCAGCAAAGAATTAATGCTCTTCAATTTCTTCCAGATGCAATGCAAGAAATTGGGTTGAAGAAAGGGGACTTTAGTGAATCACGTGTGGCAAAAAAGGCAAAGGAACCTCAACCACCATTAGATGGGATGTTTGGAAATACATACATTGAGAGATTCACAGACATCAAAGATCCATTAGAGGACGAAAATGAGAAAAGGAAGTAGAAAATATTGTGGAAGAAGACAATGATGAAACTCTAGAAGATGAAGAGTTTGGATTACGTGACATTGTTGATTAAATTTAATCTATGCTTGGAAATCAAGCTCATTTTTTGTAACTATTAAGTAGTTATACTTGCAATGTTTTGACTTTGAGAGTTTATGACAAGAATATACACTCAATTAAGATTGTTATGCGTTCAATATTTCTAATATGTGATTTTCGCATTAATTTTTAAGTTAATCATTATTGTAGAGTTGAGGCTTCTGTGATCCATATCAAGTTTATGAAAGATTTTTTGGTGAAAATCACATGAAATACCATTTGCCAACACGTTTCGAACCAACCAGTGTGGTTCATCATCAGGACAAGTTGAAGAAATAGATCCAACTTAGCATGTTAAATAGTCTGAGCAGAGCCTCCAACGAATAACTTGACCAACGGCTAATTTTGAATTTTTGGACCGGGGTCAAAATTTTTAATAATTCAAAAGAAATTAGTTATATTCAATATATATATATAAATATATAAAAATACATAAAATAATTTTAATTGGTTTTAATAGTTATTTAAAAAGGTATTATTAAATAATTAAAATTATAAGTTATTTAGTATTTAAATCGAAATTAGTTACATAAAGGACCTTTCTTATAATATATGAATAAGTTATATGTATATATAAATATATAAAGTAATATTAATAGGTTGTTAAGAAACTAGATAGAACTAATAAATATAAAGGAGTGAGAAAATTAAAAATATAAAGGAAAAAAAAAATTAATAAAAATTAATTAAGAAAGTAGATGGTTATAATAATAATAATACATTAATAATAATAATAATAAATAAAGTAATTAAGAAAGTAGATGGTTATAATAATAATAATACATTAATTAAGAAAGTAAATGGTTAAAAAAAAAGGGGCGGAAAAAATGACTAGGAAGAGAGTGCGGGACCCAACACCTACTGATTTTCCAACCATCCTCTCTATTGAGATTGCTTGGCCTCTTTTCAATCTCAAGTGCTTCCCTAAATTTCTGATGATGGAAGTGCGAAACCTTAGCAATAACACTAGCCTCCTCAATACAAACGTGATGATTGGTTTTCTCAGCATGTTCAGCTAAAGCGGAAGACTTATCTCTCCTATGCTTAAGGTCCGTTGCATGCTCACTAATCCTTTGATTAATGGAGTGACTAGTCTCCCCAATATAGGGGGTCCCACAAGAATAGGCGATAGTATATATACCTTTCATATCTTTAGGGTCGATAGGATCCTTCACTGGACTGAGGGACATATGAATGGTGTTTAGCGGCCTCAAGCTCACAGGGACATAATGCATCTTGAGAATCCTTCCAATATTATCAGTGGTCCCTTGAACATATGGAAGATGGACACCTGGAATTCGTTCCTTCGGTTCCTTTTTAGTCAGAGAATTCTTGGTAGCTTTAAGGAAAGCCTTCTGACCCATGTATCTACTATAACCATTCTCAACAAAGAAATCAAGCAGATGAGATTTTTCTTTCTCAAAACTCTTCTTGTCTGAGATCCTTAGGGCCCGAGTAGCAAGTGTATTGAGAACACCCATCTTTTGAGCCGGGAAATGGTGGGAACTGGCATGAAGATACTGCTCCGTATGCGTTTCTTCCGAAAAACTCGGTGGGCAATAAGAATATCGAGGAAAGAACGCATATGGAGTAGCATCTTCATGCCAGTTCCCACCATTTCTCGGCTCAAAATACGGGTGTTATCAATATCCTTGCTACTCGGGCCCTAAGGATCTTGGACAAGAAGAGTTTTGAGAAAGAAAAATCACATCTGCTTGATGTCTTTGTTGAGAATGGTTATAGTAGATACATGGGTCAGAAGGCTTTCCTTAAAGCTGCCAAGAATTCTCTGACTAAAAGGGAACCGAAGGAACGAATTCCAGGTGTCCATCTTCCGTATGTTCAGGGGACCAGTGATAATATTGGAAGGATTCTCAGGATGCATTGTGTCCCTGTGAGCTTTAGGCCCCTAAACACCATTCGTATGTCCCCGGAATCAGTGAAGGATCCTATCGATCCTAAAGATATGAAAGGTGTATATATTATCCCATGTTCCTGTGGGACCCCCTATATTGGGGAGACTGGTCATTCCATTAATCAAAGGATTAGTGAGCACGCAACAAACCTTAAGCATAGGAGAGCTAAGTCTTCCGCTTTAGCTAAACATGCTGAGAAAACCAATCATCATGTTTGTATTGAGGAGGCTAGTGTTATTGCTAAGGTTTCGCACTTCCATCATCGGAAATTTAGGGAAGCGCTTGAGATTGAAAAGAGGCCAAGCAATCTCAATAGAGAGGATGGTTGGAAAATTAGTAGGTGTTGGGTCCGAGCACTCTCTTCCTAGTCGTTTTTTCCGCCCCTTTTTTTTTAACCATCTACTTTCTCAATTAATGTATTATTATTATTATAACCATCTACTTTCTTAATTACTTTATTTATTATTATTATTAATGTATTATTATTATTATAACCATCTACTTTCTTAATTACTTTATTATTATTATTATTATTATTATCATTTTTTTTAAGACTTTTATGTTAACTTAATATTATTTTTCTCATTATTATTTATTTAATTATTTATTTTTTGAGTACCTTTTTTAACCATCTACTTTCTCAATTAATTTTTATTAATTTTTTTTCCTTTATATTTATTAATTCTAACTAACTTGTTTCTTAACAACCTATTAATATTACTTTATATATTTATATATACATATAACTTATTCATATATTATAAGAAAGGTCCTTTATGTAACTAATTTCCATTTAAATACTAAATAACTTATAATATTAATTATTTAATAATAAATTTTTAAATAACTACTAACACCAATTAAAATTATTTTATGTATTTTTATATATATTGAATATAACTAATTTCTTTTAAATTATTAAAAATTTTGACCCCGGTCCAAAAAGTCAAAATTAGCCGTTGGTCAAGTTAGCCATTGGAGGCTCTACTCAGACTATTTAACATGCTAAGCTGGATCTGTTTCTTCAGCTTGTCCAGACGATGAACCACACTGGTTGGTTCGAAATGCGTCGGCAAATGGTATTTCATGTGATTTTTGCCGAAAAATCTCTCATAAACTTAATCATTATTTTTTGAAAAAAAAAGTGATTATTATTATTTTTTTGACATGAAATTCATTAAAAAACTATTATTTAACTATTTTTAGTTAAAATTTTCGTATAAAAATTGTGATTTTCGCATGTCAATTGTAGCAAAAAATTATCAAAACATGTAGTTTTTTAATTATATTTATGTTAAAAATGGCTATTTTTATGTCCATTATTAAAAAAATATTGTTTTTTAGAAACAATTATTTCTTGTGGATTGAAAATTTAATTAACGATGTATAAATATGTAGAATATCGAAAATTCAAAATATCGACCTTCTTCTTTAAATATGCGAAACAATAAAAACTTCACTACAAAAAAAATAAAATTAAAATAAAAACAAGAAAATATGAAGAAAAATACCACTTAAAAAATTATTAAATTTACAAAATAATTATTTACATTTCATACATTAGAAAATAAAAAATAAAAATAAAAAACTAAAAAAAAAAAAAAAAAAAAAAACCTTTTAAAAATAGGGCCTGGTGTAGAATTACCATGTTTTTAAATCAGCGTAAAAATCTCTACCATTATAAAACACATGTACATAAAAAAATTTATAGTGCCAAAAACTAAGCTCTAAAAAGCACATGTGTGTTCTGCATCACCCCTTTTCGAAATCGGGTCACTTTTTTGCTATCTCTACAAAACATGTAACAATATGGGTTCCCGTTTCAATGTTTACATTGTTAAGACTATTGTGTGAGGTTTAATGCAGTATACAATGCCATTCATGCTAACATTAAACCAACAGAGGGATTGGATTTGCTCAAGTTTCCAGACGGTTTCGATGTTGATATGGCATATCAGTTGCAGGAAAGAGATCATACCACACTAGAAGACATGCAAAAGAATGCAGTAGGTGTAGAAGCAAACATGCTAGCCAAAAGAGCAAGAATGAGATTAGAGAAAAGAGTGACCATAAAAGAAGAAGCATCTACTTTAGATGTAAATATGGATACATTGATTCAAACAATGGAAAGGATGGTTGACCAGTTAACCATTAGTGATAGACCTGAACCAACAATCCAGAATCCAAATTTTAGAGGATAGCAGCAGCCCCAATTCTGAATCAAGCAGAGAGAACAAAAGGCACCAAAACAAAAGGCACCAGAATAGCAGATCAGAACTCCCTTACAAAATAATTATGTTCAAGGAATGGAAGAAGAAGATGACGATGATCCGGTAATTGAAACAAATCACTTTTTTACTGTTGATGGCATGCCTATATTCCTGACCGAAGATGAAGAATATGCAAAAGTCCTAGACATACAAAAGGATGAAGATTCCATCTTAGAAAATGATGTGGTTTTCGAAGCTGAATATGATGATTATCAACGTGGTTATATGAATGATTTGTCTTCACAGCAAAGGAAATACTCTTTAAGGAGTAGAGATGTATAGGTCGATCCCATTCAGAAAAGAAAGGTTGTGCAATCCAACAATGATTTCTCAAACACTCAGAAGAAAGGGAAAGAGCTTGCTAATCCGAATCCCAACAAAGTACCATCAACAAGTATCACTACAAATGAGAAGAACAATTAGCAAAAATATAGTGTAGCAAAAGAGCAAGTGGATAAGAAGGACATTGGTGTCAAAGAGGTAGAAAAAATTTCATCCTTTAATTTAGAAAGTGAAATTGCTAAATTAAAAGTGTCCATTCCTTTGACTGAGCTGGTGAAGAATAGCAATTATAAACATCATGTATCTAGAATATTGCAAATTGATCCTTTATCATACATGGTGAATGTCAAAGATGATCATCCTGAACTCATTTCTGGTCCAGCCATAGAAGGTCAGCCTGAAGATAGTGAAGTCCCACCCTTTTATCTGAGTGTTAGACTGCATGAGTACATTCTCCATAATTCTATGTTAGATTCTGAAGCTTCCCATAATTTCATGCCTAAAGCCATTATGGAAGAGTTGGGCCTGGATATCACCTGAAAATATCATGATTTGTACTCCTTTGACTTTGGTAGAGTTCGTTGCATTGGTCTCATCAAAGATTTGGTGGTTTCTTTAGATCAAATCCCAGCCAAAAATGTTTTGATGGATGTGGTAGTTGCTAATATACTGCCTCGATTTGGTATGCTCTTATCTAGATCGTGGGGTGCTAATCTCAAAGGCACTTTACAACTTGACCTCTCTTATGCTACCATCCCTATTTTCTGTCAGTTGAGGAAGTTGTACCGAGAAAAGAAAATGAAGTACATGATCACTAGTAAAGAGAAGCCTGTGAATCATCTAGTAAATGTTGTACATACTAATTTAGAGTCCTTTGTTTTGTACTTTGATAGTGGATTGAATGATGTAGATATTCAGCTTGTAGAGGTAGATGATGTACCAGAAATTTCCAAGAATTTTAAAGTGGTTCTTAATCAAGAAAAAGAAAAAATAACAAGTTCTTCTTAGCAACCTACCCAGTAGCAAAAGGTCAAAGAAGAGTAGAAAAATGAAGTAATCAGCGAAGGCAAGGTGGAGAAGGAAATAGAATTTCAGCATCTAGAAGATGAAGCTGACATTTGGAGCAAGGACTTCGATGGCGCTATGGGTAGGCATGGTGTTGGTATTGGAATTTAGATTCGAAGCCCATCTTTCCAGCCTACTAAAGTTCCAAGTAATGTTAGAGTATGTTCCTACAAGTTAGCTTTTGATTGCTCTAATAATGAAGCGGAGTATGAGGCTTTGATTACAGGTCTTAAAATCTTAAAGAAGCTTAATGCAAAAAGGATTTTGGTTTATGGTGATTCAGAGCTGGTCATTAAACAGGTAAAAGGAGAATATCAATCAAAGCATCCACAAATGAGAGCCTACAGAAATGCATTTTTGGATATTTTTAGGATGTTTCCTGAATATACCTTGACAGCAGTACCCTGAACTCAAAACATCATTGCAGATTCACTCACCACTGCGGCCAACAATTTGAAGATTCCAATGAATTATAGCAACAAATTTGAAATTCATGTCAAACATAGGCCTGCTGTCCCTGATAATTTGAGGTATTGGCAAGTATTTTGGGATGATAATGAAATTAATGCCTTTTTGCAGAATGAAGGAAAGTTTAAGAATGCTTACATTGATGATGATTGTGATTCCAATGAATAAGATCTTCAGGTAAATCAGATGGAGGTTTTACAGTTGAAGGATAACACTATTCCCAGAGGTCTCATACCTTTAGAGGAGCTTTTTGATGAGGATGATGTGGCAAGAAAACCGAGCTTGATTCCTATAGACAAAGGAGTTGAAGATGTAAATCTTCGAACAGTTGACAAGCCTAAGCTTGTAAAGTTATCAAAAGTATTGTCTCTCAAAGTAAAGGCTAAGTATGTTAGATTACTTTCTGAATTTTATGATGTCTTTTCTTGGGATTATTCAGATTTGAAGGTGTACGACAAGGATATCATTCAGCATATTATTCCTATCAAGCCAGATTGAAAAACTTTTAGACATAAGTTTAGAAGAATCAATCCAAAGCTGCTACCATCTATCAAGAAAGAGGTAAATAGATTGTTTAAAGCTCGAATCATTATTCCCATTAGATTTTCTGATTGGATTTCAAATTTGGTCCTGGTATGAAAGAAGACCAGAGAGATAAGATTGCGCATAGATTTCCAGAACTTCAACAAGGTGTCCTTAAAGGATAATTAACCACTTCCTAAGATGGACCATATTTTGCAAAGAGTAGTTGGAGCATCACGAATGTCACTACTTGATGATTACTCAGGCTATAATTAGATCTTGGTGCATGAAAAATACCAAGACAAAACTGCCTTCACAACACCATGGGGAACTTTTGAGTATGCCAAAACGCCATTTGGATTGAAGAATGCTGGAGCCACTTTTCAGCGGGCGATGGACATAGATTTTGCTAATGAGAATCATGTTTTTTTGGTTGTTTATTTAGATGATTTGACAATATTTTCTGATTCTGATGATGAACAGTTGCACCACTTGAGGATTGTCTTTCAGAAATGTATGAAGTTCG
Source organism: Pinus tabuliformis (assembly GCA_031772625.1). NCBI lineage: Eukaryota > Viridiplantae > Streptophyta > Pinopsida > Pinales > Pinaceae > Pinus > Pinus tabuliformis. Next base: position 29,674,545 of record CM062811.1, on the reverse strand, counting down.
GGATTTATCTAATCCCAAAGATTATTCTTTTTCTATGGATGAGGGTAAACTCCTTGGTCATATCATTTCTAAAGTTGTTATTCGCATTGATCATTCAAGGGTGGGGGCAGTTTAGCATATAGACTTTCCGCGCAACAAAAAGGAGATTCAAGCTTTTAATGGTAAGATGAATTTCTTACGTAGATTTATACCAAATTTGGCTGAACATTTAAATGAAATAACTAATATGTTGAAGAAGGACAACACGATGAAATGGACTGAGGATGCCATGAAATCTTTCAATTTGGTAAATTTTGCTTTGACTATAGTGCCAATTTTGATTAGTCCCGATTATAATCATGAATTCATTATATTTTCATTTGCATCTGAGCACACCATGGCTGTCATATTGATGAAAAAAAGAGATCAGTTGGAGCAACCCATTGCTTTTTTTAGTAGGACTATTCGAGATGCTACCTTGTGGTACAATATCATTGAAAAAAAGCACTGGCTCTTATAAAGGCATTGAAGGATTTCAAAGTATAGATTCTACATTCACATACTATAGCCTATGTTCCTCATGTAGAAGTCAAAGATGTTCTCATGCAAACTGATCCGGATGGAAGAAGAGGTAAGTGGATAGCAGCAATGTTGGAGTATGATCTTGAGATTAAGCCTACCAAACTAATCAAAGGACAAGGCTTGGAAAAGTTGATCGCATAATCAAATCTGCAAGCTCTAGACATAAATCTGATTGCAGCAATGTCAGAGGACAAAGATGGTGGCTCACTCATTTGGGTATCAGAAATGTTTCTCAAATAACCTTGGTATTCTGATATAGTTTATGTTCTTCAACATCTTTCACCACCTCCTAGAATGTCATGAAATAAAGGTAGATCACTTAAACTCAACTCTGAAAGATTCTGCATTTTAAATAGTGCTCTCTATTAGAAATATCTAGGAGGAGTTCTTCTTAATTTTTTGGTTGAAGATGAAGCTCAGCAGGTAATGAATGATTTTCATAGAGGTGATTGTGGTGATCATTTGTTCTGGAAAACAACAGCTAACAAAGTGTTGAGAGCAGGATATTATTGGCCGACTTTGTTTTCAGATTTGTATGAGACAGTGATGGGTTGCCATGAATGCCAAGTTTTTTAAGGAAAATGGAAGTTTCTTCCTCTTCCCTTGAAACTAGTCAAAGTAAATGCAACTTTTTAGAAGTGGGGACTTGATTTCATAGGAGAAATCCATCCTACATCATCAGCACAACACAAATGGATCTTGAAAGCTACTGATTACTTCACCAAGTGGATTGAGTCCATTTCGACAAGACAAGCCACAAACACGGTAATTATCCAATTTTTAAAATATAATATCTTGTCTCGTTTTGGGTGCCCTCATAAGATTATAACAGATAATGCAGCAACATTTAAGTCCAAGAAGATGGTTGAGTTTTCAATAAATACAATATTACATTGGGTCATTCCACGACATACTACCCGCAAAGTAATGGATTGGCTTAATCATCAAATAAGTCCTTGGTGAACATTATCAAGAAAATGCTAGAGGCAAAAAAGAAGAAATGGCATCGAAATCTTGTTAATGCCTTATGGGCCGATAGAGTGAGCAGTAAGAAATCCATAGGTATGTCACCTTTTGAGTTGGTTTATGGTACTGATACAGTATTTCCTACATCACTTGCAGTCCTGGTCATGAGATTATTATAGGAAGCTAGCAGCGAAGAGGATGATATTTAGTGCAGAATTAATTGAATGATTCACCTTTAGCAAACAAGAGAAGAGGTTTCCAAAAATACTTTCCGATTGCAAGAGAAGATAAAGAAGATTTATGACCGCAAAACCAAAGAAGAAAAGTTTTAGCTAGAAGATGTAATGCTGCGATGGGATGCATGGAATGAGGAAAAGGGAAAGCATGGTAAGTTTGAAACTTTATGGAAAGGACAATATAAAATCTCAGCTTATTGTGGACAAAGTGAATTCTCGTTGAAGGAAATGGATGGTTAGGATTGTTCAAGAGGGCCAATGAATGGTAGGCTGCTGAAGCACTACTACTTTTGAGGTTGTTCCCTGATGTTACTTCACCCTCATTGTATATACCAGTTTGATTTTGATTGCAAGGTTTCAAGTACACTATCATCTGAGCATGGGGCCTGAAGTGAAGGCTATAAGTTTTGAATGATTAGTGTCAAGTTTAGCTGAGTTGGTTTACAATCAAGTTTAGAGTCAGTTTGGTTGTGAGTCAGTTTTCATTTTGTATTGAGTCATTTTTCACTTTTTGTTTCACGGTATTGCCCAATGGATGAGGTACTTGGTCTATGGTGTTCTTGACACCTCCAAGGAGCTGCCACCCCAATAAGGCCAATGTTAGTGTAAGTATTGTTATCACCCCAAGAAACTCTCCTAGGTCGTATATCAAAGATGCTTGGGAACATTACAAACTCAACAAAATTGTTGGAAAATGGTGGATGAATGGAAGAAATGATGCATATTCAAGCCAGATAACCACTTCTACTATGCTTAACCCCAGACATGGGTGAACACTCCTAGACTACAAGGCTTTAGACCACCAATTACTCACAGTTTGAGGAACAGGTGAAGATGGCGAATACTAATCACACCAGCAGATGCATAAGACCCTGTGATGGCCAGCTGCAACTAGTAAGGAGGTCTGTAAATCTATTTCCTAATGCACAAACATGATGACAGCTCTCTGGCATTAAAATAACAGAAACTTGCATACAAATTCAATGGTACATACTAGATTCTAACACAGAGGTGGGATGACAGACCCTCTAGTGCTAAACATCAAGAGCTCATGAACAAATGCATAATAGGCACAACCTGGAGCAAAGAAGAAGTGGAAAGTGAGCAATTAATAGCAAAAGAAGCTTTCATTATCTAAAAATCAAGACCAGACGCTGCAGGTATCACAGTAGTTACAGTCTCCAGAAGTTGAACTTTACATCAAAATAACATTCATCAACCTTCATTACATTTTTTTTTTGGGTATATGTGGAGGTTGATTACAAAAATATCTGCTAAACTATGCGTGCAGGGGTCATAACTGACCACCAACCACATTAACTGCTTGATATGGTTCCCTGATACAATTTAACTGTTTAAATGAACAAAATGACCCTTTCTGATACTTTGTTGTACTTCACGAACCAGTGGAATTCCATATGGAACAAGTTCCATAACTGTTGAAGGCATTTAACTGCTCGAAGCTGTACTTTCCTTCCCTGGCCGTGCTGCTGGTTGAATGGGGTTGCTGCGGATTTAATGCGCAGAGTGCTGGATCATGGGCTCCTTCCTCCTTCGGGTGCACAGGACATGCCAAAAACACGAAAACCGTATGGAAAATGAATGAGGGCCTAGGAATGAACACTGGCCGTTCGATGGAATTGGCGAAGGACTGAGATCTCATGGCGGGAGGAAATGGGAAGATGTAGGGCAGAGTGAATATGAACCGTTGGATCTCGCAAATAGATAGCAGGGATCAACTTGCAGGGGATGTCGGGAGATACGCAGATGCAGGAGTGTGGGCCGTCGGATCATGTAATCGAATGGTGGAGGATAGCTTACGGAGGCTAATGCAAGATAGGGGAGCAAGGAGATCGTGGGCCATTGGATCACGAGATGGACGATCGGGCGGTCGATGGGCACGGAAGCTGCGGGGAAATTAACAGCCGCGAAAGTGGTTTTAGGCGGATGGTGGTTTCCCCACACCGCCCATTTGAGGTAGGTGGTATCCATATGCGAGGGTGCGAGCACGTTCACCGGGCGACGCATGGCTGGTGGGTCCGGCAGGAAACCACTTTCCCTGCGGGCTATCGTACGTGCAGTTTGCGGGAGCGGTAGCAACGTATATCATCGGATCACGAGGTGGAGAATCGGATGGTGGGGGATTAATGCACACATTTGTTGAATGAAATGATGTGAAAAAGGCTTGTGAAAGGGTTTGGATGGGTTATCGAGTTTTATAATGTTTAAACAAAAAATGCCCATGAGCTAAGGAAACAAGGCTTTTATGCCTAATGTGGGTGTCAAACAGGGCAGCGGGGGTTATAAGGGTATAAAGCAAATGAAGGGGGGAGGATAAAATGAACTATTGTGAGCTCGCTTTTTGTAAGAAACACACAACCACGGTTTCTTTGACCCAGCAAATACAGAATTATGTAGCAGAGCTAACACTGGCTCCTTCTGCGGATGAGATCCTCCCTGTGAGGCCTCAAGAACTTGTAGATCAATGCCTTTTCAATTGAAAACAAATTAGCCAAAATTCCTATTGTTCCATTGGGCATGGAGTCTACTTTGCCTATACAAAATTGATAAAAACAAAATATTTACAATCTTTAAGGTCAAAGACCTTAAACAACATAGTTTTTCAGAAAACGCCCATTAACTAGGCCATCAAAAACTGTTTCTCCTCCCATACATTTCGTTATGAAGGTGTTGTTCCCCTGAATCTGAGAAATGATGAAAGGACCTATCCAGAAAGCACCAAATTTCCCATGGTTTCCTTTCTTCTCCTGCAATGCATCCCACTTCAAAACCAAGTCACCAACCTGAAAATTATTTGTTTCTGCCTTCTTGTCAAAGGCTTCCTTGATCTTTTTCTGATGTGCTGCAGCCTTTTCAACCAGTTGTTCTGTTTGAAGGAATTTTTCGATAGGGAGAGTTAGTTGAATTGGGAATGCAGCTTTAGTGCCATATACCAGCTTGAAAGGAGAATTCCTAGTGGATTTTTTAATGGTCACCCTGTCGACCTACAATGCATACTTGAGCTTGGAATTCCAATTCTTTTTATTGTCCTCTAACAACTTCTTAATTATCCTTATTAGGATTTTATTAGAGGATTCTACGAGACCATTTCCTTGAGGATAATATGAAGTGGAATGAACTAGTTTAATACCCATTGAATCACACATTTCCACCAATTATTTTGCCCTGAAAGCTGTTGCATTGTCTGTGACTAATTTATGTGGACAACCAAATCTGGTAAAGATATTTTCAATTAAAAACTTCATGACCACACTGTGATCAGCCTTCCTGGTATGGACTGCTTCAATCCATTTGGTAAAATAATCAGTGGCTACTAATATCCATCTATGCTGGCCACTGGAATCTGGATTGATTTCTCCAATGAAATCCAAGCCCCACTGCTGAAAAGGCCCTTTTGCAAGTATCGGTTTTAAGGGCAGGGGCTTCAACTGCTGCTTTCCTTCAAATCTTTGGCACCTGTCACAAGATTTAACAAATGAAAATACATCAGAAAATAAGGTGGGCCAATAGTACCCAGCTCTGAGAATTTTATGGGCTGTAATTTTCCAATAATGGTGCCCTCCACACATTCTGGAATGAAACTGCTGCATGACTTCTATTGACTGTTCTCTATCCCGACAGCTTAGAAGCACTCTAGATGGATCCCTCCAGTACATCATATTTCCATTAATGCAATATTTAGCTGCCCTAAGCTTTATAGTTCTAGCTTGACTTTGAGTAAGGTCTAAAGGGATTTCTAGCTTCAACAAAAAAATAATTATTGTAGAATACCAATCACAAGAAGCTAGATTTTCGGCCACTAACTGCTTTCTCTCTGGTTTAGCTGCTTCCTCTTCTTCATATGTCTGACTACTCTCTGCAATTGTGCACAGGAAATCAATATCCAATGATCTGCAATTTTCCTCAGCTAATAACTTGGCAAGACCGTGACCTCTAACAAGCTTGGTGGGATTTAATTCTATATTAAATTCAATCAACTTTGTAATCCATCTTTCCCTTCTTCCATCAGCATTAGGTTGTGTTAAGACATCTTTTATTGCAGCAGAGGGTACATATGCAATTATCTTGGAATGCAAGATATAAAATCTGAAAGCTTTCAAGGATTTGATAAGAGCATATGCTTGTTTTTCAATGATATCATACCCCAGTTAAGCATCCCTTAACTTTTTGCTAAAAAATGCCACTGGATGCTCTGAACCTTCTTCATCTGTCTGTAATAAAACTGTTGGAATGGTATCTTCAGAGGAAAATGAAAATATATGGAACTCCTTGCTGTAGTCTGGGCTTATTAAAGTGGGAGCCTCCATAATAGATTTTTTAATAGACTCAAAAGATATTCTTACTATATTAGTCCATTTAACTTCTCCCCCTTTCTTCAACATGGAGGTAATATGCTTCACATATTTAGAAAAAATCGGGATAAACCTCCTTACAAAGTTAATCTTGCGCAGAAAGGACTGGATATCCTTCTTTAATCTTAGGACATACAAAGTCTATGTTTCTTTTACTCTTTTTGGGTCAACTCAGACACCTATAGCAGCAAAAACAATATGTCATAGCAACTTGCCTTCTTCTAAAGAAAATTTTTATTTTTTAGGATTGATTGAAATCGAAAACCTTCTGCACTTCAGGAACACTTTTTTCAGATGCTGCAAATGACTTTGATGGCTACTAGAGTATATTGTTATGTCATCAAGGTAGATAAGGACAAATTTATCCTTCTCTCCTACAAATGCTATATCCATAGCTCTCTGAAAGGTTGCTCCAACATTCATCAATCCAAAAGGCATCTTGGCATACATAAAAGTGCCCTAAGGAGTGGTAAATGCAGTCTTCTCTTGGTCATCTGGGTGCACAGCAATCTGATTAAAGTCTGAAAATCCATCCAAGAAAGATATTACATTGGCTCCTGAGACTTTTTGCAGCAAATGCGCCATCTTTGGTAGAGGATAGTTGTCTTTGTTTGAGCACTTGTTTAAATCTCTAAAATCAACACACAGTTTGATTTCTCCACTTTTCTTCCTCACCACCACTAGATTGGCTACCCATTTGGAATATCTAAGAGGAACTATGATCTTGGCAGCTAACAATTTTTTAATTTCCTTTTCAATTAGAGGAAGAAGCATGGGATTTATTAGTCTCAGCTTTTGTTTCAAAGGTATTGTGTCTTTCTCTAAAGGGATTTTATGCTGAATAATATTTTTATCATAAGTTTTGAGGTCACTATACTCCCAGGCAAACACATCAGAAAATTCCTTCATTAATTTGCAATATTCCGAACTTTGGTCAGTAGATAGATGGTTGGACAAATTTATGTATCTAGGCTGACCTGGACTTCCTATATCATGCTTACAGACTATAGATTGGTCTTATTTTTGGGCAGCCTTGTAAGGCACATCATTCTGGTCAAACAATCCTTCTAGAGGAATTAGACCCTTTCGGATATGATTGCTGGGAAGCTGGACATTGTTATTTTTGCCAATCTTATTTCTAAGCTAGGACTGGGGGTTTTCTTCCAAGGCTTCATTCTCTTGGTCAATTTGCATTTTGGAAAACTCATCAATGAATTGCAAAAACCTATTTAACTCATCATCATCATCCAAATCTTTCTAATGCTGGACATTATGAGGCAAGGATGGTCTGTATTTCATTTGAACTTCATAAATCAGTCTGGGAGGCACGGGAGGGATAAATAGGCTAGCAGACACAGCAAGGGAATTAGCAAGCTAACTTTTGGCTCTAGGGATATATGAAATACAGAAATAATCAAAGGAATATTTGAGTCTCCATACCTCATCTCTATATGTTTTTATCCTTTGGTGCTTTGCTTGAAATGTTTTATTTATTTGCTAAATGATCAAATCAGCATCTCCAAACACTTTTATGTTTCTGATTTCTCTGTCTTTTGTTGAATTAAGGCCGAATAGCAAAGGCTCATACTCTGTTATATTGTTTGTGACTTGAAAAGCCATCTTAAAAGACAGTCGTGTGCTTTTTTTCTCTAGACATACTAGCACCACCCCCTGCTCCTGCAGTCTCCCTAGAACATGTTCCATCAAAGAACATCTCCCAAACTTGGCCTCCTTGCTCTTCCTTGGCCTAAACTATTGGTTTCCTAAGCTGCATTGAGGCCTTCTGAGATTCTTCTATTTGGAGGATACATGCTCCAAAATCGGTGTCCACAACATATATAGGATGATTAGTAGGATTCATCTCATCACTGATGATGTATGCCAACTGTGCTTATCTGTATAATCTCCTTCTTTCTCCTCCAAAAACTGGGACAGTTGCATAAGATAGATCATTCTTTAACGTCCCACCTAGTCTCTTAATCCATCCTCTAGATAGCAGCATGCCAAACTTAGGAGGGACATCTGCTACCACAATATCCATCATCATACTCTTCATGGGCAGCTGAGTTAGGGTAATGGCTAGATCTTTGACTAATCCTAGGCATTTCACATTCCTTGAATCAAAAGAGAATAAATCATGATAGGATCTGGTGATGTCAAGGCCTAACTCTTCCATGACAGCTTTAGGCATCAGATTGTGGCTGGCCCCTGTGTCTAGCAGGAAATTGTGGAGGATTTTATCATGAATGGTCAAGGAGACATAAAAAGATGGAGAATTATTATCAGCAGGTTCAATCATGGGGCTAAGCACAATGGCAGGCTTGTCATCTTGCAAATTGAGAGAGTCAGTGGAGGTTTGTGTGGTTTCCAACTCAAGAGCTTCAAGGATAGGCTTTCTAAATACTTCACCCTTCACCAACTCTATTAGGGGCATAGATATTTTCAATTTCTGAACTTCTAACTCAAAGCTGAAAGAAGAAGATAACTTATCAAAACCTTTTACGTCTTGAACTGGAGCTTTGAGGATGAGTGGGTCAGCTGCTGGCCTTCTTTGTTTGATATTCTGTAACTCTATTTGGACAACAGCTCTTTGGGCAAGATTCTCCTTGACATTTTTGGCATTGGACCTCAGGTTGTATCTTCGTTGCTCCTCAGTTTGTAGAACAACTTCCCTATCCCATTCCTGACTGTCTTGTTCCTACAACAATGATTCTTCATATGCAGCCAATGTAAAAAATGCAACACTACCTTTATCTTCCATACAGTGAATTTCATCCTCATCTTCAAATTGTTCCTCCTTCAATACTACATTTTGGAAAGGAGCTTTAACTTTCTGTTCTTCTTTTGATTCTTCATCCCTATGAATAATTTGTAACTATTCATTTTCTCTTCTGAAAGGATTTGGGTTTCTTGGAGAAAATGTATTCTGTTGCCTTGTCTTCCCTGAATTCTTCTCAATCTTTAGCTTAGAAATTTCAGTATCCAATGACTCTATCATCTTAGTAATTTTATCTAATTTAGGCTCTAAAGATGATGTAGAGGAGGTAGAAGCCTGACCTCTCTGCCTCTTTCTGTTAGCTTGACCTTTGAGCTTTTCTGTAGCCACGATATTAGACTCTACTTCCAGGGCTGCATCCTACATGTTTGCCAGTGTGGCACATCTTCTTTCTCTCAATAACAGATAGAAATCAGAGTCAAAAGAATTGGCATAAGTGAGTTTTGCAAAGGTAGGTGTGGAATTTACCTCAGCTGGTATCTTGCTATACATACGGTTAAATATTTTAATAAAATCAGGCAATGATTCACCATTTTCCCTCTTCAAGTTACCAAACTCAGTATGATAATACAGCAAGTCCTTTTTATCTCCCCAGTGCTTCAAAAATGCATCATCTAAGGCTTCAATATCAACAATAGATCTTTGAGGTAATTCTCTGAACCACTTCCTAGCCTCTCCATCAAGGTTCTAGACAAAAACACTCATCCACACATCATTTTCACTTATATCTAAGTTATCAGCATAACTATAAAAAGCTTCAAGGTGTTCTTCTGTTGTTACTCCCTCTATGCCAGTGAACTTAGGCAAATATTTATGATATTCTCCCACAAGCATAGGATTCAATGGAACAGGCAAGACCAAGGGTCCATATCTAGCAGCTACAATTCTTTCTATCTTCGTGGGTGCTTGCTGGCCTGCCATGATTGGGATATGTGGAAGGATACTGATAGATTGAATGGTAGGAAGTAATGTGATGGATGGTAGAGACAAAGGGATTTTTTGGACTGTATTGGAAGCTTTCTTAGGACTGAGATTCAAAGGGGGACTAACTGCACAAGGGGCTAAATTAATCTCTCAAGGTGTTTCCTTATTAATAGTGTTGGGTTCAAAATCTTCAAACTATATATCTTAAACTATAACTTTATCTTTCATAGATGCATGAGATTTCTTAGGCTTACCTGATCCTGATGCCCCTTTCTGTGATGCTTTCTTCAATTTAACAGTCCTCTCAGGGTCAGGCACTGGTTCAGCTGGTGATTTCTGAGGATTTCTATGAGTATGTCTCACAAACTGAGCTAGAACTTCAATGTGGAGTCGCCAAAGGTTGGTCTTCCTCCAGTGGAGTCGTCAGATAGATAATTACAACCAGAAATTTTCCCAAACGTTGTCTATCATCAAAATCTAGAACTATGTCGTTCTCCTGGGGAAGCTGAGCTTCAATCTCCTCTCCCCAGCAACGTCGCCAATTAATGTTATCACCCCAAGAAACTCTCCTAGGTTGTATATCAGAGATGCTCGCGAACATTACAAACTCAACAAAATTGTTGGAAAATGGTGGATAAATGGAAGAAATGATGCATATTTAAGCCAGATAACCACTTCTACTATGCTTAACCCCAGACATGGGCGAACACCACCAAACTACAAGGCTTTAGACCACCAATTACTCACAGTTTGAGGAACAGGTGAAGATGGAGAATACTAATCACACCAGCAGATGCACAAGACGCTGTGACGGCCAACTGCAACTAGTAAGGAGGTCTGCAAATCTATTTCCTAATGCACGGACAGGATGACAACTCTATGGCATTAAAATAATAGAAACCTACATACAAATTCAGTGATACATGCTAGATTCTAACACAGAGGTGGGATGACAGCCCCTCTAGTGCTAAACATCAAGAGCTCATGAACAAATGCATAACAGGCACAGCCTAGAACAAAGAATAAGTGGAAAGTGAGCAATTAACAACAAAAGAAGCTTGCATTAGCTAAAAATCAAGACTAGATGCTGCAAGTATCACAGTAATTACAGTCTCCAGAAGTTGAACTTTACATCAATATAACATTCATCAACCTTTATTACATCTTGTTTCTGGGTATATATGGAGGTTGATTACAAAAATCTCTGGAGGGGTCATAACTGACCACCAACCACATTAACTGCTTGATATGGGTCTCTGATACAATGTGAATGTTTAAATGAACAAAATGACCCTTTCTGGTACTCTGTTGTACTTCAAGAACTGGTGGAATGCCGTATGGAACAAGTTCCGTAACTGTTGAAGGCTTTTAACTACTCGAGGCTGTACTTTCCTTCCCTGGCTGTGTTGCTGGTCGAACGCGGTTGCCGTAGATTTAATGCACAGACTGCTGGATCATGGCCTCCTTCCTCCTTCGGGTGCACAAGACAAGCCAAAAACACGAAAACCGTATGGAAAATGAACGAGGGCCTAGGAATGAATGCTAGCCGTTGGATGGAAGTGGAGAACAGCTGAGATCTCATGGCTGGAGGCGATGGAAAGACGTGGGGCAGAGTGAATATGAATAGTCGAATCTCGCAAATAGACGACGGGGATCAACTTGCACGGGATATCGGGAGATACGCAGATGGAGGAGTGTGGGCCATCGGATCATGTAATCGAACAATGGAGGATAGTTTACAGAGGCTAACAGAAGATAGGGGAGCAGGGAGATCATGAGATGTTGGATCGCGAGATGGATGATAGGATGGTTGAGGGGCACGAAAGCTACAGGGAAATTAAAAGCTAGGAAAGTGGTTTTGGGCGGATGGCAATTTACCTGCACTGCCCATCGGAGGTAGGTGGTATCCATATGCGGGGGCGTGAGCACGTTCAATAAGCTACGCATGGCTGGTGGGTCCAATAGGAAACCGCTTTCCCCACGGGCTATCGTACATGCAGTTTGCGGGAGCGGGAGCAACATATATCGTCGGATCACGAGGTGGAGGATCGAACGGCAGGGGATTAATGCACACTTTTTTGAACTAAATGATGTGAAAAAGGCTTGCGAAAGGGTATGGATGGGTTATCGGGTTCTATAATGTTTAAACAAAAAACACCCGAGAGCTAAGGAAACAAGGCTTTTATGCCAAATGTGGGTGTAAAACAAGGTAGCATGAGTTATAAGGGTATAAATAAAATGAAGGAGGGGGGATAAAATGAACTACTGAGAGCTTCCTCTTTGCAAGAAACACACAGCCATGGTGTCTTTGACCCAACAAATACCGAATTATGTAGCAGAGCTAACAATTATCTACATACTTCCATCATGGATCAAAATTCGCTCTTTGCATTGTCATTTTAGGGGTCCCATACTGAAATTTTCAGATTATTTCATTAGGTCATGTCAAGGTGATATACTGATGGTTGTCTTCTCTTCTGAAAACCCAATTTTTCCCTCATAGAGTATACTTGATGACCCTTATTCATGTTGTCTTCAGTATGGTTTCATGGTCAATTTGCAATCATACTTTTCATTAGGTCATAGGGCATGTTTCATTAGGTCTTAGGTTTTCATCACCAAGGTCAAAAGCTTGATTTTCAAGTGAAAATAAAGGTCAGCAAGGGTATGAGGATGATGAATAAGTCAAGCATGATGGCTTGTAGGTCATAGCCACTGAATGCTTATCTTTTAACCTAATGTATTTTTCACCTCAAAAACATGTTTTTTTGGTGAAAACAGAATATTTTGAGTTTATTTGTATTTCATATGTAATTTTAAGACACTATATGTAATAACTGATCCCAACTGCACCACAACATCTCTCCTTGCTGCAAGACAAAGAAACACTGCAAAAGTCATTTGAAGTTGATCATTTATCCACCTGCAAAGACATAAAGAAGAAAAATGCATTAAAATAGAGTTTTGAAGAAGGGAAAGAAACATTAGAAAGTGGGTTTTTCAAATGAAAAATCAAAATCTACTCCTATTTAAGCTCCCACATTTCATTTCCAAGTTCATTATTCTCATTGGCAAGAAAGGAGTAAAAAAAGTGAGGAGAAGAGGCAAGCTTGAGCGAGTTTTGGGCGAAGGAAGGTTGGTGCTGTGCTTCTGGAGAAGTGGAGTAGTGGCGTTGCACGTTGGTAGAGCGGCACTGCGCTTCTGAGGTAGATAGGTTGGTGTTGCACATTGAAGACCTGGTGCTATGTGTTGAGGCCAACACTACGTATTTGGGGAATTTTCATAGTGTAATTTTACAATGGCGCTGCGCTTCCAGGGTGGCGCTACGTGTCTGGGCACCGGTGTTGCATGTTGAGCAAGAAGGCTAGAAAAGACTCGAAACTTCCAAAAAACCTCAAATTTCTCTCTCTTTCGATCATTGCAAGTAAGTTGACATCCCTCACTTTAGTTTTGGTTTGGTTATCAAACTTATAAGCATCCTTTTCTGTGATAAACAAGAAACCCTAAATTCCCCTAGTGATGCCTAAAACCCTAAACTATCATTGTTCATCCTATCACCTATCCCTATAGATCTAAACTCTTCCCCTATCCTTATTTCCCTATCCCTTTATCCCTTTACCCCTATTCCATATCATTTCCATACCTTTTACCCCTCTTCCCTAAGGGAAATTTCTCAAAACAAGCCCTTCCTCTCAGTTTGCTCCCACATTTCCCATCCCCTCATTCCTAAAACACTTTCACTCATCCCCTTCATACAACCTCAACCTTGCAAACATGGACCAGGAGGACCAAGAATATGAGGAGGAGGAAAACACAGGTAGTGACACCTCAGAAAATAGAGCTAGATAGCAGAGAAAACCACACAACGGAGATAGGACTATCAGAGAAGAGCCATCAAACCTTAGGGAATTGCAGGCCTCTTAGTTGGTTGTTACATGTTTTAGATATCTTGGATGCTATGAGTTCTGTGAGAAGGTAGAGAGAGTTCAATACCACCTGGAGCTCACCAAACATTTTGTAGTCCATCTTCCAGGCAACAAGGTAACTCTTGCTGGGGTAACCTTTACAGTTTCACCATCCATCATTTTAGATGCCACCAAGATTCCAAATGTAGGGGAGAAGTGGTACAAGGCCTAGGACTTGGATGAGCACTACTATGAGCCTTATATCAAACCCCAGTATAGAAATGAGGTGAAGAGACTTTTTCCTTTTCAATTTCTCGAAGACAAATATGTCCCCATGATGAAAATCATCATGAAGTATTTCACTTGTGAGGGAAGATTCTCCAGGTTGTACACTTATCACATCAGACTCCTCATGCATTTTACCATGGTGAGGATTTTAAACCTCCCTTACTTCTTGTTTAGGAATGTTGAGAAGATGGCTGATTTTTTCCAGAAGAAGCCATAACCTCAACAGATGAGCAGTTTATATCACTACTCCCGACTCAAGATCATTGTGCCTCATCATCTCAGTCTCCTCAACATCTCTTGGGAGACCTTTATTTCTCATGACATCTTCAGGCATCCTCAAATTCCTCCACCAATGTCTCAAGAAGTAGGAGGACCTTCTAACAGTGTTCAGGTGAATGAGGAAGCTAAGAAGATTTGAACTATTGAGGTGCTTGTTTACATGACATATCAAACGGGCACTAGGATCTTATTTGTAGCTGATAGGCAAGTGTTTGCTCCACGGGATGTGGAAGGGACCTTGCCTCTTCATTAGCCCATAGGCAAATGCTAGCTTCACAACATGTGGAAGGGGCTTTGTCTTCTTCATTGACACAACAGGTACATGTGTAGCAGGTGCACAGAGGGAAGGGAAATATGCCAGAGCAGAATATTGATGATGAGGAGGAAAGGGACTTTGACTTGACTGAGCATGATGAGCCGAAGCAGAGGTATACCCATCATGGAGTTGAAATAATTGACTTAGAGGCTAAGGATGTAGAAACCATCAAAGGCATCATCATACAAGAGAGGTAAGGTCAAGTAAAATCTTTCACATAAAATTTGGAGAGGGAGCAAGAAAACAAGAAATTGAGTGATAAACAAGTCCTCATGGAGCTGGAAATGCTCAAGATGAAACGACAAAGTGGCAAAGAGGCACAAGTCACTTTGACTCCTATTGAGAAAGAGATTGAAGATGATAGGGAGACTTGGCTTGAGAGGGTCAAATTGCACCTCAATAAGGTACTATAGAAGGCCAGTAGAGACAATTAGATGATTAGACACATGGCCTACCATTACAGGACCCGAAACAAGATTTGCAATATGAGGGTCAAGAAAATGAAAGCTAGGCTTAGGTGAGCCTTGAAAGGAAAGAAGGAGGAGGATAGGCCTAGGATGCCTGTTGAAACTTCCTTGGCTCATCCGGACACTTGATGATGGTGCATCTCACCAATTTTTCACAATTTTGAAGGAAATTTTGTCGCTTGCCAATTTTTGAAATTCTACACATAGGAAAATTGCCTAAATGCGTAGCGCCACTAGCACTGCGCTTTTCCAAGGGGCAACCAATGAAGAAGTGGTTTACATTTTTGGATTTAGAGTGATGGGGACATGCACCCTAGCAAGTTTCAAAGTTTTTGGGCTAGAATTGGTCCACCAAAAGGTCAAGAAACATGTTAACAATGACCTTTTTGCCACTTTTTGGACACATAGAAGCAATCTTGGGCAAATGAAGTTTTGAGGCGTCAAATGAGTGTCAAATGTAGAAATTCTAGGTGTTTTGGAAATTATACTTGAATACCTTTCCAATGAGCTATCATGGGCTCAATTTTTATGTCGGAAAGTCCTCCAAAAGGGACTTGAAATTAGTGCTACGCGTTGAGCCAGTGGTGTTGTGCGTAGGGTAGATTTTGCTCAGGATGGCCATTTTTCAAGTTTTTGACTATGATCATGGATTCTCTCTCATGGATGATGATTCACCATTTTAAATGATGACTTGGCATGTAACTATGATAGATAAATAGTAATAGAGGGTAGATTCGTTGCCATAGAAGTTAGTTTGAGCTCAAATGATTCAGTTTTTCACTTTTAGAGGCAAGTTGTTGAAATGTCTATATTCTTGTTTCTTGTTCAGTATTAGTTAGATTAGCTCCTCATCTTAGGGATTCGACCCTTGAGGATGGGAGGATGTTGAATTCATGTCTATATCTTCTTCTTCTTTCTCATTGTAAAGGGTTGGACTCAACTGGATTCTCAGACCTTGATTGTACACCTTTTGTAAGCAGTTTGGCAGGAGATTAATAAGAATTGCAGCTATTTTTACGGGATCCATGTGGTATGAGTTTTAGTGCAGTTTTTCTTCTGTAATCATATGTTAATGTTTTTTGCATGCTTCTTTAATCATTTCATTGCTTCTAGTTGAATTTTTTCAAGTTGATAGGTGAAATTGATTGCATCAGTGCTCTGCCTTGGTAAACCATTCACCATTTCATGTTTTCTGCAGTTTAGGAAGGATCCATGGTTTTCAAATGCCCTTCTTAGCTTCTCACCAGTCTAAAACATCTCACCCCATGAAGCCCTTGAGTGCTAAAGCTTATGCCTACCTTGCCCCATTGAAAACCCTGCAATTCTGACCTAATTCGCTAGACCTAAACTATTCATCTCCACTTGATCCAAAAAACCCCTTCAAAATCAAATCAAAACTTCATGCTACTATACCTAGCCTAAAATCCTTTACCTGATCTAGTCATCTCGGCTGAGATCCTTACAGAGAGAGCCCTCTCCTGGCCTAGTAGTGTTAGCTACTTGGCTAAGCCTGAGGTTCAATCCAGGTGATAACACGGTCCATTTACCTTCCGCATCACTCTTAATCACTATGCCGGGCTACGAGAGGTAGTAAGGGAACCTGATCTAACTCACTCATGATCTATGTACTTTCCATAACTAACTACCTTGTATTGTGATCCAAAATGGATCCTAGAACACTCTCTATGTTTTCATGAACTCTTTAAAAATTATGCCAAACATTAAAAGTCTTTTAAAGATCAAGCTATTGGAGGGAATCCTCAGAAAGTTGCAATGGCGATCAACGCAGATCAACGAGGGTCGTTGATCTAGCACGTAGAGCGGTGGACCATGGTAACGCGCACTGACCCCAACCAGCAAATGCGGGGATAATTTTAAGCATCGGAGGTTGTTTCCGATATGCAGGGATAATCACATATCGCAGGGTAAACCTCTTAGTGAGGAGAAACCCTGAGCACCTGGACCCAAAATAGTTATAAAATGCAGAAAATATTGTTTCGGTTCCGTCGGAGTGGGATTCCACTGGCAGAATATCGGAGGGGCTTCGAGTGGTAAGTGGAACGAGTTCTGCCTAATGCCACATAGCGATTGCCACACATCCCTGGGAAGAGAGAGAGAACTACTCACATTGGACGGGTAAACATCATGTTACTTAGCAATGTGATATGAATGATGATCGTCAGATCTGGGGCCTCTAGAACAATGGCGGAGATGCATTCCGATGGATGACCGGATTTGACAAGGTTATGAACTGAGGTCACATAGGATTTGAAGTCTGAAATGAACGCTGTGTTGGTAGAAGGTCGTGTTTCACGGGCATTCTTGGAGTTAGTAGAAAAAATGGTCTTTTCAAATACATCCAAGAGAGCTAACACTCATCAGTTATGAACTAGGTGGCCACTCCATGTGAGGAATTATACAATGAATAATTACTTAAGACAGAGGGATTTAAATGGATAGAGGTAGGTGAACCAAAAAGCCAGGAAGCGGAAATGAACACTTGGGAAGAAGATTGGCTTTAAGGCCACAAACTGATAGAGAGATAAGCACGCAGTAAGAGAAGACCAGTAGGAAATAAGCCGAAAGTAGAGAGAAGAAGCTGAGCTGACCTACAAAGCAAAGGTAGCATCGAGCCAGAGTTAAGACAGAGAGAGAGAGAGTCAGAGAGTCTGTGCACTCTAGAGAAGGCTTGAGAGGTTCAAGCGCACTCCTCTATAATGCCTATCATGTATGAATCTCAGATTGGGCTCATACTACTATGACCAATAGAGGTCAAGAGTTTAGCGAGGGGAGTCTGTGTACTCCAGATACTTGGGGAATCCAACTACAGTGTTACTAATTTGTATCTGCTGAGTGAGACTCAAATTGAGCTCACTGTTGTAAAAAATCTACTTTGAAAACATAATAGAGAGGCCAACACTGAAGGCTGGACCAGGAGACGTAGCCCAAGAGTATTGGGTGAACTCCTTATTAAAATTGTTGTGTTTATATGTGTTTCTTGTTATGTTTTCTTTAACTGCTTCATTTCCTATGTATTTCGCAATCTTATCAATCCGTTGCATAAAATAACATAGGCCCATCCATGCACATGAGTTTGTAATACCTTATTAATTTTCTTGGATCAATTCTAGATCAAGTGGTATCAGAGCTTTAGGTTGCTAATGTTAGAAAACTTGTGCTGGACTGTTTGTGGATGATAAGTAGATCAAACCTTAAATTAGGAGAAGGAGAGTTGGTTGAAGCTAACCCGGAAATTGGAAGTCTATCCTAAGAGGAAAATGTCAGAAGAAAGTCGCTTGGAATTAGACTCCCGGTTCAAGGATAGTTTCATGACCATGAGAGCCATGGTAGAAAAAATGTATAGAGAATTTAAGAGAGGTGGAGGTGAAGAGTCATCAACCTCCAAATAAGATAAAGGAGTAGAAGAACCTCTTCTAGTTTCCCACCCAGAAGGCAAAGGAAAAGAAGAGAGGCCCTCTCCACCATCTCCCCCATCATCACCTTCATCATCATCTTCTTCACATAAAGAAATCCCTGAAAAGAAAAAGAAGAAACCTTCTTTGTTTAAATTAGATGTCAAGTTTGATTTTCTAGTCTATGACGGAGAACTGAATGTAGAAAGCTAGATAATTGGATTAGACAGGTTGATGTATATTACAGAGTTTAGAACATCAATTCAGAAAGGAGAAAGATTCAGTTGGCTAGCCTACGCCTTGGAGGCACCGCCCTGGTATGGTGGGAAGGCAGGACATAAGATGATTTGAAGAAGCATGGTAAAATTCTTTCTACCTGAAATGAATTTGTTTCTACAATTAAGAAACAATTTTATCCACTAGCTTATATGGAGCAAGCTATCATGAGTTGACAAACTCTTCGCCAATTGAAAAGGCAAAGTGTACAAAGTTACACCCAAGAATTTAGAAAATGGGCTCTTATTCTAGGCATTTCTTTAGACTCACCTAAAAGTTTGTTGAAGTATATAGGTGGTATACATAGTTATTTGAGACATAGCATTCTCATGTTTAATCTCACTAGCATAGATGAGGTCTCTGTTCAGGCTACACATCTAGGGGCTAGAGGCAAGAATGTGAACCCAGAAGTTGGGGGGTCATCAAAACCCACTGCAAGCAAGAACAAGGAAAAGAGAAAGCAAAAACAGAAAGAGAGGAAAACAAATGTTGTACAAAAGACCAAACCTTCGTGCACTCACTGCAAGAAGGATGGGCATGATGATGAAAACTACTGGATTCGACATCCAGAGCTGAAACCCAAGAAGTACGATGGAAAAAAGAAGAAGAATGCTGCAGCTATTCAAAAGGATTTGGGGTCAGATTCAGGGGATGAAACAACTATCATAGCCACAGGTATTAAAGGTAAAATTTTTGAAGCATCTACTAGTAATTCTTCACAATCTACTGATAATGAAGAAAATGAGAGGACAAGACATGAGCTTTTTCATATTAGAGTTATTTCCAAGAACCAAAATATTGATACTCTGTTTGATAGCGGCTCACAAGTAAACTTAATTTCTGAAGCAATTGTAAATAAACTGGGGTTACTAACCACACCTCACAAGAAGCCATATCCATTGGGTTGGTTATGTGATAAAGCAAAGCTACAAGTGACAAAATAAAGTTAGGTTTTATTTTGGGTTAACATTTGTAGATGAGGTTGAGTTAGATATTGTTCCCTTGGATATATGTGGAATTGTTTTAGGAAGTCCTTACTTGTATGATAGAAAAGTCATTTTCTATAGAGCTGAAAACAAGTATCAATTCGTTAAAGATAGAATTATATATATTGTAAGAGATCATAAACTCAAGAGTAATTATACTCTTATAAACTCATGTCAGATGAAAAGAATTGTAAATTCATACAAACAATTTTTACTGCTGGTTGTAAGGGAAAAGAAACCTGATAAAACCAATGTATTTGAAGCTTGTAATGCTAAACAGCAAGTAGATTTAGAAAAAGTTGTTTCAGAATATGATATACTATTTCAAGAACCTAAAGGTATACCACCCAAAAAGGAAATAGTACATGATATTAATTTGTAGCAAGATGATCCTTTGCCTAACATCGGAATGTACAGGTTGTCCGATTTAGAAAATGCAGAAATCAAGAAGCAGTTACAGGAGCTTATCATGAAAGGGTTCATAAGACCTATCACATCACCATGTGGGTCTCCAATTGTCTTGGTGAGAAAGAAAGATGGCTCATGGAGAATGTGCGTTTATTATCAAGCATTGAATAAGATAATGATCAAAAATCATTATCCCCTTCCTCACATAGATGATCTATTAGATCAGTGGAAAGAAGTTGTTTACTTTTCCAAGTTGGACTTGCATAGTGGCTACCATCAGGTTAGAGTTACAGAGCAAGATGCATGGAAGACTACTTTCAAAACAATGCAGGGATTGTATGGGTGGTTAGTAATGCCTTTTGGCTTAATTAATGCACGTGCTACTTTCATGAGAGTAATGAATGATGTACTTAGGCCTTTTATTGATTATTTTGTCATTGTATATCTAGATTACATTCTTGTATCTAGTAAAACATCGGAAGAACATTTGAAGCATGTAAAGCAGACTCTGGATGTTTTGAAAAGAGAAAATCTTTATGTTAAGCTATCAAAATGTGAATTTGGAAAAACATCTTTGAATTATTTGGGTCATATTGTAGGGGGTGGTGAATTGAAGATAGATCCCTCTATGGTTGCAGTCATTGTAAACTAACCTAAACCTAAATCTACTACAGAAGTTAGAAGCTTCCTAGGAGCAACACAATATTTGAGAAAGTTTATTGCTATCTTTTCCTTGATTGCAGCACAATATTTGAGAAAGTTTATTAGCATATGGTGTACCCCATATGCTAATAAAGCTAATGATTCCTAGAAGTTTTAAACAATGCGTTCTGCAATGGCATCTTCAAGTAACAATCAAAGACACAGTCCGCCATCAACCAAATTATGTGTCTCCCCCAATATGAATAAAAAAAGAACTAATTCAACCACTGCACAATCGCACTCAAACCAGATTTTAAATAAAAAAATTTCTTCAAACCATTAGCTCTGATACCACATGTTTAAAATGAAAATAACTCAAACAGATTACAGAAAAACACATATAAAAACCAGACACAAAATATGGGTGGAAAAGGCTTCAGCCAGGTATTCTGTCTCCCATTTTCATTCATTCTAAAAATTGAATATAGTGTTACAAATAAATAGATGAGAGACAGTGTTCTCAAGATAGTGCGTGCTATCTTAGACACTTTTGGTTGAGATAATTTCTCCTTTGGTTGAGATAATTTCTCACCAGACACACACCAATATAGGAGTTACCTAAACTAACTCCTATCTTAGAGGAACAACCCAAGAGTTAGGCACAAACTCCTAACTTGTAATATTTAATTAATTAATTTATTATTGTTTTATGAGAGAGGCTAACACCTTACATGCTTTAACAAGATTGAACAAGGTGTTTCAGTGGGGAGGAAAATAGCAAAAATCCTTCGACACCTTAAAAGAAAATATTAGTATAGCACCAATACTAGCACTACCCAATCTTCAAAGATGCTTTGAGATTGAAATGGATGCCAGTGATTATGCCATGGGAGCAGTGTTGATGCAGCACGGTAAACCCATATGTTATCATTATGAGACATTTAATTCTGCAGTAGTTAATTATCCCACATATGATAAAGAATTGTATGCATCAGTACTGAGTGTGAAAAAGTGGAAACATTATTTAATCGGCAAAGATACAGTTATACATATTGATCATCAACCACTTCAATATTTACACTCACAAACTAAGTTGCCGCAATGAAGAAACTATAGGTGGATGGGCTTTCTACAACAGTTTCATCTTGTCATAACATATAAAAAGGGCATACACAATAAAGTTGTAGCTATGTTGTCTAGACCAATCATAAACGCATCCACTATACTTAAGCATAATTCAGTATTGCATGACAGCTACATTGAAAAGTATGCTCAAGATATAGATTTTAAAGATGTATATGCAACTTTAAGTTATGGAAAACAAGTAGAAGAATTGGATTATCATGTTAAGGACCAACTCTTGTACCATTTTGGAAAGTTATGCATTCCTCAAACCGAAAGAGTAAAGATAATTTGAGAAGCACACACTTCTCTAATATCATGTCACTTTGGTGTAAGTAAAACAGTTGCCCAGCTGCAAAGATTTTTTTATTGGCCCAAAATGAATGAAAACGTTTCTAGATATGTAAGTGGGTGTACCATGTGTGCTAAAAGCAAGCCCAGCAATAGAAAACTAGGCTTGTACACTCCACTACCAATTCCTTCTCATCCTTGGGAAAGTGTTTCCATGGACTTTTTTGGGGGATTGCCTAAATCTAGAAAAGGTCATGACTATTTATATGTTATTGTGGATAGGTTCAGCAAAATGTGTATTTTAATACATTGTAAAAAACAGATTACACCTGAACAAACAACAAAGTTGTTCTTTCAGCATGTATGGGTTCACTTTGGATTACCCACTTCCATTGTATTTGATCAAGATTCCCAATTTGTTGGGAAGTTTTGGTCAAGTCTGTGGGAATTTATGGACACCACAATGAGGAAGGACACAACCTTTCATCTACAAACAGATGGCCAAATAGAGGTGGTCAACAGGACGGTGATCTAGTTGCTTAGAGGATATTGCAGCAAGCATCCCAAGATTTGGGATGAACATTTATGTTATGTGAAACATGCTTACAACTGAGCTAAACATTCTTATACATAGAGATCTCATTTTGAGACCTGTTTTGGTTTCAAACCAAGGTCTCCCTTGGATTTTGTCTTTGGTAAAGACATAATGGTTGATGGACACAGTGATGTGGACAAGGAAACCAAGTTCATTGAAGAAATCCAAGAGATTCACCAGGCAGTACAGGAACAACTGGAAAAGAGCCAAGCCAAGTACAAGGCAAGGCATGATAAGCATCAGATTGAATATAGTTTCCAAGTTGGTGATTAAGTCTAGCTATATATCAGCAAAGATAGAATGCAAGGTGAAGGTAAGACGCTGAAGCTGATAAGGTATGGACCTTTCAAGATACTTGAGAAAATCGATGAGAATGCTTTTCATCTTGAATTTCCAGCTTACATGCACATCTATTTAGTAGTTAATGCGGAAAGCTTGAGACTATTTGAACCTTCATTGATTGAAGATCCCAAAGAGAAGAGTCAATTGCCTTCTATTGATGATATGTTACCTGAAAACATTTTTCCCTTTCTCCCTTGCTTAGTGGGTTAAGTGAATGAAAAATATTCTTATAGAGCTTATGAGTGGATTGATATCTCAATGAATTGCAGGAAGATACAGTTCTGGACAGGAAGGTGAGAACTATGTGTTAAGCGGATGTTGAGTACCTCAGGATTGGGCTCAAAGGTTCAAAACCAAGTAGTGCAAGATGGATAGAAATTAGGCAATAGAGGAATCTATATCCTCACTTGATTGATGCTTAAAAACCAACTTTTGGTGGTCCAAAAGCTTTTTCAGTGGGAAGGCGTGATCCAAAATGGATCCTAGAACACACTCTACGTTTTCATGAACTATTTAAAAATTATGCCAAAGATTAAAAGTCTTATAAATATCAAGCTATCGGAGGGAATCCTCAAACAATTGCAATGGCGAACAACGCAGATCAACGAGGGCCGTCGATCTAGCGCGCAAAGCAGCGGACCATGGTAACGCGCGCTGACCCCAGCCAACAAATGCGGGGATAATTCTAAGCAATGGAGGTAGTTTTTGATATGCGATTAGCGACAAGTCGCTAATCGCATATCGCAGGGAAAACCTCTCAGTGAAGAGAAGCCCCAAGCACCTGGACCCGAAATAATTAAAAAATGTAGAAAATTTTGTTTCGGTTCGGTCAGAATGGGATTCCACAAAACCAGCAGAATATCGGAGGGGCTTCAAGTGGTAAGTGGTTTAGACCGAGTTCCTCCTGATGCCACACAACGATTACCATGCATCCTGGGGAAGAGAGAGAGAACAACTCACTTCGGATGGGTAAACATCATGTTACTTAGCTGCCCGATATGAACAATAATTGTCAGATCTGGGGCCCCCAGATCAATGGCGGAGATGCGTTCCGATGGATGACCAGATTTGACAAGGTTATGAAGCGAGGTCTCATAGGATTTGAAGTCCAATATTGACGATGTGTTGGCAGAAGATCGTGTTTCACGAGCATTCTTGGAGTTAATGGAGAAAATAGTCATTTCGAATATGTCCAAGAGAACTGACACTCATCCGTTATGAAGTAGGTGGCCAATCCCTGTGAGGCATTATACAGTGACTGATTATGCAGGATAGAGGGATTCAAACGGATAGAAGCAAGGGAACCAGAAAGCCGGGAAGCAGAAACAAACAGTCGGGAGGTAGATTGGCTTTAAAGCCACAAACTGACAGAGAGAGAAGCAAGTAGTAAGTGAAGAGCAGTAGGCAGTAAGATAAAAGTAGAGAGAAGAAGCCGAGTTGATCTACAGAAGCAAATGCAGCATTGAGCTAGAGTTAAGACAAAGATATAGAGATTCAGAGAGTCTGTGCACTCCAGAGAAGGCTTGAGAGGTTCAAGACTCCTCTGTAATTCCTGTCATGTATAAGTCTCAGATTGGGCTCATACTACTGTGACCAATAGAGGTCAAGAGTTCAGTGAGGGGAGTCTGTGTACTCCAGAGACTTGGGGAATCCAAGTACAATGTTACTGATTTTTATCTACTGAGTGAGACTCAAATTAAGCTCACTATTCTAAAAAAACTTCTTTGAAAACATAATATAGAGGCCACCACTGAAGGCTGGACTAGGAGACGTAGCCCAGGAGTATTGGGTGAACTCCTTATTAAACTTGTTGTGTTTGTATGTGTTGCCTGTTATGTTTTCTTTAACTGCTTCATTGCCTGTGTATTTCGCAATCTTATTGATCTGTTGCATAAAATAACATAGACAATTCCATGCACATGAGTCTCTAATACCATATTAATTGTCTTGGATCAATTCGAGATCATATTGTATCTATAATATTCACAAGGAGCTTACTTATATAACTCTGCTTTACTAGCATCGTGAATTATAGGAATACTATGGTTACTGACATGTCGCTATTGTATAACCTTGATATGTATGAGCTTAGAGAGGCGATTGAGATAGAAAGGCATGCCAAAAATATTAATAGGGATGAGGGTTGGAAATTGAGTAAGAGTTGGACTCCATCTCTCTCATCGTAAGTCATCATTCCCTTTTTTCCTCTCTTCTCCTCTTTCTCTTTTTTTTTTCTCTTTTTTGTTTCTGCCTTGATCCTTTTCTTTTTTTCATTGTCATTACTATTTTTATTATTTATTTATTTAATCTTTTTTTTTCTTTGTTATTTCTATTCTTATTATTTTTATTATTTTTTTTTATTTTTTTTACATTATAAAATTTCTAGATTCCTAACTAGTGTTCTAATTGGTCAACCTCTAACAAATAAAATGATATAATTTATTAATAAATAACTTCTTTTCATTAATTAAAATTCAATGTTTTATTTTTATTATTCCTTTACAACTATTTTTAACTAAACATAAAATATTTTAATGAAATAAATCCTTACCACTAACTCCCTCATAACTAATTTCTTTACCTATTAACTAATTCACCAACAGCTAGTTTTTAATGGTTATTTTTGAGCAATGTTGCATCCTTACTATTTATTCCTTATGATCAACGGATTTCTCACCTAGTCCCGAAGATGAACCACATTAGCTGGTTCGAAACGTCCACCAAATCCTCTCAATGTGATTAATCCGAAAGACTTTCTTCTACATTACCGATCACAAAAGTCTTAGATCCAGCATGTATGAGCTTATTAGAATAGGTTTATACATCATGATTAAGTAGTAACCTCAAGTAATGTAATCTACTAACTCACTTGAAGTGAATCCCTACCCTTATATTGACACTACTATGATTTCAATTAGGGTATTAGTGTTTTCGTATTACTCTATCTAACAGGTGTAGTAATGCCCAACACTAGATCAGAGGGACTAGAGTGGTATGATAAAATATGCTCATGCTAAGTCTATTATGAGATAGACTAACTCACTCCGTATTCTAACCTCCAGATTACGTGTAAAAGGTAAGTTGCCACTCCAGGTTACATGACTACCTGGGCAAAGCATATGAATTGAGCATGTTGTTCTAGTAGACTAAAACGTACTTGCTATTTGGTAGACTTAAACGTACTAGCTATAGGGAAAATGAATGGATCTGGTTGTCGGGTAATAGCTCAGGTCATGTCTATTTCACCAAGTCGAGTATCATGTTCATCTCACCAACTCAAGATCTTCATCTGAATAGCAATGTTCATCTCACCAAATAGCTCAGCGCATGTTGATCTCATCCAATGAGGTAATGGTAATGTCAATGTCAACTAGCTTTTGTTGGCAGCCCCAATTGAGAAACTTAGGTTATCCAACATATCCATGGTAAATACAAGAATAACATGGGTTAGTCATCCATTTCCTTGAAATCAAGTGTCTTTCATAATAGATTACTTGTAATACAAAATTAATTCAAAATGGGTTACTTGGACCAAAAAAATTCTTTTTTAAGACAAAAACAAATTAGTCATTTTCTTCCATTCACAAAGCAATGCTTTGGGGGACTTGCTGCTTTGCAGCCCTCCTTATCTTATTTTCTAAATTTTCGTGTAAAAAGATTAATTCAAATTTTATCATCATCCATTACGTTAAAACGAGAGGTTCATAATGAATAATAAACAAACGAGTTAGCTTTTAATTTATTTTCTAAATGTTTCAAAAAAAATTTCCATTAAAAGGAGAGATGCATCCCGAATAATAAACAAAACAATTAGTTTTTATTTCTTTCTGTAATGTTACATAGGAAAGAGTTAATTTTAGATTTAGCATCATCCATTGAATGAGACGCATCATGAAAATATATATATAAATGGAAAACATTTTTAGTAACTTTTAGTATTAGGATGATAAATTTGAATATTTTAGTACGACCATAACCACTTTTTACTTGTTATTAATTAAATGGGTGTTGTTTACAGATATTTTATCAGAATTTGGCAAAACAAATTTCAAAAAATTATGTAGTTGAAGTGTTCAAATTGTTTCTTTAATGGTGGAAATAGGTTCAGCACCATCAAGAATTCTTGAGGCACCCAAATTCCACAAATTTGACAATTGTAACCAAAATTTTCAAAAATTTACACTGGAAATTTTCATAATTTTACTAGAAATTCTGAGCTATTTTGTGGGTTTTTTTTAAACTACAAAAATTAAATGTGGTTATTATAAGCCAAAGGATTCATTTGTGTCTACCATATAAACCATTAATAAAAATATAATAATAAAAATAATATTACAAAAAATATCACAGTAAAAATGTTATTATTATAATTAATAATTAATTATTATTAAATATTGTTATAATGATTTTAAAATAATAATTATTATTACTAAATAATTTTTACTTTTAGTATTATTGTTATTAATTAATATTGATAGTAGTTAGATAATTAATAACAAATAGTTTTAAATTAAACCATATTAAATTGATTAATTAAATAAATAATAATATTAACAATAATATTGTATTATTACTTACAAATATTTATTAGTTAACAATTTAATTATATATTAATAATAAATAATGAATATTAAAAATATATTAATAATAAATAATGAATATTAAAAAAATAATTTCTCCGTATTGAAAAACAAATATAATGATAATTATTTAATTCATTCTTTTTATAATAAATAATTGACTAATAAATTTAAAAATCCATGGAATTAATATTATAAATCTTTGGAATTTAGAAACATTGAAGGACTCTCTGCGAATAGGAGGCACAAACCCTAGGGTTCGAAACATGCAAGAACTTGAAATTACAAAGGAATAACCCCATCGTAGACAACCGACAGAAGGAAAGGAAATGCAAACATCACACAGGGGGGGAGAGAGATCCCTTACTACCGGAACGTAGTAGTTGGTGATTCAAGTGGGAAATCTAGCAAGAAACCGAGCTCCCAGGAAGAGGAAGACCGCAATAATTTCCCTGTACTAGGAGCTAGATGACATGCTTGAAGCAGAGGACAGTGCTTGCAGCGGGCAATAGAGAAACCGAGATTTATAATACCCATTAACAGACTAGAGAGATATCGTAGCTATATGAAGGACCACACATTGATTTGCAAATTCATTGGTGTTTGGTCAATGGAGAAAGAACTCATCAAATGGATCCAACAAAAATGGCAACCAAAAGGACATGTAGAACTCAAGATGGAAGCCAAAAGTTTTTTTACGGTAAACTTCTTAAACCTACAAGATAAGGAAAGAGTCTTCGAAAATGGTCCATATTTTCATTATAATGCATGATTGTTCATGAGGTACTGGGAGGAATGCTATAATCCTAATAAAGAGAAATTCCTAGAAGCCCTTGTCTGGGTGAGACTCTTTGGCTTCCCAATGGATTTTTGGGTCCAGAAATACTGGAAGGAATCAGAAACTCAATAGGACGATTTGTTAAAATCGTAGAAACCATGTGAAGGGGCCACTACACTTGCTACACTAGGATCTACGTGTACATGAATATCTTAGAGCCTATCCCTGAATCAATAGAATTGGAATATAATGAAGAATCTCACAACAGACATTGGACTATGAGCATATACTATTTCAATGCCTCTGATGCCTTGAATATCCTCACTTATTCAAAGAATGCTCACTGAACCAAGAATACAAGGTAGATTTGAAGGAAAAACAAATGAAAACCCCACAGGAGGCAGATGAGGGATTCAAAGAAGTCAAGAGCAAGAGGAAGACCCTGAAAGGCAACAAAATCCAGGAAACAATCAAACACAAATGAACATCAAGAACATATATGAGGTATTACAAGAAGAAGAGGAAGGAATGGGAAATGAGACAGAAACAATGGACTACTAGGACAAAGAAAAAGAGAGAAATTAGAGTAAAACAAAAACAACCCCAAAGAGGACAGCCCAAATGGATCTGACGGAAAAATAAGAACAGGAACAAACAGATCTCACCATAATGGAAGTAGATGCAGTTAGGGGAGACGATTTAAGCATGGAAGAGGAAGTTTTGAAAAGACTATTAAATGAATGGAGGCATGTAGATGACATATTCATCCCAGAGGACCAAAATAAACTATGCAAAGGACCTTCCAGCAATATAAGGCTAACCAAGGACAGAGACACGTAGAAATAGCATAGCAACTAGGCATGAAACAAGAAGAAAACTCACAAGAACAACAAAACAAAAGTAAAGGAGGTAAGAAAAGAGGGAGAAGAAATCTGCAAGAGTCAATCCAAATAATGGGAGAGATGTTGGTAAACACTGGAAGGGTAGTACCGCTCTCAACGGTATTCCAACAACTAAACAAATTTAACCAATGATAGTACTATCATGGAATATAAGGGGCCTTAACAGTCAGGGAAAGTAGATATATCTACATGAGAGACTAAGAAAGGAAAAGCCTCAAATAGTTATTCTCCAAGAAACAAATATAATAGGTGAAAAAGTAGAGGAGATTCTATGGAAAATGAAACCAAGATATGAAGTAGTTTCACTGGATACAAAAGGAAGTGCAGGGGGAATAGCCGTACTCTGGATCCTTACAAAGGTTATGTTAGACTACTGGATAGGAATGTCGCAAATTCTTACTAGCAATTTCCACAATCTAGGAACTAAAGAATGGATCATAATATCAATAGTTTATGCACTGCATATCCTTGTAGAGAAGGAAAATTTTATACAAAGCATTAGGAAATTAAGCCACCTACATGCAGAAAATCTTTGGTTAATAGCATGGGATTTCAATTTAATAACCTCTTTGGAGGAAAAAAAGGAGGGATCAGAAGAGAAGATCTTGAAATGGAGCAGTTCAAGGACATGCAAGAAGAGATCCACCTAGTAGATAGCCCCACCAATAATGGAACTTACACCTGGAATAACCAAAGAGGAGGAAACCATCAAATTGCATCAAGGCTAGACAGATTCCTAGAAACTGAGAATTTAATAAGTAGAGATGTTTACTATGAAGTTTCAATTCTTCCATGCATGGGATATTACCACTGGCTAATAAGGCTGGAAGTAGATATAAAACAAGGGATAAATAAGTGACCATTCTGGTTTGAAGCCTTTTGGCTACGGGATCCAACCTTCTTAGAAAAATTAAACGAATGATGGAGATCAAGCATAACACAAGGGAGGAACAAAATGCATACATTCTAATTACACCATAAAGAGCTCAAAGGAAAAAATAAAAAAATGGAACAAAGAAGAATTTGGGAATATTAAAAAAGATCAGGAATTGCTTCAAACAAGGATGAAAAGAGTGTAACAAAAACTAATAACAAATGTTCGATCAAAAAACCTAGTGAAGGAAGAAGGAGAATTACTGACGAGGATGGAGGAGAGGAGGCAGCAAGAAGAAAACTTGTGGAGATAGAGACCGAGAGTCCAGTGGCTAAGGGATGGAGAAAGGAACACATGATTCTTCCAGAAAACAATGATACAACACTGACAGTATAACAAAATATTTTCTTTATTAGATCAGGGAGGAAACCAACTAATACAAACTAAGGAGATGGAGAACCTACTAGTTCATCATTTCCAAGATGTAATGACAGAACCAAATCAAGTTAGAATAGAGGAGATACGTAAGATAACTAGGCATATCCCCCAGCTGGTCAATAGAGATCAGAGCCTAGCTCTAATGAGAATAATAACCATGGAAGAAGTGGAAGAGTTAGTAAAAGGATTAGCAAAGAATAAAGCTCCAGGACTGGATGGATTTACTCTAGAATTCTTTCAGGCAACATGGCCTATTCTAGGAGAGGATATCCTAGAATTAGTGGAGGAGTCCAGATGAACAAAAAAGTACACCCAGTTCTTAACTCAAGCTTTTTAGCTCTTATTCCAAAATATAACCACTGCGAAGAGGCGCAGGGGTTTAGAACCATAGCTTTATGAAATGTAATCTATAAAATCCTTTCAACCATCATGGTCAATCGTCTCAAACCGATTCTCCCAGGCCTAATTTACCAAGAGAAAAATGGCTTTGTTAAAGGAAGGAAAATAGTGGATGGGATAGTGACAACTCAAAAAGAAGTACATTCCATTAAGCATCTCAAAGCCAAAGGAATGATGGTAAAATTAAATATATCGAAAGCTTATGATCGGTTAAGCTCGACTTACCTCCAAGTAATCCTGAAAGCCTTCGACTTTGACCCTCAATGGATAAATTGAATTTATTCTTTGATATCGACTCTTGTATTTTCAATCCTCCTGAATGGAGCTCTGACAGAGGCATTCAATGCAACAAGGAGGCTAAAACAAGGACATGCGATTTCCCCTTTCCTATTCATATTAGCAATTGAAGGTCTTGGATGATAGTGAAAGTGAAGGTGCACACAAGATAATTTAAAGGCCTATGCATGTGGGGAAATGATTTGGTCTTAACACATCAATATTTTGTGGATGACATTATGATGTTCTACCAAGCAACCCTTAAGGAAGCTAGAGCCCTCCTCAACATTTTACAAGACTTCGTGAATTCTCCAGGAATGTAGATAAACAAAGAGAAGTTAGATATCTTCTTCTTTTACACAAAAGCTCAATCCCAAAAATTCCTGGCAAGAATAATGGGATTTTGTATAGGAACCTTTTCATCAAAATATATTTGGATTTCGTTAAGCCTTAATTCAATTAGAGTGGAAAATTGGAATGTAGTCCTGGAAAAGATCCAAGGTTGGCTACAGAACTGAACTTTTTTTACTTTAAACATGGTGAGTAGAGTCATGCTAATTAAGGCCGTGCTGTAATCAATACCTATATACTAGCTCTCAAGCCTAGCAGTCCCTAAAACTGTGTGCAATGAGATGACAAATATAATCAATAAATTCCTGTGGAAAGAGCCACAAATAGTAAAGAAATGGTCTTTATTATCCTGGAACTGGTTAATTAAACCAAACAATGTAGAGGGGTTGGACCTTAGGAACCCGTACACTCAGCGCCAGGTCATGGCGGCTATGTTATGGTGGCGATGGATATAAGGGCGAAAAGATATATGGAAGGAGATATTGGGTAGAAAATGTGGGATGCCTAGGTCAAGATAAGGAAGACTAGAATTCACGAGAATATAAAAGGGTCAACAATCTGGAACCTTGCAGTAGAAAATAAGGAACTGATAAGAACACATAGGTTCTAGGAAATTAGAGGAGGAGCTAAAGCAAGGCTCTAGCAAGAGGCTTTGCAGCAGAGAAAAAAATTATTCAATAAGCCAGACCTAGCAGAAATATTTCTAAACACAAATAACCCAACAAACCAAACGGTGAGAAACTTCTAGGAAACAGAAACAGGAGCACAATGGAGAAAATGGAAGAGAAGACAACACTGGCTAGAAGCACCAAGTTTTATACAGTGGAAAAATTATGAAAAAAGAATGGAAACTAGAGGAATATCGATTGTGGAAGGATCATATATTATAAGGTGGGGATACATAACAAAAGGGATGTTCACCATCAATGAAGGATATTATATGCAAGCAAAACACCAACAACAACAAGTGACACCCATATGGGAATGCATATGGAAGGACAAACTGTGGAAAAAGGTAGCATTCTTCCTATGGGTGGTACACCATGGTTGAGCCTTAACGTGCGATAAAGTAAAGGTAAGAGGTATGCAGGGGCCATTAGTCTATTATACATGTGAAGGACAAAACGAAATGATGGAACACCTAATGAATGCTTGCAATTACAATAGAGTCCTATGGAAAAATCATGAATTACTCTTTGGCCACACAGATAGGGATCAATGAAGCACCCAAAAAAAAGGGGAAAATGGAGAAAGAAAATATATGAGAGCCCTATCTTGAACCGATCCTGGAATATCTTCTTAGGATTCCTTTTATGGGTAGTATGGAAAGAGAGGAACCAGAGAATATTCAAAGGGGAATAAAAAACAGCAATGGAATTGTGGGAAACAACAGTTCAAAAAATCCGAGAGACAATTCTAGCTGAGAAATGGTAACCACATGATCGGGAAACCACATGATTGGGAAACCACACCACAGGAGAGACAAGTAATGGATAGTCTAAATCTAAACTCAAGGATTCTTATAGAAAACTCCTGGAAATAACAACCTATACACTGAGACTCCTTAGCCCACTTCACACTTCCCCCAGACCTCTTTCTTAAACTAAATTTCGATGGTGCAGCCAAAGGAAATCCAGGAATAGTCGGCTTAGGGGGAGTGTTTAGAGATCACCAAAGCAACACAATCAGGTTGTTTGAAATGGATTGTGGAACAACCAACAACAACTAGGTAGAATTCTACACGTTGAAAAAATGATTAGAAATCGCTCGAAGAGAACACTACCAGAACATAGCTGTGGAAGGAGATTCAACACTAGTGATATATATAGTGAGAAAACTTCAGCAAGGAACCCAATGCGAAAAAGTAAACCAAATTTGGAGAACAAAAATACTAGTACAGGAAATAGGAAGTATAATAAAAAGAGTAGCCTACATCATCCTGACACATGTACACCATTTGGGAAACATGGCAGCATATTTCTTAGCAAACCATGGATGTGGCAGACCTGTGAGCAGTTTGGATATACCGGGAGAAGTGATAAATCAAACAGAAGGGTTGAATAACCTCATATAAATAATGAGAAACGAGAGAAGAGAAAGAACAGAATCCCCGATCGGGGTGTGTAGGGCCATGGGAGCCAATAGGTGGAGAAAGTGTGGGACATATTAAAGGAGGACGACACAGGTGGAAAGATGAATGAGGGCAAATAAGGTAGCTAGAGTAGCTAGAGAACGTATGTAAATGACAGAGGGAAATCAGTGGATGGGAGGTGGGAGCCTCAACCGAGGACCTCACACAGAAGAAAAGGAGGGGGAATTTAAAAAAGGGAAAGAAGTAGGTACCTTGGTAACAACAACAGGTAGGTGGGGGAGCATGTTAAGGCAAAATGTGGTAAGGCAGCA
Organism: Pinus tabuliformis; assembly: GCA_031772625.1. NCBI lineage: Eukaryota > Viridiplantae > Streptophyta > Pinopsida > Pinales > Pinaceae > Pinus > Pinus tabuliformis. The sequence goes on along the minus strand of CM062811.1, from coordinate 29,640,378 downwards.
GGGAAATTGCATGCAGGGTGATGGCACAGATGAAGAAGGTGGTGAACGTCGTGAGTAGAGTGGTGACTAATAACAACTGGAATTTGGCTAATAGAAACAGGTATGTAGTTATAGCTCCTTCCTGTGGTGATAGCATAACAATGCCTTGCAAATGGAGAACAATGTGGAAAATAAGGAAAGAATGTACGGTTTGTAGTTATGGAAAGAAATGGAAAACTCCATAGGTTTAAGTATAATTGCTTGATTATTAGGTATGGGTTCGAGTGGATAGAATTCCTGGAAGGGTGGGAGGGGAAATTCAAACCCTGCAAGGGGCTTGGCTGGTCCTAGGGCACCATAAGATTGTTTGGTCTCGTCGTAGAGGAAATCCATGCTAAATCTAGTGGTTTCAATTATAATTTATTGCTGACATGGTTTGGGTATACTTGGATGGCCATCCTGGAGGGCTTGGGTGGTGAATTTGGGACTTGTTAGGAACCTGGAAGGCAAACTAAAACTGAGGAGAAAATGAGATTACCAGCCACTAGAACATGCAGTCGAAGTAAGGAGAGGAAAGACCCTAAAACCTCTGTGAGCTGTAGAGGAAGCCACCACCCCCAAAACCAGGGAGGGGGGTTTCAAGAAAGCCAAAAGGGGGGAGAGATGGAAAGGATATGGCAGGGAATTTCATCTCCTACGGATAAGAAAATGATGCAGTGGGGATTCATCTAGGTAGTGGACTGGGGGGAAAACCTCAACTCCTATGAGGATAGCAAGAAATCCTCTAGCCTGTTTAACCATAAGCAGTGAAGGGGATACCTGGGGAACCCTTAGGGAATGGGAATTGGGGAGGGTAGTGAGAAGAGGAGGGAGGCAACATTAGAGAGGCCTCAATGAAAGGGAGAAATAGTGATTAAAGAGATAACTGAGAGTGAGAAGGCATAAAATCAAATCAAAAAACAATGGAAGAATATTATAGATGTTATAATTATTAGTTTTAATAACTTAATACTGGTTCCAATTACATGTATCATTAACCTAAGCATTCACCAGTCCCTAGAACGTCAGCAAAGAAATCACAAACGGAAGTAGGTAAGTAGAGATTGTTCTTGGAAAAAATAGGAGACGAGGTAAAAGAAGGAGAGCAGGGATGAAAAAGGGGAGGCAGAAGAGGAAAGAAGACCACCAACGAGGAGGCCACCGACAAAAAGAGGAAGATGCACATGAGAGGAGGGCATGAAAAATCTAATGCCTGCCTACCATATAGGAATCCCAACAAAGGTTAAGGTTGTGATAGATTCATGGGAAGTAGAGCTCAATGCCAATCTGGTAAACGAAGAAATCCCAACAACTGATTGGGAGCACATAATTGAGGATCTAGGACACACCCGTGGCTGCCAAACATTATTATGATAGACTTGGGTCATGAAAAATCTTCTGACAAAGGAAATGACAACATATAAAGATAGAGAGGAGCTAGAAGGGGATAGACAGGAAGTGCCAAGCTTAAAATACATCCAGAATGAGATACAATCAGTACAGATGCAGCAATATTACCATAACTTAAACTTAAAGAGAATGGAAAAATACATCCAGACACTGTTGCAGAGTGAAGTGCCTGGATCAAGTGCAAAGCATCCGACTCCAATAGATTCTTTGGATGAATGAAACAAAGATACTATTACTTAATCTCTGTTATGATATCGAATAGCATTTATTTTTCAAGTATTAAGCATATAATAGACATAGCAACAAATGTTGTATGGATGATAAGAGTTAAACTGTTTAAATTTTAGACAATCTTTGATGCTGACCGGTGGCCGACAAACTTGGTTTCCTAGGGGCAGGTTGAGGCCACCGAGTATATTTTGAAAGACTTACACTACTACGTGTTTATAGAAAATTAATAGAAAAGATAACAACTACCAAGCTTACACAAAATAAAATACTATAAGCCTTAGGGATTAATATTATAAATGTAAGTGATTATAATATCATAGACCTTAGGCATCAATACACCCAATGAATTTATAATACAAACCCTAATAATATGAATGTTTACATTAATAAATCCAGGGAAATGATAATATAAACCCAAGGGAATAATATTAAACCAAAGTGATTAATATCATAAACCCAAGATATATAAACCCTAAGGTAAATATTATAAACCACAACCACATTTACTAATGTGGTTGATATACGTCAATAGGTGCATATGAAGTACATGTACAACCACATTAGTAAATGTGGTTGATATATGCCAATAGGCATATGATTAATATACATTTATTAGCATAACTCTATAAACCAAAAGATAAATATTATAAACCTAGGGGAATAATAAACGCAAGGGATTAATACTAAAAACCCAAGGGATTATAAACTTAAGGGGATAATATTAAACACAAGGGATAAATATTATAAACCAAAGGTATATAAATCCTAGTATAAATATTATAAACCTTAAAATAAACATGGTTGACCACAGTTGATTTTCATATTAACACAATGTTTGTGAAAGCATGACGTTGGAATATGGTTTAGCATGATTGATTTTAATATTGAGACAACCTTCGTCACAATGTGACATTGGAAAATGGTTGACCATGGTTGATCTCCATATTGAGATAATCTTTGTGAATATACGACATTGGACCATGGTTGATCATGGATGGCCATGGTTGTGAGAATGCAACGTTGCACCAAGAGACAATCTGCGTCACAATGTGACCATGGTTATTAACTATGGTTGACAGTGAGTGACCATTGTTGACCATGGTTATTGACTATGGTTGACCATTATTGACAATGAATGACCATGGTTGACACAACCTTTGCCACAATGCGACGTTGGAACATGGTTGACCATGATTTTTTTTTTATATTTGATATAATCCTTTTCATTATGTGACATTGGACCATGGTTGACCATGGATTACCATGGTTTTGATAATGTGGCATTGGACCAAGAGACAATATTTCTCACAATGTGACCATGGTTATTGACCATAGTTATTAATTATGGCTGACAATGATTGATCATGGTTGTGACAACCTTTCTTATAATGGGAGGTTGGAACATGGTTGACCATGGTTGATTTTCATATTGAGACAATCCTTGTCACAATGCAACATTGGCTGATTTTCATGTTGAGAAAATATTTGTCATTATGTGACGTTGGACCATGTTTGACCATGATTATAAACTCAATGGATTTATATTAAACCTAAAGGTTAATATTATAAACCCTATGAATAATATTATACCCAAGGAATATGAACCCTTATATTAATAAACCTAAGGAATTGATATTATAAACCCATGGGAATTATAACCCAAAGGGATTAATACTAAAAATCCAAGTGATTATAAACTTAAGGGAATAATATTAAACACAAGCGATAAATATTATAAACCCAAGGTATTAAAACCCTAAGATAAGTTTTATAAACCCTAAAATAAAGTTGGTTGACCATGGTTTACCATTATTTATTTTCATACTCAAACAATCTTTGCACAATGCAACGTTGGACCTTGGTTGACAATGGTTGATTTTCATATTGAGACAATCTTTGACACATTGTGGCATTAGACCAACATTGTCCATGGATGACCATGATTGTAAACATAAAGGATTTATATTAAACTCTATGATTAATATTATAAACCCTATTAATAATATTATACTCTGGGAAGATGAACCATTAGATTAATAAACCCAAGGGATTGATATTATAATCCCAAGGGAATAATAAACCCAATGGATTAATTCTAAAACACAAAGGTATTAGAAACCCAACGGAATACTATTAAACCCAAGATATTAATATTAGAAATGCAAGGTATATAAACCCTAAGATAAATGTTATGAACCCTAAAATAAACATGGTTGACCGTGGCTGACGATGGTTCCTTTTCATATTGAGACAATCTTTGTCACAGAGCGACGTTGGATTGTGGTTGATCATGGCTCAGCATGAATTATTTTCATATCATGATAATCTTTGTCACATTGCAACGTTGGACCATGGGGTATTCTCATATTGAGAAAATCTATGTCATAATGTGATGTTGGACCATGGTTGACCATGGAAGACCATGATTATAAACCCAAGGGATTTATATTAAACCCAAGCATTTATATTATTACCCTATGAATAATATTACACCCTATGAAATTGAATCCTTATATTAATAAACCCAACTATTTAATATTATAAACCCTAGGGAATAATAAACCGAAGGTAATAATACTAAAACCCAAAGGGAGTAATATTAAAACTAAGGGATTAACCCAAGGGATTAATATTATAAAAAAAAGGTATATAAACCCTAACATAAAGACTATAAAACCTAAAGCAAACATGGTTGATCATGTTTTACCATGGTTTATTTCCATATTGAGATAATCTTTGTCAAAATGTGACATTTGACCATGGTTGACCATGGTTGTCTATGGTTGACCATTATTATATACCCAAGGGATTTATATTAAACCTTAGGAATAATATTATAAACTTGATGAATAATATTATACCCTAGGAATATGAACCCTTAAATTGACAAGCCCAAGCGATTGATATTATAAACCCAAGGGATTAATATTATAAACCAAATGTATATAATCCCTAAGATAAATATTATAAACCCAAGGGTATAATAAACCCAAGAGATTATAAAACCAAGAGAATAATATTAGAGCCAAGGGATAACTATTATAACCCAAAGGTATATAAACCCTAAGATAAATATTATAAACCCTAAAATAAACATGCGTGACCATGGTTGATCATGATTGATTTTAATATTGATACAATATTTGTCACAATGTGACGCTGGACTATAGTTGATCATGATTGATTTTCATATTGAGACGACCTTTCCCACAATGGAACACTAGAGAATGGTTGAAGATGGTTGACCATGGTATATTTTCATATTGAGACAATATTTGTGAAAATGCGACATTAGACCATGGTTGACCATGGTTCTCATAATGTGACATTGGACCAAGGCACAATCTTTGCCATAATGTGGCCATTGTTATTCACCATGGCTAACCATGATTGACCAAGGTTGACCATGGTTGATTTTCATATTGAGGCAATATTTGTCAGAATGTGATGTTGGAACATGGTTGGCCGTTGTTTAGTTTCATATTGAGGCAATCCTTTTCACAATGTGACAATGGACCATGATTGAACATGGTTGACCATGATTTATTTTAATCTCAGTTAGAATGTGATGTTGGACCATGTTTGAACATGGTTGTTTTTCATATTGAGATCATCTTTGTCACACTACGACATTTGATCATGGTTGACCATGATTGAACATGGTTGACCATGGTTGATTTTCATATTGAGACAATATTTTTCACAATGTGATGTTAGACCATGGTTGACCATGAATGAACATGGTTGGCGATGGTTGATTTTCATATTGAGACAATCTTTGTTACAACATGCCGTTGGACCATGGTTCATCATGGTTAACCATCATTATAAAGCCAAGGGATTTATATTAAACCTTAGGATTAATATTAAAAACTATATCAATAATATGATTTCATAAGAATATGAGCCCTTAGATTAATAAACCCAAGGGCTTGATGTTATAAACCCAAGGGACTAATAAATGCAAGATATTAATACTAAAAGTGTAAGGGATTATAAACCCAAGAGAATAATATTAAACTCAAGGTTTTAGTATTATAAACCCATGGTATATAAACTCTAACATAAATATTATAAACCCTAAAATAAACATGGTTGACCATTGTTGACCATATTTTATTTTCGTATTGACACAATCTTTGTCATAATGCAACATTTGACCATGGTTGACCATGATTGGTTTTCATAGTGAGGTAATCTTTGTCACAATGCGACATTGGACCATGGCCGACCATGGTTTCCATAATGCGACATTGGACCATTGCTGACCATGGTTGCCATAATGTGATGTTGGACTAAGAGACAGTCTTTGTCACAATGTGACCATGATTATTGACCATGGCTGACCATAATTGACCATGGTTGACCATGGTTGATTTTTATATTGAGACAATCTTTATCACAATACTAAAAGCCCAAGGGATTATAAACCCAAGGGAAAAATATTAAATTCAAAGGTTAAATATTACTTTACTTGTAAACTAGTAAATTAAAAAAAATCATTATCGGGAAAAACAATGTATTTTTAATACTTTTATGATTTTTTGTAAATTCAGGAATCATATATATTATATTTTCTAAATAAAATAATATACCTTTGTTAGCAAAACTCAAGATTCATATAGTTATATAAAAACTATATATTCCTAAAGCTAATACATTTTCCTACATTTCAATAAAAATACTTAGAATCATCTTACAAAGATAAAATTTTGCTATTTCATTGATAATAAAAGTCATGACAAATTTGTAACTCTCTCTCTCTCTCTCTCTCTCTCTACATTTAAAATATGTTAACCTAAATTATATTACAACCTTCCATCTTTCATAAAACTAATATATAAAAGGATGAAAAACATTGACCACAAAAACACAAAATATACCAAGAATGGATTCTTGTTGGAAAGGATCCACTATGTTTTTATGATACTCATAACCCATTAAACTTTTCTTTCTTAGCAACCAATAAGAAACATAAAACATTGAAAAAAATGTAATAATCAAATGCAAATACATTTAAATTCAAACATAAAATCATTGCTTAGTTCTTTATCATAAATTTTCTTATATTTAAAAAAATAAAAAATTAAAACACACGCAATTAATATATCAGTTTTATATGAGAATAAATGATATACCTAAAATTTTAACTTTTCTATTTTTCATATTTAAAAAAAATATATATTGTGTATTGTTACTCTAGTATCTTAATAATAATAATAATATCCATTTTTAAGGTCACGGCCAAGCCAGACATCAAATTGGTGCATGATACCCCTTGTTTGTGGGACAAGGGACCCACTTCCGTGTAGCTATTTGACTACTAAGTCTACGAAGGCATACATACTCTACCCCTCTGATTTTGAACATGTGACCTCTTAAGAGGAAACACATGCTCTTAACCATTAGGCCCACTCAAACTATATCACTATACATTTTATTTTAAAACTTTCTAAATTCTTAATTTCCTAATTACAAATGTATTACATTGAACCAACTAAAATATTATAATTTTTCCATTGTTTTTATTATATCAAAGAAATTATATGAAATAGAATAATTTATATACCTTGTTAATAAGAAGATTATACTAAGAAAAATATATTATCGTCAATTATGATTGTAATATTTTTATTATATTCAAAAGATATTTGATTTTTAATATAAAAAAATATATGACTAGAAATTATTATTATAAAATTTTATTATATTCAATAATATTTTTTATTTAAACAAAATTATATTAATACAAATTATTATTATAATATTACATTTAATTTTAAAAATATATAATATATAAAATATTTATCATCAAAACAATTCCAAAACAAATAAATATTTAATGATAAATATTTAAAAATAAAGCATTCAAAGTGTCAAAAACAATGTACGATATCCCCATTGTCGTGAACATCCTTTACATATACACTCTAAAGCTCAAAAAAATGTGAGGGTTAACGACATGGATTCTATTTAACATCTCACACCTCGTAACATTGCTGTCAAATAACAAACTTACGTTTCGTAAATATAACATGTCTCTTCGTTTGTCTATGCGTTTATTTAATTGTATTCCCAATTCAGGGCTAACTGGAAATGTATGTTTCAATTAATCGGAGAGAGAATTAGGTGGGCATACCACTATGAATGTTTGAAACATATCTTTGAACGTCTCTCTGAAACTTCTCATATGATCTACACACACCTGAATCGACGACCTTCGTTTGAGAAGAGGTATGTTGTGGCATCCTAATGAGATGTATTCCCTCTTTCTCCTTCCAGTGATGCAGACGAACCGACGAAGAATGGTGGCGGAGCGTGGCGCCAGAATGCATGCATCAATAAAAAATAACATTTACAATTTTTTGGTCGTCACTCCATGCTCCCTCGCCCCAGAGCCGTAGATATGGGACTAGTACGAAGAATATTGTGGCATATTCACCACCGAGTTAATCTCACCCTTCCAATTATCATTAAAAAAAATTAACCATCCTCTATCTGAAATTCAAATAAGAAAATTGAAATAGGAAGCCTTTTGCTAATTAAGATTATAAGTTTTTTTTTTTTTTTTTTTACATTTAAATAAAATTTGTATGATAATTTTAGGAGTATATGCCTTCACATATTTAATAGATTTTATTTAATGAATATAGCAGTTTATAGAATTGGGGAAGGGAGGGGTTTAGTATTAAAAAAAATATTTAAGAATTGAGATTTTATGTGGTACTTAATTTAATTAGGAAAAAAAGTGTTTTGTGTATTATAAGGATGATATTCTATTTTTAGATTAGAATTAATAGTTTATTTATGGTATTCTATTTTATTTTTTCACTGTATTGAAAGAAGCTATTTAATTTTTCGTAAAATAATTATTATGTTAGGATATTTTTTTTTTTAAGCTTTCATAATCTTAATTTATTTATCAATAATTAATAAAGGGGTAATAGGTATTTAATCTGATGGAATATACTAGAAATATTTTTAGTAGTAGTTATATGTAGAGGATTGAGATTCATCTCAAAGGTAATTTGTAATATTCCTTGGTAAAATTGGTCAATATTTAGAGAAGCTCACATCCCACTTAGTTGGATAGTTATGGGCTAGGCAATTACCTATCCAAGTTTGTCTTTGGAAAATAAAAACTTCCAAAAAAGCTAAGAGGATATGATGAACCTAAGGCACAATAGGAAGAAAGATGAGACCGCGGAAGATAGAAAGAGCACAATAGCAGGAAATATGAGACCGCGGAAGACAGAAAGAGATTACTATCATCAAGGATTCTGGAGTTGGTTGGCCAATAGAGTCCATATAAGGCTTGAATGCTCAAATTATTAACCCTTGACCAATTCTGATTGGGACCATATGATCATTGGGAGATCAACTTGTATTGATCACTATCTTGAAACTATTTTGAATGTGAAGTTGGCTCAGGGGGAGGCACATTGATGTGACTAATCTTGTTGGTTAGGAAGAGCATTATTTTCCCTAGTGATTTTGTGTAGGCTTCAGTAATCAGAGATAGAAATCCAGATAAGTATTAAAGAAGTTTATTTTTATGTTGAAAAATATGATTGGCATTGTGAAATTATGTGTTAGTCATAGAATATTTAATGAAGTAAAATCATTGTGTAATGTGGAAGGTTTACATTTGAGATTACACTTGACATACTTTTAAAAATGGTAATGGAATCATAGATATCTAAAATAGTATCGAAAGACAAATAAATTATGGCTTAATGCTGAGTGGAATCAGGTTTAGTCCCTGGCCAAGCTAAATTTATTAGCAGCCTACGGACAATCCTCACTCTGTACAGAACCTTGAACTAAACAAATAATATGTTAAATAATGTGTTTTTACATATTAAACATGTAAGTAAAACCAATGACCATCACATAAGCGATGATAAACCCAAGAGAGCAAGTAAAAATATAAATTAGTATATAAAATAGGTTCTATATATTCAAGTGTTCTAGTCGAGTATTAGGAGGTTCCACTAACAATCGAAATAATGTTGTTACAGAGACCGCAAGGGTACCAAGAGATATTGGTATTGAATCCATACAATTATAGGAAAGAAATAATATTCACAGTTACAATCTTAAAAAAATGCTATATAATGTTGAGTAGCTGTTGCAAGCATTGAATGATTAAAGGAAAATTATATTGTTAGTTGAGTAACAAAGAAGTAAATATCATCGTCACATTAGAAATGATCCATGATAACATGAAGGGAAGAGAACTACAATTGTTCAATTAAAATAAAAAAAATACACAATTCACACTACAACGACAAACTAGTAACAAGTTCTAGGGCAAGGAAAACTAGAAATACCAGGTTATTCCAATTCTTTATATGCTACGATAGAAACCTTGAAATATTAATTAAGACTTGTATTTCAAAAAATAAATTATTCGTTACAATATGGCCATCATCTCAGTCTAATTTGTAATAGAAATCCCTTGTCTCAAGGAGCACCACATTATGAGTAAAGGGCATAGGCCATAATATTTGATTAATAGAAGATAACACTTATTAGTCCCTGCCTTAAGCGGTGCAAGGACTATAACGATATCTTGGATCGTTGACCCATCGTTTAGCACTTATTAATTTAGCCGTCACCATTTTTTAAACCAAAGTTTCAATAATTTTTAATTAAACTTAAAATTTAAATACTATTTATTTGAGAGGTTATTGGACAATGAAATTTGAAGTCTTATTGTGAAGTTGCACGTTTCATGACAGAATTTATGTATTTAAGATAAATTTTTAGGCTAACATTTTTTATGACTGAAGTAATGCTAGAATTAATTCTAGCATTAGTATTCTAATATTAAATGTGAGATATCAAATATCTTATAACACACTTTGAACAAAATTTCAACAAGATTTCGCTACCCCACTATGATGGCATGTTGTCACTTCCATATTAATTTTAGTTCTCTGGCTGCCACACCTTTCTTTGCTACAACATAGTGCTCTACCATTTTGCCACTTGACCATCTCACGTATTTATCTATGACCATGTTTCATATTTATCTATGTATAGGCTAGTGTCTAAGTCCTTTCTGCCCTCAGATTGCAAAGGATGGTACACCCCAAGACTGGGACAAATGTTCTTTCAGTCAGTAGGATGATGCCCATTTAATAATGAGTAATGAGTTCAGGAAAAACCTGTAACTGGATAATATTTAGGAAAGTTACAACGTAATATCAGGAAAGTCAGGAAAGTTACATAACTCTGCTCAAAATTGCAGACAAGTATGTGGTGAATTATGCTATTCTTAAAACAAAATCAACAAATATGAATACAAATTTCATATGTCTATTGCCCCCTTTTTGTTATGTGGTGAATTATGCTATTGTTGAAACAAAATCAACAAGTATGAATACAAATTTCAAATGTAACTATATTTACCTTTCTCTAATGCCCCTTTTTGTTCGTGACATAGGCCGAGACTTCTCTTTCTTAGATAGTAGCAGGTAGTAGCAGGAGTAATGGTTGCATATTTCTTCTACCCCACCGTATTGCATGAAGGTAGATACCTCACCATTATGGAACTAAGTATTATGGAACTAACTTTCCAAACTCACTTGTCATTAACCACTTTAACTTTTTTTTGTTGTGGTTGTGCAAAAAAAAGTTATGTTCATGCTAGACTGCAAAAATATATAAACCAAACTTCTAGGGGAAAAAATGATCTCAAAAATATGTAAACCTGACAACTAGGGAAAAAATGATTTTGCATTGATACAGTGAAAAAAAAGAAACACCAAACAATATACAAAATTTTCAGGGATTTGGCTTTCACCCCTTTTTTTCCTTCGCTCTGCCCTTAGAATTAGTTATTACTTAGGGTTTATGAGACTGGTAAATATGAATCTTATATATTTTCCTACTTCGTTAACTCTCACACACCTATAGTCCATTGAGTGCTCGACCTAAACCCTGATATCTACATGAGCTCGCTCACACCACTGGTCAATGGAGAAAGGATTTTTCTTACTGATGGCTCCAGTGAGGGTAAAAGGCTATAACCTTATTAGTTACTTATGCATAAAAGGTTGTAACCAATATTGTTAATTGTCTTTTCTTTTCTTTCCCCAACCCATGTATCTGAGCTTTATCTAAAAGGGTTATAACATATATTGTTTTTACTACTTTCACATCCCCTCATCAACTCTTTACAAGTTGTGAACACTGACCACAGGAGCATCTTCCACTAAATGACATAAATGCATTATATTACAAGTATTGCAACTCTACGATAACATGAGATATTACAAGTTTTGCAATAGTTAGGTTAAGAATTCTTACCAATCAATGGACAAAGTTTAGACTATAGATGGTTTTCATTCCCTACCTATACTTTAAGTTGAATTGCACAATGGAAGATAAAATGATACCCTCCTGAATGATTGCTACAATATTACATGCTTCTTTGGGCAACATATCCTTGGCAGAAGTTAGGAAATTGACAACCTTGTGTGTTTAATATACACCTATAAGTTAATGGAGCAAGATTGCTAAAGGCTTCTTGAACATGAATTCATTTGCTAGAGTTCAAGAAAACACAACTTTGTGCAATTTTTTCAAGGGATTACGAACTTGGTGATGAATGCTTACAATCCGATTATTATATCTCGGATGGATATAAAGAAGAGTTTCAACACAGATATGAAGAGGGGTTTCAACGAGAACTTTCAAATTATAATGTAACTCTTGGTATTTTGAAGGAAAACCTTCCACCATCACCAAAGGCTTCACTCCATATGAAACTCTACAAGAACTATTTTGTGACAAATTTATAGGTGAAAATGAAACTCCTTTCCTTATGAATTGTGTGTCTCTAACAAGAGGATTGTCTCAACAAGTAAGGGGTGACACTTAAAACTACGGATAGGAATTTTTTACATTTGTTTGATATCCATACTGATTGTGTCATAGTAAAGTAAATTGCAACTAAATAACGCTCAAAATAAGAGAGATGAAGAGAGTAAATAACATCTACCCAAAATACCAATAAAACTTCAACCAACTACCATTTACCAAACCCCTCATCAACTAGCCATCTAACATAATCTACAACATTGTACTAGCTTTTGAGATGCATACGATCTGGAAGGGTCCGAGCAATCATATCCTCAACTTCCCTCGATTTTTCATTTTTCAAAAACCTAGTGTCATAAAGTTGAACAAGTGAGCCATTCTCCATTACCTTAGCACGAATATTGCAATCATTCCAAGCCTTTTGTGTGGAACCTTTGCATTGGGTGAGACAAAGTTAGAAGCAAATTAGTTTTGTCCCATCACAATGTTCCTGTACGCCTTCTTATGCTTTATCCCATAGCATTGACCTTGTACGCCTTCCTGTACTAAGATTTGACAACCCTTGAAAATACTTATTGTTGTGTAAAAATATTTGTGGAAAAGTTCTTGCTAATCACAAAAGGTACCTTCTTTAGCGAAATCTTCCTTCACAATGGATGGTACATGTAGAACAAGTCGACCGGATATGCATGGACATATTTCACTTATCAATTTCTTTTGCTTTTGTGGGCATGCAAGTGTAATCCATGCGGGTGGGTTATGTTGGTTTTGTTTAATTTTATGGCCATGCACGTGTAATGCATGGGGTTCCCATATTGGAATTTGGCACATACCATGTCCTTAAAATAGTTAAAAGAAAATCAATAGAGTTTAAACATGATGTACAATTAAAATATGTCGTCTTGTATGTTATGGTAGTCATGTCTCTCTCATGCACTCCATGTGGCAAGCCTATCATGTTGTTATCTCATACATCTGGACCTCAATCCTTTTCACAAAATATTAAATTGTATATTTTTTGGGAGATCTACCCTTTCAAAAGGCTATTAAAAGGAGACACTTGAAAGCATAGACAATAAACCCCAGAATTAAACTCTAATCATGTTATTTTTTAATTTATTGAGTTGGTTTATATTTAATATAAATCTGTCTTTTAGTTGAATGTACATATGGTTCATTCTAACTTGAGTAAAATGATACCGTAGTGTTATTTGTATTAACATATAATGGATGAATATATTGACTCCTTCTAAACCTTTATTTGTGTCTAATCGTTTTTCAAATGGTAAAATTTATATGTCCTGTAACTCTTTTCTAACACTTTTTATGTTGGGAAGTGTATAAAAATTTATATAAAATATTAGAGTTATATTTGTTAATTTTACCTTTTAGGAATGCAATTTATTTATTTAATTTATATTCAATTGTTTAATAGATGTGTGGATTTTAGAGAACCTCGGAATTACCAAAAAATTGAAAAATTTACTGTGAACCTAAAATCACAACATGTCTTTCAATTAAGACTTAGCTCTTAATCATTTCATAATATAAATAAAATTCTTATATAGTATTATTGTAAAATGATTTGATAAATGATAAATGTTTTCGTTTACATTTTTAACATTTAATCCAATTTATATATTAATATTAATAAAAAATTTATGCATATCCAAAATGGAAAGGTCAAATAACATTGCAAATCAATTTGATTTATATATTGATATTAATAACAAATTTATGCATACCCAAAATGGAAAAGGCCAAACACTCACTGAATAAAACAATTATATATAGGCTTATAAAGCCACTGTAGATGGCTACTTGTGGTATGTGAAAACATCGATTGTACTTACATGAAGAACACTTTCAATTACGACTTGTCTCTTAATCATTTCAGAATCTAAATAAAATTCTTATATAGTATTACTGTAAAATGATTTGATAAATGATAAATGGTTTTATCCATATCCAAAATGGAAAAGGCCAAATAACACTACAAATAAATTTGATTTATATATTAATATTAATAACAAATTTATGGATACCCAAAATGGAAAAGGAAAAATAACACTAACTGAATAAAACAATTTATATAAGCTTATAGAACCATTGTAGATGGCTACTTGTGGTATGTGAAAACATCGATTGTACTTACATGAAGAACACTTAATGAATAAAACAATTTATATACGCTTATAAAACCATTGTAGATGGTTGCTTGTGGTATGTGGAAACATGGATTGTACTTACATGAAGAAGTAGCAGAAAAATTATTGCTCAGTGCTTAGCATTTCCAACACAATGTTACAAAATAAGACTTTTCTGTGTACGTAAGGAAGGTGACTAGATGGCACTGGTAGTGTGATTGGAATGGTACATTTCCAAGAAAGTGTTACAAAATAAGACCTTTCTATATATGTAAGGAAGGTGACTAGAGGGCACTAAAATGGTACGTAGGGGAGGTGGTGTGGTTGGAAAGAACTCGTAGTGAGTCCATGATGATAATGAATCACCGAATCACCTTCAACCTACAACTTGTTGATTATAATTTTTAGTGAAAATTCATGAGAAAAAAAAGAGTTGTCTCACATAGCTAGTTCGTGTGATCATAGTGAAACTCTATGGAATCTCCCCTTAATGGTGATGGCGAGCAACTCCAACATCATGTAAGTAGATTCTCATTAATTGTGATTTCCTTGTATTATATAATTGTTTATTGATCAAAAAATCTGTACCTAATCCATTGTCAAGAAGTTTCATGGTATATTTTAAGCTTGCATTGGGAATTTACAATTTCAAGCTTGCATTTGGAATTTCCAACCATCTTGTAGAGCTAACACTTATGTTTCATGGCACAGATATAATTTCCAAACAATCTCATACTAAAGTCCAATTACCATTAAGTATATTAGATTGGAGATGCTTTTAACAATCACTTTAATATATTATTTTTTAGCTTTGAATATTAATTTTTTTTAATTTGTGATTATGATTATAAATATAAGAATGAATTTTACGGAACCATTATAAACAATTGTGCTTTTAGCATTTTACTGAATATTTAATGGCAGGGACCTCCGCTGCCGGGGGTACTTGTTTTGAATGGCTCTAAGTAATAATTTATTTATATAATTTATCAAATATGGTACCTGTCTAACCAAACAGAAGTAGAAACCCTCCACAATAAAGAAGAACTAAATAAAACATGAAATACAAAACCATAATGTGAGAGCCCTAGTCGGGGGGTATCCATTAAAACCTGGAAAGGAAACGAACAAAATGTTAAGAGAAAACTAGATACAAAGTCATGAATTACTAAACGACATGCAGAAACCATAGCGAAGGCCTGTACCTGCAAACAAAAGGAAAGAAGGGGGAACTAATAATTAGTACCACTACACACGCATTACAAAAATTCAGTTTCAAAATCAAATTAAGAAACAAATTTACTTGAGCAAATAATCATTCAATTAAAGAACTTCTAGTGAAGACCTAAAAAAATGATTTTGTTAAGTTCTTTACAAAGGATATAACTAGGAGAAATTCAGGTAGGAAAAAGAGAAACGGAAATGGAATACACCGTAAAATTACCTCCCGCGGAAGAAGAAACCTTAGCAGGTTCAACAGCTTGTCTTGTCATGTAGTCTCAAAGAAGAGTTTTGGAAAGTTGCATAATGAGGGTTTCCCAAGAACCCTAGTAATAAATTACATGAATTGTAAATAAGAAAACAAAGAAAATGAGCCACTGTTACAAGAGAAACTCGATTATGTGGAAGAAAACTAGGACAAAAATATTGTGCATGAATATACCTGAGAGTTAAGCAAATGGAACCGATAGAATTTGTCCAAAAGCGAGTAGTATCCGGATTTTCCTCACGAGCTGTGGAGCGAGTTTTGAAAATGAGCCAGGAGACATGAGTGGTGTACGACACCGATATGGGAGGGTGGTTACCATGTAACCACCGTCTCCATAGTTGAATCGTCGATAAAAAGCTAATCATCCTAAACCGTGGATCCAACAGTTACATTTACCAAGGCTGTCACGTCGCTGGATATCATAGAACTCACCTTCTCGAGGGTTACAATTGTTTCAAAGTTTTAAAGGGTATAACATGTACTAAATATCAAATATGATGTGGTGATAATCGAATAATAAAATTAATTATGGTCCCATACTAATGAGAATGTATCAAATAACCTAAAAGTGGAAGCTTGAATATTAAAAAAGTGTCATTATCACTATGACATTAAACATGACTTATATGTCAGAATATAGTCAGATAATCCACGTGAATCTGGATGTTAAATATTTTGGGAGATGTTACAGGTGGTATAAGAGTCGAAGGATTCAAAGTTATGGCGAATAAGAGCCAGAGAAGTGAAAATTCATGTTAGAAGTAATTCCAATTATGGATTATTAATTGATTTATTTTATAGGCCACCCTTATTTACAAAGGTTGATTTATTGAGCGCCTACGAGAATGAACAACTTTGTTAAAAAAATTAGCAATAAATGATAACTAAGAAAATCCTATTTGTTTATGTTGTATAATAAGAAAGTTCAAGAATCTAAAACAAACATTGAAGAAGCATATGCACCAACAAATCCAAATATGAATACTAGATAAACTAAGTAAAATGACATTTACTATACTACAAATACACTTGAGAAGGAATATGGGTGTTGTAAGTGATATCATTCCGAGGAGTTGGGATTATATTTAAGAACACTGCCTCCTAATGGTTGTGAGATTCTTTTGTTGATTTACATAAGGATTATTTCAATACATAGTTTATAAGAGTGATACTAATAGTTATAAGGATCTTTGTAAAAAAGGGAGATAGGTTTACAAAGGGGATTAAAAGAACAAGTGATGTCGGAGTAAGTAATATTTGAATATAATACTAAACATATTGCACATGTAATGGACGTTGACCAAGAATCTTGTTGAAAGAATGAATAAATAAAAGCACTGATGATAACATAAAACTTTGAATTTTATCCACAAATGGGAAACAAGTTCGAAAGATGGAAGTTATAGTAATATCATAAACACACTCAACATGTTGAGTGCATTGTATGTTTTCGAAAAAAAAAATCAAGAGCTTTGTAATATATACAAAAAAATATGATATATTGGTGTACCTCACGAAGTCAGTTGAGTGTACTTAAGGATAACTTTTTCGCAAGTTGAATGGGGATATAGGATGTCTATGACTTCAAAATATATGTATAGATATAAGCCAATGGTGTTGATAGGGAAAATATTGATAATGGCGACATTAAAAGATAAAAAAAACTATAAGTCAATAATATACCATAGGTATAAATAAGTCCAATGAAATAATACTGGAAGGTACAAGTTGCATGGAATAAAGTCCAAAGTGATAAGGAATTGATGAAATTATTGTAGTTAAAAGTTTCTTAAAAGGGGAGTCACAAAAAGAATGGTTATCGTAACAAATGATTAGCATGGAGAATTACAATAGTCATGTGGCTAAGAGCTATAGTAGAATTGTTGGATAAGATACCGGATCGAGAATGGTGATCAGTTGTGATAGTTATGATGGAAGAAAATTAGTTTAAGAAATAATAGGTAAATAATATAATTAAAACTTTTAGAGTAGAAAGGAGTGTGGTAATTGTATCTGGGTTATTTCCCGACACCAAATAGATAAGGAGGCACATCAAAACAATGTCGTTGACATCCAGAAAAGATATCTCCGTGTTGTAGCAGCTACAACCACCCTCCAAAATTTTTCCTTAGCTTCGTTTTTTAGCCTCCCTACCGACTATCCTCAACATGTCTTGCACTGTCAAGGACATGAGCTTCAGTTGTTTCATTGAGTCTTTTAAGCCTCTGTATACAATTTTGTTCCACCTCCTTCATAGGATACTTTACATACTTAGTGTCAGTTGTTAGTTGAGCAGCTCCCTCTAGGAATTGTGAAATTCTGGAGGGGAACCAGCCTTCCCTCTAGAAATTGTGCAAACCCAGCTAGACACTGAGTTGGGCTCTAGAATTGGGAAATTCTTCCGGAGAGTCTTCCTCTCAAAAATTGCACAATTCATCCGAGGACAATTGCTCAACATAGAAATTGTGCAATTTTGGGCAGCAATCACCTGCTAGTCTCAGAAATTGCACAATCCCCTTCAAACAATCATCTCAGCAGCTACTGAAAATTGCAAAATTCATTCAAGCAGCCTGGTGGGGTTAGAAAATGCACAATGAAGTCAGATAGGCTTCCTTGAGAAAATGGCACAGTCTGACCCAGGACAGCTGCTCAACCTAGAAATTGTGCAATCCTAGGAGACAATCACATGTTTCTCCCAGAAATCGTGCAATCCATCTCGGACAACCAACTCTGCTCACCCTAGGAGCAACACGAATTTTCATCCCACGTTTGTAGACCGATGCATCTTCCTTCAGGTTGACCAGTTCCCTCCGCTACTGAGAAAAAATGATTTGCATGCATGGAGTGCTTTTCCCAAGGTAACATACGCAGGAATCCCTAGATTCAGGGATCAATTTTTAGCAACTGGGGGTTACATGCAAGGATCATTTCATAAACCTCCCACCAAGTGTTGTTTTTCCTAGATTTGTCGCATGCACATCACAACCTCAATTTTATAAAAACTCATCAACTAGATGCCACAGAGATCATTCCTCACATCGACCTTGTAGCTCTGACATCCCACATTGCATCTAGGAGTCGTCAACACATTCAACTCAGTTGTTTTGGGGTAAGCCCACTTTTCATGTCTTATGTGGTGTTTTTGTTGTTTTTGTGTTTCGTTTTGTGTGAGTATTGTCTGCTTCATTTCAGTGAGCACTTGTTGTTGTTTTGATGTATGTTAGCTTGTAAGAGCATAGTTTTAGTTTTCATTTGCATCTCGCTGCTGTCGAATGAATGGCACTGTTTTTGCACGAACGATCACCACTGCGGCGACTTGCTTGACACACATTCATGATTTCCCATTTTCTGAATCCTACACTTGTTGTTTTCATGTATGGTCATTCACTCTTGTTTGCACTCATCTCATCATGCATTCAGAATTCTCATGTTTTCAGTCACCCGTCGACTGACCTAGGTTTCCTTGGCCCAGACTGTGCCTTGCTCGGCTAACACTGTGCATTTCTAGAAGCGAAGGCTCTGTCTTCCCTCCAAAAATTATAGAAGTTTGGCCAAACATTGACCTCCAGGCTTGAATTGCGCAATTCTTGGAGGGTCTTGCTAGCCCGAGAAACTGCGTAATGCAGTTTTCTAGTTGCATGTCACTGCTCACTGAAACTGCGCATTCCTGAGTTTTAGTCCTCAGCAGGCTAGGTTGGACTATGCATTGCATAGTTCCAGTAGTCAGTCAGCCTCCCAACAACCTAGACTGTGCCTTTCGCAGTTTTGGTAGTCACTCTCCCAGCCTCCCAGTGAAAATTACACAATCTTCACAAACAGTCACCAATTATGCTGCATGTTAGTCCTCTAATTTGTTTTAGTTTTCGACAGACAGATTGCTTGTCATGAGTGTTTCTATGTCTCTTGGTATGACAAGAGTTTGTTTGCCTCTCAGCAACGTAGGTACAATGGCTTCCAGGAGAGCAGAGTCGAAGACATGGTTTAGAGCACACTTGGGGATGCAGTCGGTCAAGTGTCTATGAACTTGCCTATCTATGAAGACAACAAGTTTTTCATGGACAAGGATATCAAGATGAAATGGCAACAACCTCACGCCAAGAAGCACCGTTAGCAACAGAAGAAGGTAGCAAACCCGCATGTGATGAATGCAAGAAGAAGGTTGATGACAACACAGAGGTGGAGCAAAGCTGCGAATTCAAGGCAGATCCACTCGTGACGAAAGCAGATTTGGAGATTGAAGCTATGTGGTGATGGCGGGACACGAAGATCGCGCGAAGGAAGAGAGAGAAACATAGAAGGAGTTTTATGTGCTGAAGCGACAACTCAAGGAAGAATAGAAGCTGCACAGATGAGAGAATGAGTTGTCGTAGGAACAGGTACAACAGGGGGCGCAACATGCACAGAGGAATGAAATTGTGCCCACAGAAGATATAGATCCATCCTAGTAGTTGGCATGGAACAGAAAAGGTGAGAAGTTTATGAGAAAATGTATTTCGGCGTAAATCACATGATAGTACATTTGTCAACACGTTTCGAACCAACGAGTGTGGTTCATTTTCAGGACAAGTTGAAGAATCAGATCATGGCTACTGATTAAATGGGGAGAGCAAATCTTCCAACAGCTAGGTTTGACAGAAAAACGGCTATATAAGATCAGATTGCATAAACGGTTAAAATTTGGCCAAGAAAAGGCTAGATTTGACTATTCAAAATTGTATAACAAATAATATTTTAATACCCAAATAAGAGTTAACAACCCTACTAGGGAATATTTATAATAGAATTGATTTCTTTTTATTTATTTATATTTTTTATAGTGCTTTTCATAACTATCTATATAGATTAAATTATCTAACATATAATATTTAGACAACTTTACCAATAAATTCATATTAATGAGTTACCCTTCCTTTAATAATAATAATATTATAACACTATAATATTATTACATTAAATCCTTACTATCACTAATTTTCCTAGAACTGTTAGTTACCAGAACCACTAATAATTAGAATAATACTATAACTAGAATATAATAATTACTAATATTATTTTAGTTAATATTACTAATAATATATGTTAAATATTAATATAAATATTCCCTTTTCTTGACTATTCCAAATGATCTAGTATATATAATATAACAATAATTAATATTATGTTAGTTATTACTAAATCCTTACTATTTACTAATATCCCTAGATCTAGTAATAATTATTCCCATTAAATAACCTCACTATTAAATTTATACTAATTAGTTACACATGCCATTAATAATAAGATTAATAATATAACATTATTACAAGAAAAATATAATATTAATTATTATTAGTTTAGTTAATATATAATCTTTTCGATCATTAACTTTTAATTTTTCCCTATTTCTATTCAATCAATTTTACTATAAATATTCCCTAGTAGGGTTGTTGACTCTTATTTGGGTATTCAACTATTACTTTTTATACAATTTTGAATAGTCAAATCTAGTTGTTTCTTGGTCAATTTTTAGTCATTTATCCAATCTAATCTTATATAGTCACTTTTTTGTCAAACCTAGCAGTTGGAAGATCTACTCTTGCTATTTAATCTGTAGCCATGATCTGATTCTTCAGCTTGTCCTGACAATGAACCACACTCATTGGTTCAAAACGTGTCGACAAATGTACTATCATGTGATTTACGTTGAAATACTTTTTCTCATAAACTTGATATGGATCACAGAAGCCTCAATTCAGCGAGGTGAGAAGTGTTGTTGATCACATGCAAGGGAATTCAGCAGCATGCATTTCATTGTGCAAATGCATGCGAGCCCACTCATTTGACACACTCACTGAGGCGAAGACAAGAAGTAAGTCTGACTGGATCTGAACATGTACTTTGACAAGTTGATGCACATGGTCATGAACAGAAACTTAGAGATCAACACAGACACTATGCATAAGTATGTTTCTAGTCCAGCCACACTCAAGATGATGACGCACATGCTATCAAACAAGTTGGAGAGAGGGGCCATATCAATGTACCTGGATGCAGTGGAGGAAAGAGTTCACTTTCAGCAGGATGTCACAATTGAGCCCATGTACACCATCACAAATGACAAAGCTTGGCATCAGTTCACCACCATCAACCATCACAAGGATGTGAAAGAGTTGGTCTCACCACAATTGTCCAAGTGTTAGTGGTTTCTTGCATGGCTTGCTCAAGCCATTTCGTCTCACATGGGTACATGTGCTGATTGTATGTAACGTCTTGTCAAGTGGAAGTTCAAGTGTCAATAGTTGAATGTAACAATCATAGAGTAGTTAAAGATTCATGAGGGTAGATGAATGGTCACAAATGGGGATGACAAGGGTCACCCCACCCTTTGCTATAAATAGTCCCTCATAACTCATTGTATAGGATTTTGGTCAGCCAAGCTTCCGATAGGAGTATCTTAGAGAAATCTTTGAGTGTATTGTAATGAGCCTTGGCTTCTCTGCCATGGAAAGCTAGTATATCTCTTTGGAGGAACAGGCAACAGTGACTGTAACGTTCCGCTATCAGAACTAGTGGTTGGTCATGGTTGTATTGTATGACTGGAAGTTACACTTCTTAATATAAAAAATCCAACACGTTTCATGCATATGTCATGTTGTATTTCAACTATCTTGTTTACTCTAAATGATATATGTATATTTTTGCTTATGCATGCATGTGTAGCTATTTTCTGTATATGTATGTATGAATATTATTGAAATGTGTTGTTGGTTTAACCATCCCTTTGGATTGCTAGCTTACTTTCCTTCCATGTTGTGATGCATCTTTGCTCGTGTGTTCCCTTCCTAACTCCATGCTTTCACAGGTTTCCAAGGGGTACACTCATCTCACCCTTCATCTGTTAGAACAACTCATGCACCTTCCTTGACTTCTTGGATATGTCACACCCTTGCTACCAATAGGGGCATCTTACTTGCTGCTATAAGAAACCATGTTCAAGGTGATACTGTACAACCCACTGTTGGGACTCCTACATCAAAAGATCTAAGGTCTAGTTGGGACTTCTTGCTGGGGAGATGCCCTGACATGTTTGCGGATCCAACACCGTCAACATTTTGGAGCTAGAAGGAGGGCCAGAAGACAAGCTTAGTCCTCACATCTATTTTGAATATCTGCATATCTATCATAACTAACTATAGAGTTTCTCTTTGGGAGTGTATGTCTTATGGAAATGACTTCATTATCTCAAAAAATCTCTCAGATAGCTTGTTACATAAAGCATACGATGGTGGCGGCTATGTATCCTTGGTTAGGCACGTGATCAGCATTGTAGGCTCATGTGAAAGACATGGAATATTTGAAGAATACATGACCTATATGTTGTTCATCTACATGCTTGAGGGCACCCAATGCACTAGTGTGCCACACTGCCTGAAAAATATATTCATTCCCTTTCTCATCTCGTTGCAGAAAATGACTTTGCTTTCAATCACTTCGACCATAAAGCACTCAACAAAGAAATTCTAGAATTACTAAAATCACCCAATGAATCTATTGAATAGTTTTACACACACTTTTGTAATCTTGCATACCGATTTCCCAAAGATGAAATTGATTGGGAATTTATCGGTGGAATATTTGAGTATCTTCTTTACATATCCAAAAATACACAATTCTTGAAATCATTCGGATCTCGCTCAACACACTTCGTTGATGGAGCCACATGATTGCATGCAAGCACAGTTGTTGTCACAAGTGACTATCCGCCTTCACCTCATCAAACAACTTCACCACCGCAGAGTAATGTGGGGGATTTTGCACACACATCTGTTGAACTATCACATCCTCCCACCCCACCTGGTCTTGATATCTATGTAGATTTGGCTTTCAAGCCTACCAGTTGTCACGTGGATTCATTTCCTCAACCTCCATCCCTGCGTTCTGTTGATCCTATGGATTGTATTGTCTCGTGTTCTTCCATTACGGACACCTCACTTATAGTGAACGAGGATCAAGCTGTTGATGGAGTTAGTGTTGTGCAGCCAACCTTTGCCATCATTCATGATGAGTGTGTGTGGGAATATAAAGAAGAACCCCGTATGAAGGATGACTCCCTTCCAGCCGTGCCTCATCCACTTTATCATGACATCCCTTGTGATTTTTACACTGTTGATTTTCATTGTGAAAAATCATTTCCAAATGTTTCTACTTCTGGTCATTCACAAGACACGTCGGATGTCAGTCTGTCATTACATTGTAGACAAGACACATCTTCCTCTAAAAATACATCCAATTTGTCATATGTCATTTCTGAAAACGTAGAGGGTGAACATCCTTGCTTCTCATTTACCCTTCTGCATGATTCATCAAATCATGAGGATGCCGACAAACATCCTGGATTTTCTGATCTTGGTTGTCACGATCTCTCTACTACTCCATCTGATCACGATGTTCATTCACTCATTCTTAATCCATCCAAGCCATTGGTCTACGCTGATCTACCTATCGATAAAGTCGAAACCCCGCAGACTATCGATGCACTTCAGCCCAAGCTAATGGTTATGTCAAGCCCTCGATTTCTTGAGGTTAGTTTCTCTTCTGATCGAGAAATTGTGGAAACAAGCAAGGCTCCTCATCACTCTCTGCTTTTCATTAAAGATCAATCTAACACCGATACTTCACTTTCTCCAATTGAACTACATGATCCCATCGCTCATGCATTAGAGGAATCTTACATAGAAATCACACTTGCACAAGTAAGTGGTCTACCTTTCTCACATTTTCTTGCATGTCATAGTCAAGAGAATGCATACACTTAACATTTGCATGCAGTGCATCACAACACCATGGAAAGTCCACAGACTACATATCATGTGTTTGCATTAACTTATGTTTTGTGGATGATTTTAAACTCGGAGTGTGTTCCTCTTCATCTTTATATCTTTCATGCTTGCTGGTTTGTGCAACCGCGATGTTCGTAGACCATGACTTCACCAACATGGGTCGACCAACGCACTAGTGGCTGCATTGGAAGTATAACTTCATGTTAGATGACCATCCACTGTTAGTTTAGGAGTAGTAGTGTTTTCTTTTTGGTTGTTTGCTTGCATGCATGTTTGCTTCTTTATTTGTCTGTTTTCTTTCTTTCTTGTTTGTTTGCTTACTCACTTTTCATATGCATTTGCTTCTACTTCTTACTTTTCTTTTTGGTTTGTTTTCTTGTTTATGTCCATAGGTTAGTTTAACACGGACCATGTGCAACTCTCGAAACAAGCTAGGTGAAGTCAAAGAGGACTTCTACAACTATCAATACTTGGTTATCTATCACCCTTCCTCTTATGTAAGAATTTGTTGGCTTCAATCCATGATATATAAATGGAAAATACGTACTCTTCCAAGTGAAGCTTGGTGAAAACACAACGCTTGTGCGCGAATTAGTATCACCTACTCTAGTCGGTTGTTTTTGGGTTAATCCTTGTCAGCTCAATCAAGTAGAGAAAGGTGAGGGGGAAAACCTTAACAAGCATGTCAGAGGTATATACAAACTACTTCTCTAAAGGAACAACCTCTTCTTCTCTCAATAATTTAGAATCCCTCTTTTGCCTCTGAAATGAATAAGTGCTATGCACAATTATGAAAAAATAAAGATATGAAAATAAAAAATGAAAATGAACAAGGAAAAACAAGAGAAAGGCTTCCTGCGAAGAGAGGTGATGCAAGTAACTCCACCGAGGTACTGAAAAAGCTCACTGGTAGGAGAGCGATGGTTGTGTTCCTGCATGACTCCACGGGGGTACTCTCCAGGCCTGCTAGTAGTAGAGAAAAACTAGAGATGAAAATAAAACTCTAATGATCATATGACTTGTGCACCAATATACCCGTCATCCAAAATTGAAACAACTGTGTCAGCCTGACTTGGAATGTGTGTCGATCGACCAAGAGCCTAGCAAATGCTACATATTACAATCAAGAAAGTGTGGAAACCAAGATGCACAGAGAACTAAACAATACCTCTAGAGGTGTTAGACTTGCTTTCCATGAACAAGGTCCATTCAGAGAGCTGGAGTTCTACCAATGTGTTGCCAAGCGTTGTAGTGGCTACAACCACCGTCCAAAATTTTTCCTTAGCTTTGTTTTGGAGCCTCCCTACTGACCATCCTCAACAACATGTCTTGCACTATCAAGCACATCAGCTTCAGTTGTTTCATAGATTCTTGTGAGCTTGTGTATGCAAGTTTGTTCCACCTCCATCACAATCTGCCTTCCAGACTTAGTGTCAATTGTTGGT
This sequence comes from Pinus tabuliformis, assembly GCA_031772625.1. Taxonomy (NCBI): domain Eukaryota; kingdom Viridiplantae; phylum Streptophyta; class Pinopsida; order Pinales; family Pinaceae; genus Pinus; species Pinus tabuliformis. The sequence continues at coordinate 29,613,989 of CM062811.1, read as the reverse complement.
TGAGTAGCTCCCTTTTGGAATTGTGCAATTCTAGAGGGGAACCAGCTTTCCCTCAAGAAATTACACAAACCTAACTAGACACCCAGCTGGGCTCCAGAATTGCACAATTCTTCCTGACAGTCTTCCTCTAAAAAATTACATAATTCATCCTAAGACAATTACTTAGCCTAGAAATTATACAATTCTAGGCAGAAATCACCCGTTGCTCCAAGAAATTACGCAGTCCCTTTAGGATAGCCAGCCCAGTAGCTAGCAGAATTTGCATAATTCAGTAAGGAAGGTTGTTGGGCTCATAAATTCGCAATGTAGTCATACAGGATTCCTTGAGAAAATTGTGCAGTCTGAACGAAGACAGCTGCTCAACCTAAAAATTATGTAATCCTGGGAGACAATCACCTGTTTTATCTAGAAATTATGCAATCCCTTTGGGATAGCTAGCTCTGCTTAGCCCAGGAACAATGCAAATTTTCATCCCAGGCTCGCAAACCGATGCATGTGACTTCAAGTTGACCAGTTCCCTCCAGGATTGAGAAAAACTGATTTGTATGCATGGAATGATTTTCCCAAGGCCTCATGCAAAGGAATCCCTATATCTAGGGATCTATTTTTAGCAGTTGGAGGTTACATCCAAGGATCATTTAAGAAAGCTCCCGCCAAGTGTCAATTTTCCTAGATTTGTGGCATGTGCATCACAACCTCGATTTTATCAAAACTCATCAACCAGGTGCTACAAAGCTCATTCCTCACATCAACCTTGTAGCGCTAACATCCCACATTTCATCTAGGAGTCATTACCACATTCATCTCAGTTGTTCCAGGGTAAGCCCGCTTTTCATGTCTTGCGTGGTGTTTCTGTAGCTTTTTTTGTTTGACTTTGTGTGAGTGTTGTCTGCTTTATTTCAGTGAGAGCTTGTTGTCGTTTTGATGTATGTTAGCTTGTAGAAGCATCGTTTCAGTTTTCGTTCGCATCTCACTCCTCTCACATGTATGACACTGTTTTTGCAGGGACGGTCATTATTGTGGCGACTCACTTCACTCACATACATGTTTTCCCACTTTATGAATCCTTCACTTGTTGTTTTCATGTATGATCATTCATCTTGTTTTCACTCATCTCATCATGCATTCAGAATTATCATGTTTTTATTCACCCATCGGCCGATTTGGGCTACATTGGCTCGGACTGTTCCTTGTCCGGCTAGCATTGCGCATTTCTGGAAGTGAAGGCTCTACCTTCCCTCCAAAGATTGTGCAAGTATGACCCAACACTGACCTCCACGCTTGCATTGCACAAATATTGGAGGCAGTGTCCTGCTGGCCCCAGAAACTGCCCAATGTAGTTTGTTGGTTGCATGTAATTGCTAATTGAAATTCTCCATTGTGCAGTTTCAGTCCTTAGCAAGCCAGGCTAAAATGTTCATTATAGTTCCAGCAGTCAGCAAGCCTCCTGCTAGCCCGAACTATGCCTTGCACAGTTTTGGGAGTTAGTCTCCTAGCCTCCCGGTGAAAATTACACAATATTCATAGAGAGTCACAAAGGTATGTTGCATGTCAGTCCTTTAGTTCGTTTTGGTTTTAGACTAAGAGATTTACTTTCATGAGTGTTGCTATGTCTCCAAGTATCATAGGTGTTAATCTGCCTCTCAGCAACATAGGTACAATGGCTCCTAGGAGAGTAGAGTTGAAGATACCGTTCAGAGCACACTTGGGGATGCGGTCAATCAAGTGTCTATGAACTTTCCTATCTATGAAGACATCAAGTTGTTCATGGACAAGAATATCAAGATGAAATGGAAACAAAGTCACAGTGAGTAGCACCATCAATAGCAACAGAAGGTAGAACACTTGTATGCGATGAATGCAAGAGGAAGGTTGTTGACAACACAGAGGAGGAGAAAAGCTGCGAGTTAAAAGAAAATCCACTCGTGACGAAAGTATATTTGGAGATTAAAGCTATGAGGTGATGGCATGACATGAATATCATACGAAGGAAAGAGAGAAAAGAAGAAGGAGTTGCATGTGTTGAAGGGGCAACTCAAGGAAGAACATGAGATGCACAGACAAGAGAATGAGTTGCAGCAAGAATAGGTACACCATGGGGCGCAACATGCACAAACGGATGAAACTGTGCCCTCACAAGTTATAGATCCATCCCAACAGTTGGCATAGAGTAGACAGGGTGAGTAATTATGTTGATCGCATGCAAGGGAATTTAGAAGCATTCATGTCATTGTCTACACGCATGTAATCCCACCCATTTGGCACACTCACCAAGGCGAAGATAACAAGGAAGCCTGACTGGAGCTAAACATGTACTTCGACAAGTTGATGTGCATGGTCACGAGCACAGACTCAGAGATCAGCATAGACACTCTGCATCAGTATGTTGCTGGTCCATCCACACTCAAGACGATGATGTGTAGTTTTTAAATGATGTGTAGTTTTTCAAATGAGGCCATATAAGTGTACCCAGATCCAACGGAGGCAATAATTCACTTTCAACAAGATGTCACCATTGAGCACATGAACACCATCATGAATGACCAAGCTTGGTGTCAGTTCGCCACCATTGACCATGACAAGGATGTCAAAGAGTTGGTGTCACCACGATGATCTGAGTGTACATGATGTCTTGCATGGCATTCTCAAGCCATTTTATCTCACATGGGTACATGTGCAGATTGTATGTAATGTCTTGTCAAGTGGAAGTTCAAGTGTCGATAGTTGAATGTAACAGCCGTAGAGTAGTTGAAGAGTCATGAGGGTAGATGAATGGTCACAAATGGGGATGTCAAGGGTCACCCCACCCTTTGCTATAAATAGTCCCTCATAACTCATTGTATAGGCTTTTGGTTAGCCAAGCTTCCGATAGGAGTATCTTAGAGAAAGCTTGGAGAGTATTGTAACAAGCATTGGCTTCTCCACTATGCAGAGCTAGTATATCTCTTTGGAGGAGAAAGCGGCATTGATTGTAATGTTCCGCTATCGGAACTAGTTGTTGGTCATGGTTTTATTGTATAACTGGAACTTACACTTCTTAATATAACAAAGCCAAAATGTTTCATGCATATGTTGTATTGTATTTCAACTGTATGTTTACTCTAAATGATATATGTATCTGTTTGCTTACGCATGCATGTGTAGATATTTTCAGTATATGTATGTATGAATCTTAGTGAAATGTGTTGTTGGTTTAACCATCACTTTTGATTTCTAGCTTAATTGCCTTCCATGTTGTGATGCATCTTTTGTCGTGTGTTCCCTTCTTAACTCTGTTCTTTCATAGGTTTTCAAGGAGCACACTCACCTCACCCTCAGTGTGTCAGAACCACTCATGCACCTTGCTTGACTTGCTACATATGTCACACCCTTGCTACCAACAGGGACATCTTACTTGCCTCTGTGTGAAACCATTGTCAAAGCGATACCATACGACCCACTGCTAGAACTCCTACACCAAACGGTCTGAGGTCTAGTTGGGACTTCTTACCTAGGAGATCCCCTAACATGTTGGCAAGTCCAACACCGTCAACACTACTGAACATAAAAATTTAGCACGTATAATGTGAGTAAGACCAGAGTAAAAATATTAAAATTTACTATGGAGCACAATGGATCTAAACCTGGGAAAGGAATCCAGATAGATATGAAAATTATTGTACCTTGTGTATGGAGAGGGATCAAGAATTAGTGAGTTGCTGACTCGCAATAATAAGTTCTAGAATGATTAGCTAAATGGTATATTTTATAAATTCCTCACAATTGGGAAGGGTAGGTATGATTGAAGGCAAGATGATAATATAATTTTTATCATTGAAATGACTGATAATTGTAATTATGATATCTAGATATTTGAGATAATTTGATACAATAAGGTGAACAGACATAATACAAGCTAAATTTCATGGTTGAGTTGGAAGAACTGTAAGAAACTATATACATATAAATTAAGGCCAAATGATACACTCATAAACTATAAGGGAAAACTCTTAACCTGATTGTTTTTGGACCAATGCTTTTCTTAAAGTTTGGAAATGTGCATAAGATGGAAAAGGACAACATTGGAAATATGTACTTATACACAACAAGATACATGCAATAATGAATGTGTATACTAAATACACTAGGGGTTATATCATTCTAATGTGAATTGAGAAATTGATGGTGAGTATTGCTAACAACCAAGCCAAAAGGAAATGTATAATTAAAATAAATGTAGATAGATGAGTAAGGTAACTAAGGAAATGTGGTCTACAATTTTAAGAAAATTTAAAGTTATAGCAAAGAGAATGTTGTTAGCATATTAACACAAACATTACCTATGTCTGTTATCATGTGATGTGTTAACATAGAAAGTGTAATGTGCCACAATCAATGTTACCCCATATAAGTATTTTAAATAAATTCAAATGAGCATAAGGCTGCAAAATCAAAATGCTAAGACAACCACACTAATGTGAGGTGCTGAGGTGGTAACGGGCACAGAAGATGCAAGGGAAAGGCCCCATGTAACCTCGAGACACATTCATCAATAATTTGAAAAAGAAAAGGCGATGTAAATCCCAAGAGGAGAATTGAGGGAAACTTATGAGTGAAGTGTGTCAGAGAAGTATTGTTGTAAGATTGGTAGTTTTCTTGTTATTCTTTGTTTATTTTAAGTATGCTTGTACTATATCGTGTTATGCACTTGAATAGTCATAGTGATTTATTTTAATATTACCTTGTGCTTCTAGCATCGATGGCCTATTCGAGAAGATAAAAAGAAAAATAATATGATAAAGAAACCAACTAAATTAAGAAATTAGCGAATAATCAATGGGGACAAAACCGAGTCCACTTTAACAAATGACAAAGATAATATTTTTCGTGAAGGTAGTGAGTTGAAGTAATTAGTGATGTTTGGTTGTGGCTTAATTGACATCATGAAATTATGATGGTTCCTAAAGGGCATATCACTAGTTTTGATCCATCATGGGGACAAGGTAATGAAATCTTCCTTGAAATTTAATATTAAAAAAAAAGATGGTGATAATAAGTATGATTACTATATGAACGGTAACATAAGGTAATTAGTTATTATTATATTGGGATAAAAAAAAATTCCACTAGATATTATAGACCAAAGGTAGTAAAATAACCTGCTATTGAATGAAGTGAGTAACTTGTTGTGAATTGATTTAGAAGAAAATAATTATATTAGTGTAACATAGAAGTGTGACATAGTCGATACTCTTACGAGCACAAACAAAAGAAATGTTATGATTGTACACAAAAGAAAAACTACATATAACTTTCATCAACAATAACTTGCAATGGAAGGTGACAAGGGACAAAATTGAAGGAATGGTGCAACGTGGACTCCTGGTTTTTCTCTAGAAGAAAATCACAAGCCCAATATTGGCATAAATAAGTTGGACAAGTTGAAACAATGTATTAGCCTTGAATAGGGAGGGAAAATAAAGTTATCCTAAACTTTATTCATACATAACTAGTGCATATATAACATTTGGAATTAAATGAGAGCATAATAATGCTACCAAACTTGACAATACACTACTTGCAATCTATCATAAAAACACAGGAACATAAAATGGTTTTTGAAATGTTATTACCTTTATGTAAACAATGCAAATGGAATTAGTACTTCCATGATCTGAAATTTATAGTAGAAACACATGGTGGGATCTTTGTCGATTGACATAATTGTTGGGTAGGTAAAACTGATTTATTGGTATTGTTGATAAGCTTATAGTAATGTTTCTAACTCTTATTGAGTGTAGGTTATTTACCCTTTGGGTTTTGATGAATGTTGATGATCCTTATTGGGTACATAAGTAAGGGTTGAGGATGCCTGTAATAAAGTATGAAATGACTATATAGATGCTTCTTGAATAATTATTGGCAGATAACTAATGAAAAATTTGATGATTGTGAAAGTAGGTTGAACCAGATAGAGAGTTCCCAGTTGAACCTCTATGTGTTCTCGAATGGACACAACCTATTCCAGAGGCTAGAAAACAGCAAGGACAATGTTTTGCTCAAGGGGGGGAGATGTAATATTTCTTGGTAAAACTGGTAAATATTTATTTACTGCAAGTAAGAAAGAAATTATTTAGTTTTATGGGCCAGGTGAAGGGCGAACAATTATTAAAAGGAAATATTTTTTTAATATATTAAATCCGTAAATATTTTATGGAGTTAGCCATAAAGTCACATTAGGAAAAAATTATAGAGAACCTCACATTCCAAGTAGTTGGAAATTATGAGCTAGACGGTTACATACCCATGTTCCTCTTTGGGAAATAAAAACTTCCAAAAAAAATTGAAGACGGTATGATGAACTTGAGGTAGAATACGAGGAAAGAGGAGATCAAGGAAGGAAAAAATAGATTACTATCATAAAGGATTCCAAAGGCTTTTAGCTAATGAAATCCATCTAAGGCTTGAATTCTCAGATTATGAACCCTTACTAAGTATCATTAGCATCAGATGGTCATTGGGAGATCAACTTATATTGATCCTTGTTCTGAAATTGTTCTGGGTGTGCAATTGGTTGAGGCAAAAGAGCAGTGATGTGACTCGTCCCGTTGGTTGGGAGGAGCAATATTTTCCCCTATGATTTTGCGGCTAGATTGAGTAAGCGAGATAAAATTCCATATAATTATCAAAGAAGTTTATTTTTCTATTGAACAATAAGTTTGGAATTGTGAAAATTTTTGTTATCCATAGAGTATTTAAAGAAGTAAAAATCATTGTGTGTACTGTGGAAGGTTTACGCTTGAGATTATGATTAACGTACTGTAAAATATAGTAATGGATTCATAGATATCTAAAAGAATATAGGAAGACAAATAAATTATGTTTTAGAGCTGAGTGGATTCAGGGTTAGTTCATGGCCAAGATGAATCTATCAGCAACCTAGGGACAATCCTTGGTCCATACATAACCTTGAACTAAACAAATAAGATGCTAAATAAAGTGTTTTTACGTATAAAACCTGTAAGTAAAACCAATAGCCATCACATATGAAATGATAAACCCAAGAGAGTGAGTAACAATTTAAAGAAATATATACAACAAGTTATGTGTACTCAATAGTTCTAAGTGAGAATTATGAGGTTCCACTAACAATTGACATAATTTTATTTATAGAAGCTACAAGGGTACCAACAGATATTGGTATTAAATCCATACGGTTCTAGGATAGAAATAATAATCACAATTACAATATTTAAAGAAAAAAACTAAATGTTACAGAGTGTTGAATAAGTGTTGTAAGAATTCAATGAATGAAGGGAAACTATATTGTTATTTGAATAACAAAGAACTAAATATCATTATCACTTTGAAAAAGTTTGATGATAACATGAAGGGAACTAGAAACAATATTCGTACATAGAGAATTACAACTATTGAACTAAAATAAAAAATCTAGAGTTCACACTATGACAACAAACTAATAACAAGTTCGAGAGCAAGGAAAACTAGGAATAACATGTTATTCCAATTCTTTATATGCTAAGATAGAAACTTTGAAATATTAATCAAGATTTGTATTTAAAAAAAAAAATGTTACATTATGGTCGTTGGCTCTCTCTAATGTATAGCACAAAACCCCTGCCTCAAACAATACTACTGTATGAGTAAAGTTCATAGCCATAATATTTCATTAATAGAATATAACGCTTATGCCGAATGGCTCTAAGTAATAATCTATCCTTATACTTAATAAAATATAGTCATAATCTAACAAAACGAAAGAAAAAACCCATGATAATAAAGTAGAACTAAAGAAAAAAGAACTACAAAACCCTAATGTGAGAACCATAGTTGGCAAGTATCCATTAGCACTAGGAAGGGAAATAACAAAACGTTAATAAGAACCTAGATATAAATATCTGACTTTTGAAAATGACGTGCATAAGCCATATACGAGGGATTTACCTACAAATGAAAAAATAAAGGGGAAACTAATAATTAGTACCAGTACATATGCATTACAAAACAAAAACCTTAAAATGAAATTAGGGAAAAAATTTATTGAGTGGAGAACCATTCCCACAAACAACTTCCAGCGAAGACCTAAAAAAATGAATTTGTTAGGTTGTTTACAGAGGATATAACTAGGAAATGTTCTGGTAGGAAAGAGAGAAACTGAAAGGGAACCCACTATAAAATTACCTTCCGTAGAAGGAAAAGCCCTATCAGATTCGACAGCCAATCTTATATTGTAGTCTCCAAGAAGAGTTTTGAAATGTTTCATAATGAGGGTTTCTAGAGAAACTGTTGTCACTGCCACAATGACCCTCATAAACTAGTACAACAAGTTTGCATGGTCAAGGTTTTCATTTTTTTCATTATGTCACTCTCAAATCTTGTTTTTCTTGTTGTCAATCACATGTTTTTCACTATGTTTGATGACGTTTTATCTGAATCTTCATCTTGCATGTGTTAATCCATTATTGCATGTAGTAAACTTTTCACATTCTTGATACCTTCCGAAAACAACTATAAATCCTTACATAATCTTATATTCCTCATATTAGCATCAAATCATGCTGATTAAACCCATTTTTGAGATTTTTATAGATAGAGTTCACTTCTTAAGCTCGAATCTCCTTTAGTCTAAAAAAATACAACTTTGTTTACTCATTTTTATTCCTGAGCACATAACAAAGCCACAAATATTTTCCCTTCAACCCTTAAGAGTGATATATTGTGCCCTGCTTGTATTAGAACACATAAGTGCATCACGAGGGCACGAAGCCTCATCATTTAGCCCTTCGACATGCGACACTGTACCCTCTTTTCCCTTGAGCCCATAGGTAAACTTTGAAGACCTGAAGCTTTGTTTTATCCATCCTTCATTCATCCAGAGTGTGACAGTGCACCCTCCTTGTCTCCAAGTGAGCATGGGTGAATAGGGATGACTTGAAGGCCATTTTTTCCATTCCTTCGACCCTTCAGGGTGCTACAGTACACCCTGGCTAATTTTTTCTTCTTTCTTGAGCACATGGGTGCACTACGAAGCCTCAAAGGACCATGAATGTCCCCTTGATTCTTTGAAAGTGCACCCTCCTAGTTTTCATGTGTATGTTTTCTTGCATGCAATTTCTTTTCGCTGTCAATCATTTTTTTTCATGATCTATAACATATGATGTCTCTTTGAACATGATTTACAAGTTTTTTTTCATAGTTAGTTGTTTTAAGTTGATCTTGTCGTTATAAGTGTTTGTGCCACATTTGTTAACACTTTGTCATCATCTATTGGAGGCATGTCATCTTGAAAAGTATCCACTAAATAAATTTCACGAGAAAGCACTGATGAGCCCATCAAATTTGTAAAGCCACATCTCCCTATATATGTAGACACTAAGTGTTTTATTGACAATACTACATAGGTCACCTAGAGCACAATCTACAACACATTCATGTAGGAGAAGTTTCCCGAGGACTTAGAGGATGTGCATGTATATATCAACATTAAGAAGTCCAAGATATACACGATCACATGCAGATTTTGAGTCATGCCATGTGAAAAAAGCTATTGAATGGATCATCACACATATGGATGTCTTATGCCTCGTGCTATGTAGTGAGAGTGGTTGTCACCTCACTACCTATTATGGTCAGGATATGCATACATACTATAAGATGCTCAAACCCAATGAGTACACAAATGATAACTTCTACATGAGATGGGCTACTCTTGACACATATGATGTTATCAAAGAATGGTGTTGAGAGACTACCAAGTTCCGCCATTGCCCATAAACAGTTTATTCGACAAATATATTAAGAGACGTATATCAGTACTTGATAGCTATGTATTGTTGGATGTATGGGCTTAAGGATTGTGAGACGTTCCAACATAATTGGATATGTACGCTCAATTTTGTGGTGAAAGGTGGTAAGTATTTTAATTGGAAGGATATATTATCATATGAATTATAGTGATAGGTGGCGCAGGAAAAAGAATATTTACAAGAAATTCAAGAATCATAATTTTACATGTTTGCATATATCTTGGATGGAATCTGTGCATGATATGCATTCCAAAAATTATATCGGAACTGGTCTCCTAAATAAAGAAGCCTAGTTTATTTGCCCTATAGGGTGTTATCAGAATGAATCTTCAAAGGCACATACGATAGATTGGCTGAGAAATTCTTTGAGGTCCTTTCTCATATTATATTTGACATTAATCCTCCGTGCATGACTAATCAAGTGGAGGAGTCACTTCAAGATATTGTGGACTAGTTTGCAGCTCCAAAGGGCACATACATCAGATGCTTTGGATTTCAAACATCCCCTCACATTATGCCGCAATATGTGACCAACAATGTGGTCATGGAATAAGTTTCCAATCATCTCAACAAGGTATTATCAGGAATTCTTCATAGGAGGAAGGAATCCCCTTGGCCTATCTTTACATTAAGGATCAGATTGTATCAATTCAAGAGTCACAATTAGTTAGTAACTGAGATTGAAGAGTTGAAGTGATTACACTTCTCCACCAAGTACTTCCATGTATATGATCATAGGAGAATTGTAAGTAAACATTGTAAAAGGATCGGTTATAATATGTGGTATTCATCAATTTGTAGACCATAAGATGAAAAGATAAAGAACTGGTACAAATCCAGAATGAAGACACATCCATCTCTGAAGACAATTTCACCCCCAATCCATTAGCTAAGGACTTGTAGGAATAGGATCAAGAGGAGGGTGAATCAAAACCTCAAGTAAAGAAGTTAGCTCCCAGGAAAAGGACGAGGTATTCATCAGGTGAGAGCAATAGGAAATGGAAGGTTGGTCTTTAAACATAGGAGCTACACAAATAGAGACGGAGTGGAGAGAAAGGGAAGACTCAAGAAGAAGAATACAAGGGGGAGAAAAGGAAGTAGGATGAGTTGCTTGAAAATAAATAAGTACAATAAGAAGAGAGGAGGAGGATATAAGAAGATCACTAGAGGTAGTCTCAGGAGGAGAAAGAAGCTTTGAGGCTAGAAGAAAAAAAATTGACTCAAGAGCTGGAGGAGGAGTAGTTAGAGGAGGAAGATACCATCCAGCTCATGGATGATGAGCCAACTACTCCAAATGAAAAACCACTAAGGAGGACATATTCCATTCAGAAAGATGGGGATTAAACATCCACAAAAAAATATATTTGCAAATGTCTGCAGTGTAACGCTTGATAATATCAAGAAGAAGACCATGCAACAAAAGTGTAGATACTTTCCCAATGATCCTCAAAACATGGTCTCAGCAGCAATAGAGAAGCTAAACACCTCCAACATTAGAATAAATTTAAGCGAAGCTATGGCAACAAATGTTGCATTTTCTATAGCATCATAGGATAACTCAGAATACTTTCTAAATGAGAATTCTAGGTTGAGAAGTGAACTTGTTGCGACGAAGAAATAGGTATAAATCTTGGAGTGGGGAACCAACATCTGTCATCATAGAACTTCGAGGCTACAGAAAGGTAGCCAGCCATACAAGAATATCTAGATCCAATGGAGCATACTATGGCATGATTTTATGACGAGATGATACTGATTCAACAGGTCATGGCTCCTCTCATTGGCATTCAGAAGAATGCATAGGAAGTGGTGAAACTCCTAAAGATAGCAAGCCAAGCAGTTGATTAGATGTACCAGTGAGATTCAAAATATATGAATGCCCCATAGCATTTGTAAAGGATTTATATGGTCCCTATAGAAATAGAAAGAGTTCACTTCAGACTCGACCTATAGAATTACTCACATTTGTGAGCACATTTGGTTATTACTCTGGCTTCGTATAACCAATTGCATCACAGGTTTGAGTCTCTAACACAGAAGCATGGAACGTTCACTTCTGGCTCTTCGTAAATCCCTTAAGGTCGAGGAAAGGGATTCCAGAGGTAACCCCAAACCACTTGTAGGTTAAGGTCCAATCCCCCTAACCTTGGAGAGGGCTCTCTCGCTAGATCAATTATCAATAAAAGGTTGATAGTATATGGATTTTAGACTGGTTATTAAGATTAGAGGTAGATAACATAAAGTTGAATGAAAATTGTTGGGATTGAGGGCCACTAAAGTATAATTTTATAGAACATCAAGGCATGCATAAGCCATCTAGATAATCGATGCAAGGTAGGTGCACATATTTCAAGTCAATTGTCGATTGTATTATAGTGAAGAATAGGGAAAACATAAAAATATACAGTCAAATGAAACAGAGAATATAATTATGAATTATGATACATAACTAATGGCCAAATATGTAGAATTTACCACTCTAGATCAATAGATTATGTAATATACTAAAGCAAAATACAAGATCTATTTCTACAACAAACTTGCAGAAGCTTAATCGAATTTGAGCAAGATAAAGTAGAACACAAATAAAAGAGAATGAGAAATCAATCACACATGAACATAGAAGAATACTCTAGGGAAAGCCTCAGCTAAAAACCCCGATCTTTGTATTATCATACTAGTGGAAATATCTCAGGATTACACAAAGCTTTAGCTCACAAGATATCCAGCTCTCAGTACAATCCCTTACTGTTGCTCATAGACATAATAGACAACACATATTCTTTCCTCCAGTCCTCCAAGCCTCCTATTTCCTTGCGTAATTTCTCCTGGGTCCTCCAGTTGTATCCTGTGTGATTCTCACCTCACACACTACTCTGACCTATGAAATAACTACGCAATCGTAGAGGAGATAATTCCTTCTGCATGGATGAGTTTCATATATAGTAAAATTCCTCCAACTAATAGTACATTGTCCCTTCCTTTGATCTCAACTAGGTATTTGACTGAATTGACATGCATGAGTTATTTATGAGAGAATATTCAATTATCTGAAGTGCAGTAGTTACATGCATGCATGCATGTAACTAACTGAACTCACAATCAGTTCCACAAACTATTGGAACTAATCTAAGTGGACTTAACTCAATTAACTAAGCTAACTAATTACAAATCAAAGTACAACTCATCATGATCTCCTTAATCAAGTGATAACTTCCTCAATCAAAGGGATAACTGTTGCATGTCTTCAGAAATACTTCATGTTTGAATTTCTTCAACTAATTAACTCAAGATGAATTAATTAATTATTTTACAAAGAGCTGTTAAGATCAAATTCAAATTTAACTTCTCAATTTTAGTTCAGGGACTAACTAAAATTGGAATCTATCCCGAAATACTATTTATAGCAATGCTATTTTTAGCACTTCTATTTTTCATTCCTTGTTTCTATGTCCAACATTGGTATCTGAGATTCTATTGATAGAAATACTATTTATAGCATTTCTATTTTTAGCATTTCTTGTTGCCATTTTCAACACTCCCTCTCAACAAGAAAGGAATTCAACTCGAACCTGATCCTGAACCTTTGGAATGTTTTTCATGCAACACTTCTCCCAAGTGTTATTGCTCCAGCAACTCTAGAAACAAAAAAACTCCCAACTGACCTCCCTGTTGGGCTAGAAACATCCTATGATGCTAAAGCTTCCTTTGCCCCTGACAAGTGCTCCCTATATGACCTCTGAGCTATTGCAACACTCCATGCATCTCATACCATTACATACCTCTCTGTGCCATCCTACACTGGTGCAACACTCTTGTGCCTCTCACATTGTTGCAGCCTGCTAGCTATGCACTCTCTTAGGATTCTTGCACTGTAGCTCTCTCTTACGCTCCATTCGCATCTGTCTCTACCCACTCAACCAGTCCTGCTACTCCTCGTTGGGGCTCCCATAGCAAGGTATAGTCAAAGAGGTTGGGTACCTCAATGATCTTGTCCCTATTCTAGCCTTCTTGGGACTGTCACTCCACATCACCCCACCTCCAACTTGGAGGTATGGATGCATGTGATCCCTCTGCCCAATTGGCTCAAACTTTCCCCCTACTAGAGGTCTCTACATGAGTAGATGCCTCCACTCAATCTACTCTCGGCTTCTCCAGTTGTGGCTACTCCACAACCTCCTGAAGCTGCTTCACCAATAGTGGCTCCTTCACAATTGTCCGAGACTTCTTCTGGTGCTGCATGTTGAGAGGTAATGCACTCTCCCTCTCAACCACTAAGTCTCCATCATTTGCCTTGCTCCTTAAGGCTTTGCATGCATCTTGAACCTTAAGAGCATACAGGTTCTTGACTCATGCACCGATCTGCTTCACCTATCTCATGGTGACGTGTCTAAGGAAAACCTTTCCCTCACTGAAGACTACATCATAACCTTTGTCTTCCAGCATTGTGATTGATACCAAGTTTTTCCTTAGTCTTGGAACATACTTCACGTCTTTCAAGGTAATGCGAGCTCCATGCTCCCTCTGAAAAACAACTGTGCCTACTCTTGAGACAGTGTACTTTTCATCATTACCCAATGCTACGAGTATCTGTAGATCTTTCTCCTCCAAGGTACTGAACAAACTCATATCGTCGGTCATGTGGAATGAATCTATACTATCAAGAAACCAACCACATCCCACCATGGATGAAACCATGCATGCAAAGAGGGTGAAACCCAACTCGAACTGTGAGGCCAGTGCCTCGCCTTCAGATCCTTCCTTGGATCCCATCTTGGATTTCTTCAATGGACAATTTGTTGCAAAATGGCCCACCTCATGACAATGAAAGCATCGCACTTTTGATTTGTCAAACTTCTTCCCATCATGGGAAGAACTCAATTTGGGATGAGAATCCTTCTCCTTCCCTTTATTTTCCTTACTCGCTAAGGCACAGTTTTCTTCATCCTCCTTGGATGAAGAACCATCTCTAGTGCTTCTTCTTATCTCCTCCTGCATCAGATCTTACCAAAGTCATTCCCAATCTCGATGTTTCTCTCTTCCATTTACTGAGTCTTGGTAGCTATGCCAGCTCTTAGGAATACCGAGAAGAGCAAGACTCACCATGTCATCATCAGCTGTCGTGATCGCTACACTTCCAAGCTCATCCCTATAGGTGGTGAGATTTTTTAGATATCTAGAGATCATGTTGCCCTTTTCACACTTGATTTTCTGAATTTTGTCTTTCAGCGCCAGCTTCCTCTAATCGGTGTTGTTCTGATATAGATCTTTCAACATTGAAATTGTTGTCGCCTTCCCATAGAGGCTCGAGACAATGTGGTCTTGAACTCCCTCAAGGAGGATTCTCCTCGCTCTAGCCACACATTTCTTCAATTCCGCCAATTCTGTAGCATTAGCCACTACTGCCTTGGGGACATATTGATCAATGAAGTCCTTTAGACCATTTTCCTCTAATAATGCTTCCATGCGATCCTTCAAGGCTATATAATTCGAGTTTCCATCAAGGGCATACTCGAGTCTTAAACCGTTGAATTCCATTGGTGAAATTTGAGATCTGATAAGAATTCGAATTCTATAATCAGGAACTTGAAACTTGAAACTTCTCCCTTCTTTGTATATTGTTCTTCGCTTTGATCACCTTTGCTCTGATACCATGTAGAATTCCCCACTGTAGATCAACAGATTATGTAATATACTAAAGCAAAATACAACATCTACTTCTACAACAAACTTGCGGAAGCTTAATCAAATTTGAGCAAGATCAAATAGAAGACATATCACAGAGAATGAGAAATCAATCACACATGAACATAGAAGAATACTCTAGGGAAAGCCTTAGCTAAAAACCTCGATCTTTGTATTATCATAAAAGTGGAAATATCTCAAGATTACATAAAGCTTTAGCTCATAAGCTATCCAGCTCTCAGTACAATCCCTCACTGTTGCTCATAGACATAATAAAAAACACATATGCCTTCCTTCAGTCCTCTAAGCCTCCTATTTCCTTGCGCAGTTTCTCCTAGGTCCTCCAGCTGTATCCTGTGTGATTCTCACCTCACACACTACTCTGACCTCTGAAATAACTGTGCAATCCTCGTGGAGATAATTCCTTCTGCATGGATGAGTTTCCTATATAGGAAAATTCCTCCAAATGATAGTACATTGTCCCTTCCTTTGATCTCAACTGGGTCTCTAACTGAACTGACATGTATGAGTTATTTATGAGAGAATATTCAGTTATCTGAAGTGTAGTAGTTACATGCATGCATGCATTAACTAACTGAACTCACAATCAGTTCCACAAACTGTTGGAACTAATCTAATTGGACTTAACTCAGTTAATTGAGCTAACTAATTGCAACTCAAAGTAAAACTCATCCTGGTCTCCTTAATCAAGGGATAACTTCCTCAATCAAAGGGATAATTGTTGCATGTCTTCACAAAGACTTCATGTTTGAATTTCTTCAACTAATTAACTCAAGATGAATTAATTAATTATTTTACAAGGAGCTGCTAAGATCAAACTCGAATTTTACTTCTCAATTTTAGTTCAGGGACTAACTAAAATTGGAATCTATCCCGAAATACTATTTATAGCAATGCTATTTTTAACACTTCCATTTTTCATTTCTTGTTGCCATGTCCAACACTGGTACCTAAGATGCTATTTATAGCAATGTTATTTGTAGAATTTCTATTTTTAGCATTTCTTGTTGCCATTTTCAACAAAACATTTATAAGAACCATTACAAATCAATAAAGAATTCTATCATGTATGAAATCCAAAATTATCTTGAAAATCTAGGGATGAATTCAGAGTAATAGCTTCATAAATGAATATTAGATTAACACAAAGGAAATAGAAACTTGAAGACACACACCACATGAATATCTAAAACTAATAACAAAATATTCTCTAATATTTTTATTAAAATGTTTACATACAGTTCCTCCTCCTAGTCGCAATAACCACCCCCCCTTATTCTATTACATTGTGTATTTTGCCACTAAATGCCATTTCTGGCTAAGACTAGGTAAATTGCATTTATCTAACTAAGTGGATCATAAGGTGCATTTTATCAGAATAACAAGATTCACGTCAGATATAGGAACAACATTAACTTGGAAAATCATCTTCATCCTCATCTGCCTATAGTCCTTTGAAAAACACCGAATTGCCTATCATTGTGCCAAAAAACATGCTAAAAATACTACTAATTCCCTGATACATTTCCTTTCTACCTTATCAAGTCACTTTTGGTCTTATCGAGTTCCTTTGGAATATTCAAAACCATAAAAATATGGCGGAGTATAAAATCATGAATATGGAAAGGATTTTTAACCATGACTACAAAATCATGACTATCAATTGCGTTTTAATCCATAAAACTAGTTGGTAGTAACCATAGGCTTATGTCGCAAGTGATTATCTCATAAAATTCCCTTATATTTCCTTTTAATATTTCTGGGATTTGGTGAAGGGGGGGTGATTCTTTGGCATATTGCATTACAAACATTCCTCATGTGTAACACATGGGACCAGAGCATATGTGCTTGGGCCCCTTTGAAATATCAGAACTTGGAGATATTTGATTTCATAATATTGCACTTGGTTGCACCCCTCATGACTTGTGATCTCCAATGAGTGGCATGGCTTGATCCACAATGAGAGGTGTTATAGACATTTTTGTGCCTTACAGCATTGAGCATGAAATGTCCATAATATAAGGGATCCAAAGTCCCTAAACATGTTGTTCCTACCCCTAGAGGAACAAGGCTAACAAACCACAGCAATTCACAGAAGTTCTCCACCAGAAACTGCTCAAAAACAAGTCAATTCAGGATCATTTCAGTGGCTACACTAGCTGTTTGCGTTGAATGTCAAAGCCAACACTGGCTACCTGTGTTGAATGTCAAATGGAACATTGGCTACCTGCGTTGAACGAGAGTGGACATGTGGCAGGCTCATTTCTCAAGGTGTCAAAACCCAGGAAGCTTCCAAAATGACACTTGCCTCAGGGAATTCGACTGGTGATGAGTAAGAGGTTCCAAATCTCCAAGTGGAAGCAAGAACCTCCAAGTGGACTCAAGAACTGACAGAGGGAGAGGACACTAGTTAGATCTCAAGCTGACTCATCCTCTCTCCAAACATCTATATATGGATCTCTCCTCCATGAGATCTAGAGGCTGGAATTTTGTTATTGCAAAGAATTGTTGTTGGTTTGAGATTGGAATCATTGGGTGCTTAATGCTTCGAAGGGGGTGAAGATAGGAATTCCATTTGCTGGGAAGGGGATGCTGGATTGGAGCCCTCTGGGTTGTATCTCTTCCTGAACCTTGTTATTCATCAATAAAGCTATCTTGGTTTCTCCTATATGCTGATGTATTTTTGATGTATGAATGCATTAGTATGTTTAGTTTATTTCTAATCCTGAACTAGTTATGAATATGAATCCATGTCTTGTGTAGTGTTCTCTTCTTGTGATCTTGCATAAACCTCTTGAAGCTGGGCGAGCGAGAAGGCAAGTAGCTGGGAACTCTCCAAGAGAAGAGAAACCGGATCGAGGGACAAACGGAAGACACCGGTTAGTCCATCCATCTCTCTTCATTCTTAATTCATAAAGGAAGAATACTAGAATAGCTGTCTCTGTTTGTTGCTAAGGCACTGTCACACCTTAGGTGGATAGGATCGTCCTGCATAGGCATTTTTCCCCACAACAAATTGGCGACTCCACTGGGGAGATATGTTTAGTCATTTTATTTGTGTTTCTATCATTGTTTGTTTCATAGACTTGACAGCAACAATCGAACTGCATCTGCTATTCCCGGATGCAAAGTAGACAGTTGCTGCTCTGATCCAATCACTGGACTTGTCTATGATCTGAACAATGGACTCACAAATGATTTGATGATCCTTTGTGATAGATCTTAGTACCCCCTCAAAGCATCCCTTTGATTGCACCTTGCTTGTTGCTTTTATTTGGCCTGAAACAATGAATTAAATAGCAATCTGTGACCCAGAACCTGAGGGAAACGAGAGTTTCTCCTTCAGCGCAGACCCAGTGAAGGGATTCTACATTTCAACGTAGGTCCCGTGAAGGCTACCTGCGCTGAATGTCAAAACCCCTGTGTTGAGGTTGCGCTGAACCAGTTTTCCCTTGTGCAGCTGGGCTTCTCTGCTCTGTTTTGCCTTGTTTTGATCTCTCATTTTTTGCAGCCTGTAACCAGCATAGGTACCAGTCTGATAACTCCTTTTCTCTGCTTAGATTCCGCCTCCTTTTGTACAAAAATACTGTGAGTGTTTTTATGTGTTTGTGGCATCATTTGCAGTTTTCCTTTGCATGAGTGAAATAATCATCCTGTAGCCCTTGATTCAGATCTGTTGATTGTGATCTTAGGAGAGAGTTCATTGGCTGTTTGCAGTTGATTATACATTTACTTTTGCATTTGGTTTGAGTTTGTCTCTTTTAAGTGTCGAAACAAGTATTCATTTTGAAAATCGTTAAGTGTTGTAATCTCTTCTACCCTCTCTGATTTCGAAAAAGTAAACTTGTTTGTATTGGTCATTTAAAAGCAAATTCAAAGTTGTACAAAAATCTTTCTTTGTAGGCATCAATACTAAGAAAGCGGAAAACAAACACCTGCATTGTGCATTTGCATTTTGATAGTTTGCATGTTTGATTTAGGAAAAGTGCATTAGAGTGTGCTTATTGGTCTTTGAGAAAAGATGGTGTCTTTCTTTTCCCTTAGTAGCTAGGATTTTCAAAGTTGAAAAGATATAAAGCTTGCTTATCATCTTTAGACTGCATTTAGGAATTGTATCATACATCTCGTGGTGAACCTTGAAAGGAAAACTTTTAAAAAGATCAACCTAAAATAAATTGAATGAACTTAACAACGCTTTGCAACATAACGCACAACATAGAGGTCTAGGCTAGAGACGTGTTCCGGCGTCGTTAAGCCTGGTGACTGTCGATCTCGTGGATGGTGGGTGATTCCTCCTGAGGGACGATAGTGCCAATACGGATTGTGCTCCCACGTACCGTCGCGTATATATTGGGAGACCCCTATAGGCATAAAACCTTTATCCTTAGGAAGCCGTGTCGACTGCCCTACTGATCGCAATGCACTGAACAGAGCATTCAGGAAGATCGACTACCCGTACCCTAAAAAGTATTCTGCAGTTTTGCGAGAAGTTTGGCACACCCTCTGCCTAGAACTCCAGAGCAGTTCCTTTTGGCCTTTTTCAGACTCTATAACGGAAAAAGTCCATCTAAGCATTTGTCACTTCGGGCTCGTTAAAACATCGAAGGAGACTAGAGTCATCTTTAGCTTTTTCTCGACTCTTTAAAACTGAAAAAGCAAGTTGTGTCTAAGCGTTGTTAAAAATTTATTTTAAACGGAACAATCACCCTTCTTCCTGCGTTGATCTTTAGGTTGAAAAAATGGAGCACACCAACCAAGGAATTCCCCTTGGTGGAAATCCTAGTCCCTTCTCCTCTTGGGGAGATGTTGGTGCGCCCCATATGGCCACATTGTCGCTTCCAGGACTGACAATTGGCCTGTCGATCTGGCTCTTTTCAACCAATGTCATTCAGAACACCACCATTCCTGAACAGTCGAGTCAACAGTTAGACCAGACCAGAGTTGCCAACCAGCCTTCTACCTCATCTAACTCTTCCTCTCCTCCTTCCTCTTCGTTTGACGGAACTGGTAAAACAAAAAACCAAGTTCCTAAGGAGAAGAAGGAAAAGAGGAAGAAAGAGAAGAAGAAGAAGGAGCCAAAGGCGACTGGGGGCAAACAAGTGTCGTCTGACAAAAATCCACACACAGCACTGACCAGTCCTAAATCGCCATGTGTCATATGCAAGGGAGACCATTTCCACAGAGATTGTCCCTGCATCTCTCGGATACTAAGGGATTGGTCTCCCCGTTTTCACAATTCGGTAGCATCAACCTCTGATAGCCATGTTGACTGCTCACCGTCGACTAGTGAAAGTGAAGTCCCAGGACAGAGAGGGAAAGCTAGATTTCCTTGTAAACTGTGTGAAGGTGACCATGCCATCCACCGTTTTCCCTTCTTAGACGAGGCTAAAAGAGTTCTGGAAGATCGCCCGATTTTACGAGCGCAACTTCCTCCTGGATATCAAACACTCCTGCCAAGTCCTTCACTAGTTGAGAACCCGGCTGGCTCGCCCAGATGGTCAGCCGAAGCACCTATGATTGAAGATGAACCGTCTGTATCCATGCCTGACGAAAGTCAAAAGGTTGAGACGGCAGTTGACCCGGTTTTGCCTTCAGAGGCTCTATCTTCGAATGATACCATCACAGAGGAGAATAAAGACGACACCGTCCAAATTCTCTTCATCAACACTGACTCTGATGAACAAGGGGGAAATGCCCCCATTCCTTTATCGCAGGAAGGAAGTTCGTCAGAGCGATATCCGGCCGTTTATTCGGTCCCACCACCAAGCAACCTGGTTGTGTCCTTTGATTGGAACCAACTAGGCAGACCTCGGTTGCCAGCAAGCATACCATTCAGAATTATCGTTCAAATATACAGAATGGTGATGGCTGGCACTATCATTGATGAGGGGGCATCTGTGAGTATTGTAGAGCCTCTAACTTGTAGCTAATTATCTATCATTACCTACAGCTTTTCCTCACTTATCCCTCTCTTTTGCCCTATTTTCCTCATAAACCTACCCAGATCATTACATTTAATGTCTTTAAGCATGATTGGTTAACTTTGCTAATGTTTGACTGTTTGTCTAGATTTTTGACATATGCACAGAGATTCCGCAGCTGTCTGGCAATTCCGCAGCCATTCAGCAATTCCGCAGCTATCTGGTCATTCCGCAGCCTTTTCATTGATCTCTATGTTCCACGTGTCATTTTGCAAAATGAATCACATGGGCACGTGGGAATGAAGGTGTTAAAGGTTCCTATGCTATTGGTTCAGTCAGCAACGCCACACACACCTCCGGTCAACGTGGAACAAACTTCGGTCAACAAAGCCAGCTCAAACGGTGTTGCGTAAGCTGAAAGGTCACGTCACTCCAGATGGCGATTCCTCCACGCTACGCAGGTTATGGGAGACAGGATCCAACCTTGGATTCAACCTCCATGACGACCGTACCCTCCAGAATGCACACGGACCTGTTTACGTGTTGCTGAACCATTTAATTAGCATGATTGACAGTTAATTTCCAGTTTCATGTTTTACGCAGTAGGCAGTTGTTCATACGCTTATAAATCCAGCGTCTGCGTACGCTTAAGGATTGGTCTTTAGTTATTTTGTTTATGTAATTGTTGCAATTTTAGTGTATCCAGAAACTCTGTTTTGAAGCTGCTGTTTCAGCACTTTTTACTGTAATTTCTGCATATGAGTTAATAGAAGACTGTGCTGTTTTGACTTCAAGTAGCTGATCTTTCCTTGGGTTTTGTGGATGGAGGGCCCCCATTCATAACAGCCTTTGTACAGTAAATTTACCTTCATGTTCTTGCCATTTCCTTCTTTCGAATTCAGCAATTTTCCTTTTTTTTAACACGTGCAGTTTTGATTTACTTTCATTTCCAGCATTTACTTTAAACTGATCAGGATTGTTTTCTGCAGGTTTTAGCCTGGGATTGTGTGTCTTTGTGTATTTTCTTTATCTCTGATGGTATTTTCAGTTGTCATATTCATAGTTGCTGCCTTTACTCTGTTTTTCTAGCCTGATTTCTAGTTTAGTTTCTCAAGTTGTATGCTAACATATTGATGGTCTCCTTATCATAAATTGTTCATCTTTAAGAGATCAGAATACTAATATATTACAGCTTTCTTTGAGTAGCTTTTGACTTATATCACTAACTCTTTCTTCACTTGTTACACATAACAATGTATGTTGGAAGCAGAATGCTGGAGAAAGGCACAGTGGTGTTATAATTTTTCATTTAGAGCTTTATCACTTTTCAGACTTATCTCTAACTACTTCTTAATCATGTTTTACATAGTACTATATGTTGGAAGCAGAGTGTTAGGAAGAGATGAACATTATCATTGGTCTTTAAAGTGGTTTTTCTTACCTTTTTATTTGCAGTAGCATGAGTAGTGACTAGTGCCATTAGAAA
This sequence comes from Pinus tabuliformis, assembly GCA_031772625.1. Classification (NCBI taxonomy): domain Eukaryota; kingdom Viridiplantae; phylum Streptophyta; class Pinopsida; order Pinales; family Pinaceae; genus Pinus; species Pinus tabuliformis. Next base: position 29,591,070 of record CM062811.1, on the reverse strand, counting down.
GTGGTTCTTTGCTTTCAGTTCATTTCAAGTTATTTCTTTCAATCTCTTTTCTTTTTGCAAGTTTAGAAGGTAGTTAGAAACCGCCAGTAACACACACTCACTCATTTAGAAATCACCTTACACACACTATCACTCATCTGTTTATAAAATCATCACTCCATCTTAGGAAGGTAAATTGACCACAACACCCCAAACGACAAAAAGATCTAAGAGGTTGCTTAAGTACATATAGTACACCTTCACTTCATCAGCTTACGAGCCCCGGGTTGACAATTTATGATAGCAATTTAGACAACACTAAATTGACTAAACATTTTGGCGCCGTTTCCGGGGAAGTGAAATTAAGTAGCCATATTCTTAGAAAAAAAAACATAAAATTTCAAGGAAAGAAGTTGATAACCTATCAAAGTATGCTCTCCTCTTGCACCTCAAAGTGATCTGGAGGATCAGAAAAGAGAAAGTTATTGATTTAGTAGTTTATTGAGTATGCTCTCTTCTTGCACCTAGAGTGACCTAGAAGATCAGAAAAATAACTATTAACTTGACTTGAAGAAAAATAATAAAAAAAAAATGACATGCATAGAGCTAGAGATTCTAGGGGAAGGTTTTTAGCTAGAGCTCGAAGTTCAATTTTTACAAGTCCATCTGCTTCAAGGGATAGACAAGAGACACCTCCCTTAGCTCCAACCGACACTCCTAGTCCTAGAATTCCTAGAATTCAAGAGCCAAGAATTGACTCTCCCACACCTTCTATTGAATTTGAACCAGGAAGAGACTCTTCTCTTTCTCCTACAGAAAGACCAATTGTAATTGAGGAAGTAGAATCACCTGAATAAGAAGGAGAAATCTCTTCTCATTCACCCTTTGTAGAGGAACCAGAAGATTTTGAAATCCCTAGGGTAACCATCATGGCAGAGGAAGAAGGAGGTGGTAGAGGTAGAGGTAGAGGAGGAGGAGGAAATAACAACAACAATAATGGAGGAGGTAGAGGTCCTCTTGGAGGAGGAAATAGAGATGGGGATAACTCATTTTGGTTTCCCATTGTTAATGAGGATTCCCGAGCTACTATGAAAAACATATCACCATCTGTCCTCCCAAATTTCCATGGGTTAAGGACTGAGGACCCTGAAACATTTTTATTTGAGTTTGAAGTTGTGTGTCGAACTTATGACTATCTGGATGACTCTCAGAAACTCAAATTGTTCCCTTCAACACTGAAAGATCAAGCTTTGAAATGGTTCATGGGGTTACTCACTCAATCCATTAGGTCTTGGGATGAGATGAAACAAACATTTTTGGATAGGTATTTGGACTATTGTATGCCTACTAATCACGAGGACGAGGTATTTAAAATGATACAAAGAGAAGATGAGAGCTTAGAAGATTTACTTGAAAGATTTCAATATAACCTGAAATGAGCAAAAATGAGTAATTTGGATGAAGAGACCTTAAAAGCCCTCCTATTGAAAGCCATTAGGGATGAATGGATAGATATCTTGAATATGATGGGGAAAGGGGATATATCTCAACTTTCACTCAATGATATAGCGGACTTTTAAATGCACAGAGGTACTCAATAACAGAATGGCATACTCATTTTATTTCAGAATGGAGAAAATTCTTACAGGATGCTCACAGAGCTTTTATAGAAATGGATTCTATACAGAGATAGACTAATCTCGCATTTACCGGACTTTTCACAGCTCAAAATTAAGCAAGTTACTACCGGAAGCTTCTGGCGAGGTATAGGCTCTGTCTCAGAATCAGACTTAACACCCAAACACTTGACTCTTCTAATGGTTCGGCCACTTTAGGTTCTTATCAGTGCCGAGCACATTGATACGCAGGCTTCTCAAACCAACTAAAGACTTTGAGTGATTTCTCGTGTTGCAAGCAGATCAGACTGGATGTCCGCAGATGCAGAGCAGGAGAACACTCGACTCAAACACACATACAAGACTCTTCAAATGCCGATGCCCAACAAATGAACCTTACCCTTCTTATATAGGATGAGAAGGGGGGACAAACATTACTGTTGGTCGGACAGAAATGACTTAAAGCTTAAAGAATCATTTCTTTTCAGTCTTTATCAGAGCGACATCCGCACAAATATTCGGGTCCTTAAAACAGACCGAATAATTGCTTTCGGGTAACGCATGAGATATAGTCTGTAAAGTAGATTCGGACATTATGGCTATCTACACAGTGGATACTTTTGTACAAAAAGCCCACGGGAAAAGACTAGATAAGAATATTTACACTGTGGAAGCTTTTAAACAGTAAAGCCCACGGGAACTCTGGTCACAATTAAGCCCTTGTGACTGGTACGTAATCAAAATACAGTCAGATCAGGGAATCTGTTTCTTTTATAAAGTAGATCATCACATGCCTTTGTATAAATCCTTCGGACTATCATGGGTTTACCCAGTATGATTTGATGTTGGACTTTGGTTAGGACATACCATTCTAAGTGCTCTCTCATGTATTCCTGGAGGGAATAATTTGTCATGTGAAAAGGATCCCACTCTTGGGCTGTCATTTCTTTGACTGTGTTGTATATGCGATGAAAACATTCCCCGATGTTGTACTCAAAACATCTGTAACAGTATTTTCTTTCATATCCTTCATGATATACTGGGTCCATGGCTGTTCTGTTCACTCCGTAATCTGTCCACCAATTCTGAAACCATTCACATTGTAGATTTTTCTGGGATGCTGCCATTGTACTGAATTTCAACTTTGTGTAATGGGTTTCTTCTCTGTCATCAATATTCATGAAGTCCCACCACAGCTTTTTATAATCTGAAAAATCATAAACTGTGTCAGGGAACATTACTTTGGGATCATTTCTGGGCCATCGAGCACATGGTTGGACTTGGGGTTGGTTGATCCACAAGTCTCTGGTTCGGTAGATGCAATAATAGCTTTCATAGATTCTTGTGTCACGACCTCCATGGTGCTAGATACCTCCAATGTCATGAAAATTTGTTTCCAGGGCCCTTCTTGCTGTTCTAGCATCTGCTTTTGTTTTGTCATACATCATATCATGGATCCATTTTCTGCCCTTTGGGTACACCTTTCTTTCAGGTACATAGTGTTGTAGATAAGTGTGAGGCTGCAAGTTGGCATTAAGGACTTTTGTGTTCCTTAATTGCCATGTGGGTCTCCAGTTGTCCCTGTATGTATCCCAGTCTTGATTATCTGGAATGGTTCTCAAGACTTCTTGTTTTTGGTGCTGGTCCCACTCAGTAATAATCATCATGATATGTGCTGTGTTTTGTTCAAGGTATTCCCTGCTGAGAAAGTCAGGAAGACAATTTTCCTCTCCTTTGATGTGCTCAATGGAAAAATCAAAATTTGCAAAGAGCGCCTGCCATCTGGCAAACTTTGCTTCTTCTGGTTTCTTGATGTCCTTGGATAGGACTTTCTTCATTGCTGATGCATCTGTTCTAAGAAGAAAATGTTTGTTTATTAGATATACTGCAAACTTGCTGATGCAATTCCATGCAGCTTTCACTTCTCTTTCAATAACAGAGTAATTCTGTTCTGCTGGATTCCATACTCCTGAGGCAAACTGTACCACTTGTTCTTCCTTGTCAACCTTTTGTTTTAGAATCCCACCCCAGCCTATGTCACTGGCGTCAGATTCAACTATCTTGAATGCCTCATCATCTGCTATATACAGTATAGGCAAAGACTTTACCTTTGCTTTGATTTCTTGCACTGCTCTGGTATGGGCGTCTGACCATTGAGGGGGATTTTTGCCAAGCCGCTTATTGAGAACTTTTCTGTCACTGGCACAGTCTTGATAAAAGCTGCTTACATAATTTAGGCAGCCAAGGAACCTTTGCAGTTGTGTCTTGTCTTTTAAGACATCTGGAAATTTGTCTGCGAAGTCAATGGCATGTTGTTGCAGAGAGATTTGTCCATTGGAAATCTGGTGGCCTAAGAACTTTATAGAAGTCTGAAATACTTCTATTTTCTTTTTGCTAAGCACAAGCCCATTTTTCTTGACCAACTTCATGAAAATATTTACATGTTTGAAGTGATCATCAATATTTTTGGAAAAAATTAAAACATCATCAATATATACAAGTAGCCAATCAAAATATGGCTTGAAAATATCATCCATGACCTTTTGAAATTTTGAAGGAGCATTTTTAAGACCAAAAGGCATGACATTCCATTCATAGTGCCCTGCAGGAATACTAAAAGCAGTTTTGAACTTATCTCCCTCATCAATGGCAACTTGCCAAAATCCTGCTTTTAAATCAAATTTTGAAAATATTTTGGCTCCTGTAATTCTCCTGATCAAATCTCCTTTATGTGGAATGGGATAAGTATCATCGGCCAAAACTGAATTTAGAGGCTTGTAATTTATCACAAGTCTAGGGATACCTCTAATTTGTTCAGCTCTTTTGTTTACATAGAATCCATAGCAATTCCAGGGGCTAGTGGATTCTCTGATCAATCCTCTGTTGAGCAATTGTTGGATTTCTTTTTGGCATAGTTTTCTGCATTCTTGGCTCATAGGGATTGCTCTGCTTTTACAGGGCTTTCCTGTATATCCTTCTTTATAGGGCAACTTAATGGTATGTTGCTTTTTGTGCCAAAAAGCATTTGGTTCTTCTGAACAACATTTTTCTTCTATCTTTTCTTTCAGTTCTTGGATTTTTCTTTTAATTTGAGGTAGTTTCAGCTGTTCTTCTACTCTCAATGTGCTTTTTAGATCTTTAAGATCTAATAGCAAAGATTCTGCTTTGTCTAATTTCTGCATGGCTTGAACCATTGTAGAAACTCTTGGGGTTGAAACATAAGGAAGCTCAATTCTTTTTCTTCTACCTTTAGATGTGGGTACAGAAATAAAATAACCAGCTTTACTTCCTTTCAACCTGGCTGACCCATGAGGTTCTACTGTAGCTAAAAAGACATTCCCTAATATACAATCAACAGGGATGTCTGCTATGGCAAATTTCATGTATACACAGTGGGTATCAAAACATAGTGAAGCTCTAGGAATTTCATATTTGAGTTTCTTATTTCCTAGGCCTACAACTTCTCTTTCAGCAGAGACCCAATATTTTTCCGGAACATTTCTGACATTAAGAATATTAATATCTGCACCAGAATCTAATAATGCAGTCATGAAAAATATCTGGCCTTGGATACAGATCCTTCTCTCCTTAGAGCAAATAAATCTGCAACGGGATCCGTAAGTAGGGCTGAAATCGGCAATATGCTTGATGAATTCAAAACTGACATCTTAGGGAGTCTTAGTGAACAATTAGATACCCTTAAGATTCACAATAAACAAAAAGCAGAAGCTGAGGCTTTGGCCATTTTTTGCCCGAAATGTAGAAAGAAACATGCTTTAAGGGAATGTCCCTTGGATGCACACGTTGTAGAAACATGCATAATTTGCTCAGAAACTCATGAGACTAAGGATTGTCCTTCAATACCTGGCCTCAAAGCAGTCTTTCAAGAGGATCCAAATACACTTGAATCTCTCTATTTTGTTGCAAGGAGACCTTGGCAAGGGCAACAGAATCAAGGGTTTAACAACTCTATGAATTTTCAATCCCAACCAAATTGGAATCCTTGGCAACAACCTTGGCCTCAACCTCAAAATTCTTTTCAAGCATGGATGCAAAGCATGCAAAATCCTTATGGGAGATTTGCTCAATTCTATCAATACCCTCCATCTTTTCAGAATCAGCAAGCTCCACAACTTCCAAATCAAGGTCAACAATTATCATTGCCATACCCTCAACAACAACAACCTCCTCCACAAAATCAAAATTCTCAACTCTTGCTTCAATCCCAACAGAAGTCAAATCAACTTCCCTCTCAGCCATTACCAAATCCAAATAATAGGAACCCTCAAAATGCTTACATGATGGAAGGTCAACCATTCCCTACCTATATGGTTGTTCCTCTCAATGAAGTACAACTCAGATCAGGTAGAATCTTAGATCAACCTTCTACAAGTGTTCAACAACCAAGCATTTCTGAGGAAGAATCTCTCAAAGTCAATAAGGGTTCTGAAGTATCACTTCAAAACCAAAATATCCAAAAAGAAAAAGAAAAAGAATCAACCCCCACAACTCCCATAGTTGAGCAACCTACATCTTTAGCTACACCTCCTTTTCCTGAAAGATTACAAATTGACAAAGGAGTGGAAAAGCAAATTTGGCTGCCTGACTATAGTTTTCTAGATGAATTGAAGAATGTCTGTATCAAGATTCCCTTGTTACAAGCCATTAAGGAAATTCCCATTCTAGCAAAGACAATAAAGGAGTTGAGTTTGAAGAAAACAGGAAAGAGAACCAGAGATACCAAAAGGATACATCTAGTTGGAAAAATTGCAGACATTATGATGGGTAAGATTACCATGCAAAAGTATGTGGATCCCGGTAGCCCTATTGTCAAAACTCATATTAATGGGGTTGAAATCCCAAATACTTTGATTGACTTAGGAGCCGCTATCAACATCATGAGTAGACAGACCATGGATCAGTTAAAGCTTCCTAACCTTCTCTTTACACCTACTTTACTGCAACTTGCAGATCGATCAATCATTAAACCTGATGGTGTATTGGAAGACATTCCAGTCTCCCTAGACTCTTGGGAATATCCAGTTGATTTTATGATTTTAACTCCCAAGAACAATCTAGGAGGACATCCTCTTATCTTAGGAAGACCTTGGCTAGCAACAGCTGATGCTTTTATCAGTTGTAGGTCTGGAGACATGTATATATCAGATGGTAATTCCACCAAGAAATTCAACTTGTATCCTCCAGCAAAGGCAATAACAGAAATAGGAGAAGATGAGTGGGTTGATGATGAGGATACTATTCAACCTGTTCTAACCATCTCTGAGATCAGTGAAGATAGTCAAATTCTAAATACATTAGAAAATTTTGAAATACCTTTAGAATATGACTCTACACAGTTTCAGTTAGATGCGGACATTGAATATATCTCCTCTAGACAGATGTCTCTCTTCTCAATGGAAGAGTTTGGTAGTTCTACAGTTGAAATCTTTCCAGGAAAAACATTGAACATTAACAGAAACTTGGAAAGACCACAACAAGAAGAATTAACCAAACTTTTGCAAAAACATTCCACTGCATTTGCATGGGAATACACTGACATGAAAGGAATCGATCCTAAGACTTGTATTCATCACATCTATATTGAAGAAAACAACAGACCTATTAGGCAACCACAAAGATGGATGAATCCAAACCTTAGGGAAATCGTGAAAGAAGAACTCCAGAAATTGCTCAAGGTAAACTTCATTTACCCCATTTCAGATAGCCAATGGGTTTCTCCCTTGGTTATAGTGCCCAAAAAGAATGGTAAATGGAGAGTTTGCATTGATTATCGAGAATTGAACAAGGCAACCTTAAAGGATCATTTCCCTCTACCTTTTATTGATCAGGTACTAGACACTTTAGCAGGTAAAAAGTATTTCTCATTCTTGGATGGTTTTAGTGGGTATAATCAAATTCAGGTAGCACCTGAAGATCAAGACAAAACCACATTTACTTGTCCTTGGGGAACTTTTGCCTACCGAGTACTCCCTTTTGGATTGTGCAATGCACCCGCTACATTTCAAAGGGTTGTACTAGGAATCTTTTCAGATCTAATCCATGATTGTGTAGAGGTCTATATGGATGATTTTACAGTTTACAGTAATACATTTGAAGAAGCTTTGGAAAATTTGGAAAAAGTACTGATAAGATGTAAGGAAACAAATCTTTCTTTAAGTCATGAAAAGTGTTTTATGATGTTTACTGAAGGGATTGTTTTAGGACATCATATTTCAGGAGATGGGATTAAGGTTGATAGATCCAAAGTTGAAGTCATCTCTAAGTTACCTGTTCCAAATTGCCAGAAAGATTTTAGAAGTTTTCTTGGGTTTACTGGATATTACAGAAGGTTTATTGAAAACTTCACTAAGATAGCATCTCCTCTTTTCAAATTGCTTACCAAAGACTATGAGTTCAAATGGGATCCTGAGTGTCAATCTGCCTTTGAAGCTTTAAAGACTAGAATATCTGAAGCACCCATCTTAAGGGGGCCAAATTGGAAACTCCCTTTCCACATTTCTACTGATGCTTCAGATACAGCTCTAGGAGTTGTTTTGGGACAAAAGGATTTGATCCCTTATGCCATTTATTACACCAGTAAAAATTTGACTCCCACTGAGTTAAATTATACTATTACAGAAAAAGAGTTCTTAGCTGTAGTACATGCGATCAACAAGTTTAGACACTACATAACCGGCTATGAAACCTTTGTCCATACTGATCACTCTGCCATAAGATATTTAATGAACAAACCTGTTACTAATGGCAGAATTACAAGATGGCTTTTACTTTTACAAGAATTCAACATTACTGTGTTAGATAGACCTGGAAAACAAAACACAGTAGCTGATTTCTTGTCTAGAATCCAAAACACTAATGAAGATTCTCCAGTAGAAGACAAGTTTCCAGATGAATACTTGTTTGCAGTAACTACCAAGACTCCTTGGTATGCAGATATGGCTAATTATCTAGTTACAGGGAAGCTACCTCTACACTTATTTCCTAATGAGAAAAGGAAAATCATTCAGGAGAGTTCACATTATTCTTGGATTTCTAATGAATTGTTCAAAACAGGGCTAGATTGTATAATCAGAAGGTGTGTTCGGGAAGATGAAATGCCTGACATCCTTAAGGCATGTCATGATGAACCATGCGGCGGGTACTTTGCTGACAAGAGGACAGCCTATAAAATCCTTTCTCTAGGATATTATTGGCCTTCTCTCTTTAAAGATGCAAAGCAGTATGTTAGAAGGTGTGACAGCTGCCAAAGAGTTGGGAGACCAACTCCTTCAAATGAAATGCCACTACAGCCTCAGGTATACATCGAACCCTTTGAGAAATGGGCTCTAGATTTCGTTGGACCAATTAATCCACCATCAAAGCAAAAGAAGTATATACTGGTTTGTACTGATTATGTTACTAAGTGGGTAGAAGCCAAGGCATTGCCTTCTGCCACTGAAAATTCAGTTGTTCAATTTCTTTTTGAGGATATTTTCACTCATTTTGGTGTCCCAAGGGAAATTGTGACAGATCAGGGCAGCCAATTTACATCTAAATTGATGGAGAAGCTGATGGAGGAATATAAGATCAAGCACAGAACATCTACTCCATACCATCCGCAATCAAATGGCCAAGTGGAATCTACCAATAAAGTTCTTGAAGGCATTATCACCAAGACTGTTCATCTTCATAGAAGAGATTGGGCGGAAAGGCTTCCTGAAGCCTTATGGGCCTATAGAACTACATGGAGGAACACAACTGGACATCCTCCCTATGAACTTGTTTATGGGAAGGAAGTCCTGCTCCCCATTGAGTTCCAAATCAAGACCTTCAAGATGGTAGTCCAATTGGGGATGAGCCTCTCGGAAGCCCAAAAACACAGAATGGACCAGCTAAATGAGCTAGATGAAATAAGACAAGATGCAATTCTAAGGACCGATCTAGTTCAGCACCAAAGAACTAAATGGCATGATCGTCACATCAAAGAAAGAAAGTTTCAGAAAGGAGATTGGGCTCTATTGTTGGATTCAAAGTTTAAAGACTTCAAAGGAAAATTTCAAACTCATTGGCTTGGGCCATATGAGGTTGATGAAGTCTTTAGTAATGGAGCAGTTCGAGTGAAAACTATTGATGAATTTCATACTCCTCTTATTGTGAATGGCCATCGCTTGAAGATCTACCAGAAGCCACTCTCAAAAGAGGAATTTGTCAAGTTGTTTAAAGAAGATTCTGCAATCAGGTTGGTGGAGAAGGATTCTTCTCCTCCATCAGCCTAATCTTTGGTTTTTGAAAAAAAAAAGAAAAAAAGAAGAAAAAAGAAGAAAAAAAAAAGAAAAAAAAAAAAAGGAATAAAAGTATAGGCCTGAAAACCAGTCTATGATTGGTAGTCCTATGCAGAAAATCTGAGGTGAAAATCAGGGTCACCTGACACCTCACATTTTCCAAAAAAAAAAAATCCCTCTTTTCCTTGTTCCATCTCATTTCATTATTTCATCCATTTCATTCACCATCTCATTCATCCAATCATTCTCACTCCACCTCATTTCTTTCCATCCATCCATCCATTACATTCCATCTCACCAATAAAGTCATTGTCAGATTTATTTCACACAGCTAAAGTTGTTTTGTGCAGACAGAAGGGTATCACTGCAGTTTCCGCAGCTGAGGAGAAATTCCGCAGCCAACATCCCAATTCCGCAGCCGATACACTTTCTGCACCTGTATAAAAAAAAAAACACAGTCTATTTAGGAAGGAATCTGCAATCCAAAAGTCATCAGCAAAAATTGAAAAAAGGTCATGTAGCAGCAATAAGCAATGAAAGGTTAGCACAGATGAGCAAAAGGAATCAAAGCGCGGATACATGAGGTATGAGCTAATTTCTAAACTTACGGTTATAACATTTTGCATGGTTTACGGATTGTGTTTTCAGCCATTTAATGTAATGATTACCAGTCCTTTCCATTACTCGACAGGAAATCCACGTATCCCTCAACCTTGATAGTCCCTATTCATCACGATTTTTAAAACTCAAGCACGACTGCTCTTCCATTTAAATTCCTGTACCTGAGTGACGTAGACAATTGTACTACGGCTCTCTGCGTTATGATTCCGCAGCCAAATGTACACTCATGACCGATGTCTAAGGGACTTAACCGTTTCTTCCCATTATTCATAACCCTCCTACGCATAATCTCATTCACGCTGTTGATTCACTTCCGCATTTCCCTTGTTTTCCACTGCTCTGCCTTATTCATGACTCTGCCACCGTAACCATACTCTGTTTTCCCCCCTGATAAACTTTGACCACTGTTGTGAGTGCATTACGGCTGTTGTGTTGAAGCCGTAAATCTATTGTGTTGAAGCCACTATTGAAGCCGTATAACCCTTTTTCCAAAGAATTAAAACAGAGCTGTGAGAGAGCTGATGGGTAAACTTTTGAGGGCAGAGCTAGAGGGCTCTAAATTTCTGGAAGGATATCCCCAAGTCAAAGACGCTTTGCAGAAGGCAAATTGGCTCCAGTGCATCCAAAAATTCAAGGGTTATCATAGAGAGGTCACGAAGGCTTTTGCACATTCTTTCAGAGACAAAGACAACCAAGTGGAGATAGGAGATCTGAAATTTACAGTCACCAAAAGCAGTTTGGCACATGCCACTTCACTACCACAAATTGGGGAGAGATGGTTCAAAAACCGATCAGTACAAGACCAGCAATGGAAGCAAATTCTGAAAAATCCAGGTATGGACACTAGCATTTTTACAAAGGGAATCCCTGTTAGTCTTGTCAAAGAAGAATGGACAACTTTGCTTCTGTTAATACAGAAATTATTTACATGTGAAGGAAGATTTGGAGTTTTGTATGTCTATCATGCCAAAGTTATGATGCATTTCTTAGGAGAGCATGACATTAACCTTCCATACTTTTTACTCTCAAGCCTTAGAAAAATGTGCTCAATAGTTCAAAGAAACCCAAGAAACATTGAGCCACATTTGTACCATCATGGGCTTGTCAAGATACTAGTTGAAGAACAATTGAAAGCAAAAATAGACACATGGGAAAGATTTCTTGTAAGGAATCATTTCCAAGAGATAGGGGAAGCCTCTGGTGGTTCACCTCAAGTGCCTAAAAAGAGTAGAAGGAAAAGAACAGAGGAAATTACCCCAGAAACTGTTGTCCAAGAAGAAACTGTCCAAGACCTTGTTGAAGAAGAAATTGTTGCACATCATTCTGAAAAAGAAAATGACCCTGAGCCTACTGTAGACATTGACCAAACAGCCCAAGAAATCATTACAGAAACCCTGCAAGAAATTGTCCAAGAGGCTGCTCAAAAGAAAAAGGAGAGTAGGAAGAGACAAAAGAAAGATAAAGGAAAAGCTATAGCCCAAGAAACCTACCTTACTCCTGAAAATTCCAGTGAAGAGGACACTCAGCCATTAGCACATATATTGGCCCAACTTCATGAGGTTGCCCTTTCCAAGAAGATGCAAAAACAAAAGCAAAAACAACAAAAGGAAAAACAGAGCATCACCACCGTGAGGAGGAGCAGCAGGCTACAAAGCAAAGTGGGGACCACAAAGGATAAAAAGTCACTCATTATTGACTTGAGCACACCTGAAAAGGTTGCTACAAGACTTGACTTTGAAGAAAGCTCTCCACATGTTGAACAGGTTGAGACTAGTCCTCCACGTGAGTAAAGTCCTTTTGAGCATGAACCCGAATTTGAGCATGAGCCTAGTCCAAAGAGGTCACCAGAGATTGACCCAGATCAACAGAAGGTTTATAATTACTTGGAGACATTAGAACAAGCTGCTACTGGTCCAAGCACTGTTCTACCTCTTGAGCAGCAAATCCACTCACTCAAACAGGAAAATTTTGAGCTTGAAGTTTTAAATCGCCACATCATAAAAGAGAATGAAAAATTGAAGGAGCAAGCTAAGGTGGACAAGATGATCCACGATAATACCATGCTTCATCTAGGCCTTTGGCAAAGGGAAAACAGAAAGCTAAAGAAGAAATGCAGGAAGCTAAGCGGAGCTTCGGTCAATCTAAAATTCAGATGCTTGGTGAGGAAACCAAGAGTCAATGTGGCTACACAGAGGAAGAGGAGAAGACTAGATGTCTTAGCAGAGGCATCTCAGCAGGTAGATTAAACAATGTTTTCGTTGCATGAGGACATGCAACACCCTCGTAGTGGGGGTATGTAGAGCCTCTAACTTGCAGCTAATTATCTATCATTACCTACAGCTTTTCCTCACTTATCCCTCTCTTTTGCCCTATTTTCCTCATAAACCTACCCAGATCATTACATTTGATTTCTTTAAGCATGATTGGTTAACTTTGCTAATGTTTGACTGTTTGTCTAGATTTTTGACATATGCACAGAGATTCCGCAGCTGTCTGGCAATTCCGCAGCCATTCAGCAATTCCGCAGCTATCTGGTCATTCCGCAGCCTTTTCATTGATCTCTATGTTCCACGTGTCATTTTGCAAAATGAATCACAAGGGCACGTGGGAATGAAGGTGTTAAAGGTTCCTATGCTATTGGTTCAGTCAGCAACGCCACGCACACCTCCGGTCAACGTGGAACAAACTTCGGTCAACAAAGCCAGCTCAAACGGTGTTGCGTAAGCTGAAAGGTCACGTCACTCCAGATGGCGATTCCTCCATGCTACGCAGGTTATGGGAGATAGGATCCAACCTTGGATTCAACCTCCATGACGACCGTACCCTCCAGAACGCACACGGACCTGTTTACGTGTTGCTGAACCATTTAATTAGCATGATTGACAGTTAATTTCCAGTTTCATGTTTTACGCAGTAGGCAGTTTTTCATACGCTTATAAATACAGCGTCTGCGTACGCTTAACGATTAGTCTTTAGTTATTTTGTTTATGTAATTGCTGCAATTTTAGCGTATCCAGAAACTCTGTTTTGAAGCTGTTGTTTCAGCACTTTTTACTGTAATTTCTGCATATGAGTTAATAGAAGACTGTGCTGTTTTGACTTCAAGTAGCTGATCTTTCCTTGGGTTTTGTGGATGGAGGGCCCCCATTCATAACAGCCTTTGTACAGTAAATTTACCTTCATGTTCTTGCCATTTCCTTCTTTCGAATTCAGCAATTTTCCTTTTTTTTAACACATGTACAGTTTTGATTTACTTTCATTTCCAGCATTTACTTTAAACTGATCAGGATTGTTTTCTGCAGGTTTTAGCCCGGGATTGTGTGTCTTTGTGTATTTGCTTTATCTCTGATGGTATTTTCAGTTGTCATATTCATAGTTGCTGCCTTTACTCTGTTTTTCTAGCCTGATTTCTAGTTTAGTTTCTCAAGTTGTATGCTAACATATTGATGGTCTCCTTATCATAAATTGTTCATCTTTAAGAGATCAGAATACTAATATATTACAGCTTGCTTTGAGTAGCTTTTGACTTATATCACTAACTCTTTCTTCACTTGTTACACATAACAATGTATGTTGGAAGCAGAATGCTGGAGAAAGGCACAGTGGTGTTATAATTTGTCATTTAGAGCTTTATCACTTTTTAGACTTATCTCTAACTACTTCTTAATCGTGTTTTACATAGTACTATATGTTGGAAGCAGAGTGTTAGGAAGAGATGAACATTATCATTGGTCTTTAAAGTGGTTTTTCTTACCTTTTTATTTGCAGCATCATGAGTAGTGACTAGTGCCATTAGAAAGTGGTTCTTTGCTTTCAGTTCATTTCAAGTTATTTCTTTCAATTTCTTTTCTTTTTGCAAGTTTAGAAGGTAGTTAGAAACCGCCAGTAACACACACTCACTCATTTAGAAATCACCTTACACACACTATCACTCATCTGTTTATAAAATCATCACTCCATCTTAGGAAGTTAAATTGACCACAACACCCCAAACGACAAAAAGATCTAAGAGGTTGCTTAAGTACATATAGTACACCTTCACTTCATCAGCTTACGAGCCCCAGGTTGACAATTTATGATAGCAATTTAGACAACACTAAATTGACTAAACAAGTATCATTTCCTCTATTGTTTGGAAAGCGCTTGGTTCGCCAGCGCTTTTACCTGAAATGAGAAATCTATCAGGTTTTGATAAAGGAACTAGTCAACCTTTAGGGATCCTCCCCAATGTGCCTATAACATTGAAAGCGAAGACCGTTCAAATGAATGTGATGGTCGTTCAAGGACCCTTGGATTATAACCTACTCCTTGGACGAGACTATATATATTGCATGGGAGCTATAGTCTCCTCACTCTTTAGAGTAATGTGTTTTCCGCATGAAGGAAGAGTGGTCAAGCTCGTGGACCAACTTTCATTTCCCGGATCACACATCGCAAATAGTCATATACCATCCCTAAATTGTCTATTCACGCAAGAAGTGTCTCAACCCACGGTCCGTCCTCCTGATGAGCACGAGTAATCCGGGAGGATATGACTGGAACCCAGGGGGCATGCGTCCTGGCCTGCTTCGGCAGGAAAACTTTGGGTATAGGGTAGGTTTCCGCGGGAGAATATGACTAGTCTGTACCATGCCCATGCTGGAAGAGGGTTATTCTAGAATAAGATTCTTTTGTCAAAGTTATGTGAGTTGGCGGGCTTCGTCACTCACCTTTGTTTATCTCGGTAAACATCGCCGAAGAAGTGTTTTATTCGTGGCCGCGAACGAGACAATCTTTGGGTAACCTGAAAGAGGTAAGCCTCTCTCTTTAAAACAATTGTTTTGAAGGAAAAGAAGTAGAGGTAACCTTGAAATCGTACTTTATACCTGGGGGCATGCAAACCTTTTGGAGTGCAAGCAAAGAGCAGTTATTTATCTATTTTTTGGGTTAGCCATTTCCTAACTTGCATAAAGAAAGGATGCGGGGCATAGCTTTGTGAGATGAAGCTCCATAAAAAATAGAATCTCAATGAGACACTCTTATCATATGACTGGGTATATCGAGCAGTTTTAGCACAAAGTTCATGCTCGTTAAAAAATAAACGCAAGATCCAAGCAGTTTTAGCACATAGTTCATGCTCGTCAAAAAATAAACATAAGACCGAGCAAATTTTTCCACCCGCGTTTAAGCTCGTTAAAAAATGAACTATCCCGGTAAATAACCACTGTGAATGTAATATCATCAGCCATTAAAGCCTTGGTCGTGTTTGCACCGCCACTTTTCCATTGGCCGATCGTTCAACTCCATATGATTGTTTACCCATTTTGAGGAATAGCTGCGAAGAGTGATTTCACCTAGCCATCCTTGTGACACTGCCGTGATTGGAAAATTCCAACCTGTACCTGGAATCAGCTGCTAACCCTGTTTATCACTCGTTCCTCAAAAGACGAGTCTTCTTTAAGCTCTTTTCAGCTGACTCGTAAAATATGAAAAGATTGCCGAGCCCTTGGCCTTCCAGCTCGTTAAAGGGACGGGAAGAGCTATCCCTCCTCTAGATTTTAATATTTTTGGACCTGAGGGATTATTGCACAAAAAGATCGAGCGCTTGTTTTATTCGGCTCGTTAAAACTATCGAAAACTCATCCCTTCTGTATTATTTTATACTTTTTCGGACTTAAGGGATTAGATGACGAAAAAGGACTTTTGGAGTTAACTTTACGTACCTTTTCAGACTCTCTAAAAATGAAAAGGACCGAGTTATCCTTGTCATTAGACTCGTTAAAATCATTAAATAGCGACAAACTTGTCTTTAGACGAGAACGAGTTTCAATATCGCTAGGCTCGTTAAAACATAGCGATAGGCTTGCCCGAAGGGCAGGTTATAGAACAAGCATATGTTATCCTCCTCAAGCTTGACAAAAATAAAGAGGTACTGGTCAGCAATGACTGGGGAAAAATTGGGAGAAACTAAAGAAAACTTTGATGGTAGCAAGTCGCTCTTGAACATGACACTTTTCCTCCGTACCACAATCGGGTTGGGTTGTTTCATTCACTGGTCACATCCGTGGTCTCGCCATACCATCCATATTTGGGGTAATGCTACCGATCCATCGTATCAGTGTCGCCACATGTTGAAGAGAAGTCGTTCAGAAAAATTCAACCGTGTCCCATCCACTGCCATACATTATCCTTCATCCTTTCATGACTGCCACCCTGAATCATATGTCACAGATCGTTTTCACTTCCATTAAAATCATTAGCTCCGTTCCGTGTCACTGATGTGGGATTCATTAAGGCCCTCCTTTGACGGATCGCTTCTTGTCGACATCAGCTCATTATCCAAGAAGTTGATCTAGGAACAACCCATTCAGTACTTTGAAGCTTGCATGCCTCAATGGCAAGTTTCTCACTTCCGGCGACAAGTATACATCAATGACCTTCGACCGAAAGATTTTGCGTGGTGTTCGACGCCAAGTCCTTTATTCACACCACGTGAATTGTATTGCAGTACCTTGAGGGTCATTATCATTATCGGTGATTCCTCTCGCGCTTGTTAACGATTTACATCATTGACCGGTAATCAAGCGATGTCTTTCCATGTTCGACTTCAGAACATTTCTCACATGGATCGACTTGTACTTAGAGTGAAGATCGAACGAGTTTGAAGACCCCGGATCTAGTTTCATCCATCCGCGCTGCGATATATATTCAGGAAAGATAAAGACATTGACATGTATATCATTGCAGCAGATAATCATCCTACTCAAAGGATGATAATTTCATCAAAATTATCAGTCTACCACGAGACGATTGTCTGTTCTATGTACAGAAAAATGAATTTATAAAGCTGAGCATGGGAATGCCCGCCTCAGCTAGATCATGAAAGCAGTATGAAAAATAATGTATTGTATTGTATCTTATTACAGGTCTCCTCTCGGCATTGGATGAACTTCGGATCCCCCTGATAAAGCATTTCACCCGATAAACGGCCTCATACTTTAGGGGGCAACTGTTATAGACATTTTTGTGCCTTACAACATTGAGAATGAAATGTCCATAATCTAAGGGATCCAAAGTCCCTAAACATGTTTTTCCTACCCCTAGAGGAACAAGGCTAACAAACCACAGCAATTCACAGAAGTTCTCCACCAGAAACTGCTCAAAAACAAGTCAATTCAGGATCATTTCAATGGCTACACTAGCTGTTTGCGCTGAATGTCAAAGCCAACACTGGCTACCTGCGTTGAATGTCAAATGGAACACTGGCTACCTGTGCTGAACGAGAGTGGACATGTGGCAGGCTCATTTCTCAAGGTGTCAAAACCCAGGAAGCTTCCAAAATGACACTTGCCTCAGGGAATTCGACTGGTGATGAGTAAGAGGTTCCAAATCTCCAAGTGGAAGCAAGAACCTCCAAGTGGACTCAAGAACTGACAGAGGGAGAGGACACTAGTCAGGTCTCAAGCTGACTCATCCTCTCTCCAAACATCTATATATGGATCTCTCCTCCATGAGATCTAGAGGCTGGAATTTTGTTATTGCAAAGAATTGCTGTTGGTTTGAGATTGTAATCATTGGGTGCTTAATGCTTTGAAGGGGGTGAAGATAGGAATCCCATTTGCTGGGAAGGGGATGCTGGATTGGAGCCCTCTGGGTTGTATCTCTTCCTGAACCTTGTTATTCATCAATAAAGCTATCTTGGTTTCTCCTATATGCTGATGTATTTTTGATGTATGAATGCATTAGTATGTTTAGTTTATTTCTAATCCTGAACTAGTTATGAATATGAATCCATGTCTTGTGTAGTGTTCTCTTCTTGTGATCTTGCAGAAACCTCTTGAAGCTGGGCGAGCGAGAAGGCAAGTAGCTGGGAACTCTCCAAGAGAAGAGAAACCAGATCGAGCGACAAACGGAAGACACCAGTTAGTCCATCCATCTCTCTTCATTCTTAATTCATAAAGGAAGAATACTAGAATAGCTGTCTCTGTTTGTTGCTAAGGCACTGTCACATCTTAGGTGGATAGGATCGTCCTGCATAGGCATTTTTCCCCACAACAAGAGGCGATAGGGAGGGCCTACACTAGGCTTTAACACATAAAAACCTTTACTAACCTTTTCTCCACCCTAAAAAAACCTTTGTTAGATTTTCCTAAACATTGGTTTTAATGCATAAAACACATATATTTCTGTCATTGCCTACCTTGTTGTTGGCTTGTTGGGGCCAAGCCCAAGTTCAGAGTTAATTAGCCAAACAAATCCCAGTACTAGTCGCCCTTTCGGTAATAGTCTATGGATAGTGGATTGCGGTCTCACTTGAAGCAGTATGGGGGGATGTTGGAACTAGGTTTCCACACCCTTGAGATGTCTGAGTGGTTGATTTATTCCAACTTTGAATACTTTCACATAGGTTACTTTGCGCACTTTCCTAGCCAGTGAGGCCTTCGCACCCTTGGTATATTCGTCTTCGCGTGCCCTAACCAGGGGATGTGGGGCTTTTGCGCTACCAGAGCAGCGATCTATGCTTATTTCCCCAAGTCACGCAGTGGATATTACTTATCTTCTTATAATAATTAGTTATCTTTGCGTAAACAGATACCTTATATTATATTCACTTATTCAAAACATTCATGTAAGTTCGCGCAGCAAATAAATAGTAAACTTGCAATTCATACCCAATATACTTCAATTCATAAAATAGGAAAAGATACATAAAAATATGGTAAAAATTCTCTTTATTAAGGTTTCCAATGATTACAGACTCAACCTATCCTGTGCACTCAACTGTAGGGGTCTGCGCACTCAGTTGAAGAGCCTTCTCCTAATTTACAACCCAAAGACATGACTCTACACTTGACTCAATGCTTCCTTATTAGATCTTCATTGATTAATTTCCCTTGACGTCTCTTTACACTTAGAGCCTCGCGCTATTTATAGAATACCATGGTCCGCGGACCATGGGTAGAACTCTCAAGCCGACACTACATTTACAAGAGTAAGGGCAAACAACCCTATGGCTCAATTACAACTTCGCGCTCCGCGCCCACAAATCGCAGAGTCTTTACATCGGACTTAGTCAAAACTTGGGATTTAAGCCCCAAAACTTGCCTTAGGGTGGTCCCAGACCCAACATACCCCCAACACAAACATTGTGACTGGCCCTCGAGTCACTCTGTCAGTGCCAAGATCTTCACGCGGAAACCTCCCAAATCTACTCGGACTGCTGCAAGGTTAGCAATGCACTGAACAGTTGCGTGTTGTATCTCTTGTACACGTTGTTCTGAGACCACGGTGTCAGAACTGCTCCCCTGTATCTGTTCCTGCGTCCCCTGCATCTGCTTATAGTCCCACGCCTTCTTTTAGCTACCTGGAGCACAAAGACTGTGCTTCTATCAGCTAGTCAAATAGTCAGGCCACCAGTGTATGGATTCAATTGACTGCCATTCACATTTCTTGGGAAACGTTCTCCATTTACCTTTATGAGCCGCACCGTGCCTCCATCTGTAACCTCCTTAACAACATATGGTCCCAGCCAATGCATTCTGAACTTTCCCGAGAATTTATCAAACTTACAGTCATATAGCAACACCAAATCCTTTACCTTGAAGGTGTGGAACTTAATATGTCGATCGTGCCAGGCCTTTTGGTACTGCATTTGCAACTGCTAATGGAATCTATCCAAAAAACGTTCCTCTTCGAGTTCCTCCAACTGCGTGAGCCTCTCATCTAGGGCTCCTCGACTCATCATACCTGTGAGCGTTGTTATGCATAGATTAGGCACAATATACTCCATTGGCATTATGGCTTTCACTCCATAGACTAGCTGGAAAGGTGTTTGTCCTGTCAGTTTCTTACATGTTGTCCTATAAGCCCATAAGATTGTAGGTACGCACAGGTCCCAATCATGTCATTGTGCGTTGCATACTTTGGTCAGTGCAGTCTCCAGTATTTTCTTAAATGATTTTACTGTCCCATTGGATTGTGGGTGATATGGTGTGCTTTTCTGATGATACACCTGAAACTCTTCTGTCAGCGTGCTGATTGTTTCATTAAGGAAATGTGTACTGCAATCACTCATAAAGATCTTCGGACATCCAAATCTTGTGGCTGTGGGGGCCATGTAATCTTTTATTGGCTGTGCTTCTGCCCAATGAGTCAAGTACTCTGTCGCAGTGATAATGTATCACACGCCCGTCTTTCCCTGAGTTTTGGTAGGGCCTACAAAGTTGATCACCCACTTTTCAAAGGGACGCAGCATCATTTACAGATTCAAAGGCATCTCGTCCCTCCATGATGGTTTACCTGTTCTTTGACATACATCACAAGCCTTGCAATGTGGTTTTGAATCCTGATGAAGGGTTAGCCACCACAACCCTACACAGAGAATCTTTTGCACGGTCGCTCGCCCAGCATAATGTCCTCCCGCAACACCCCCATATGTGTCTGCGAGGATATGACTTCGTTCAAATTTTTGGTACATATCTTTGCAGTATCTCATCATTTCCCATCTTATATATAGGTGCCCCGCGATGACAGAAAAATTAGTCGCACTCACCACTAGTTCCTTCTTCTTTGGATGGAGTACTCCTTCTAGTTCCTGTCCGGAGAAAGTGGATTATGTCTTCAAAGTGTCCATCTGCTACATGCACAACAAAGAGCTATGCATCAGGTAATCCTTCCTCCAGACTAGTAGGTTCCTCTCCTGTCTCAATGCGCGACAAGTGATCCGGTCTCACGTTTAGGTGCCCAAGCTTCACAATGACCTCAAAATGATATTCTTTAAACAATAAAAGCCACCTACATATGTGCCCCCCCAACACAGGCTTATTGACCAAGAATTTCAGCACAAAATGATTTGTATACATCTTGAAGTGTCCCCTTAGAAAATAGTGTCGATATTTTTCGAGTGCGTACACCATAGCCAATCCCTCGCATTCAGTTGTGGAATAGTTCTTTTCTGCTTTAGACAACCTACAACTCGCGAATGCGATAGGGTGATCCAAGCCCTCTCCACTCTCCTATGTTAGTACCACTCCCAGTGCTATACATGACGCATCAACATGGACATGAAACTCCTCATCCCATTTCGGCAAGACCAAGATCGGCGCAGAGGCCATTTTTTCTTTTAGTATATCTAGGATTTTCTTGCAGTCAACATTCCAGCAGAACGTGACATCTATTTTCAACAGCTTCTATATCGGTGCGTTATTTGGGCATAGCTTTTGATGAACTTCTTGTAGTACCCCATATGTCCCCGGGTAGCGCGTAGCTATTTCATAGTTCACGGTCCTTCCAAATTCGGAATCACCGCAATCTTTGCGGGGTCTACCATCAGTCCCTATCTACAAACCATGTGTCCCAGTAGGTTCCCAAAAGGAATGAGGAACATACACTTCTTAAGTTTCAATGTGATTTGGTGTCTTCGACAGGTATCCATCATCAAGTGTAAGCTCTCTACATGGTGCTTAGCTAATCCAAATACAGTCCAACCATCCAGATAAACCTCCAAAAACTTGTGGATATATTCCTTAATTGCTGCAACAACTATGTGCGAAAAGATGGTCGGCACGTTCTTCAATCCAAATGGAATAACGGTGTTTGCAGTATCTTCTTTTTCCATTAAATTCACGATGGAAAAAGAAGATAATGGTTGTCTTCCGTTCTTGGATGTTCTCATCACTAAGAAGGTGGATGGTTCCTTTTCTCATCAGGTGTTTAGAAAGAAGACGCATACTGAACAATACTTGCATGCGTCTTCCCATCATTTCCCCGCTCAGAAGATAGGGGTTCTTAGCACGCTTGCCACTCGTGCTGTAAGAATTTCGGATGAGGAGAGCTTGGAAGCGGAGAAGGCTCATCTCCTAGATGTCTTTGAGAAGAATGGTTACAATAGGCACCTAGGTCGAAAAGCCTTCCTCAGGGCCAAGAAGGAGCCTTCAATCAAAAGAGTCCCTAAAGACCATATCATGGGTGTGAACCTTCCTTACATCCAAGGGACCACAGATAGGATTGCGAGGGTTCTGAAGAAGTACGATGTGCCCGCGACTTTTAGACCTCTCCGCACGATCCGTAGCTCCCTCAGGTCTGTGAAAGACCCTGTGGACCCTAAGGACATGAAGGGCGTCTATGTCATTCCCTGTTCCTGTGGGACCCCTTATATTGGTGAGACTGGTCGCTCTATCAATCAACGGATTAGCGAACATTCGGCTGACTTAAGACATGGTAGGACTAAGTCCTCAGCCCTGGCTGAGCATGCGGGGAAGACTATGCATCATGTCTATATAGAAGACGCTCAAGTCATTGCCAAAGTTGCGCAGTTTCACCATCGTAAATTTAGAGAGGCCCTGGAGATTGAGAAAAGGCCGAACAATCTTAATAGGGATGATGGCTGGAAGATTAGCAGTTGCTGGATCCCAGCCTTGTCTTCCTAGCCTCCTCTTTCCCCTTCTGTTAGGTCTTAGGGTTTCTGTCTTCCCCCCCTCATGTTCTGTTTTTGGTGGGTTTGTCATGGAGTATAGGAGTTAGTAATAGGTTTTTAAGTTTTTTCGAGCTAAATTTGGCATTAACCTTATCTCAGGGGGTAATTTTAAAATTGGATTAGATTCTTTACATGGTTTTTAACCTAGTTATTTCCGTTAACTGTTTTCCTATATATTAATAAGTAATAACATAGTTAATTTTTATAAAAATTTAGTAATTAGATAAGCATGTACTTTGATTATGGTATTTACATAATAATGTTTTAACTAGAATACGATTTTAATATCAGAATTATATATTATTAGGTAAATATAGATCATTTAGTAAACATAAATTATTGTATGAAATAATAATTTAATTTCGAATGGGCCATTACATTAAAATAATTAATAAAAATGATTTATTTTGGAGAAGTTCTAGTTCACCATTGGACCCTTAAATTTAATAATTATTTTTAATAAATTCACAGTGACCTATTGTAACTATATAATTTTGGGAATAATAATAGTTATAGATTACCATTATTCAGTTTACCATAATTTATTAATGACCATTTATCTAATTTACCATTGGACCTTTTGATTAAACAATTATTATTAAATGAATACATTGTTACCTATTGTAACTAAATTCTAAGAATAATAATATTTTAATACTATTTATTTGTATTTAAATAATTTAGGGATAATAAATATAGGTTAGGCAATAAAGATGAAGATATAATGACCATTATGACAATAAAAATATTTATTATTCAATTAAATAATAATATTATATGATTCTATTTTTAGTAAAATCTGGGGTTTGACTTTGATCCTCAGGTCAAAATTAGCCGTTACAATATAGCCGTTGGAGTCTCTACACACTCTATTTAATCAATCTAAACCAGATCAGTTCTTCAACTTGTCCTAACGATGAACCACACTGGTTGGTTCGAAACACGTCGACAAACGATTGATTATGTGATTTTGCCGAAGATTATCTAAACAAGGAATAACGGTGTATTGAAAGCAACCCAACTTAGTTGCAAATGTTGTCTTACTCCTATCTTACGGTGCGATTTTGATCTGGTGGTACCCTAAGAATTCATCAGTGAAAGAATATGCTTCCTGCCCACTGACATTTTCCAATACTTCATCTGTGAATAGAGTTGGGAATGGGTTATGCAAACACGCGTCATTTAATTTTCTGAGGTCCATGCATATTCTTATCTCACTCTTTTGCTTCTTTTCCTGCACCACCATAGGGCTTACCCAATTGGATTCTTCCACTGGCTCAATGATTCCAATTGTCAGCATCTTGTTTAGTTCTACACAAACCTTCTCCTTATATTTCAAATTCGGGTAGTAAGGCCTCTGCTTAATTGTCTTCGTATCGGGCTTTAATGTGATCCGCATCATTCCTAAACCTCTGATGATTCCTTTTAAGTTGGTGATCTTGGTAGAGAATAGGTCTTGGTACTCGTGGAGTAACTTAGTAACGTTATACATTGTCATGTCATCCCAATAGTCGCCGAGTGTTGCATACTTAGGTTTGGCTTCCATACCAATGTTCACCTGCTTTCTCTTTACTGGCACGGTTATGTCAAGGTCTTCAATTAGCGGTCCTTGAACCTCACGATGGCCTTCAGTTTTTTGAATGTTAGCTTTTCGCGGATCCTCGTCACCTTCTTTAGTGTTTACATTATAACACTCCAGCGCACAACTCAGATGAGTAGCCCATTCAGGCTTAATCAATTCTATTGGCTCCTGGGGTATCTTAAAGATAGATTCTTTTAATGCTTGTAGCGCGTCATCAACAGTGTCCCACCAACGATCCTCAAACATGAAGGTTAACAATAACCCTTCGCCCAAGATATCCCTTTCACGCGTCCCATGGCGAAGCTCCATCTCTATATACCAGTTCATGGGTATAACATCTAGGGTATGGTAGAACAGGTGCACCCACTCAGGTTGTGGCTCTTTCCCATAGACCTTTGTCCACTTGGCGAGGTATGTGTGCGGATCATCATGTCCATCATACTTGTCTGTTAGACACATCTGAGACTTCCCAAAACACATGCGCATCATTCTCCTACATTCGCACCAGTGCTCAAACCTTTCTTGGTGCATTCCCCACCACCTCGCGGGCGTAGCGTGTAGTACCCATTTCAAAGCCTCGAAATGTTGTTGTTCTGGCACCTCGCTTTCAAATCTATTCAAGGAAGAATCTATCTCACTTAACCCATCATAAGTAGGCAGATCCCTTACTTCCATCGATATGGAGTGTAGCGATCTGGTCATCATATTACAGTTCAACGTGGTCACCTCGTGTGACTGGTTCTACCATCGCTCTATTTCCTCATCAGAATCTGATGTATAGGAGCTTTCGTGCTCCCATGAGATTCGTCCATCCGCGGTGGGATTTACCTAGTCTTGGTATCACGCGGTTACCTTGTAGATGCAGTCCAAGTCATCCTTTCTTTCATAGTCATGCACTGGCTCAGTGTAGCACGATCCCTCAGCAGGGTCCAAAGATATGACTACGTGCAGAGACTTTTTCTCAAAAATCATCTTGTGCTTCTTCTAATTTATCACCCCGTTCATGTTAGTGGCCCAATCAATTCCTAATAGCGCGGGGTAGGGATTGTTGTCATCAATAATATCCATCACTTCAAAGTCTGTTGGTGTGCTTTCCCCTTCAATATCCACAATGATTCCCTGCAATCTCGCCATAGGTATGATCTTTTGTTGGTTCATCATTTGGAGCTGGATAGGAGACCATTGTAGCATAGGCCTTCCCATGCACTCCCATGTTTTCTTTGGCAGAACGTTCGTGTCCGACCCTAGGTCCAGAATTACTTGGTCCATCTCATATTCTATAATCTGTGCGGTCAACCTCATTTCTCTTCTCTTCCTCGTCGCATGCTTTCCAATCTTCTGGACTATGCGCGGTTCTCCTAGCATGGTCCCAACACATCTATTAATGAGTTCTTGCAACCCCTTTACAACCTTACTATCATGTAGTAGCTTCACGCATGTTTCTAGGAATGTCATGAGCATTGATGGGTCCATTTTTGGCTCCGAACTGTCTTTGCTTCTTGAAGTGGAGGCATCAACGAAGCTCTTCCTAGCTTCCTTGAAGGTTTCCTTAGTACGCTCCAAATCAAACTCCGATTCTTTCGTTGGAGCCTTGCGAAACTAAGTACTATCTTCAGGTTGTTTGCCTTTATCATCTCCTGTCGTAATTCCACTTCATACCATAATGTTTGCATTGGGGTCTTCCTTGCGGGGTTCAGACCTTATTATTTGTAGGTTCTGAGTCGGGGGAGGTTGGAGCGCTCCCTTGTCGTGTAACCTTGCTATCAGTATGGGACAATCCTCTGTCTCATGATCAAACAAGGTACAATATAGACATGATGGACGTGTTGGATTTTTACAATCATGGGCATAAGGTCCTGGCCCCCCACAATTGTAACATATCAGCTGTCCACGACCTCTTTCAGGTCCTCCTCCACCTCAACCTCGTCCCTGCCCCTGAAATCTAGTTCGCCCCACTCCTGCGTTCTAGTCAAGGGCCCATGTTTTAGCCTAAACTCTGTAGGTGGGAGTCCTATCCATCATCATCTCATATCTTCTACAGGTCCACTCATCGTGTCCAATCGATCTACAAAAATTATAGAAAAACTGTTGCGAATTATACGTGTACTTCTGCAACAAATGGAAGTTATCTATAGCATGATTTCCTCCTATTTGACAAATCGAGCACCACAAAATAGGCACCACACTAGGCCCTACTTGTGCCTCTGGTCTTAACGGCATCGGTCCTCCTCCCACGAGGTAATTCACGAATACTAGGAAGTGGTCCTTGTCATGACCCTGACACTTACATTTAACACACCATACCTTTTCGCGCACTTTCAAGCGAGCTGTCCTGTCCTGTTTCAGACTCTGCATCTCAAGGCATAAGTTTTTCAACTGCACATGGATCTGCTAAACCCCCAGGTTAGGATCCTGTATCGGGGTCCCATGTAGCCTCATTGCGATCTCCAAGGCCTCTGTCTGAATTGTTAACGTCTGTTGTGACAATGCATTCCTTAAATGTGGCATTAGCAATGCTACAAACCATTCTCGGTGTTGTCCATCTGTTAAAGTCATATTAGCTTCATGAATTATGCACTTCAGTCTCTGATCCAACTCCCAAGCAGTCTCTTCAAGTAGCATTTTGATCTCCTTGAACCCAATGATCAACTGAACCTCTGACTTTGGCCTGCTAAATTATCTGTTCAATGCAACTTGGATATTCATGATCCTCGCATTTGGATTGTCATGAGAATGCTTAATATACCAGGTCAGCGCGCGATCCTGTAGAGTACTGACTAGTGTTCCCTTATTTATATTTTCATCTGTAACTCACTGTGCTTCCCATATGGCTTTTATCATGAACCAAAACTAGTCTGAATCTTCATTTCCTATTCTCTTGGACACCGAGAACTTTATCGTGCTTGCCATATTGAGTCACGGTGGTGGTCGAGGTGGTATGGGTGAAGATTGGGGTGAAGGCAATGAAGCTAGTGGTGGTGTGGGTGGGGGTGGTATGCGTGAGATCCTCTACCTTATCAAATTGATCGCACTTCTTGGTGAGACCTTCGCGATCTCTTGCTCGTCCACTCATGGAGGTGAAATTAAGGGGCTAGTTTCTAGCTCTGCACTACCTTCATTTCTGTAAATCCTGCCAACTTTGCATAGCCCTTAACATCAATGTATTCAAAGCATATTCTTTTCACATAGTAGCATTTTAATCCAAGTGTTCTGAGACTTAACATACTTACCTCACGGTCCTTTGAGGAAGCATCACTCTGTCTTGCTATAGCTGACTGAAGTATCTACCGCGAACTCGGTAATGAATCCTCCTATAATTTGATCGAGCTAGTGATAAAAAATGTGCATGATCTTATCCTTTGATGCTTCCAATCTCCGCACCAACTCTGGGGTCCACACGATAAGACTGTTGAGCTTGCACCTTCCTTGGCTATCTACTAGCTTCGCGATCCACTTGTACAACTCAGTAGGGAAAGATGCGAAGAAAATTTTGTGGATCTCTGTGTACAGATAGCAATCTAACCACTCTTCTTTTGATAGTCATGGATTCATGTTCTCCTACGCCGTGAACTCGTGAATTCTCTTGTTCAACCAACCTTCAATTTCTTTCTTAGTTTGATTCCAATGATACGACATCAGACATCTCTATGCAGATTCTAGTCCCAACAACTGAACCATTTGTTGGCTTGTTGAGGCCTGACCAAGGTTTGGAGTTAATTAGCCAAACAAATCCCTATACTACTGGCCCTTTCGGCAACAGTTCACAGAGTGCGGACTGAGGCCTCGCCCGAAGCAGTATGGGGGGATGCTGGAACCAGGTTTCCACAACCTTGAGATGTCTGAGTGGTTCATTTAGTCCAACTGTGAATACTTTCGCGTAGGTTACATCGAGCACTTTCCTAGCCTGTGAGGCCTTCGTGCCCTTGTTATATTCGTCTTCGTGCAACCCTAACCATGGGTTGTGGGGCTTTCGCACTGCTACAGTAGTGACCTACACTTATTTCCCCAAGTCACGCCACGAATGTTACTTATCTTCTTATAATAGTTAGTTATCTTCACATAAATAGATACCTTATATTATATTCACTTATTCAGCACATTCATATAAGTTCGCACAGTAAATAAATAATAACTTGTAATTCATACCCAATATACTTCAATGCATAAAACAGGAAAAGATGCATAGAAATATGGTAAAACTTCTCTTTATTAAGGCTTACAATTGTTATAGACTCAACCTGCCTTGCGCACTTAGCTGTAGAGGTCCATGCACTCAACTGCAGACTACTAGGCCTCTGTGCACTCATCTGCAGAACCTTCTCCTACTCTACAACCCAAAGACACGACTCTACACTTGACTCAATGCTTCCTTATTAGATCTTCATTGATTCTTTTCCCTTGATGTTTCTTTACACTTAGAGCCTCACTCTATTTATACAATCCCATGGTCCGCAAACCATGGGTAGAACTCTCAAGCCGACACTACATTTACAAGAGTAAGGGTAGACAATCCTATGACTCAATTACAACTTCACACTTCGCACCTACAAATTGCAGAGTATTTACATCAAACTTAGTCAAGACTTGGCCTTTATGCTCCAAAACTTGCCTTGGGGGGATCCCACACCCAACACTTGTGCCGATAGCTCCTGATTGTTTGAGTTTTCTATGACCGTGGTGCTAGGCCCCACATCGGAGCCCCTCAATCATCGTTTTTTAATCAAAGTATTTAACTTTCATGCAACTATCTTCCTCATCCTCTGATCGCTGATTATGATTTGACATCATCCTCTGCCACTTGTCACATGGTGAGTGGTGACATGTGTCACCATTTTTTTCCACCATAGGACCCATGAAAATGTTGCATCTGCATGCCACGTATCCATCATATAACCATGCCATGGTGATGTCAGCTACCACATGGCATATCAGAACCAATTGCTACTCGCCACGTGTCTCTCTAGAGGTAAGAGAAAAGGTGGGGAACTGCTCTGGTTTTGTTAATGAAATCCTTTGTAAAACTTGTGTCGGCCCTCCCCGACGCTTTCACATTGAAGGAAATATATGTGTCACAATTCACATATCACAAGTTTTATGTGACAATGTGCATCGTTGATTGTCGCTTGCACTATTTGCTGATTCGTCGATATATCTTATCGATGATAGTAAATCGTTGATATTGCTATGTTGATGTGATGTGCTTGAACCTCTGATCACTAATATGCGATATCAATGATCACTGATCATTGATTTTCTTCGACTTCTACTATTTCTCCTTTGCAAATATCCAATATGCGAGATGCCGGATCAACACTCAATCCTTTTCCTTTGCTTTCTGGATTTGAGGAAGGATTTGCATTTAGCTATAACTTTGTTGGCATTATGAGACAAGTGTTGGCCTTGATGGCAAATCACACTGATGACAAATCATAGTGCAGAAGGATAGCAGCAAGGAATTGATGATCAGACTACAAGTATGAAGAGAAAATATATACACGCTGGTTCACTATATACCAAGTCGCGTATACAAGCAGGTTCACTATATACCAAGTCGCGTATACGCAGGTTCGCTATATACCAAGTCGCGTGTACACACAGGTTGGCTTCAGTAAAAGAGCATGTATGTGGAAAGCTTATCTTTGGTCCGTGGCGGTTATTCCTTGGAAATTGTGCCTATGGTTTTGGACCATGGTGTCTCGACGGACGTGTTGATCCCTAGTTTTGAAGTTGATGGTATTGGATTTCTATGGTTTTGGCCCGTGGTATTGAGCAAGGCCCAAGGCTATATAAGGAGAAGAAGATCATTAGGCAAACGTATCTGAAAAGTCTTGAATATCTGATGTGGTATTAGATCCAGTATGCAGGTTCTGGGTTGCTTGATCTAAGCTAAGGAGAGATCACACCGGTTGATGGAAGACTAGATCTAAGGACAGATCGGGATCTAATGGTTTGAAATGCACTATTATGATATGGTTGATTATGTGTATTTCTAGATATGCATACTGACGCAATGTTATGTTCTGGGTCTAACTGATGTCTGGTACAGCTGCAAGTTAAGAGAATTTATTTTTAGATCTGTACGCAGGTTGTCTTTGGTAAAAGCGCGTGTATACGCGGGTTTCTCTCATTGAAGTAGCGTATATCTTTGAAGTTTGTTTTTTTGTTGCAGTTGGGTCTGACTGCTATTGCAGAGTTCTGTAGTCTGCTCTGTGTTCTGGTGTCTGGTGTTGACAGAGTTTCAGTGGTTCAGTGATTCAAAGATTGATGATGCTAGTATTGGTTATTTTGTGCTTCAATGATCTGTTAGTTGAATGAATTGTGGTCTTCAGATTGTAATGCTGTGCTTCAGAAATATCCAGTCTGAAAATGTATGAAAAGTGGTACCTGAAGGAAAGAATATTGTAGGCCAGCACCTACGTACTAGTATCTTAGCTAGTACAAGAACAAAGGGGGTTGGAGCTCCCTTCCAAGGAAGTTTGGAGAACGAGAGAATGTTGAAGCCTTCAGCAGGTTGTAGCCTGCGTACTGGTATAAGGCTGCACCAGTACAAAAGATTGTAAACTAAAGTTTCATATTAAATAAAGATAGAGACGACTTGCAGCAGGTGGTTTTCACCCACATTGGGTTTCCACCTTATATCATGGTGTTCATGTGTGTGTTTTCTGTGTGATGATCTGTTCTGTTATACTGCACCTTTTTCACTATCATGGTTAATAATGTCCTGATGCATTTACTGAAGATAAGCTACTGAATCATAAGTTCTCTTGTTATACGCTGGTTTCTTTAGACACAGTAGCGTGTACACGCTGTTTCACTTAATTGAAGTAGCGTATATGTTTCTGAGCATAAAATGAAAAAGTTTTTCTGATAATACTGATTCACCCCCCCCCCCCTCTCAGTATTATTTCCAACAATTGGTATCAGAGCAGGTCCTTCAGAGAAGCTTGATCGCTTGAAGGTAGATCGTTCATCATGAGCAACTACGAGAGAGAAGCATCAATCAGGCCACCGGTTTTTGATGGGACAAACGTCAATTATTGGAAGGTAAGAGTTACTGCCTATCTTCAATCTCTTGGTACATAAGTTTGGGACATTGTAGAGACAGGCTATGCTTTTCCTTCAGCTACTCCTACAGATGCAGCCGAGAAAAAGAAGTATGAAACAAATGCAAAAGAAGTCAGTACCCTTCTAGGATGTATATCCCAATCGGAATTCATGAAGGTAATGCACTATAAATCCGCAAAAGAAATATGGGACAAAATTGTCATGAGCTATGAAGGAGACGAACAGGTAAAGCGTGCTAAACTTCAAACTCTCAGAATTAAGTATGAGACTCTCAGAATGTATAATGATGAAAGTGTGGCTAACTATTTCCTTAGGGTAGATGAGATTTTTAATTGCATGAAAAACTTGGGTGAAGAAATAAAAGAGGCTATTGTGGTTGAAAAGGTTCTAAGATCATTGTCCCCCAAATTTGAATCTAAAGTTTCTGCAATAGAAGAAAAGGAAAATCTACGAATTCTTACTATGTCTCAGCTTCACGGAATTCTAACTGCTTATGAAATGAGAAAAGGAGGTCCATCAGACAGAAGAGAAGCTACTTTCAAGGCTTCGAGCAAAGAAGATTATTATGAAGCAAGTCACGTGCCAGAAGATGAAGAAGAAGAATCAAATTTTGTCAGAAATCTTCAAAGGGGTTCTGGAAGGTTCAGAGGTAAGTTACCTTTTAAATGCTTTGCTTGTGGAAGAGTAGGTCATTATGCTGCCAAATGTCCTCACAAAGATAAGAATGACAAGGGAAAGGAACCTGTTAAATGGAACAAGAAATAGAATGAAAAGAAGAAAAGCTATTACACTCATGAAGATAGTGATGGTCTTTCAAATAGTGATGAAGATGAACAAGGTTATAGATATAAACTTTTAATGGCTTTTGAAGATGATGATTACATGGATGCTATAGATGTAGAAGGCTTTTATGAAGAAATGAATGATCTCAAAGTTTGCTTAGAAGAGAAAAGTGCTATTATTGATTCTCTACAATGTCAACTGGCAGAAAAGGAAGAACATCTTGAAAAATTGGAATGTGAGATTGTTTGTCTTAGAAAGGAGATTGAGAAAACAAAAGCAACTAATCTTAAATTTGTTAAAGGATCTGAAACCTTGGATGAGATTATCAATGTGCAGCGTTCTCCTCTGATCAAGACATGTCTGGGATATAATGGAGAAACATCTCAAGCTTCTACCTCTAAAAGTTATCTTGATGCAGCAAGGAGGAGCGAACAAAGACCAAATAAAAGTCAACAGGTGAATCAGGGACAGTTTACCTCAAGAACAAATAAAGACTATCAAGAAGTTCGGGGACAAGAGGCCTTAAGGACAAACAGAAGCTACAATCATCCACAGGTAAAATCTTCCCAATTTGCCCCAAGAATGGATGTCAATAGAAGCTACAATCGGTTGGATGATAGATCTGATTATCGGAGAAATTTCTTTAATGGCCAATGCTTTTCTTGCCATAACTTCGGTCACAAAGCAGCTCAATGTGTTGCCTACAAGACAATCATGACTAGAGAAGCTCAAAAGCAAAGTATGACTGGAACCATGAAAAGGACTTATAACAACTTTTCAGTTCTTGAAAATGAAGTTGAATGCTCTATTTGTAATAACTTTGGTCATGAAGACTCTGAATGCAGGAGCAGGTTCTGGAAGACAACTCAGAAGGAACAAACCTCAAATGTCAGAACATGGAGAATAAAGGAACCGAAACCAGAAAGATGTGGGATAGCCTTTTATGCAGAAGGTCAAGAAAGTCTATGGTACATTGACAACGGATGTTCGAAGCATATGACAGGGGACAAAGAAAAACTTGAATCATATACCACATTAGAAAAGGGAAAGAAAGTTTCTTTTGGAAACGATATCTCTGTAGCCATAAAAGGAAAGGGCGTTGCTCCGTTGAAAGAGAAGGTCAAAGCTGGAAATGTTCTGTATGTTGATGGATTGAAGCATAATCTTCTGAGTGTCAGTCAGATGTGCGATCAAGGAACAGAGGTAATATTTAGATCAAATGGATGGTGTGTTCGTGATCTTGATACAGGTGAAACAGTAATCAAAGGAAGAAGGACTCCAAATAATCTATACATATTTGAAGAAAGACAACAACAATGTTATTTGAGTAAGAATGATGAACACTGGCTATGGCATCAGAGGTTGGGGCATCTAATCTTTCCACAAATAAGGAAAGCATGCAAATATCAGGCAGTTCGTGATCTTCCAGATATCAAAATTCCAGACAACACCATATGCAAATCATGTCAGTTTGGAAAGCAAACCAGAACTAATTTTCCGGAGAAGGAAGGATTAGCTAGCATGCCTCTTGAGCTAGTACATACAGATACATGTGGTCCATTCAGAAAAAGAACACCTCGAGGAGAAGAATATTTGATATTATTCATTGACGATTTCTCTAGGTTTGTCTGGTTAGGACTTATGAAGCACAAAGATGAAGCATTCGAAAAATTCAAATCCTTCAAAGCCTTGGCTGAAAATGAATCAGGACACAAGATTAAGTGCCTCAGATCTGACAGAGGTGGGGAGTTTACCTCAAATGAATTTTTCGATTTCTGTGAAGATCATGGGATAAGAAGAGAATTCTCTACAGCTAGAACTCCGCAGCAAAATGGAGTTGTGGAAAGAATGAACAGAACAATCCAACAAATGGCTCGTGCTATGCTTGATGAATCAGGTACTCCCGCAACTTTCTGGGGTGAAGCTGCACATGCTGCGGTTATTATTCTCAACAAAACAAATGTCCGAGTAAACAACACTCAAACTCCTCATGAGCTCTGGTGTGGTAAGACTCCTTCGGTGAAGCACTTCAAAATCTTTGGGAGCAAATGTTATATTAAGAATACTGATGAGCAACTTGGCAAACTTGAACCAAGAGCAGACGAAGGCATTCTTCTTGGTTATTCTCCACATAGCAAAGCATACAAGTGCTACAATAAAAGACTTGGAAGAATTGTTGACAGCATTGATGTTGTGGTTGATGAGAAGGGATACATTCCTAGGCAAGTTCATCATGAAGACATCGAAGAAGATGAAGGCTACCCTCAAAGACGGAATGATGAAGAAGAACCTCAAGAAGAAGAAGAACCTCAAGAAGAACCAGCGGAGCAGACAAGAATAGAAGAGAAGACTCCATCCAGATATGTCCAGAAGAATCATCCAAAATCTCAGATTGTGGGACAGAAAGAAGCAGGAGTACAAACAAGAAGAACAATTGTAGAAGCTTCAAGCTATTTGGCATTACTCTCTTCCACTGAACCACAAAATGTGAAAGAGGCATGCAAAGATGAATGTTGGGTCAAAGCAATGGATGAAGAACTTGAGCAGATCGAAAAGAACAACACTTGGGAATTGGTTCCTAGACCAAAAGATAAGAATGTCATAGGGACAAAATGGGTCTTCAAAAATAAATTGAATGAAAATGGAGAAGTAATTAGAAACAAGGCCAGACTTGTTTGTAAAGGGTATGCACAGCAAGAAGGAATAGATTTTGAAGAAACTTTTGCTCCTGTTGCAAGACTTGAGGCCATCCGAATGTTCCTTGCTCTCTCAAGTTTTCAAAACTTCAAGGTATTTCAAATGGACGTGAAATCAGCCTTTCTGAATGGAGGCTTAGAAGAAGAAGTATACATTGAGCAGCCAGATGGTTTCATTCTTGGGAATGATCCAAACATTGTATGCAGATTGAAAAAGGCTCTCTATGGTCTCAAACAAGCTCCAAGGGCTTGGTACTATCGGTTGGACAAATATCTTCACCAACAAGGCTTTTCAAAAGGATCAGCAGATAGCAATCTCTATATGAAAGTTGAAAATAACAAATTGCTAATACTTGTTGTGTATGTAGATGATATTATCTTTGGCAGCAATGAAGAGGCTATGAGTCAAAACTTTGCCTTGGTTATGCAGAAAGAATTTGAAATGTCATTACTTGGAGAATTGACATACTTTCTTGGATTGCAAATCCAACAAAATGAAGGAGGTATTTTCTTGTCTCAAACCAAGTACCTCAAGCAGATCTTGAAGAAGTATGGCATGGAATATTCAAAGCCAGTATGTACCCCCATGGTTACAGGATGCAGCCTCAGTACAAATGATGAATCAGCAGCAGTTCATCAACCAACTTATAGATCCATGATTGGGAGTTTGCTTTATTTGACAAGTACCCGACCAGACATTATGCATGCAGTAGGAATTGTTGGAAGATTTCAAGCCAACCCAAAGGAAACTCATCTTCAGGTAGTCAAAAGAATCTTCAAGTATCTTCAAGGGACTCAAAACTATAGCCTATGGTATCCTAGAGATACAGATCTCACTCTTCATGCTTACACAGATGCAGATTGGGCCGGAAGTGTGGATGACAGGAAAAGCACAAGTGGTGGTGCATTCTTCATGGGTTCCAGATTAGTATCTTGGTTCAGCAAGAAACAGAGTTCGATTGCCTTATCTACAGCTGAAGCAGAATATGTGGCTGCGGCATCTTGTTGCACACAACTTCTTTGGATGATGCAGACCTTGCAAGATTTTCAAATCACTTGCACTCCACCAGTCTCTATCTTATGTGATAATACAAGTGCAATCAGCATTTCAAAGAATCCAGTCATGCATTCAAAGACCAAACACATACCAATCAAGTATCACTTCCTCCGGGAACAAGTGCTTGAGCAGAAGGTCAAGTTGGAGTATGTTCCTTCTAAGGAGCAAGTTGCTGATATTCTCACAAAACCACTGCCCAGGGAAATTTTTGAATATCTCAGACAAAAGCTGGCAGTAGTTGATGCTTCATCTTGCTGTTAAAGCTTGTATGTTCTAAAGAAAAGTTGGTATACGCGTGTTGTATAAAGAATATCCGCGTACATACGTTGTTTTATGTGGGGAAAGTCGCGTATATGGTGTACGTGTGTTGTATAAAGGATATCCGCGTGCATACACTGTCTTATGCAGGTGAAGTCACTATATGGAGTTTTGAACAGCTAGGGCAGACTCTGGTTGGAGAAGGTCTGAGATGGGTATGCCAGAATCCTTCAGGCATAGTTTCAGGGGGTGCAGCAGGCACAGTTTCAGGGGGAGCAGCTTAAAATCTAATAAAGCATTGTTGGCATTTAGATGTTTTTGGTTCTAGTTCACAACTGTTGTTGGTTTCAGGAGAAGGAGCACAGAAGGAAATCTTGGTTGCTGATCTAAAAGATGATTATCAGATGATGCTGATGACTTTCATAAGTCTTGATCTAGATCTTTCGTCTCTATGTCATGTATCTCTCTTGTGATATCTCTTTTATGGTGTCAAGGTCATGTAACGGCCTATGTTGGTTTCCCCACTATGCCTGGGATGAATGATGTAATATAATTGGTTGTTATTTTCTGATGTATCCCCTCTTGGTTGGGAGTATGGATGTATGTATTGAGTCTTTTGGTGATAGCAAGGTCTTTTAGGGTGTATAAGTGGTTCTTTTTGAAGAACATCTTTTGCAGATCTTGCCTACAGTCAGGGGGAGCATGTTCAGCACAGCAGAGCAGAGATATCAGCACATTCACAAAGGGAGCACAACCCTTTGCCCTTGATGACAAAGGGGGAGAATGATTCTAAGGATCTTGGGGTTGCCATCAAGTCCAAAGGGGGAGATTGTTGGCATTATGAGACAAGTGTTGGCCTTGATGGCAAATCACACTGATGACAAATCATAGTGCAGAAGGATAGCAGCAAGGAATTGATGATCAGACTACAAGTATGAAGAGAAAATATATACACGCTGGTTCACTATATACCAAGTCGCGTATACAAGCAGGTTCACTATATACCAAGTCGCGTATACGCAGGTTCGCTATATACCAAGTCGCGTGTACACACAGGTTGGCTTCAGTAAAAGAGCGTGTATGTGGAAAACTTATCTTTGGTCTGTGGCGGTTATTCCTTGGAAGTTGTGCCTATGGTTTTGGACCATGGTGTCTCGACGGACGTGTTGATCCCTAGTTTTGAAGTTGATGGTATTGGATTTCTATGGTTTTGGCCCGTGGTATTGAGCAAGGCCTAAGGCTATATAAGGAGAAGAAGATCATTAGGCAAACGTATCTGAAAAGTCTTGAATATCTGATGTGGTATTAGATCCAGTATGTAGGTTCTGGGTTGCTTGATCTAAGCTAAGGAGAGATCACACTGGTTGATGGAAGACTAGATCTAAGGACAGATTGGGATCTAATGGTTTGAAATTCACTATTATGATATGGTTGATTATGCGTATTTCTAGATCTGCATACTGACGCAATGTTATGTTCTGGGTCTAACTGATGTCTGGTACAGCTGCAAGTTAAGAGAATTTATTTTTAGATATGTACGCAGGTTGTCTTTGGTAAAAGCGCGTGTATACGCGGGTTTCTCTCATTGAAGTAGCGTATATCTTTGAAGTTTGATTTTTGGTTGCAGTTGGGTCTGACTGCTATTGCAGAGTTCTGTAGTCTGCTATGTGTTCTGGTGTCTGGTGTTGACAGAGTTTCAGTGGTTCAGTGATTCAAAGATTGATGATGCTAGTATTGGTTATTTTGTGCTTCAATGATCTGTTGTGAAAGTTGAATGAATTGTGGTCTTCAGATTGTAATGCTGTGCTTCAGGAATATCCAGTCTGAAAATGTATGAAAAGTGGTACCTGAAGGAAAGAAGATTGTAGGACAGCACCTACGTACTAGTATCTTAGCTAGTACAAGAGCAAAGGGGGTTGGAGCTCCCTTCCAAGGAAGTTTGGAGAACGAGAGAAGGTTGAAGCCTTCAGCAGGTTGTAGCCTGCGTACTGGTATAAGGCTGCACCAGTACAAAAGATTGTAAACTGAAGTTTCATATTAAAGAAAGATAGAGACAACTTGCAGCAGGTGGTTTTCACCCACATTGGGTTTCCACCTTATATCATGGTGTTCATGTGTGTGTTTTTTGTGTGATGATCTGTTCTGTTATACTGCACCTGTTTCACTATCATGGTTAATAATGTCCTGATGCATTTACTGAAGATAAGCTATTGAATCATAAGTTCTCTTGTTATACGCTAGTTTCTTTAGACACAGTAGCGTGTACACGCTGTTTCACTTAATTGAAGTAGCGTATATGTTTCTGAGCATAAAATGAAAAAGTTTTTCTGATAATACTGATTCACCCCCCCCCCCCTCTCAGTATTATTTCCAACAAACTTTTTATCCAAAGGTCATTTCGAATAACTTGGTATGCCATTGGAAATATACTTTCGAGAACTTTGCAATGAAAGCACCCACAACATGATCTAAAGCCAAAATTCATATGCAAAAAATCTCCCAGACATTTAGAATGTTTTTGACCATAGGACTTCAAGGGCTAAATGGCTCCTTTCACAAGTAAACCTTTAGGCTATGACACCTTAGTGATACATACGCTAAACTAACTAAAATGAATAGTAAGATACCAATGCCATTAATTCCTATTATGCGACCCTAACATTGGCTCTCATGGGGATTGCATCCTCCCTCTGAGGTGTCAAAAACAAAAATAAGACTACTAGCCTACCCATTGGGCAATGGAGTCAACATAAAAACTAAAAAAATTAATCCACTGACTAAAAGACTTATATAGCTAAAAAAATTAAAGGAAGTAATAAATTTGACAACACATCATCAACGTCTTAGGCCCTTCTCCTCGAGATTCAAACCATGATCATAGTTATCTGCTAC
This sequence comes from Pinus tabuliformis, assembly GCA_031772625.1. Taxonomy (NCBI): domain Eukaryota; kingdom Viridiplantae; phylum Streptophyta; class Pinopsida; order Pinales; family Pinaceae; genus Pinus; species Pinus tabuliformis. Next base: position 29,551,785 of record CM062811.1, on the reverse strand, counting down.
TGAGAATATATACACTATGTGATCTCTTCTCTCCAATGTAGCCAGTCAAGAAAATGAATACTTGCCTGAATTCTCCTCATACTTTCCTTGAGAAGATAGAAGAAGAAAGATAATGGAAACTCAAAATTCAACTGATCCTAGAAACCAACATTGATAAAGAGTGCAATATTCGATAAACCCTGCAACAAACTAGCCATGGGATGACAATCCTCTTTTTTCAATGGTTCCTAGAGGTCAACAAAAGAATCTTCAAAAATGTAATTGGTTACCTTTATCTTATGATCATTAAGAGGATTCTGTTCTAGAGAAATCAGAACACTCAGTTCATTAATCTCACCCGCTTCAATTGAGGAAACCACAACAATAAAGTGCACATCCACAAGATTCGGGAAAACTTTCTCTTATTCAGCAGACTCTTCATTTTCTGAAACTGGAGGCATATCTTCATATGCAAGAGGCTCTAAAACAACCCCTCCTATTTTCCTACTCTCCTCTTCTTGATCATTAACATTTTTCTGAATACATTCATTAGGCTCAAGAAGACAAACCTGTTGCATTTCTTCATCATTCTATGTCTGATCAGTTTCATCTTTAGCTACAAAAGGCGTTGCCTAACGAGAATCTTCATGAATATCTAGGAAACATACCTATTTTGTTTTCTGTGTTGACATTGGTATGAAAATTCAAAAAGGTCTTTTTTAATTTCATCACCATAAACATTTTCCAGATACTAGAAGAAATCTTCAAAACATGCACAATATTTTTCAGCCTGAGGCAAGGGAGGATAAAATTCCTTAAAGTGCTCATAAAAGACTATTTGAAATCCTATAAGAGAACACAAACTAGCAGGTGGCAAACCTTCATACGATGATCTAGATTTTCTTCTAAGGTTTCCGTGAACATTTTCATTAAACAATCCTCAGGAAAATTAACCCCAATATTATGTACACGCAAATGAAACTTGAGTAGATGTAAAGAAACATAATCTCCTCTTTGATATTTAAATGATGGAAGATAGGTTAACCAATCAACATGAGGCATAGGATCTGGAAAACCAAGAATACAAGATCTGTTCATAAGTGAATATCTAGCATTTTTTCTTGAAACAATATTGAAACAATCAACCAAAATTGATGTAATTTAATTAATGGAGTCACTATGAACATTTCATCTTTTCAATCCTTTGAAAATGGAGTTACTAGGTGAATGATTCAGCCTTTCTGTGTCTATTTTTTGTTGACCATCAATAAGAAGATCTAAAACTTTGATGATCTATCCCAGAGAAAATGAATCCTTCGCTCCCTAGCAACGATGCCAGTATGTTAGCACTCTATAAATCCCTTAGGGTTGAGGAAAGGGATCCCAGAGGTAACTAGAAACCACTTTTAGGTTAAGGTAAAGTCCCCCTAACCTTGGAATTGGCTCTCTCGATGGATCAACTATCAATCAAGGACTGATAGAATATGGATTTTAGACTGGTTATTAAGCTTAGAGGTAGATTGCATAAAGTTGAATGAAAATTGTTGGGAGTGAGGGCCACTAAATTATAAGTTTATACAACATCTGGGTATGCATAAGCCATCAAGATAATAGAGCCAAGGTATGTGCACATATTTCAAATCAATTGTCAATTTTAGTAGAGTGAAGAATGAGGGAAACATAAAAATATCTAGTCAAATGTAACAAAGAATGTAATTATGAATTATGCTACATAACTAATGGCCAAATATTTAAAAGAACCATGACAGAGAAATAAAGAATTCAATCATGTATGAAATCCACAATTATCTTGAGCATCTAATAATGAATTCACAATAATAGCTTCAGAAATGAATATTACATCAACACAAAGGAAACATAAACTTGAAGACACACACCACAAGAATCTGTGAATCTAATAACAAAGTCTGCCCTGAGCTTTTTATTAAAATGTTTATATACAAGGCCTCCTCCTAATCTTAAAAACTCCCCCCTTCTTTTATTACATTGTATATTTAGCCATTAAAATCCATTTTAGCCTAAGACCATGTACATTGAATTTATCCAACTAAGTGCATAAAAAGGTGAATTTTATCAAAATAGCAAGATTCGGGTTAAAATATAGGAACAACATTAACTCAGAAAATCACATTCTTCCTCATATTCCCATAGTCCTCTAGAAAGTCCCGAACTACCGGTCATTGTGCCAAAAAACTTGCTAAAAATCCTGCATATGTTATTGTACATTTCATTTATGCCTTATTGTGTCACTTTTGGGCTTATCGAGTTCCTTTTGAGCAATCAAAACCATAAACATATGGCGGAGTATAAAATCATGAATATTGGAAGGATTTTAAACCATGACTATAAAATCATTACTATTGGGTGAATTTTTAAGCCATAAAACTAGTGGGTGGTAACCATTGTCTTATGTCGCAAGTACTTATCCCGTAAGCTTCCCTTATACTTCCTTTTAAGTTTTATGGGATTTGGTGAAAAGGGGGTTAATTCTTTGGAATATGGCATTACAAACAATCCTCATGTGTAACACATGGGACCAAATCATATGTTCTTGAGCCCCTTTGAAATATCAGAACTTAGAGATAGACGATTTCATAATATTACACTTGGTTCCACCCCTCAAGACTTGTGATCTTCAATGAGTGATGTGGCCTGATCCATGTGGAGAGAGGATAGGGAGGGGCCGCGCTTGGATTTAACACATAAAGAACTTTTCTAACCTTTCTCTGCTCTAAAAAAAGCCATTGTTAACTTTTCGCCCAAACATTGGTTTTAATGCATAAACACATATATTTTTGCCGCTGCATGCCTTTTCTTCATAGCTCCTAGTTCTTTCAGTTCTCTATGACTGTGGTGCTAGCCCCCACATCGGAGACCCTCAATCGAATTTTTTCAATCATAGGTATTAACTTTTATGCAATGATATTCCACATCCTCTTATCACTGATTGTGATGTGACTTCATCCTCTTCCATGTGTCACATGGTGAATGGTGACACGTGTCACCCTTTTTCTCCCCCATATGACCCCTGAAAATGCTAAATTTGCATGCCATGTTTCCACCATACAACCAAGTCATGGTGACGTTAACTACTACATGGCATATCAAAACCAGTTGCTACTCGCCACATGTCTCTCTGGAGGAGAGAGAAAGGGCTCAAAACTGCTCTAGTTTTGTTAATGAAATCCTTTCTAAAACTTGTTTTGTCCCTCTCTAATGCTTTAACACTCAAGGAAATATATGTGTCACAATTCTCATATCGAAAGTTTTATATCGCAACATGCCCTGTCGATTGCTGATTGCATTGTTCCCCGATTCGTCGATATATCTGATCATCGATCACGAATCACAGATATTTCTCTATTGTTGCGATGTTCTTGAACCTCTGATCACTAATATGCGATATCAACAAGCACTTGATCGCTGATTCGCTCCAGTCTCTGCTGTTGATCCTTCCCAAATATATGATATGTGGCATGTAGGATCAACACTCAGTGCTTTTCCTTTTTTCTGGATTTGAGGAAGGATATGTATTTAGCTATAACTTTTGATCCAGAGGTCAGTTTGAAGAACTGAATATGCCATTGGAAAGTTGTTTCCGAGATATTTACAATGAAAACACCTCCAACATGATTTGAACTAGACTTCATATGCAAAAAATCTCCTAGATATTTAGACTTTTTTTTACCATAGGACTTCAAGAGTTGAATGACTCCTTTGACAAGTAAAATTTTAGGCTATAACACCATAGTGATACATAGGCTAAACTATCCAAAATGAATAGTAAGATAATAACACCAGTAATTCCTATAATGGGACCATAACACCCACAATTGAACATCTTGAAGAAATCAGAGGTAGGGATATCACCTTCCACGAGAGGAGAGAATATGTCGAATAAATCAAGTTGGAAACGAAATGAGAAGGCTTGGAAGTAACCAAAGACATTATTTAGTAGTATGCCTTTACACCAGTCAAAGTGCACATAAATATCTCATGGCTCTGGAATAGTGTACAATCAAGCTCCAAGAACATACTAACATAGGAGCTAGAGGTAAAGATGTGCTACAAAGGGGAATTGCAAGATCAGATCGAGGACACTAAAAAGGAGTTCAAGGCATGGCACACTTACATCACAAGTGAACTCCATGAAGAAACAAAAGATTTGTTTGATGAATCTTTGTCCCATTAGTCATCTTTCTCTTACTAGGCCACCATCTCATTTGTAAATTTCCTTATGTAATAAATGTTATGAAATGAAGTCCGAGCAACACATGTGGAATATGAAAAACCACTCATTGAAATGTAATGAGTCAATCAGAGTATGAATACTCATAGGAATTCAAGAGCCATGAGGAAGCTCAAAATTAATTGTGTTGTTATAAATAGCTCCTCATAACTCAAAAAATGGGGCTTTTTGGGACAAATATCTTACGAGTTTTAGACTTGGCTTCTCTTGCAGGAGATAGATTATTCTTTGGAGAAAAACGTTATGGCTTAGTCTTCCACTATTGGATACAATATTTCACTACTAATGAAACAATTTACTTCAGTTCTTACGCTTATAATCAAAAGCTCAATGATCTGGCATTTTTTCATACATGTATTGTGTATATACTTAGACTATTATGGTCATGTGTATGGTATATTTTGCTTTATTTACATGATAGGTTAATGCACTACTTCATGTCTTAGTTATTATTGGTGTTGAATGAATTTTTTTATGCTTTAATGATTGTTGCTTATTATGTGGACTAATCTACAGGTACTAAAAAATCCTTTCTCTTTATCCTAGGTCCCCCTTTGGGCTAGTACTATGAATTTTCTAACCGGTGGCTCATTTCCCTCAACATATGTGGAAGTCTCCCTCATACACCTTACATTGGGTGTCTAACAAAGCTCACATTCTTACTGACCCAAAGAGGCGTTGTGTTCTCTTATGTCCAATTGTAGCCAAGGAAAATCGTAGAAAACCATTCAACGGTGGTCAAGCCATATTAATAGATTGGACTCCTACACCAAACAACGTGAGGTCTAACTAGGACTTCACATCTCGGAGATCCCGTTTACAATGTTAGCAAAATTCAGCACCGTTAACATTTTTGGTGCTAAAAGGAGGGCCAGATGAAAATATGAGCCTTCGAAGTCTATTTGAATCTATTACCTTTCAACGCATTCATCCCAAATCAGAATCTTGAGGTGTTTTACAAAATATCTAGATCTTAAAATCCCCATGGAATTTCTACATGACTTTTCATGGTTTAAAGTTGATGGAAAGGGTACAAAAATCATCCTTGGTTATGCCATTAAATTCATTCAATTTTTCTTCTCGAATGGTGTTTATTTAGAAGAAATAATTGCATGGTTTTTTACCCTTACATTGGATGGTTGTGCGAAGCAATGGCGTCATTCTCTACCCACCACTTCTATCACATATTTCAATCATTTGTTTAACAAGCTTTATTTCATTTTTGATAAATATGAATAGCAGGATGTTATTAATGGATTCAATCAACTTAGAATGGAATTTACTAAATCTCTTGAGAATTTTTCTAATCAGTTCCTTCACCATTGTTATCAATTTCCGGATGGGGACATGGGTTAGTAGTTATTGGATGAGAAGTTTTGACTCTTAGTTTGGGTGTTAAGGAAATATTTCAAATCAAACCCTCTTGATCAAGAATAATTTCAACATCCATAAGGAGAATATGATATTGTTGGGTTGTGTTATACTCTTTCCATGACTAGCCCACGTAGTTAATTAGGGGGTTAGAAGGGGGGTGGAGCCCCCCTTCGTTGCGCTGATTGTGTAGCACGGGGGGGTCACACGAGGTTTGAGGCGTACCAATAACCCCACTTTATGGGGTCCCACCTATTGTTTTGTGCATGATTTTCCCACATGTTTTTGGACGCGATGGTTTTCGGTCCATGGTATTAGACATGATGGTTTTCAATCCCTGGTATTGGATGCTTTGGCATGTATAAATATGTATTATAACATTGAAAGGAATATAATGAAAAATGAAGCTAGTAGTCCCAGTTTGGGATCCAGGGGAAAATATCTGTGTATATGTGTTTTATGTTTTATGCTCTCGCATTGTTTATTTTCTATGTTTTAGAATTTGTATGCAGGAATTTCTGTACGGGGTTAAAACCTATAGATATGATCTGTGTCCCATTTCCTCCTCCCTAAGATGTTTCGTACGTTGGACATAAAGAAATTATTGAATCAGAAGATCATATTGCAGATGAAGAACTCATTTTTCTCTCACATCTCTCATCCGATGGTGATTCATCTAACCTCATCAACCAACCATATTCAAATCTTGATATTCCTCTCATTAATATTTCACCTGTTAGTCAAGATGAACCCTAGGATGATCATGATCGTGATGATTTTCTTATTTATGAATTATATGGTAATGGTTATTCAAGTAATATGGATGGTTGTTTGCTCCTACATAAATATCTGGATTTGCAGGAGTTTGAAACAGAGTCTGATATGATTATCAAATATTTTGTTTAAGGTATATCTCCTTTCGATAAGGAACATGACATGCTTGACGTTGAAGATTTTTGCAGTAGTCTTGAATATCTATCTTCTCTTGAATGTCATAAGTTAAATACTGAATCTTATTTTGAGAAGCAGTTGACCATGTTTTCTAAGAATCCAAATTCAATTTAGGTGAGTAGGTCACTCCATCTAAGGTTGATGGTTATGTCATGTCTCTGTCACCGTGGTGGTATGTGTGACCTCGGTAGTTTTTAATTTGTTTGCATAACTTTTTCGTCAATGTTAGCACATGGGATGATGATGCCTTCCTAAGGGATGTTTCTTTTATCCACATAGAATTTTTTTAACCCGCAGGGAAGGAAATTTAATTTTATTATCGAGCTTCCACCACTTCATCCCATTTCAAGCAAGTTTAAAATATGTAATGTAGAAACAAAGGACAATTTTAATGGATATCTTACATCATCCATCAAATAATATTGCACACACAACATCTTGGATTGTGGTCAACCTGATGATAAGTCTTATGACATGGATTTTTCCTTGTATAGTTTTTCTTGTGTGGCATTTTTTTAAAGGTTGTGTCCATGATCCTGTTACGGGTTCATTAGAAGAGTGTTTTCAGTTAGGGCCCATGTCTCATGTCATGCACTTGCATGTGCTTCATCGAATCATATATTCTCATAGGCCCAGTGATTATTATTGTTGTGAAGTTACCAGTTTGATAGAGCAGTCAAGTGTAATACGCTATTGTGGTTGTAGGTCCTGTTTTCATTAGTTAGTGGAAATGCTTGCATAATTTTCCGTTTTCAATGTGTTTCTTTATTTTTTTCCTTTACACTATCATATCCTTTTGTCTAAAGGTTGAAAGTAGCTTCTATGGCTTCATTGTAAGTTCCACTTTGCATGATTCGACATTGTATTGTTTAGTTTAGGCTAGGTTAGGTTGCATGTAGGTAGATGCATTGCACTATTCGTTTGTCTTTCATGTTGTGATTTTATTCTTTGATTTGATTTATCCTAAGATAAGTTAGTTTTGAACTTTGGGAAAACTTGGCTAATCTTTGTAGAAGGAAATATGTAGCAGCATGCATCCCTTGGATTATATATCACCCTCTTCCTTGATTTGGTTCTCGTACTTGGTCCTATTATGAATGGAGTGTTCTTGCTTATCTATCTGTGTAGATTAAGATAAGGAGAAATATTTTTGTGATTAAAGCATCAGAGGTATAAAAAAAATGTCTATGAAGGAAAAATCTCTTCTGATCTCAATAAGTCAGGATCCCTCTTCTTCCCATTCAAAATAATAATTTCCTATGAATATTCCTATGAAAAGAAAAAATAAAAGGGTGAAAGAAGAGAAAGGCTTATTGCGCAGGGACGTGAAGCAAAAAACTACGCTAGGGTACTTTCTAGGCTCGCTGGTAACAAAGAAACATTTGTGCTCCTGAAGCAACTCTGTGAGGGTACTATATAGTCTTACTGTCAACATAGCAACACTAGAGTTGTAAAACTCATACTCTAATTGTTTCTATTTCACCATACTATATTACCCTTAATTACATCGACATGATATTGATATGGCTTGTTTAAAGTTTGAGATACAGCAAGAAGTAGACTTGGGAAGACTATATCTTTAACCATGTAGAGTGGGGAGCTAAAGGTAACTCATTGATTGAACCAATACTTTTTGGAGAAGTAAGACATTGCACTTATAACGAAACCATTTTAGAGAAGTTTGGGTTCTACCAATGTGTCGCCACTATTGTTGATGTGACAATGGCCGTCTAATTTTCTTTCCTATGCCAATTTTGGAGCCTACACTAACTGTCGTTTCAAGCTCCCATGTGTCATTATGTGGTTTGATTTTCTATTTGTGTGATTTATCCTAACGTCGCATGCTCCTAGGTCAGTGTGACTCAAGCATCATCACTTAACCATTAGAAGCATTTGAGTTAGTACGTGTATGTATGGTTTAGTGAACTCATGGTCCATATTGACTTATAAAATTGCCTTATTGTCTCACACACACTCAAAAAAGCACACAAAAGAGAAAAATCGAGCAAAAAGAAATAAAATCTCTCACAAAATCCAATACTACACTTTGAGTTGATGAAGGCTCACAATTGAGTTGAACACACTCCTTTGGGCTAAAGTAGTGTGCCCTACCTGAGTGCAGTGATTCAATCTGAGCAAGTGTTCCCTACCTAGGTGCACTCATTCATGTCCAAGACATACAACTTATTCAATTGCATGAATGACCCAAATTATGGCATGATGACACACTCCTAGAAAATAGGGATTGCCTTAACTCCTTCTCAACTAATACTTTCATGCAACAACAACTATCCTCACGCATGAATCCGTTTTTCATGTTAATTTCTTTAAATAAACTCATTTAATAATTCTTTCTATAATCATTTCATCTGAGTTGAGTGCACAACGGGAGAATAAATAATCTCTTCATCAACCAGTGCAACAAGCTTTAATGCTCAATATTTTCATCAATTTAGTGTCAAATATTGCTTTTCTTGTTGTTTGTTGGCATTTTGGCTCAATATTCGTCTTGCAAGTGTTAATCCACTGTCGCATGCAGGAAAAATTTCACATTCTTGAGACCTTTCAACAATAGCTATAAATTCTTGCAGGATCTTCTCTTCCTCATCTTAACATCAAATCCTATTTATTAAAACTATTTCTGAGCCTTTTATAGGTAGAGAAAAGTTCCTAAGCTCAAAGCTCCCTCAACCTTGAAATATGTGCCCTGTTTGACTTAGTTTTTTTCCTAAGCACATGAGCACATCATGAAGGAACAAATCCTTTCCTTTCAAGCCTTCATAGTGCTACAGTGTGCCTTCTTTGTCTTAGAGTGCATGAGAGCATCATTAAGGCATGAAGGCTCATCATTCATCCCTTTAGCATGCAACAATGTGTCCTCCTTTTCCTTGAGTGAATAGGCACACTTTGAAGCCCCATAGCATTATTTCCTGCATCTTTCATTCCTTAAGAGTGCGAAAGTGTGCCCTCCTTGTCTCCTAGGGTGCATGGGTGCATAGGGAAGACCTGAAGACCATTTTTTCCATTCCTTCGACCCTTTAGGGTGCTTAGGTGATTCCTAGCTGATTTTTGCTCCTTTCTTGAGCCCATGAGTGCACTACGAAGCCTTGAAGTACCATGCATGTCCCCTTCATGCACTGAAAGTGCGACATCCTAATTTTCATGTGTACTTTCACTAGCATGCAAGTTGTTTTGGTTATCATTCATTTTTTTTTCATGATCTATCACCCATGATGGCTCTTTGAACATGATTTACAAGAATTGTTGTATAGTTAGTTGTTTTAAGTCGATCTTGTCATTATGAGTGTGATTCCACAAACATGTCTTCACGCCAAAAGTTCTAACACTTTGTCATCATATGTTGGAGACATGTCACCTCAAAATGTAGCCTTTAAATAAATTTCACAGTCAAGCAATGATGAGGCTGTCGAAGTTGCAAATCCAAAGTATTCCTATATATGTGGACACTCAGTGCTTTATTGATAAGACTACAAAGGTCACCTAGAGAACGTCTACAACACATTCATGTAGGAGAAGTTTCCTAAGGAATTAGAAGATGTGAATGTATATATCAACATAAAGAATTATAGAATACACAAGATCACATGCAGATTCATAGTCATTCCATGTGCAAAAGCTATGAATTAGATCATCAAACATATGGATGACTCACATCTTGTGCTACATAGTGAGAGTGGTGATCGCATCGCTAGCTATTATGGTGAGGATATACATGCATACTATAAGATGCTCAAGCCAAATGAGTACACAAATGAAAATGTATACATGATATGGGCTACTATAAACACATCTGATGTTATCAAACAATGGTGTCGAGATCCTGCCAATCTCCACGATCACCCATCAATTATTTATCTGACATGATCTTAAGAGACATATAACAATACCTAATAACTATGTATTTCCAAATGTATGGACTTAAGAATGTTGAATGTTTTTAGGAGAATTGGATATATATGCTCAATTTGGTGGTGACATGTGGTAAAGATTTCAATTGGCCAAATACATTATTATATGAATTGCAGCGACAGGTGGCGCAGGACAAAGATGTAACCACCCTCCTCCCATATTTAACCAAGTTAAATGGTATGTTGGGGTAAACATGTGACAAGAGGATACTATGATGTGATTAAAATCCCCATGTATAGTGAAGGAAGTGGAACTGACACAAAAAAACTAATCTGACTTTCTACACATGTCGCAGAACCCTTATGAGTCAACAAACCCTTCCAGGTGATCAACCATGAAACAACTTACCATTTGAATGAACTAGAGCCTCAGTCACTCCCATAACATGGAAATGCATGTGACTGGGACTCTCTAGTCGCTCCCATAGAAAGGGTATTCCAGTGGTTGGGGACGTTTTTAGCTAGTTCTGATCCTGGGACCCCATATTATGTGCCACTTTTTCAGGGCCGGGACTCAATCCATTACCCAGAACTTCATGAAACTTCCAAAAATTAAAAATAACATCGAAATAATGATATTAATGAAAATACTTGAACAAGGACTTGAATGGACTCCTACTGTGTTGGCATTATGACACAATTTTGGCAATATGACATAGGTGTTGTCCTTAATGTCAACTCACTCAGATGACAGATCACAGTTCAAGCTCATAGAATGAAGGAAAAAGAGATATATGCAGGTTCCACTTAACCAAGACACATATACACGTGGATTCACAGACCAAAAGGCGCATATGTGTATACACGCACTTTCATGCACAGAAAATTGTGTGCAGTTTGGAAAACTTGGTTTTTGGTCCTTGGTATTTGGACCTATGATTTTGGACCATGGTATGTCGTTCGAAGTGTTGAACCCAGGAATTTGGACCCCAGTATTGGTTCTAAGTGGTTTTGGACCATGGTATTGAGTAAGGCCTGAGACTATAAAAGGTGAAGGAGATCATTAGGTAAGGGCACTTAAGGATCAAATATCTTATGAAGAGCAAGATCTAGAATACTGGTCATTAGGTTATGGTGCATAGCTGGATCTAAATCAAGGAGAAACCTAAGCACTAGAAGAAGGATAAATTCTATTGATGGGTCAATATCTTAAGGCTTGAAGAGAAGTATCTTTGTGTGATTTTGATCTTTTATATTTGGTGCATGACTTGATATATAAATATGATGATCTAGGTATAATAGATGTCTAAATAGTTGAAAATGGTAAATCATATTTTATAGATCTGTAGGCAGGTTCAGCATAGCAAAGACACGTATACACGTTGGTTCTGTAATTCACAACAATGTATAGATAGGTTTGCCTTAATATATCAACGTATGCATGCAGGTTCTACATATTGAAGTAGTGTACATCTCATAATATATGTTTTAGCTACTTCTGTTTATTGCTGCAGTGTTCTAGGTTCAGGATTGGCTTCTATTTATAGTTACTGTATTCTGGTTACAACGTTCAGGGAAGTGATTGTTTGATTCAATTTTTGGTTGGTGCAAAGGAGATTGGTTGATGCAGATATATTTGATGTTTGATTGATGTTATTGATGGATCCAGTGTGAAAAATTATGAAATGTGGTCCCTAGAAGAAAAGAGAAGGTTGTAGCCTTCTGTAGGTTAGCACCTACATACTAGTACATCAGCTAGTACAAGAGCTAAGGGGGTTGTAGCTCCCTTCCAGGAGAAGCTGGAGAATGAGAGAAGGTTGTAGCCTTCTATAGGTAGAAGACTGCATACCGGTATAAGACTGCACCAGTACAAAAATATTGTAAAAAGAAGTTTCTTATTAAAAGAAGATTGAGACGAATTGCAGCAGGTGGTTTTCACCCACATTGGGTTTCCACCTTATATCTTGTGTTCATGTGTGTGATTTCCTGTACTGTTTACTGCACTTGATTACTTTTTTATGGTTCTAATACACAAATTAAGATCAACTAACTAAATTATAAGTCTATAAGATATACGTGGTTTTCTCTAAACACAGTTGCATATATACGCAGGTTTAATTAACAGAAGTAGCATATATCAATTTGTTTATGGAAATGAAAAATTGTTAAATTTCTAACACTGATTCACCCCCCCCTCTTAGTATTATTTCCAACATACTGGCCATGACAAGAATTTCTTCAAACATGTCACAAATATGCATTCTACAGGTCATAATAATATATTTGAGCATAAGGGTATCATACTTTTGTGAGAATCCCTAAGAAGAATTGATGCCTTATCACATTAGCTTCATTATCATCTATTAGGTCATATATTCATTTTTCATTCATTTACAAATCAAAACATGATGAGAGCCATACATCATTATTGTGATAAAACTACCCACAACCAACATATAACCAACAAAAATGACACGATATAAAAACCTTAAAAAACACATATAAACAAGTATATTTACACATCAGATACAAGAGGAAAGAATTTCTTATTAATATATGAAAAATGAAACCAATTCTGGGACTTCCATGATCCACCTGACCATAGACTAGGAAAACCCAAATCTCTCTTTCAGCTAGTCACCCAAGTGCCATATTCCAAGCATGAATGTGGGATTTCATGGAACAATCCAAGGGCTTCCATATGCCAAACCACCTCAAACCTCAACTAGTGATTCCACCTCATGGTTGGGCATCACTAACCATAACCAGATTGTTCTCTACCTAAGTTGTCCTGGGGTCTAGAGCATTTGTTCCATCTAAGGATTCTAAGACTAGTAACTCAACCCATAGTTATTTTCAAGATTCCACAGCGTTCGTCCATCTAGGTCTTCTAGGACTAGTAACTCAACCAAACAAGGGCTTTGAGAGCTTTTGTCCAACCAAGGCTTCTAGGACTATTAACTCAACCCAAGTTGTTATAGGGATTCCATAGCATTTGTCCAACCAAGGCTTCCAGGAACTAGTAACTCAACCCACAACCAAGGGAACATGAGAACCAATGAGGAAACAAGGATGAAACCCACAACACATTGGGTATCTAGCAGATGGAAAGGGTAGGAAAAGCCACTATCAATCTAGGAAATCCTCCATGCCGATGACAAATCATAACTAAATAACCACACAAATATCTCATGCATATCAAAACTAGCAAGGAGATATTACTTGCAACTCAATACCTGCAAGAAAAACCTTTTGTAGCTACTAATCTCGATGTCCTCTTGTGCTTTACTACCTTTTCTTTGCCTTCTTTCTCCAAATCCCAAGTATGTTGTGACACCCCCTCCTCCGAGGTCTACCCAAGAAACTGTCCAACAAGGGTAAACACGCAATGAGATAGGCCACTATAAGGGATTCAACCTCCTTGGTGACCTTAAGGAAATGGAATCAATGGAACACATCAACCAAACCCATCCCCATCAGCAACCAAAACCATCAAGAGACATTTGAGCCACTAAGACATCATAACCGTAAGTCCCACTGATTTTTTAAGCCTTTTAACCCCTATTCGCTCTCATGTTATAGGCATGACAACATCCAGAAACCTAGACTTTCTCACGGGCCTATGTGCTAGAATCCATGGACTCTTCTCAACAGACTTCTGCTACTATCCTAGATATTTGAGCCACTTTTCTAGCCCTAAATCTTTCCCTATGTCCATAACTTGTTATGACCTACAGAATCACAATCTCTACCCAAAACTTGTTACAACATATAGAATCCATCAAAGACATGATGGTAATACTAATAAATCAAAATCAACGTCAAGATTAGGCCTGAGCATCCCCAACGGGGACTGACATTCTATCAAACACTTGCCATCAATGCAACCTATAGGCCTATGATACAAGATAGAGCATGAATGACTGAAAGCACTTATGAAACATAACTAGAAGGATAACCACCTTCTCCATCCAATTGTTATAACCTTAATTAGGTCTTACATCGCTCATCTTAACAATTACAAGTAAATACATGAAATAACCCTAACATGAACCCGTCATATAACCATGCTTACAACCAACATAAAACCATATAAAGATCAGAGATATGAAAACATTAAATACACATATAAACAAGTGAAAAAGTAAGATTACTTGTATTTTATTAATCATAGGCAAATCCAACTAGGTTCGAGACTTCCACGTACCACCCGACCATAGACATGGCTGAACCAAATCTTTCTTTCAGCTAGTCACCCTCGTGCCATATTCCAATCATGAATGTGGGATCTCATAGAACAACCAATCCAAGAACAACCAAGGGAATCTAGAGGTTAAACCACCTCCACCCTCATCAAATCGTGATCACACCAAAACTGATGCTCTGATCACAACCGAACCAAAATTGGAATGCCATCTAGAATCCATCACTATCCTTGAGGAACTTTCTGTTTCCTTGTCATTCACGCTTTAACACAATCCAATCCTAGATCACTAAGCCCTAAATTGAGACCAGTCTCTCAGGCCTTACCATAATCCAAACCCAAACCACTAGGTGCTAAACCGAGACTCCTCCCTTAGGATTTATTGTGTATCTCGCCAAAACTGGTCAAGGGATTCGTATACCTTTGGGAATGAAACTTGAGACCACCTCCACCCTTGATTCCTAAATCCATCTAGAAAACCAAAGTCTGAAAACAAAATAAACATCCCAATACCATGGCATCCGGAAAAAGGCAAGGCTAGGCTAGAAATCACTGTCATAACCCAACAAAACCCTGTCACTAATAGAAAGAGAACCATACACCAACATGAAAAGTCATGTATGTCCAAACCATCTAGGAAATCACACATGCAAAAAGTTACCTACAAGTCTTCCTACTAACGCTGCTTCATCCTACTTTTCCTTCCTTTCCTTTCGCTTGATTTTCCTTCCTTGTTCCAAAGCTAGAGTGCTCCAAGAAAACTATAAGTTACCAAGAGTTAGAGAGAGAGAGAGATAATAATGGGAGAGGTCCAAACTTGAATTGAGAAAAGGTTACCAACTAATCCTCATAAGACTTTTTATTAATGAGGCCTCTATTTTCTTCATTTTCCATTATTTTCCTTCATTTTCCTCCTCACATCCAACCTGTGACCTTTCACCTTAATTTTCTCCTAATTTCCTTTATTTTTGTAAATAAATGTGCCAAAAATGCATTATTCCTTTAAATTCCTTTACCTTAGTCTTTGCCAATTTTCGTTAGCCAAAATACACATCCAATGATGCCCACTAGGATATCTTTTCCCAACATTCAGCTTGGAATAAGTGTCCCTTAACCATGGCCTTATGTATCCTTTATTAACTTACATGAAATTTTCACCAGGGATATTATAAAACCCTCCTCCTTGGGGAACACCATCATTGGTGTTAAATCACACCATGACCTCAGCAAAAAAGCTGAAAAGCAAACATACTTCCCCTGGAGCTTTATAACTTAACTTGTTGCAATATTTACAATGAAAGACTTGATCAAAAGAAAAACATCATGACAATATGACAAGATAACAACCATAATAACATGAAACCCATAACGCTTATTGGTGCTTTATAACTTATCTCATGGTGGTATTTACATCCATATATATATACCAAAATGCCAACAAAATATATACCAAACATATACCAACATCAAACGAAAACTGATTTGCCTCAACCGACAAACATTGAAGAATATAGGGCTCACACCTGATCCGCCATTTCCCATGTAGATTCTTGAGGCCCAAAGTGGTTCCAATGCACTTTAACTTGCTCTATGGCTCTTCCTGAGCATGAGATGTTCCCAATGCAATATGCACTTAGGCTCTAGCTGGAACTCTCATTCTTGTTGCACTTACAATGCACACCAATTAATAACACGATCAACATCCTTTATATACTTCTTAAGCAATGAAATATGGAAAACATCATGGAATTTCACTCTTGAAGGTAGTGAAAGTCAATATGCCATTGGTCCAATCCTCTCAAGGATATTGAAAGCCCTGTAATACCGTGGTGCGAACTTGGAACGTGAGCCAATACTCAAAGAGCTTGATGTGTAAATACACATCCTCCCCAACATAAAAATCCTTGAATACCTTGTGCTGATCTACATGAATCTTTTGTCTATACTGTGTTGCCTTAATATTCTTCTTTATAATCTGCATTTCATACTCCATGTTTTCCAACATATTTGGTCCAATAAGTACGCTATTCACTAGATCACTCGAGCATATGGGAGTGTTACAACTTTGTCCATAAAATTCCTTAAAAGGAATCATACTCAATGACTCCAGATAACCATTTTTGTATGCGAACTCAACCAATGGAGGATACTCATCCCATTTCCTCTGCTAGTGCATCACGCACATCCTCAACATATCCTCCAAGATCCTCTTGACTGTCTCTGTTTTTCCACCTGTCTGTGAATGATAAAATGTACTAAAGGCCAAATCTATGCCCAAGCCAAAAAATAACTCCTTCCAAAACTTGGAAGTGAAATTTGTATCCCTATCTGACATAATCTTCTACAGAACACCATGCAGTCTCACTATCTCTCAGATGAATACTTGTGCTACCTCACTGGTTGAATATGTAGTCATTACTGGAATCAAGTGAGCTACCTTAATCAACATGTCAACCATGACCATAATAGAATCATGCCACCTCACTTTCTTCAGAAAACCTGTGATGAAATCCATGGAAATGACCTCCCATTTCCATTCTGGAATCGCTAAGGTTGTAGTAAACCACTTGGATGCTTACATTCCACCTTTACCTCCTGACAATCCGAACATCTAGCCATGAACTCTGCGACTTCTTTCTTTAGATTAATCCAATAGTAGAACTTATTTACCACTGTCAACATCTTTTGATATCCTGGATGACCCGAGTATTGCTTGATGTGAAACTCCCTCAAGATAAGCTTCTTGAGCTCACTGAAATTTGGCACATAGGCCATGTCCCTAAATCTCACCAAACCATCTAACGTGAGATGATAATATGCATCCTGACCACATGTACCTATACATGAACCTGTGCCTCTACATGTAGATGTACTCTGCTATAACCTATGCATGATTTCCATGTATTTTTCATCATGATGTCCTGCCTGCAAGATCCTATCTTGTAACTTTGTCCCATAAGAGCTCATAACTACTATATGATTTACCTATACTAATCATCCAAAACTGAGTTCTCCTTCCCTTTGATGAATTTGAACTTGAATTCGAACTCACTAAGGGTATCAAACAATCTAGCTTTCTTGGCATTTAGATTCGATTGTTCAAATGAATACCTCCACCCAGTATGATCGCTCATCAATTCAGACCTCCTACCTAGAAGATAGTGTCTCCACACCTTCAATGCATGTATGATCACTGCTATCTCAAGATCATGCATTGGATAGTTCTTCTTGTGCTCATTCAGCTTTTGTGGCTCATAGCACACTACATGTCCTTCTTGCATAGAACTTCACCATGTCCTCTCTTGCAAGCATATGTACACACTACAAACTCATTGTCTGGATCCACAATCTCTAGCACTTGTGCATGTGTCAACCACTACTTAAGCTGCTCAAAACTAGCCTCACATTCTTCTTTCCATTCAAACTTCTTACCTTTCCTCTACAATTCTGTGATAGGATATGCAATTCGTGAAAATTTCCTGATGAACCTCCTATAGTAACTTGCCAATCCCATAAATGATCTCACCACATCCACATTCTTAAGGGTTTCCCACTCCATGATGGCCCTTATCTTTTTTGGATCTACTACTATGTCATCCTTGGAGGCAACATGCCCCAAGTACCTCAGTCTAAAATAATTTGAACTTGCTAAGTTTAGCATATAATTGATGGTCTCTTAGAAATCTCAACACTTCTACTAAATGCTCGACATGTTCTCCCTCATTCTTAGAATATACCAGTATGCCATCAGTGAATACATTAACAAACTTGTCCGGATAAGAATACAACACACTATTCATCAAACACATTAATGTATCTAGAGAATTAGTCAAACTTAATGGAACAACAACAAACTCATAATGCCCATACCTAGTCCTAAACACAGTCTTCAAGATATCATCTTCCTTGATGCGTACCCGATGATATCCCGATCTCATGTCAATCCTAGACGACACTATTTCTCCCTTCAATTGATCAAACAAATCATCAATCCTTAGCAAAGGGCAACTGTTCTTGATGGTCACTTTTTTTAGCTGCTTGTAGTCAATGCACAATCTAAGAGTACCATGTTTCTTCTTTATGAACAACACTGGTGCACCCCAATGTGCTACACTTGGCCTAATGTATCCCTTATCAAGCATCTCCTTTAACTGTAACTTGAGATCTATCAACTCAGGTGTGCTCATCCTATAAGGTGCTTTTGATGTTAGAGCTACCCCTACCACCAACTCAATAGAAACGTCTACCTCCCTGTGAGGTGGAAACTTTGTAATGTCCTCAGGGAATACATCTTGAAACTGTTGTAAAAATGGGTACATACTCATTGCATCTACATCCTCAACTTCCTTACCCTTGTCACTAGAAATGTGTACTTCAAACATCACGCAACCTTTTCTGCAACTATGCTTAGCCTCCATAGCGGTAACCATCCTCATTGATGTAGGCTTCTTCTTCCCCTGTAAAGTCCTCTTTTACCCACTATCATCCACACACTCAATGGCCTTGTTGAAGAAATCCACTTTTGTTCTGTTAAGGTAGAGCCAATCCATACCCACAAAGAATACTATATGATCCCAATGGAAATACATTCAAATGTGTTGTTGTAGGCATACCATTTGACTTAAATGCACAAGCTCTTACCAAATGGTGAACTTTCTTTTTTGTACCTATAGCCAACTCTACCAACCAAGATTCTGCATTCAATTATTTTCTCAAACCACACTTATCCACCAAGTAGGGGTTAATATAACTAGTTAGATCCAGGATCAATCAAAATAGAAACAACTTGATCACATATCTTATCATCCATCTCAATGATCGATGCCTGCCTGTTCTCCACAGCTACATAGATTTGAGGAATACTATGACCAACATCACCAACTATGTGCGCCTCTTGAGAACTATCCCACCACTCTAATATTGTAGACAATCCCTCTTATGATGATCCTTACCACATATCCGACACTGCATTGGTAACCTACCACCACCTCTAGCTCATTTCTCTTCATGTCCTTTCTTAGATGTATTGAACTTGTTGTAAGGAACTGTGTTTTGTTTCTCACTTTCATCTTTTGGTCTTCCTCTCTTTGGTGGCCATTTTCCTTTAGCTTATCATTTCTTTTCAATTCATGCTTAGGCTCAACTTTGCATTTCGACTGCTCATAACAATGTTTCAAATTTCAGATGGCCCCCTCTAATGATCTAGCCTCATCGAACTCAATCTGGTCTTTGTATGCTACTGGCAGTCCACTAATGAATCTCTAAAACTTGGCCTTCTCCTCCCTAAGGTAAGGAACACATCTCAACTACTCTAAAAATATGCTAGTATACTCCTCATCTATCATAGAACCCATCCGCAACTCATAAAACTCCTTAGCCATGTCATCATAGTACCTCTTTGACAAGTACTTATTATTGAATAGACCTTCAAATGAACGCCAAGCCAAATACTCCTCATGTATCCCTTTGAAATGATTCGCGTATTCCCACCAAATATCTGCTTTACCTTTGATACTGAAAGTGCCTATCTTTGCTTTCTTGTTTTTTGAATAATCATGCAATCAGAAGAATTTCTTCATACCAAGCAACCATCTGCATCCTATGATTTCTTCACATCTCCATCAAAGGTAGGTGGCTTTGCCTTCTTAAGCTCATCTGGAAAGTATCCCCTATCACTCATGCAATGATGATAACGATGACGATGTTTATGTGTGTCAAAACTAGAACTAGAATAGTACCTTTGTCTATCACCTCTCCTATCTGGAGTATCCAACAACCTGTATTTCTCACCATGTCAGATCTATCTGAACTGTGCCTACCAGGGAACCTACTTCCATATGTCCCATTAGTTTTTTCCTCCTGTCCATGGTTGATCTGAAGTGGCCCTTGTCACTACAATTCTGACAAACTCTGAAATAGTATTTCATTAACCTATGCTTGTTTCTCTTGTGCCTGCATGATTGTTTCATTGTCTGCCTTACAACTCCTTATTTCTTCCTTCACGCTTCTCAATTTTTCTTCCAATTTAAAAGTGTACCCCACACTACACTTTCCATCTGATTCATAGGGAAATTCTATGTAGACCACCACGTTGCTAGCCATTCGATCTCTTTCCTACACTTATATTATGTCAACCAAACCAAATCACAATAAACCAACATACCTTAGCATAATTTGGGGATGATACCTTGTCTTCAAGATCATAAAATCAACATGATACATGTATAATATAAATATAATATCATATAGACATATATCAATTAAGTGCATCAATGCATAAACATCATTCTAGTTAGGGTCCAATCATCAATTCAAGGCCATATCAACAATGCATGCTATGACCTTATAAATGAAAAAAAGCACTAGTCCATTTTACACATTGCCACATGCAACTATAAACATGCATAATAAATGCCTGATCAACTACACACACACATGAATGAATGTAGTCAAGCATAAATGATCAATTATTATAACCAACCTACAAGACTGGTACATGTAATAAGAAAAACAAGAATGCAACCTAACATACAGGGATGCAATCAAGCTACATATAATCATGTAACCAGTCATACACATCTGACGATGCATTCCACAAAATCAACATCAAGTTCCTCATGATAGACTTACTGCAACCATGATCAATCATTATGCAATGCTACAAGCACATGGAATGAAAATGTAAGAGACGCACATGCAATTGACATGCATGCATGACCAACACATTCTCCCAAGGAGAGCACAACCATGCCCTAATACCAATCTTTGACACCCCCTCCTCCCAAGTCTACCCAAGAAACCAGCCAAACGACGTAAACATGCGACAAGAGAGTCCACTATAAGGGATTCAACCTCCTTGGTGACCTTAAGGAATTGAATCGACAGAACACATCAACCAAATCCATCCCCATCAGCAACAACACCCTCAAGAGACATGCCAACCATTCAAACATCCTGTCCCACAGTCCCACTGATGTTTTAATCCTTTTAACCCCTTATCCCTCTCATTCTATAGGCATGACAACATCTACAAACCCAGAGTCGCTCTCACCATCCTATGTGCTAACGTCCACGGACTCTTCTCAATAGACCTGTTCCAATATCCCCATGATTTGAACCATGCTTCCAGCCTGAAATATCAGCCTCTTCCCATAACTTGTTACAACCTCCATAATTGATAGACATGATAATAATAGTAATAAATAAAAATGAACCTCAGGATTAGGCCTGAGCATACCCAACCAGGACTGAAATTCTGTCAAACACTTGGCATCAATGCAACCTATAGGTCTAGGATACAAGACATAGCACAAAGGACTAAAATCACATATGAAACATAACAAGAATGATCACCACCTTCTCCATTTAAATTTTATAACCTCAATTAGGTCTTTCATCCATAATTTTCACAATTATAGGTAAATACATAAAATAACCATGACATGAACCAGTCATATAATCATGCTTACAACAAACAGAAAACCATAAAAATATCATAGAAATGACAACCATTAAATCCACATATAAACAAGTGCACAAGTAAGAGAACTTATCTTTTATTAATCATACAAAAATCCAACTAGGTTCGTGACTTCCACATACCACCACACCATAGGCATGGCTAAACCAACTCTTTGTCTTAGCCAGTCACCCCCGTGCCATATTCCAAGCATGAATTTTGGATCTCATACAATAAACAATCTAAGAACAACCAAGGGAATCCAGAGGTTAAACTACCTCCACCCTCATCAAATCGTGATCATACCAAAACCAATGCTCTAATCATAACCAAACCGAGCTTGGAATTCCATCCATAATCCATCACTATCCTTGAGGAATTTTTTGTCTCCTTGTATCTCAGGCTTTACCACAATCCAATCAGTGATCATTAGGCCCTAAACCGAGACCAATCTCTCAGGCTTTACCACAATCCAAACCTATATCACTAGGCCCTAAACCGAGACTCCTCCATCAGGATTTACTATGTATCCTGCCAAAACTAGTCAAGGGATTCCTAGGACTTTGGGAATGAATCTTGAGACCACCTCTACTGAGGATTTCAAAATCCATCCAACAAACCAAATACCTAAAACCAAAATAAACATCCCAACACCATGGCATCTGGAAAATGGCAAGGATAGGCTGAAAACCACTGTCGCAACCCTGCAAAACCATGCCAATGATAACAATAGAACCATACACAACCATGAAAATCCATGCATGACCAAACCAGCTAGGAAATCACACATGTAAAAACTTACCTGGAAGTATTCCTATTGAAGTTGTTGGATCCTGCTTTTCCTTCCTTTCCCTTTGCCTTATTTTCCCTCCTTGTTTTAAATCTAGAGTGCTCCAAGGAAACTCTAAGTGACCAAGAGTGAGAGATACAGAGAGAATAATGAGAAAGCTCCAAACTTGAACTGACAAAATGTTACCAAGAGAGAGAGAGAGAGGTTTCTGAGAGAGCTCCTCATAAGCCTTTTTATTAATGAGGCCTCTATTTTCTTCATTTTCCTCCTCACATGCAACCTATGACCTTTCACCTTACTTTTCTCCTAATTTTCTTTACTTTCATAAATAAATGTGCCAAAAAATTATTTTTTCTTTTAATTCCTTTGCCAATTTTCCTTAACCAAAACACACATCTAGTGATGCCCACTACGATATCTTTTCCAAACATTCAACTTGGAATAAGTGTCCCTTAACCGTGGTCTTATTTTTCCTTCATTAACTTTTATTACATGAACTTTTCACCATGGTTGTTACATATGCCACACTCCTTCAAGAGTGCTCCAAGAAAAATTCAAGTGTCCAAGCATATGAGAGAGAGAGAATAAAGAGAGAGATCCAAAACTGAACTAAAAAATGGTTACAAACTGATCCTCAAAAGCCTTTTTATTAATGAAGCCTCTATTTTCTTCAATTTTCCATTATGTTCCTTCATTTTACTCCTCACATGCAATGTGTGACATTTTACCTTCCTATTCTCCTAATTTTCATTATTTTCATAGATAAAATGCTAGTTAATGCCACTTTTCCTTTACAAATCCTTTGCCATTGCCTTTTCTAATTTCCATAGTCATTAATTAATCACAAGTGATCCCCATCATTATTTTTTTTCATAAGATTCAACTTGGAATACATGTCCCATGACCAAGGTCTTATATTTTTCCTTTATTAACTTTATGACATGGATTTTTTACCAGGGATATTGCATAACCCTCCCCCTTAGGGGAACACAGTCCTTGGTGTTCAATGACACCTACAACCAACAAGACTATTGAAAAGAAAAACATACTTCCCATGGAGCTTTATAACATAACTCGTTGCAATATTTACAATGACCAAGGTACTAGGAAAACACCAACATGACAACATAACAACGTGACAACCATATTGACATGACACCCATAAAATTTATTGGAACTTTATAACACAAATCATGGTTTTATTTACATCCATATACATATGTACATATACCTAACATCAAAAAAAAAATATGCCAAAAACATTCACTCGACTAGCAATTGTTCCAATCGTTTCAAGAATCTTGAAAGGTCCAAAAAAATGAGGTGCAAACTTTGCACATCATCCAATCCTCAAGGAGCTCTTTTTGGGCTTCATGCGAAAGTACACCTATTCCCAAACCTGAAATTACTTAAACAACTTGTTGTGATCTTCATAACTCTTCTGTTTATCATGTGTTGTCTTCATATTCTTCTTCATTACCTACATTTCCTATTCCATTTCAGCCAACATGTTGGGCCCAATCAACACCCTGTTCATTGGATCACTCCAATTGATGGGAGTATTAAAACTCTTCCCATAGAGTGTATCAAATGGAATCATCCTCAAAGATGCATGATACCCATTTTTGTAAGAGAACTCAACCAATGGAAGATACTCTTCCCACTTTCATTGTTGATGCATCACATACATCCTCAACATATCCTCCAATATTCTGTTGACCCTCTCCGTCTATCCATCTGTCTGTGGATGATAAGTTGTACTGAAGGCCAAATATGTACCTAAACCTACAAATAAATCTTTCCTGAATGTAGAAGTGAACTTAGCATCCCTATCTAACAAAATCTTCTTCAGAACAACATACAACCTCACTACTTCTTTGATGAATACCTATGCTACATCAATAGCTGAATAAGTAGACTTCACTAGAATGAAGTGTGCTACCTTTTTCAACATGTCAACCACAACCATAATAGAATCATGTTGTCTTGATGTCCTTGGAAACCTATGATGGAGTCCATGGAAAGGACTTCCCATTTCCATTATGGAATCAGAATCGGCTGTAGTAACACACCTAGATTCTTACAGTCTACTTTTACCTATTGACAATGCAAGAATATAGCCAGAAAAGTTTCCAGTTACCTCTTTAGATTCAGCCAATAGTAAATCTTCTTCACTATTTTCAATGCCTTATGATATCCTGGGTCACCTGAATATGGATTAGCATGGAATTCTCTCAAGATAAGCTTTTTGACCTCACTATTTTCTAACACATATATCATGTCCCTAAATCTAACCAAGCCATCTTCTTTGGTATGTTATTCAACATCATGATAACCTATACCTTGTTGAAACCTGTGCATAAGTTGTAGGAATTTACAAGGTAAGTTCCTCCGATAGAACACCAAATGACATCGCTCACAAACAAATCATAGATCAATACACCAATATTCTTGTCGTGGTTAAAACCCTCAAAAAGGGAAGCAGTTCATGGCCTGAGCCAACATGGCCACTTAAGGAAATTTATTAATAAAAGAATGAAAATTTACATAAGCTTCTCTCATGAACGGTTACCCTACAAATGACCCTCCATGCTCTTTAAATATATATCATTTACCAATCGGGTGTTAAGGCATGGATTAAGTGTTGGTAATACCAAGGAGATAATGAACCGTTGAATCACTTCATGTCTAAAACATATCGTGACCTTTAGATTGTAAGTTACAAAAGTACATAGTAAAGAAACACACTTTACCTAACTCTACACTAGACCAATTTATACTTAACTATTTCCTATGTGTCGAAATATCCTAACATCCCCCCTTAAGATCAACTTCGGATAGGATTGAAGGATTTACAAATATGACACAATAGGAGAATGAAGGAGGCATTAGAGCCTATCCCCCCTTAGTAACAACTTCCTAAACTCCAACCATAAATCTAATTTTAGTAAACTTTTCCTCTATGAGATCCTTTATAAACATGTCTGCAACTTGATCATCTGTTTTACAATATTGCACTTCATGAACATGGTCATGAATGAGCTTTCCGATTAAGTGCATGTGAAGTTCAATGTGTTTTATACACTGATGTTGGACTGGATCTTTACATAGTTGAATGGCACTTTGATTATCACACCAAAGTGTAGTTGGATGCTACTGCTGAAAGCCAAACTGCGATAGGATATAACAAAGCCACAAGGCTTCCTTTCTAGCTTCTACAACACCATGATAATTTGCTTCTAATAAATAAAGAGAAATGGCACTTTGTTTCTTGCAAGCCCATCTAATAGGTATTGAACCAAGAGTGAACACATAACCTGCAGTAGACTTCTGATCATCAGGGTCACCAGGCCAATCAGAATCAATGAAACCAACCAATAGATGAGATGCTTCTACACTGTAATGAATCCCAAACTAAACTGTACCTCAAACATAATGAAGTATTCTTTTAGCTGCTTTCCAATGACTTTCATGTGGGTTTTGAATGTTGGGTTGTGTTATATTCTTTCCACAAATATCCCACGTAGTTAACCGGGGGGTTAGAGGGGTGGCATATCCCCCTTCGTTGCACCGATTATGTAGTGGGGGGGTGGGGGGGTCAGAGGGGGTTTGAGGTGTATACATAACCCCACTTTATGGGGTCTGGGGTAGCACCCCAGAAAATTTTGGTTTTGGACCCTATGTTAGGATGGGCAGACCCACCTATGGTTTTGTGCATGATTTTCGCACATGTTTTTGGACGTGATGGTTTCCGGTCCATGGTATTGGATGTGATGCTTTTTTGGTCCATGGTATTGGATGCTTCAGCATGTATAAATATGTATTATAACATTGAAAGGAACATAATGAAAAATCAAGCTGGAAGTTCCGGTTTTGGGATCTAGGGGAAAATCTCTGTGTATATGTGTTTTCTGTGTTATGCTCTCGCATTGTTTATTTTATGTGTTTTAGAATTCGTATGCAGGTAATTTCTGTATGGGGTTAAAACCTACATTTGGTATCAGGCCAGTTTTGGCTTCAAGGGGATGCCTTTGTTGCTGAGGGGTTTCGCACGTGCATGTGGTAGACCCTGTTCAGTGGGAGATCTACGAGATCGATTCTGGTGGTGAAAGAAGATGGCGAGCAGTAGAAAGATAAAGATCGAGAAATTTAATGGTTAGAGTTTTGAGTTGTGGAAACTCAATATGGAGGATCTATTGGCGGATAAAGATCAGTGGATCGTGGTAGATCCGGGTACTAAACCAATAGGAGTGTCTGATGAAGAATGGAAGAAGTTGGATCGGAAGGCAAAGAGCACAATACAATTGTGTGTCTCAGATTCAGTATTGTTGAATCTATCAGGGGAAGCTACGGTGAAGGCTTTGTGGGACAAGTTAGGGACTTTGTACCAATCTAAGTCTCTGGTGAATAAACTCTTCCTACAGAAAATGTTGTATAACCTGAGGATGAAAGATGGAGACTCCGTGACAAAGCATCTGAACGCATTTAGTACTATGTAATTGAGTTAATATCGGTTGGTATTAAAATTTCAGATGAAGATAAGTGCATCAGTTTGTTGTGTTCTCTACCAGATTTGTGGGATAGTCTGGTTATTGCAATAGGTAGCAATGCAACTGCCTTGTAGTTTGATGAAATAGTCTCAGCCTTACTGACAGAGGAGATGAGATAGAAAAATATGGAGAGCCAAAATGGTGATGCCTTGTCTGTACGAGGATGGTCCCAGAACAGAAACAAAAATAAGTCATCGAGTGGGAGATCTAAATCTATAGGGAGTTCTAAATCTCTAGGAAAACCTGTAAAGGTGGTGTGCTGGAAATGCGGAAAGGAAGGGCACTATAAAAGGGAATGTAGATCTAAAGCTCCTGATAAAGGAAAGGGATCTGATGATACTCCTTCTGCAGAGGTGAAAACCACCTCAGATGAAGGTGGGGATGTGTACTTGCCTTCTTCAAGTACACATGTAGATCATGAGGCATGGTTGATTGACTCAGGTGCATCCTTTCACTTCACTCCCCATAAAGAGTGGTTCTGCGAGTATGAGAAATATGATGGTGGTGATGTATTCTTGGGGGATGATAGGAAGGCTAGAATCGTTGGTTGCGGAAAAGTAAAGTTGAAGTTGCAAGGTGGAAGGGTTAGAACACTTCCAGGTGTTCTACATATTCTTGCATTGGCTAGAAATCTGAATTCTGTAAGCAAGTTGGATGATGGAGGTGTAAAGACAGTGGTTGAGAAAGATACCTGCAAGATGGTTTGGGGAGTTTGGATTGGAACTCTGTACAAGCTGCAAGGTAGCACTATTATTGATGGGTGCAACAGTTATATGGTTCCTGAAAGTGGAGCCGAAAATCTAGTGTTGTTTGGAAAGAAGACCATGTTGTGGCATCAAACACTTGGACATATTGGAAAGAAGGGCCTTTGAATACTTCATGGTAAAGGTATGGTATAAGGCATGAGTAATAGCTCTCTGGATTTTGATTTCTGTGAAAATTGTGCATATGGGAAAAAGAATCGGGTGAGTTTCCCCTCTGGTGGTAAGAGGGTGAAAAAAATATTAGAACTTGTGCACTGTGATGTGTTTGGACCTATGAAGGTTCCATCACTGGGTAAGTCTATGTACTATGTATCATTTATAGATGACTTCTCAAGGAATGGATATATTTCCTTAAGAAGAAATCTGAAGCCTTTGATAGGTTTAAAGATTTTAAGGCTCTCATGGAAAATCAGACAGAGAAGAAGATAAAGGTGCTAAGGACAGATAATGGTGGAGAGTTTTGCAGCAAGGAATTTGAAGAATTCTATAAGAAGTGTGGTATAGCATGACAGAAGAATACTCCATATACACCTCAGCAAAATGGAGTTGTAGAAAGAATGAATAAGACATTGATGGAAAGGGCAAGAAGCATGCTCAGTGGTGCCAGGTTAGGACAGGAATTCTGGGCAGAGGCAGTGGATACTGCATGTTACTTGGTCAACAGGTCACCTTCATCAGCGTTGGAGGATAAGACTCCACAAGAAATATGGACTGGTAAGAAACCCTCTCTTTCACATCTGAGGGTATCTGGATGTGATGCATATGTACATGTTCCAAAGGAGAAGCGAACCAAGTTGGATAGTAAATCTGATAAGTGCATCTTTATTAGGTATAAATATGGTTTAAAGGGTTATAAGCTTTGGAACCCGATCACACGGAAGGTCATGTACAGCCGAGATGTGGTGTTCAGAGAGGTAAAAGATGTTATTAAACATGAATTCCAACCAAAGGAACCTGAGAAGATAATGTTTGAGCTTAAGGAGGAAGAATCAGACTCTACAATAGAGGAGGAATCAAAATATGAAGAGCCACAAACTCTGGGTGTGAGAAGATCTGTTCGAGAAAGAAAGGCAGCCAGAAAGGTATAGTCCATCTGCTTTATGTTCAAATTTTTCTTTGTCTGTTACTGATGATGATCCTAGAAATGTAAAGGAAGCAGTAGATTCAGAGGATGGAAAACTCTGGAAAGAGGCCATGGTTGATGAAATGGCGTATTTTCACAAAAATGAGGTTTGGGATCTGGTGGAGTTGCCAGCTAGAAGGAAACCCACTGGCAGCAAATGGGTATTCAAGAAGAAGACGAATGTAGAAGGAAAGGTGGAGAAATACAAAGCTCGGTTTGTAGCAAAAGGTTATTCCCAGGTGTCGGGAATTGGTTTTGGTGATATTTTTTCTATTGTTGCCAAGGTAACTTCTATTAGATTACTTTTATCTGTTGCTGCTGCTTTTGATTTTGAGGTAGAACAGATGGATGTGAAGACAACATTTCTTCAAGAGGATCTAGAAGAGGAGATCTACATGAAGCAACCTGAAGGCTTTGCGGTGAAGGGTAAGAAAGAACTGGTATGTAAGTTAAATAAGTTTCTGTATGGGTTAAAACAGTCACCAAGGATGTGGTATCATAAATTTGATACATTTATACGGGGACTTGGCTTCACTAGAAGCAAAGCAGATCACTGTGTGTATTTTAAATTAATTGGTGACCGTTTTATTCATCTGGTCTTGTATGTGGATGATATGTTGCTGGTTGGAAATGACAAAGAAATTATCCAGGATTTGAAGACCCAACTGTCCTCCAAATTCGAAATGAAAGATCTTGGTGCTACAAACTATATTTTGGGCATGGAAATTAAAAGAGATCAGACAGAGACGAAGCTCTAGTTAAACTAGAGGAGGTATGTTGAGACAATATTTCATAGGTTTAATATGCAGGATAGTAAACGGTGAACGTTCCTATTCCTGGAGGTGTGAGGTTATCTGTTGAACAGTGTCCCAAGACACAAGAAGAGGAAGAGGACATGTCCCGTGTTCCATATGCAAGTGCAGTTGGTAGCCTGATGTATCCAATGGTCTGTACTAGACTAGACATTGCACATGCAGTGGGAGTATTGAGCAGGTTTATGTCAAAACCAGGGAAGGAGCATTGGACAGTAGTGAAGTGGACTTTCAGGTATTTGTGCGGCACTAGTGATTATGGTTTGTGCTACCAAGGAGGACCAGGATTGGACAAAATGTTGGATATTCATATTTGTTGATGCAGACTGGGCTAGAGATCTGGATCAGAGAAGATCTAAAAGTGGGTATGTGTTTAACCTATTTGGAGGTGCAGTCAGTTGGATGAGTAAGAAACAATCTGTAGTAGCACTATCAACTATAGAGGTAGAATACATGGCAGCCACTCATCCAAGCAAGGAAGCAGTTTGGTTGCAGAGATTGTGTTCAAGTATGGGGTTAGTACAGGGAGCTATAAGGATAGACTGTGACAGCCAAAGTGCAATTTTCTTGGCAAATAACCCCGCATATCATTCAAAGACAAAGCACATTGATGTTCATTATCACTTTGTGAGGGATATGATAGAAGACAAAAAGGTGTTGTTGGTAAAGGTGGACACTTTGAAGAATACTGCAGATGCATTAACAAAATCTGTGAGCTCTGAGAATTTCTCTTGGTGTAGAGAGACAATGGGTGTTTTAGGGCTGGAAAAATGACTAAGCTCTCTTGTGTCCCCTTATGGAAAGAAAACAATAAGTGGGAGAATATTGGGTTGTATTATACTCTTTCCATGACTAGCCCACGTAGTTAACCGGGGAGGTTAGAGGGGGAGTAGAGCCCCCCTTCATTGCATCGATTGTGTAGCGAGGGGGGTCACAGGGGGTTTGAGGCATACCCGTAACCCCACTTTATGGAGTCCGGGGCAGCGCCCCGGAAAATTTTGGTTTTGGACCCTATGTTAGGATGGGCGGACCCACATATGGTTTTGTGCATGATTTTCGCACATGTTTTTCGACGCGATGGTTTTCAGTCCATGGTATTGGATGCGATGGTTTTTCGGTCCATGGTATTGGATGCTTCGACATCTATAAATATGTATTATAACATTGAAAGGAACTTAATGAAAAATCAAGCTGGTAGTCCTGGTTTTGGGATCCAGGGGAAAATCTCTGTGTATATGTGTTTTATGTGTTATGCTCTTGCATTGTTTATTTTATGTATTTTAGAATTCATATGCAGGTAATTTATGTACAGGGTTAAAACCTACACCGAGCAATAAGGCCAACAACAAAGGAAAGTTCAGGATGAGTATGGGTCAGATACAAAATTTTTCCTACAAGCTGATGGTATAAGGTAGCATCAACTTCAGGGGAAGTACAAGTGGCTGAAAGTTTGGCTCCAGACTGAAAGGGAGAAGGGGCTAGCTTATAGTCTTCCATGTGAAAGTGGTGCAGAAGATAACAAGCATACTTGGACTGGGAAAGCGAAATACCTTCCTTGGTTTGAAAGACTTGAAGACCAAGAAAATAGTGCAAGTGTCCTAAGTTTTTCATTTCAAACTTATTTTTAACGTTGGAATTCACATGGTTTATAAGGTTGGGATCACTACCAGTAAGGATAAGATCATCAAAATAAAGAATAGGAATGATAAGAGACTTAGCCACTTTCTTGGTGAAGAAGATATTGTCAGAATGACCCTAAAAAAGCCAGTATCTAAAACAAAGCTATCCATTTTAGCATACCAAGCCTGAGGGGCTTGCTTGAGATCATAAAGGGATTTCCTAAGCCAACATAGAAGGCTGGAGTATGTTTGTATATAGTCAGGTGGTTGTTCCATATAGATTTCTTCATGCAAGTCCCCATGCAAGAAGGCAGATTTAACATCCATATAATGGACTTGCCATTTGAAAGAGGCAGAAAGGGAAAGAACAAGGCGGATAGAGTTCATTTTGGAAACAGGGGAGAAGGTTTCAGTATAGTCAATGCCTTAAACTTGTGAAAAACCCTTAGCAACAAGACGAGCTTTATCTTTATCAACTTTTCCATCTGGTCCAAAATTGGTTCTGTAAACCCATTTGCGTATAACAAGTTTTCATCCCTTTGGAAGAGGAACAAGATCCCATGTATCATTTGCCAATAATGAACGATATTCTTCATCCATAGCTGCGTCCAAATCTAGATGGCCTGAACCTTCTGCAAAGGTGTCAGGATCATTATTAGTTGAAGCTTGAGCCATTAAAGAAGAGGATCTATCAATCTGAGAACGTATACGTCGCTAATCTGTAGGATCACCTACAAGAGCACCTACTACATCCCGAGTAGAACGACCCCAGTTTGGAAGTTGAGGAGCTGAAGGATAATCCTGAGAAGGTGGGGGAGGATTTTGATCCTCGCTATCATCATCTGAAGAAGAAATATTTTCAGAAGTAGAAGGGATAGAGAGCAGTGGTAGATCTGCCAAACTAGGCTTGTAGACCAATATATTTTCAGCAAATTTCACATCTCTTCTAATGATAACAATTTTGGACTTAAGTCGAATAAGTCAATATCCTTTGACATCTTCAAAATATCCAACAAAAATACATTTTTCACTCATAGGTTCTAGAGCGTTATGTTTCTCATCTAGAATATGGGCCCATGCTTCACTTCCAAAAATATGAAAGTGACTTACATCAGGTTTAATTGAGCTCCATGCTTCTTCTGGAGTGATATTCTTTAAAACCTTAGTAGGAGTGCAATTTACTATGTAATTTTCACAATTAATTACTTCTGCCGAAAAATTAACACTAAGTCCTTTAGATTGAAGCATACAATTAGCCATTTCCGCGATTCTTCCTTTCAACTACACCATTTTGTTGTGGAGTATATGGAACAACATGTTGCATTTGAATTCCATGCTCAGTGCAAAATTTTATGAAATTTTTGTTAACATATTCTTTGCGATTATCAGATCTTGGCTTAATAATTTGATGTCCATATTGTTTCTCAACAAAGGCCTTAAAGGCCAAGAAAATGTTAAATACTTCACTCTTGAGTTTTAAGAAGTATACCCAAGTGTGTCTAGAGAAATCATCAATGAAAGTTAAGAAATACTTGTAGCCAGTGAATGAAACAACTGGAAGTGGACCACATAAATCACTATGCACAAGCTATAAAGGGGATGAGGCGTGCCAAGAGGCACATTTTTCAAAACTATCCCGATGATGTTTTCTGAGTACACATCTAGAACAAACACCATCTCTGCAAGATACCATAGGAAGAGCTGTAACCATATTTTCTTTACATATATTTTGAAGGGAGTGATCGTTTAAGTGACCAAATCGCTCATGCCAAAGTTTGCTCACTTAATCATTATGAGCAACAAATACGGAGGGAAGAGTTGATGAACCAAAGTTGTTAAACTTATACAACCTTATAGAATCATCAGCAATGCCAGTAGCTAAAATCTGCCTAGGATATCTTAGGTCCTTACTTACAACATCATGAGGTGAGGATTCAACGACTTTACCTTCACCTGATTGAGTTATCTGATATACAGATAGAAGGTTGTAGGATAAGGTTGGAACACATAATACATCATTAAAATGACCATCGTCTAGATGAATAGTTCCAGTGCCTACAACACTAAGAGATCTATCATCACCAACATATATATTTTTGGTGTTACAATCATTTAAAGAAGAAAACATGGCTTTTTGGCCATGTGATAAGAAGCTCCAGAATCAATGAGCCACTCATGAGAATGAGAAGAAGAAGATATATTTAGTGCATTACCAGACAGAGATGCTTGATAACCACATGCAGAAAGTGTTATTCCTGAAGATGAAGTTGAAGTTGAAGAGTGCTCCAAATTGATGTTATGCTTCTTCATTGTTGCTTCCAAGGCTTCCATCTTCTTAAAGCATTTGGATTCTAAGTGGCCATCTCGATTACAAAAGTTTCAATGTCTATCGGTCTTCTTCCCTTTGTTTTTATTTTCCTTATCATTTTTTTGAAAGGATTTTTCATTTTGAGACTGAAATTGCTTTGGACCCTTGTTTGGTTTTGGACCATTCCTTTTAGGATATTGCTTCTTAGGATTCTTTGGATTTGGTCATTGCTGGGCGGCTAAAGATTTCTTAGAAGAGTTTCCAAGATTAAGAAGACTAAGATGTAAGAGTTTTTCTTGTTCTCTTATTAAAGAATCACAAAAGGCATCAAAAGAGGGGGACTTATAGTCTTGTCCTTGAGAAATAAAGGTTTCTCTAGTAGAATGGAAGGTGGAAACAAACACAGAGTACGTTGGTCCCAACTTAGTAATAGTTGAATAGATAAGGCTACCATCTTATTTCTTAACCTTAACACCTTCCAAGAGAAGTCTAAAGGTCTTGAACTTGGACAAAAAATATTCAATGGAAGAAAAATTATTGGCGTCCAATGTAAGAACCTCATTTTCAAGTTGATGGGCACTAATTCCATTTTTAATTTCAAAAACTTTAGTGCATTGTTTCATTGCTTCATTAGGGTTATCAAGTTCTGCAATATGGAATCTAAGCTCTAGAGAAATAGACATCCCTATCAACCCATGTTCTTGATCTTGCCTATTTTCCGATTTGGCTGCCTTATTTTCATCTTTAGGTTTATTTTCTTGGCCTGAGGCTATTCTTTAAATACCTTTACTTCTAAGTAAATCCACAATGTAGGAGCACCATTGGAAGTAGTTGGTGCTGTCAAAAATAACTTGGCATGGAATTTCCATTTTAACAGAAACTAAAGTCGTAGATGTTGAAACTAAGTGTTCCAATGGAAGGATCTTGAAAAATTAGGCAGATTAAAAAAAAGGGCTCTGAAAACGGCTTCCGGATGAAGAAGTTATGGCTTTTTGAAAACAAGTTATTGAAGATGCCGACGAAGCACGTGAATGTGCGGAAGTGAATGGTAATGTTATATTTAAAAAAAAATCCCCCCTTTTCCAAACTTAATACAATTATCTCATTTTAAAAAAAAAATATGTGACCCACTTTTATAAATAAGTGAAAGTCACTTTTACAATGGTACTTTATGAGCTACTCACTAAATTGTAACTTAAGTAAAAGATAAAGAGACTTTAGAATTATAAGTGACTCACTTTTTATAATGGGTGAGAGCACTTTTACATAAAATAACTTTAAAACATAAGTTACATGTGCTTTTTGAAAAAACAACTCAACAAAAAGAAAGACTTGAACCCAAAACCTTTATTCTCATAAAGTAACTTTGGACCAAGTGAGCTAGTTTAAAAGGTTAGTAATTTTTGGAAAAGAGGAAGGGTTTTTTTTTTAGTCACTGAAGTTTTTGGGGTGTATTCTTAATTGAAAAAACACTTTTTTCCTACAAAACAGAAAAACACACAACCAAACATGGACATACAAAAAAAACCAAACCTTATGGCTTGAAGTTAGCTTTCGCTGGAAAATAAATATTTTCCTCAATGTTCCTGATTTTCCAAGATCACACTGAGGTGCGACAGAAAAGAGAATACGCATGAGAAAAGTCCTTCCTTTTTGTTTCTGATTTGCCCAGATTACACAGAGTCGTGGGGCAAAGAGCATACGCAGAAATGAAAGGTATAGATCTGGTAATTAAAAAATAGAGAGCTAAATAAACCGAAATAAATAGAGAGATGAATAACTAAAACTACAAAAATAAGACTGTATACCTCCAGATCTTAAAAATGACGTAGCTAGGGCAACCAGAAACCTTTTCGTGTGAAATGAAAGGGGTTCCTCACTAGAACAAATGCTCCAAACACAATAGAGCAGTCCTCTCAGCACGAAAGCAGTCAAAAACAATAGATCTATGAAATGACAGTCAGATGCAGTTGTACGAGCTTCAGATTTGGATCACAAACGGATGCAGCCTTCAAATAACTCTGATACCATGTAGGAATTTATAGGGTAAGTTCCTCAGATCAATAGTAGAAAATAATGAAATTAGTGACTAGGTGACTAAAAACGTTATTCACCACAACTTTTCCAAGTGAAATACTACCAAAAATTAGCAATATTAAGAGACACAACTAAAAACGACTAACATAAATGACTAATTTAGTCACGAGTTAAAATATACGACTAGCTAATAAGTAATACTACTAAAAATGACTAACATGAATGACTAATTTAGTATAGGAACAAAAATATGACTAAACAAAAACTACAATAATATGAATTAGTCGTTTATGTTAATCATTTTAATTGCATCAGTTCAAAAATATAAACTTACAAGTCATAAGGGATTCAAAGGTTTTTTAGATTGGATAACTGATTATACTTCTTTGTACACTTATTTATTGGATCAAAGTATGATTAAAATTATGGAGCTTATTAGAATCTTTAGTGTCATATCATTTGATCACATTCACAGCGAATCAAATTCAAAGGTTGACAAATTATCGAAAAAGGGAGTGGGCCAACACCTCATTTTGCAACACAACATGACCACCTATATATGTTTCAACAACCTTTCCAACTTATTTATTTCATTGCACATATATTTCAAATTTCTTCTTCGTCTTCCAAAGTGGTATTGTTAAGGAGAGGGTATGAACTTTGATCAAAGAATGTGCACTTATTACCACTACCAAATTTCCTTCGTGCAACTTGTCAAATGTCTTAAGTTTGCTTCACAACTTCTCATGGTGCTTAAATTACTTTTCTAAACCTCTAATTGAGACTACAACCCTCCAACATATCTAACTATTCAAACTCTTCAACCTTCGTTAGAGTCTTCTTAGTCATGCACTCATACCTGAAGCAGAACATAACATCACTAGCATCTCGAATGTGCATGCTCATTCCCTATTTTAATGCTTCATTGAAACCACATTATCACACTACTTAAAATGAAATGTTCACCTAATTTTCTTATAATAACCTACTTTTCTTAAGGAAAAAAACCTACTTTTCTAATAACAACCTAAACTATGTTAATGAATAGGAGAGAACTCCATGTTATGAAGATGAAAACATAGGGTCTTACAACCACATTGGCGCAACAAGTTGAATATATTTTTCGTAAAGAAAGATGTGTATCCTACTCCTTCCAAATTTGACATATGAATTTTAATAAACTAACACTTTAATTAAATCCATTTACTATATACTCTATTTTATTTTTACCCACTTAACATATAAAAACACCTAAACGTTTTCAATACAACTAGGTTAAAAGCACTTGTTTCCTTCCAACATCTCACATTTTACCTCTATAAACTTTAATAACAAAATCATTACATAAAAACATAACTTTAAAATTAAATTATTTTTATTTTTATTATTATAATAAGTACTACCTAATATCTCAACCAAAAACATGTAAAATCCTCAAATGCAATTAAAATATGTAAAAGTGTAAATAAAACATTGTATCTATTTTTTGAACATTGGAAAATTTGACACTTTAAAAAAATTTAAACTTTAATTTTGCTTAACAATATCCCTCCCAGCCACAAATTTTTCACAGTGCCGCAAAATGATATCCCAACAAATTTTTCATAATGCCAGAAAATGATATGGTTTTACGACCATCAGACCCAAGATCGAAAGCCAATATCGAATCTTCAGTCCATCCCTCCCAACCACAAACTTTTCATAGTGTGGGAAAATGATATCGCAACAAATTTTCCATAATGAGGGAAAATGATATGGTTTTACTACCATCCGACCCAATATTGAAAGCCAATATTGAATCTTCAGTCCATTGATGGTGGAAGACCCAATATCAAATGCTAATATTCAGTCCATTGATCCACACAGATGCGATATCGAATAAATCGAATTTTCATGGATAGGGAGTCATTCTAGTGGAGGATACTGAGGACTGGATTTATTCATGTTTTACCTTATCATATGGACCTAGCTAGTGAGATATCTATCTATTGGCATCACGTATCTCTCTTCTCCACATCACGGCTACAGGTAAACATAGTTCACCTCTTTTTCTAAACTACCATCAGAGTCAAATTACCATCGGAACAGGAAATTACAGTGAACCCTCTGTAGAGGAGAATCGTTTTTGGCCTCGGAAATCGATGATGGAGTTTGGTATAGGCATGATTGTTGTATGCAGTTTGATCCAAAGTTTAGGTCACGTGATCGACTCCGTGAGAGTCTCAGTTCCTTCAACCAACTTATAGAGACTGTGTTTAGTGCCAGATAACTAAACTTCCATAGCTCTATAGGGAAATAAGGTAGCTCTATAGGGTTTTCCAGCGCTAGGAACTATTATCATTCAAAAAATCGAAGACATCTATTCTTCTTGTTGTTGGTAATATTTATCTTCCTGAAGCAGTGGTCTTCTTCTCGATATATTCAAAACATGGTGAGTCATTCCCAGCTTTAAGCTCATCTTTAAATGCATGAGACTACCATTCTAGTACATATTAGATTTTGTTTTATACTGCAAAAACTATCTCATTCTTGCTTTCAGACATGAAGCCGCAGATAAATACCAAAGATCATTTTTGTACATTCCGTTTGGAGCCCAATCTGACACTCCAAACTATTTTTCTATGGAAACCAAATCCAAAAAACTGAAATTGTCATCACATTGTGATCCCATATGGGTTGAAGTCTCCTCTCTTCGATAAAATCCTCAAGCTTGTTGAATCCATTGCTAGCCTCTTCCTAGAAGAGTGAAAGTATATCGACCCCTACTTGCGGGATAAGTTGAGGGTGCTTTGCATTAAGATATTGTCAGTGGAGGTTGTTGCAGTGATCCTTTAGGCGAGTCCAACCTTTGGTGCAACAAAAGCTAAGGAAACACATGTGAGGATTTCCCTTTTGGTTGGGCTCAATTCCTCTTCATTTGGAAGGGCCTTCATGCCATTCCTAATCATTCCAAAGATGATATGGAAGATTTTCTATTGATTCTAAGTGCATGCTGATTAGATTTAAACAATCTTATTCAAAATTTACCATTGCATGATGCTCATTTTTGGTTACTTGAATATAGCTTGATTCTTGATTTCAAGTCTAAGAGGTATCTAGTAATGGCTATGCTTCCAGAACCATAAGAAGATCATGATGAACAACATGAAATTGTAGTTCATAAATCTTAACTTCTTGTAGATTCATTTGAGCCACTTGATTATGTAGAAGTCGATGTTTTATAGGGAGAAATTCCTGTAGAGTTTGCAAACGGTCTAGGAGTTTTGCAGGAGCAGTTTTCATTAATATGCAGAGAAATTTTTGATCCTGCAAATGCTCTCTTTTTATGTTGCCCCAAATGATCGTTGAATATTTTTTCCCAACCCTGGTGAGTGGGAAATTTATTATTCTATTTTTATTTAACCCACTAAATTTTGCTATGTATTGCTATACAAGATGTTTGAAATATGATGTAAAAGCACCCTTTCAATTTTGTGGACTCTGTAAAAGCGTTAGGTAGATATTGAGCTTAGTGAATTTTAGTGCAAGATGTAGCCATGAAGGCATTCACATCCAAGATGTGGTTTTGAAAGCATCACTATCCTTCAACAAGTTGTCCTCAATTATGAGGTAAATATTGACCTTGGCAAATTTTAGTCCAGGCTATAGTTTTGAAAGAATTCATGTCCTTTAACAAGCTATACTCTATTATCATTTAATGTTTCTTTTTCTTCTTGTGTCTGATAAAATTGTTGGATAAATATGTTCCACTCTCTGATATTGCCTTATTAATGAAGAAGTTTACAAATTTTCAGGCCATTTGATAAAGTATTCTCTGTGATCCAAAATTAGTGTTCCAAGATGCATGTCAAATACAAATAAGCTATTCACAAATGTGCTCTTCTCTAGAGATTGACCTTCATTCTCAAAACATCCTAGGTTTGAAACTAATCTCTAGTCCACTTGATTACATTGGAAAATTAGAAATACTAGATGATTACAATCTTGCATTGCAACGTTCATTCCCATGAACTTCAAACACAAAAAAAATCAAATTGTTATAACAAAAAAACAAATTGATTAATGGATAAACCCTCATCCTTCTCTTCATTGTGGTTTAGGAAGAGGCACAAAATCTTGTCGAGGGCATTTGTGTGATTCTTTACTTTTTTATGAAATTATGTCATTCTTGCCATTAATATTATTTCATTTCAAATTGAAGCAAGTGACCAGGAAATACTCTCTTGGGATGCTAATTTTGGTTTGATTTATACCAAATTAGGCTCCTCTCTGAATTGAATTTACAATTTACAGATCTTGTATTTGTGTCACAAACTCTGATCTCATTTCTATGAACTTGAGCTTGTTTCTAAAGTGGGTTTATAAGATAGAGGATTCCTGAAAATGGGGTGCCAAGGATGTTGATAATTCATGGTGTTTTTGCTAAAGTTTTTAAATTTCATTCAAGTTTTCATGGGAGCATTGATGATTTTGTATGCAAAGATTTTAGAGATCGATAAATATGGCATCTAAACAATCATCATCCTACTAAATGGTTAGGAAGATTTGTGCCATTAGTAGATGTAGGCAATGACTTTCCACAGTTAATCCACATATTGATTCTGCCAATCAAAGAACAACATCACACACCAGATATCCAAACATTACCTTGTATAGTTAATTTCTTCATACAAGGATATAATTCAAGCTTATGCTTATAGCTTGCTCCACTTAGCATCACGAATAATTTCCACATGAAAAATCTCCATCCTTGAAATGATGGTAACCTCACAATGATTTTGTGGGAAACAATCTTGGAAATTAATTTGGGTGTAGAGTGACAATCACCACATACTTAGAGGTTCTTGACAATTCGAGTTGTTTTTCTAGGAGATGTGTTTAACAAACCAAATGAAATGGTAAGCTTCTCACTATTGTAGAAAAAACATTCTTCTTCCTCTCCTTCATAGAATTTAGTACAAAACTCTTGTTAAGAACAACCACCTTCATCTCCCAAGATAAAATTGAATAGATTTCCTATGTTTGTGCATGTGATCTATTTGTTGTAAGGAAAACATGTAAATTTTGTCTATTGATATTAATCCAACTGCACTGAGGAGTCTTTTTTAGGCCTTCATCTTTCATCATTTTTTATACCCTTTCAATGTTAATGCACGTGCCGGCTGAAACATAAATATTTGAGAGAAGCACGTAACGTGCCATATTGTTAGGGTCTAGCTAAGAAATAAATTTTTCCATGCATTTTGCTAGGTTCATATTATTATGTAGTTTACATGAACCGAACAAACAACTCCATATAATTGCATCAAGTTTTATTAACATTTTATTGACAAAGTCTTGTGCTTCATACAAACAACGAACTCAGCCAAGAAGGTCAAACATACACATATATATAGTGCTCCATTGCAGTTGTGATCTGATAATGTTCGCTCATGCAATAAAAATATTTATAGCCTTCATCAACTAAAATTGCATGGCTACATGCAGATAAAACACTAAGGTCACATGATTCGGGTTCATCCCATAATGGCTCATTTTTTCAAAGAGTTTTAGTGCCCCTTTGCCCTAGTCATGCATTGTGTATCCTATAGTCATTGCATTCCATGAAACAATATCTCGTTGTTGTGTATCCTACAATCATTTCCTTCATGAGACTATATCTCGTTGAGGCATTTTCTCAAATAATTCAACTTCCTTATGAATGCACCCATATTTTGCATACATTTATATCAAGGAATTCACCACCATGGCATAAAAAATGAATCCATTTCTACCTATTTTATCATGGATCTCTGTACCATGTTCCAAAGCTTCTAAATTGACACATACTAGAAGAATACTAACAAAATTTTTTGAGTCTGGATTCATACCTACGGATTACATTTGTTGAAAAAGCTCCAGGGCTTCTACACCATGCCCATTCTATGCAAATACTGTTATCAATTCATTCCATGAGACTACATTCACATCAGGCATTTCCTTAAAGAGTTCAAGGGCTTCCTGAACAAGTCCATTCTATGTATAACTTATAATCATTGCATTCCATGACCTGAGGTGATGCATTTTGCTTAATTATTGCCATGACTTGCCTATCATACATATCAAAAAGTGCATTCATCACCACAACATCAAAATTGAAATCCATTTTGAACAATTCCTTGATGGAGTTCCATACCCTGCTCCAAGCCAACACAAGTTGGAAGAAGACTAACAAATGTTTCTGAATTAGCTCTTATGCCCATCAATTTCATTTCAAAAAATAGCTCCAAGGCTTCCTTATAATGTTCATTCTCTCTAAATCCTGCAATCATGGCATTCCATGAGACCATATTCTGTTTAGGCATTTCCTTAAAGAACTTTAGGGCTTCATCAATGAGTTGATTTTTTTCATATCCTGCACACGTGGTTGTCTATAAGACAACATTTTGTTGAAGCATTTTGTTAAACAATTCACGTGCCTCCCATATACTTCCACATTTTTCATACATGTCTATGAGGGCATTTTCCACAACCACATCATATAGAAATGCATTTCTATTTATTTCTTCATGGATCTCCATTCCTATTTCTAGGGCTGCCATGTTACTGCAAGATGGAAGAATGATGGGAAAGGCAAAGGTCTCTGGCATTTGTCAATGCCATTGAGGTTGTATCGACCTCTGATGGGTTGATAGTAGATACCAACAAGGGCTTTTTCTATTTAGCCTCTTGTGGATGACTATGAACTCTCCGCCGTAGCTCTAGAGACAGTCTATACGATTAATATGGGAGGAACTAAGATCGATTCTAGGAATGATACTTTGTGAAGAGTTTGGGAGACTGTTCAGAAGTCTTTGAAGATAAAAACTACTGCTAAGAGTGCTTCTACTAATCCCATCTTTATCAAATACAATCCTCCTGTTAGTGACGTTATTTCTCCTAACATGGTCTATGAAACAACATAGGAAATGATTGTGAGTGCATCTAGTTCTATAAACCCAAAATTTCAACATTTCTTGGACTTTTAGTGTGGACTCTATTCTCACATATTTTGTTCAGATGCATTTCTGTGATATCGGTAGTTGAGCTATATATCTGTTGATTTGCAGTGCCTATATCAATGGTTAATCTAAATTAGCAGATTTTGATATGTCTAGCAAGGCAAGGGGGTTGGATGTGTCTTTTTATTGAGACTTTGTTGCCAACACTTCAGTTAGGGCGAAGCTGGTCTAGATCCAAGTTGGTCCAACAAGTCCTCTATATGTTAATACCAATGTTAATGCTATACTAAATGGGTTGGAAATAATGAAGAGAAGTAGTCCTGCTGGAAGTCTCAACGAGCCCTATCCTATTCATGGAAATAGTCCTATGAAATCCAAAGGAAAAAATGGGAAGATGGGAGCTATTATTGGATCAGTTGATGGAGGTTTTGCTGCATTAAGACAGTAGCAATAGGGTATTGCATGTATATCCACCCAAAGTTGAAGTGAAAGAACTACCCTCCAACCTGGTTTCCTCTTCCTTTGCATGGTGGGAATTTAGAAACTATGGCCAACAAAGCTTCCCCAAGTTCCCACAAGAGTGGTACTGGTATCTATGTTTCTTCTGCACCTTCATGTATGGTCCAGTTATTTACATTTAGAGAGATACAATAATCCACCAACAACTTTGATGAAAATTTTATATTCGGCATGGGATTTTTTTGTGAAGTTTATAAAGGTGTACTAGGATATGGGACCAAAGTTGCAGTTCAATGAGATTATCCCAGATCTGAGCAAGGTCTCACAGAATTCCAAACATGAATTGAGATATTGTCTAAATTTCAACACTGCCATCTTGTTTCTCTAATTGGATATTGTGAGGAATGCTTGGAAATTGTTTTGGTTTATGAATACATGGCCAATGGGCCTATGAGGAGGCATTTGCATGGGATAGATCTTCCATCTCTGTCCTAGAAACAGAGGCTTGAAATAAGTATAGGGGTGGCAAGAGGCCTCCATTGCCTTCATACTGGGGCGGAAAAGGGGGTTATTCACCATGATGTGAAGACAAAAAATATTTTGTTGGATGATAATCTTCTTGCTAAGGTGGAAAGTTTTGGTCTATAAAAAACTAGACATACATTAGACCAGACACATGTGATAACTGTTATGAAAGGAAGTTTTGTATACCTTGATCTCGAGTATTTCTGAAGGTAGAAACTCACTGAGAAGTTTGTTTTCTATTCTTTTGGTGTGGTGCTCATGGAGGTTTTCTATGTAAGGCCTGCAATAAATCATACTCTTCCAAGAGAAGGTCAACATGGGAGAGTGGGAAATGCACTGGCAGAAAAGAGGAATGCTTGACCAGATCATTGATCTTCATCTTGTGGATATAATATATCATGGCTCCTTGCGAAAGTTTGGAGAGACAACAACTAAGTGTTTGGCAGAGCAAGGTATTGATAGGCCTGTTATGGGTGATGTGCTATGAAACTTGGAGTATGCCTTTGAATGATTTGTTAGAGTGGAGAATTGTCTCCTTACCCATTATGCAATCCTTCTATTTGTTGATAGACTATAGAATTCAATAGAATCACAATCATAAGATTAACAATTGTGGGCAACATCATTGAATGTTTTTGAGTGCTATGTAATGCCATGACTAAACTATATTAGAATTGTTCTCAATGCATGCTTATAAGCAATTATTTGGGTTTCAAATGGCTGTTGTAGA
This sequence comes from Pinus tabuliformis, assembly GCA_031772625.1. Lineage (NCBI taxonomy): Eukaryota > Viridiplantae > Streptophyta > Pinopsida > Pinales > Pinaceae > Pinus > Pinus tabuliformis. Next base: position 29,506,985 of record CM062811.1, on the reverse strand, counting down.
TTAGGCAGGTATAAACTAGGGCGTGGAGCATAGTTTGTCTTTCATTTCTCCAAATGCATATTGTTATATTTGATTCCATTTGAGAAATATGTTTGATGCTACTCAAAATTTGGTTTGGAAAAGGTGAGACGAAAGGTGACCAAGGTGAATTTATCGTAGAAGTTTGCCCATGCCAAGAAATTTGTGTGGCTTAAGAATGTTGGTTGTAGTAGGTTGTGAATTTGTGATTGATCTATATCTTCTCTCAGTTGATGTGAACTCTTGTTTCCTCAAAAATGTATCCAAGGTAGTGAATTCCCTTTATTGAGAAGAAACATTTTTCCAAATTGGTGGAGTTTGAGTTGCCACAGAGTTTATGAGATTTGCACAATATTTTGAAGGTGCTCATCACATGTCTTGTTGAAGATTTTAATTTAGGTAACCCATGATGAATTTTGTTTCCAACTATTCATATAAACCATCATTTTGCCTTAAATGTAGTTTTCCAAACATCTAAGGGTCAACTAGAGCCTAATGATACCCAAACTTAAGATAAATTTTGGTGAAGTACATTGTGATTCTCGGCAAACCCCAATTGTAATGTGTGCAATTGAATAATAGTTCTTTACTTTGATTTTCTTCAATGTGCAATGATCATGCAAAGGCACCATGTATTGTCTTTCTGTGCCATGAGCACAACATGGCTTCTGTATCTATGCCTAGATTTGGCACTTGATCTTCGTTTTTTCTATGATGCATTTGCCATATTTTGGTCCATTTGGAAATGGAGCTCTATGGATATATCAACTAAATGTGGGACTTGTTATTCTAGAAAAACACTGATAGGGTCCATGTTAGTGTATTCCTCTAAAGTCACATTGTGTTGCTTCTACTGCATAGGTTACGTGACAAAGGACAGTTGGGTCTGTGCGATAGTATTTGTGTGACTTGTGGGAAGATAATCAACAAGTTGAAATTTTGCAAATGACAGCTTAACTTGCATCATTGTTTAGCAGAAATTAAAGATACTTCAACATTTGAGATTTCCTTGGGATCTCTGTAGAGTTGATTTACAATGTTTAGGATGATGCTTTGAGGTCACGGCTTGTACCTTCCAGGGCTCTTTGACATGAATAGTTTTCCATGCAACAAATCATAGTATCTAGTGGGCTCACATCATAGGCAGACTTTATCCTTGCATGCATTGATGTTACACTAAAATAGGCATTACTATGTAATCAATAGTTCCTTACACTAATTCAACAAACCAATGGTGTACGGTTACAAGTGTAGTGTTGTCACAAGGTTGAGCCACTTGAAAGTGGCCATATAAATCATAATCATTAAACATCCATTATCCATGATTCAATGGTGGATTGCAGAGCATGTTTGGGTAGTTAAAATTATGAGTGGAAAAAGCATTGATTTTCTTCCTCTATGTTAGTGAGGTTGGTTGTCCCTGGACTTGTTTATGTAACCAATAAAATTGTTCCTAACCCTAAATCTATCAAACACCATGACTGATCAAATGACTCGAGATGCAAAAACTTGAGTAAAGGTTTGTATATTGAGGGGTTTGATTCCTCCTGACTTTTGCTAGACCTTGTGTAAGATAGATTTGGAATGTTTATTTATTAGTTTATAAAGGGGACTCAAATAATGCATCACTTCTATTAAGAAAGAGGAATTCTGTGTACTAGCCCTTTCAGTAGAGTTTTTATTTATTTTAATTTTTGGAAATGATTTATGGGCAATGTATGATGATGTTAACATTGCCCATGAGAAATATCTACTATATATTGGGTTGTAAATGCACCTCTTGGTGTAATGCGAACTAAGACATTGGAAGATTCATGCTTATGATAAAATGATTTCCTTTGTCTTGTGTTGGCAAATCTGGTTGAATCTGTGCTATAAGGGTTTTTTATGCATGACACTCATCATCTGAGTCCATTCCTAACTTTAGAATGAACACCATTTACTAGATTACATTTTTTATTGTTGGCATTGATTCCAGTGTGATCCTTGGTTTTGATTGGTTGTGGTTGTTGGTCTTGTCCAACTTATCATAATTGTGTGATTGATTATTTAGCATAGAATTTCACCTATTGCTATATTCCTTTTCTATTTTGGTTACTAGGTGGTATCTTACCACAGTTCAACGAGATAATCCCAGATATGAGCAAGTTCTCACAAAATTCCAAACAAAAATTGATATGTTGTCTAAAGTTCGACACCGCCATCTTATTTCTCTTATTGGATACTAAGAGGAACATTGTGAAATGATTTTGGATTACGAATACATGGCCAATGGACCTCTGAGGAGTCATTTGCATGGGACAAATATTCCATGTCTGTCCTAGAAACAGAAGCTTGAAATATGTATAGGGGTGGAAAGAGGCCTCCATTACCTTGATACTGGGGCATCAGCGGGTATTATTCACCATGATGTGAAGACAACAAATATTTTGCTAGATGAGAATCTTCTTGCTAAGGTGGCAAGTTTTGGTCTGTCAAAACTAGACATACATTAAACCAGACAGATGTGAACACTGTTGTGGAAGATAGTTTTGGATACCTTGATCTCTAGTATTTCTAAAGGCAGTGAATCACTTAGATGTTTGATGTATATTCTTTTGGTGTGGTGCTCATGGAGGTTTTTTTTGTAAGGCCTACAACAAATCTTTCTCTTCCGAGAGAGAAAGTCAACATTTCAGAGTGGGAAATGCATTGGAAGAAAAGACGAATGCTTGACCATATCATTGATCCTCATCTTTTGGATACAATAAATCATGGCTCCTTGTGAAAGTTTGCAGAGATAGCAGAGAAGTTTGTTTCCAAGCAAGGTATTCATAGTCTTGTTATGGGGGATGTGCCATGGAACTTGGAGTATGCCTTTGAATGATCCATTAGAGTGAAGAATTGTCTCCTTACCCAGTATGCAATCCTTCCATTTGTTGATAGACTATAGAATTTAATAGAATCACAATCATAAGATTAATAATTGTGGCAACATCATTGAATTTTTTTTAGTGCTATGTAATGGGATGACTAAAATAGATTAAAATTGTTCCCATTGCATTCTTAGAAGCTAATTATTTGGGTTTCAAATGGTTGTTGTAGATCAGGCAGGTATAAAATTGGGCGTGGATCACAATTTGTCTTTGAGTTCTTCTAATGCTTACTGTTATATTTGATTCCACTTGAGAACTATGTTTGATGTTACTCAAAATTTGGTTTGGAAAAGGTGACATGAAAGGCAACCAAGATGAATTTATCGTAGAAGTTTTCCAATGCCAAGAAAAATTGTGGCTAAAGAATGGTGGTTGGGGCGGGTTTTGATTGATCTATATCTTCTCTAGGTTGATGCGAACTCTTATTTCCTCAACAATGTATCCAAGCTAGTGAATTCCCTTTATTGAGAAGAAACATTTTCCCAAATTGGTGGAGTTTGAGTTGTCACAGAGTTTATGAGATTTGCACAATATGTTGTAGGTGCTCATCCCATGTTTTGTTGAATATTTTCATTGAGGTAAGCCATGATGAATGTCATTGCCAGCTATTCATATAGACCATAGTTTGCCTTGAATGTAGTTTGCCAAACAACGGAAGTTCAATTAGAGCCTAACGATTCCCAAAATTTAGATCAATTTTGGTGAAGTAATTTTTGTTTCTCGGGCAAACCCCAAAGTTAATATGTGTAGTAGAATAACAGTTCTTTACATTGATTTTCTTCAAGGTGCAATGATCATGCAAAGGATCCATGGATTGTGTTTCTGTGCCATGAGCACAATGGGGCTTTGATAGGGTGAACTGCTCAAGATGATGTATCCTTTCTGTATATGTGCCTAGATTTGGCACTTGATCTTCACGTTTTATACAATGCATTTGCAATATATTGATCAATTTGGCAATGCGACTCTAGGGATATATCAACTGAATGTGGGACCTGTTATTCTAGAACACTGATAGGGTCCTTGTTAGTGTATTCCTCTAAAGTCACATTGTGCTTCTTCTACTACATACATTACGTGAAAAAGGACAATTGGGTCTGTGCAATGGTCTTTGTGTAACTTGTGGGAAGATAATCAACAATTTGAACTTTTGCTAATGATAGCTTAACTTGCATCATTGTTTAGTAGAAATTAAAGATACTTCAACATTTAGATTACCTTGGGATCTCTGTAGAGTTGATTCACAATGTTTAGGATGATGCTTTGAGGTCAAAACTTGTACCTTCCAGGGTTCTTTGACAAAAAGATTTTGCCATGGAACAAATCATAGATAACCAGTGGGGTCACGTCATAGGGGACTTTATCCTTGCATGCCTTGATGTTACACTAATATATGCATTACTATCTCATCAATAGTTCCTTACACGAACTCAAAAAACTAGTGGTGTATGATTGAGGATGTAGTGTTGTCACTTAGTTGAGTCATTTCAAAGTGGCCATATAAATCATAATATTTAAACATCCATTATCCATAATTCCATGGTGGATTGCAGAGCATGTTTATGTAGTGAAAATTAGGAGTGGAATAAGCATTGTTTTTCTTCCTCTATGTCAGTGAGATTGGTTGTCCCTGGACTTGTTTATGTAACCAATAAAATTGTTCCTAACCCTAAATCTATCAAACACCATGAGTGATAAAATAACTCGAGGTGAAAAAACTTGAATAAAGGTTTGCATCTTGAGGGATTTGATTCCTCTCGACTTTTTCTAGACCTTGCGTAAGATGGATCTGGAATATTTATTTATTAGTTTATAAAGGGAACTCAAGTGATGCATCACTTCAATTAGGAAGGATGAATTCTGGGTACTAGCCCTTTCGATAGAGTTTTTTTTATTTTTTGAAAATGATTTATGGGCAATGTATGATGATGTTACCATAGCCCATGAGACACATCTATTGTATACTAGGTTGTAGAATGCACCTCTTGGTGTAATGAGAACTAAGATATTGGAAGATTCCTCCTTATGACAACATTCTTTCCTTTGTCTTGTGTTGGACAATTTGGTTGAATCTGTGCTAGAAGGGCTTTGCATGCATGACACTCATCATCTGAGTCCATCGTTGACTTTTCTATTGTTGGAATTGATTGCAATGCGATTCTTGGTTTTTATTGGTTGTGGTTGGTGTCCTTGTTCATCTTATCATAATTTTGTGATTGATTCTTTAGAACAAGATTGCACCTGCTATTCTATTCCTTTTTTTTTGGTTACTGGGTGGTCTCTTACCACTATTCTTAGCACAAAATTGTTCTTTTTTCTTTGCTAGAAAACAATATGCATCCCACGAGTTCTTATTGAAGTAATTGAGCTTGATTTAAAAGTAGTGATGTGATCAGCTCCAATACTTGGGGATTTGATTGCATTTGGTCTCCTAGCTATCCAAATAAGCCGTTATGTCATGGAACTTGTTTATTTAGTCTTGTGTAGGCTAGTCATTGCAATGGTGCAATTGTTTCCATTGTGTATAATGAGACTTGTTGTGACAAAGAGAATTGTATGCGCACTATTTGTTGTGAGACTAACACCAACCAAATTTGGTTTTTGTTTGTTTGAATGTATCAAAGGCAATCTTGTTTGTGTCACTGAAGTGGTTGATTGCAAATAAGGTATTGAACTTCTACAACAATCCATCCAATGCTTCAATGTTGATCTTGACTTCAAACTACAAGATGTTGATTTTCACTTGAAACTTTAAGGTAGTACGTTCACCAAATAGATCAGATCCAGTGTTCATAGATGTAGCAATTATTATCGACAGTTGAACTCTGTCAAGAATTTGGGAAATTTCTCATACATTTCTTCATGCAGGCATCACTAACAATGATAGGACTATTGGGTTTTAGATTTCCTACCACTGAGGATTGTGTGGAGTGTGGAGAGTAGGATTGAATTTGTGCTTCCTTTACTTCGATATCATCCATGTCGACATTCAATGCAAATCACCATTTTTTCTTCAGAAATTGCTACTGTGGTCCAAAGATGGTTGTATTTGTCACAGACTTTTTTGAGCTTTGATAATATGATTAAGCTTCAACAACAATTGAGCCCTTGAAGGAAGAGAGGAAACTTTGCATTTGAGAAGATCATAGTCCTATGCAAAATTGTTAGATTTGTAGAAGTGGCTAAAAGTGCTTAGGTAAGGAATAAAGCTTCACATGGTAATATAATGAACTAGAGAATTGTTAAAAAGTAGCACATTTGTTGTGTGCACAATGAAATAACAATGTATAATGCAGTAATCTCAATAAATAACTTAATTAGATAATTTTGCACAACATAAACAATAAATCAGAGGATAATGCAGAAGTATTTAGAAAGTTGAGAGTTAGAGGGTAAACTAGAGAGAATCATGAACATCCCACAATGAGCATTCCCCTAGTGACAAGATGTAGCTCAAATTTGTATAGTACTATTGCTAGTTCGAAGGAATAAAATCAAGCAACGACTAGATCCTTGTGATGAGAGATGCTAGGCAAGCTACGCTATAGCTAACTACTAAAGAGAATGCTAAGAGAGCAATGGTGATATGATACATATTTATACAATTCAAGTGATCATGGATTAATGTTGTAACGAAATAATTAAAGGTGGATCGTAATGGTTGGCCCTAGGCATTGCATGTAAGGTTGGCCTTGGGCATTGTATCTTAGGTTGACTAGTGCATCGCTCCTTGTTTTCAGGTCTTCTATAGCAAGTCTTGACTTATTCCAAGTCGATCAATGGCTTTGGCATGGATCTGATGTTGACCTACTCAGACTTGAACACCAATAGTGGCATTTGTGTGGTGTTACTAGGCTGTGTGATGGCACTTCTAGGCATGTTGGCATGTTTTCATGGTTGCACAAGGATTTTGGAATGGGCCTTTGGTCCTCACTCCTTGGCACAATTTTTTTTGGTGCAGGAACAAAATCGTGGGCACTTTCACTGACATTTCCTAGGCTATGGTATGTGATTGACATAATTGAGTTGGAGATGGATCATATTTATTTCTGACTGCTTGACTATGGATTTTTTTTTCTCAGGTGGTTCTTCTTTTTTAATTGATCTTGTTGGAACCTAGAGTCATAAGACATGAAATATTTGAGGTACCCTTATAAGATTATACTTCTTTTTCCATTTCCATTGCTGCTACATGTTGAATTGGAATCTCACTTCTTCTTTTGCAGGAGTACACACATACAATTTAGGATAATCTTATCAAAATTTTCATTATGGATCAATATTTTGTCTTGGTTGATGTCTAGAATATGCTTTGCATCAATAATATTTTCCAAATTGAAGTGGGAAGTTTTTAAAATGTTTCATCATTAGAAGCGCACATCTGAGGTTGTATACCAGTGTTTTGGATTCAGGTCCTCCAAAATGTCATGCTAATGATCCAGTTGAGAATAATACTAATCGTAGTGCACAACTTCTTCTTCATTTCACCAAAACAGAGACTTTTGATAACATTATAATTGATCATGCTAGTGAAAAGGGAAGCGATCAAGAATTAGAAGATGCAACAAAAAGTCCAATTTTCTCGTAGTTGGTGAATCCTCAGCGAAGGTAAAGGCACAATAGATTATTTCAAGGGCATGCTTAATGAAGGTTGTTTATTGCACTAGCTAAACCAGCCAATCAATCCTCAAAGATCTTGAATGCTCGTGTTGGTCCTTAATGTTGGAATAATTTCCTATTAATTTTGTACATTTCTATAGACATCTTTACTTAATGTTCTATATGTAACCTAAGTGACCTATCCTATCACTTTAGGTAATCTCTCCTCTAACGGAAATGGCCTAAAAGGATGACTAAGACCAAGCGTTGAGGCACCAGGTGAAGTTGAGAGTAGTGTGTCGAGTGGAGGGTTATATTACTTGAGGATGATAGGTCGGGTTCCTAAAGCCAATCAAAATCTCTAGTACAAGGTTATGCCCTGTAAAGTATTAGGTGAGGTAGCTCACGAGAATCTCTATTGGTGTTGAAGGGTACCAAAGCGAAGAAGTAGAGATCGAATCTCTATGGTCCGGAAGGGACTCAACTAAGGTATGAGGTTGAGGTTTACCTTTTCTGTTGTAACAAGTTCCATTTCAAGAGAGGTAAGTGGTGAAGGGTTCCCCCCATTTGCTTCACATGGAAGGAAAGTGAAGTTGTACTTCCATTATCGAGTGGTAGTGAGAATGATGAGCACATCGATGAGCGGTAGCTAGGATACTATTCAGGAGGTGTTCTCCTCGCTAAGGACTTTAGCACTCGCCATAAATCTTTGCAATAGGCATTATTTAGTCACTCTGAACCACACTCTGCTAACTACTTCACTGATTCAACATGAAGTTAAGGTCCTATAGTTTAATATAATATTATTGGCCTAAAGTGGGCTAGTTACATGCTGGCTCTGGCTACTGGGCTAACTATTGTCTGTGGTGATGTTACTCATTGTTCCACTGGCTCTATAGGTGGGTGGTAATGTCTACTATGATAACTGACCTACTAGGATGGGTAAATAAATTTGGCATGGATCAATTTATATGCTTATATGTAAACAACAAGGTTTACTCTTTCATCTAGGGGACCAATGGGTGAAGTGAGATGTTATCGCTTACCTAGTGGCATATATTCATTTGTGTTACCTCAGTGTGTCACATACCTCATCGTAGCACATATTTTTTCCACTTCCCATGGTTGAAAATATTTGTTCCCAAGCCATCAATTCCAGCCAACTATGAAAAAGAGCAAAGCAAGTGCGGTAGCAACAAGCCAGCCCACGGAACGAGCTTTGCCTAGATGGAGAGTAGTTAGTTCTATATGTCCTAGCCATAAACTAATTAGTCCCAAAACTAACAAACTATAACCACCTATAAAACTTACCAATAATGTTGGTCCAAGTAATTACATGATCCAAATACGAGATGAAATGTCGAGGCTAACAACATCGATTCATCAATTGTCAATTCACTCGATCAAACCACCACATGCTACCATCAATGGTCTAACTCCAAAAGGTTCAAGTGAGACACCATTAATTATGTTTAGTTTTCATCTATTTTTCATCTTTCTTCCATTAGCCTGAAACCCTGTTCTGTATTATACATGTCAAATCATTCTAACATATTGTTATTTGTTAAAGCCAAGCTATTCATTGAGAACGTTTATTGGTCATTTACGAACCATTATGTCTCTTGATTTCCATCCAAACAATGATATGCTATGCTCTTGTGATGGAGAAATTAAAGTGTGTTATTGTAGTGTTAATCATGCCATTTGAACAAGAACTTTTAAGGTGGACAATTTATAAAGTATATGTTTTTTTAGCTTTGTGTAATTAATTGTGATGAATTCACTATGCTAGATGAAATGTTGTACACATTTAATTTTTCAAGACTTATTCTTGATTTTACTTACTCCACAAGGTGGTATGAGTCAAGTGCATTTTCAAATAGGAGTTGGTAGACTTCTTGCAACCCCTGCAAAAAATAGGAGTTGGTGGACTCCTTGCAACCACTGTAGACTTCTTACTTCGCAAGGTGGTATGAGTCAAGTGAAATTTCAAATAGGTGTTGGTAGACTTCTTGTAGTAGCTACAAAAAATCTTGTATCAGTTTTTGATGTTGATACTAAGAATAATTTGCATTCTTTACATGTATGTTTTGTGTTATCTTGCATTCACATTCAATCTTTTGTTATGCACACCAAAGTTCTAAGTAATATTGGATGAAGATTATGAGTTTGCCAATTAAATTGGTTTACATAGAGTATCTATAGTTTCCACATGTGATGCCTATATATTCTAATTTTTTAAATATGTTCTGGAAATATCTTTAGTAGTTGTAAACATTGATCAGATTTAGATAAAGAAAGGCTTGAAAATGATTAGTATCTTTAATATATTTATTATTTCTAAGGCATACAAAACCTGTGCACTCAGTTCGTTGGGACACAAATGGAGAATATTTTGACGCTGTATAAGAAGATTTTGTGAGGGTATGGTATTTTCGTTCTGGAAAAGAAGGTGAATGTGTGCATGAACTGAGCTGCATTGAAAATAAATTCCATTCATGTGTCTTTCATCAAAGCTATCCAAAAATTTTGGTAATTGGATGTCAAGTATTGTTTTTCCATTAAAAATTAAAAGATGGTTCAATTATCCCCTCTCAAATAATGCTCATTGAGCAACTTGCAAGATAGGTTTGATTAAGATATTAACAACACATTTTATATATTGTTGCATATTTCTAATGATCAAGGGACCTGCATGATAGGTTTTCTTGAGATCTTAGTAGCATAATTGATATATTGTTGCAAATTTCTAATAATGTTGTCCTCTTAAACTTTGAAGATGAACAATTCATCCTTTCCCTAAATGATGCTTGGATTTTTCATTTTGTCTTTTATTTTTGTGACATAATGGGCTTACAATTTTGTTTTCCTCCAAATCTTAGCATTGATTTTGTCTAAGTACACTAGTTTCTAGATGATAGCCATCTAGCACATGCTACTACTTTCATTGATTGGGCTGCTTTGGTGCCTTCTTGGCACATGCAAGCATTTGATTTTTTTGTTTTTTGATAATGTTTTTTTCTTTCAATTTTTTATAATAGTTTGCATGTAGGATTGTTGTTATAAGTTGATTTCATCCAAGCATTTACTCAATGGCAATTTTGTCTTAAAGAGTGGTGGCTTCAAAATCTTGTGTTTGATAGGTCAAATCATTCTAACATATTGTTATTTTTTTACAACCAAGCTATTCATTAAGAACGTTTACTAGTCATTTAGGAATTGTTATGTCTCTTGATTTCCATGGAAACAATGATTTGCTCTACTCTTGTGATGGAGAAAATGAAATGCGTTATTGTAGTGTTAATCAACACATTTGCACAAGAACTTTTAAGGTGGAAAATTTATAAAGTATAAGCTTTTTAACTGTTGATTTCACTTACTTCATGGGGTAGTATGAGTCAAGTGCGATTTCAAATAGGAATTGGCAAACTTCTTGTAGCCACTGCAGAAAATGTTGTATCAATTTTTGATGTTTAGACTGAGCACAATTTGCATCCTTTATATGTATGTTTTGTTATCCACACTAAACTTCTAAGAAATATTGGATGAAGGTTATGAGTTTGTTGATTCTCTTAGTTTTGTTGAAATTGGTTTACTTAAGGTATCTGCAGTTTCCACATGTGATGCCTGTATCTTCTTTCTTTTTTTAATATTTTTTGGAAATATCTTCAGTGGCTGTAAATATTTACTAGATTTAGATAAAGAAAGAGTTTGAAATGATTAGTATATTTAATATATTTATTATTTTAGAGGCATATAAACCCTGTGCACTTAGTTTGCTGGGATACAAATGGAGAATATTTTGTTGTTGGAAGTGAAGATTATGTTAGGGTATGGCCTTTTCATTCTGGAAAATTAGGTGAATGTGTACATGAACTAAGATGTAGTGGAAATAAATTCCATTCATGTGTATTCCATCCAATCTATTAAATTTTTTTGGTAATTAGATGTTATCGAGTTAGTTACATTCAATATTTGACTTCAAAACTTTTACTTATTTAATATGTATTTCTTTCCTTGTAAGAGTTGCTAACTTTTGGTAATTGTATGATATCAAGTTAGTCACATTCAATATTTGACTTCTAAACTATTACTTATATAATATGCACTCTTTCCTTGTAAGAGTTAGTAATGATAGATGTTGTGATTGAGATATGTGATATGTTGATATTTATTGTGTTTGATTGTAGTTATTGGAGCTATGGAATATGGCATAAAACATGAGTATGGCCCTTCCTACACCCGATACCCAAATAATAATAGGAGAAAAAGGAGAATAATAACACTGGAGCTACAAATGAAAAGAGAGAGAGAAGAGAACATGTCTATTGATACCCTTAAAGCCAATATCCTGAATCCAGAGTGCTGGTCAAGCCTTTAGAGTTGATGAATTCACTTGCAATTCCTTGGTAACACAATGATAATGTTTTGAAGTGATAAAACAATATTTCATGTGTAAATTGTAGTCCAACCAATATTTAGTTGGAAACTCATATTGTAATACTTGACATTTCATATAATATAATTTATGTGGTTGAATTTATTTATAGTTGTATTTGATCTTATTTAGTATTGTAAATAACATATGTAACTTTTCATTTTCATATTACACGAACATACACATTGTATGCCATTTTTTTTAATTTTTAGTCACAAAATAATACGAATTAATTTATGTTGATTAATAATGAACATATAAAAGCAATCTAGAACTACTAAATTAATAATTTATATTGATTAATTATGAACGCAAATAAAATTAATATACGTTGACTAAATTAGTCGTTTATAACGATTTTTTAATGAATGTAAATGAAGTGAATATAAACTACTAATTGAACCATTTATATAATGAATATGAAACTACTAAAAAAAGATAAATGATAAATTTGCGATTACAAATGATGACTAAATTTTTCATATATATGACTATTAGTAGCTAATTTACAGTATCTTATAACACGACCAAAATTTAGTCATATTTCTTTGGTCACTAATTGGTTTCAAATGAGGACTAAAATTTACATATATATGACTATTAGTAGCTAATTTACAGTATCTTATAATGCAACCAACATTTTGGTCATATTTATTTGGTCATTATTTTGTTTTCTTGGGTGACCATGTAGTAGTATAATTTGTTGTGTATTTGGTCATTAATTGTGGTAATTAATGACTCAACCAATGACTAAATTAATGACAAAATTTATGACTAAATATACTACTAGATGATAAAATTGAGACGACCAATTAATGACTAAGCTAAATATGACTAAAAGTTGGTTGCATTATAAGATACTGTAAATTAGCCACTATTGGTCACCGAGTGAAAAATGGTCATTTATATGCAATTTTTAGTCATTTTTTTAGTAATTAGTTATCCATTTTGTACTAGTGTATAGAACACCAAAGGACACCGCTCACAAACATATCACATATCAATAGACAAGTATTCTTGATGTGGTTAAAACTCGCAAATAGGGAAACATTCCATGGCCTGAGCCAACACAGCCAGTTCAGGCAATTTATTTTTAAAATGAAAATTTACATAAGCTTCTATCCTAAACAGTTACCCTACAAATGACCCTCCATTCTCTTTAAGTAGAGATCATGTACCAATCAAGTGCTAAGCCATAGATCAAGTGTCAGTAATATCGAGGAGAGAATGAACTGTCAGATCACTTCATGTCTAGAACATATCATGACCTTCAGATTGTATGTTAAAAAAGTACATAGTAAAGAAACACACTTTACCTAACTCTATACTAGACCAAGTTATACTTAACTATTTCCTTTGTGTCAGAATATCCTTGTATCTGACATCTTGTTGACCTGCCTACAAGGTATGATCCTGTAAATTTGTTTCATAGGAGCTCATAGCTGCTATATGATTCACTTGTATCCTCTTGCTAAGAGCATCTTCAACCTTGTTGTCTTAACCTTTAATGTAGTTTATATGAAAGTTGAACTCACTCATCGTGGCCACCACCTACCTTTCCTAGAACTCAGATTCGGTTGGTCAAATAGATACCTCAACCCACTGTTATCATTCATCAAGATAAACCGCCTTCCAAGAAGATAATGCATCCACATTTTCAAAGAATGGATGATCGTTGCCAACTCAATATCATTATGCTCATTATGCTCATGCTTATTTATTTTCTATGAATCATAGAATACTATCTATCCTTCTTGCATAAGGACTCCATCAAGCCCTCTCTTACAAGCTTCTGTACATACGAAAAACTCTTTTTTGGATATGTAATCTTTAACACTGGAGCATTCGTCAACAACTACTTCAATTGTTCAAAAGTTTCTGCACATTCCTCTCTCCAGTCAAATTTCTTACCTTTCCTTTGCAATGACACGATAGTAAATGCAATCCAAGAGAAGCTCCTAATGAACCTCCTATATTAACATGCTAGTGCCATTAATGATCTTACGTCATCCACATTTCTAGGAGCTTCCCGCTCCATGATAACCCTTATATTTTTTGAATCCACTACTATGGATTCCTTGGAAACCATGTGTCCCAAGTAATGTACCCTTGCCTAAAATAAACTACATTTACTGGCCCTAGCATACAACTAATGCTCTCTTAGCAATCTCAATATTGCTGCTAGCATTCAACATGTTCTTCCTCATTCTTATAGTATAATGATATATCATCAATGAATACAATAAAAAGCTTGTCTAGATAAGGATGAAACAAACTATTCATCAAGCACATAAAAGTAGTTGGAGCATTAGTCAAAGCAAATGGAGCTACAACAAACTCATAATGCCCATATTTGGTCTGGAAAGCAGTCTTGGGAATGTCCTCTTCTTTAATGTCTTGATGATATCCTGATCTAAGATGAATCTTTGAGAACACTGAATCTCCCTTCAATTGATCAAACAATTCATCAATCCTCAGCAACAAATACATGTTCCTAATTGTTATCTTGTTCAACTACTTGTAAGAAATGCATAACCTAAGAGTACCGTCCTTCTTCTTCACGAACAATACTGTTGCATCCCAAGGCGATACACTTGGCCTAATGTATCCCTTGTCAAGCATTTCCATCAACTGCAATGTCAATTCCACTAACTCTAGTGTGCTCATCCTATAAGGTGCCTTTGATGTTGGTGTTTCCCTTGTTACCAACTCAATATAAAAGTCTACTTCCCTATGAGGGAAAAATTATAAAATATCTGTGGGAAATGGAACTGATATAAGATCACATACCTTCTAAATACCTCTGCATCCTCAACTTCTTTACCTTTATCACTGGAAATATGTACTACAAATAACACATACCATTTCCTACCTCTGTGCTTCCCCTACATAGTTGTCACTATTCTAAATGATGTTTCCTTCTTCTTACCCTGCAAGAATCTTTGTTCACCATTATTATCTAAGCACTCAATAGCTTTGTCATAATAGTCCACCTTATTCCTATGAATATACAACTAGTCCATACCCAACAACATACTATATGATGCCAACAACAATAGATTTAAATGTGCTGACTTAGGCATACAATTCAACTCAAATGCACAAGCTCTTACCCAATGATGAATTCTCTTCTTTGTAGCTATAGCGAACTTCACTAACTAGGATTCTGCATGCACTTCTATTGACAGGCTGAAATGTACCACCAACAACTAAGGGGGTCTCCCCAGTGTGAATTCCTAATTAGACCTCACACCATTTGGGATAGGAGCCCCATTTGACATGTGGGCCCGACTTCCACCATGAATGATTCTTCTGTTGGTTGTCAAATGATAAGGTGTTGGAGTGGGGACAAGGGTAAAATTCCCAGGCAGTGAAACAAGAATCGCCCCAAGATTGACAAACTACAAACATATATACAAAGAAGTCTCAACAACGATAAGAAGAGATAGTCCCCAAGGGCTATCAGGGATCTAAAACCCAATCAGACATATAGTAAATAGGAACACACTAGAAGTTAATATAAAAATAGTTCATAATAGATCACCGACATGGCAAGGAAGAAATGAACACAGATTCGAAAGAAAAACATACATGCAACTACTATGAATCAGTCCATAACAAATTGTGTGTATGACAACACACATACAAATATAGTGAATTATTAGACATCCAATACAACCACCATGAGTAAGCATGGGAATCAATGCCGAATAGAGAGAACATCTTATTAATTCTATTGAAACTTCAAGTACATATCATGCAATTGGTCAAAACCTAATAGTGGAACATGTGCTGCTCATGCCATTTCCTCATGTAAAACCCTAGCCTCACTACAACTCCACCCTACTAATTGCCAAGAGATGAGCAACTCTATCTCTTCAGAATAAACCAACTATCTAATCCTAGCCTCAAATCAAGTGATAAAGTCCCCCTCATGGTGGCATATTTATGGATATGATTTGACTGTCCACCTATCTGACCCCTGACCTCCCCTCATGACCTTTCAGCTACCCTCATGACTCTTGAGATTACATATTGATCTCTCATGCCTATTTCTTGGTGTATGTTGAATTGATATCGATAATGGCTTATATTATGGTGAGAACATTTTTATATTGATAGAAGAGAGAGTGTGAGGAGAAAATAGGAGTTTCAAGAAATCCTGGGCCTACTCCATTGCTGCTGACATTGTTGTGACAACGTGAAGGCTTGCATTGCTGGACTACCTATCATTGTTCCTTTCTTACATCCAATCACCTCTTACCTACGTGTTCTTGACATTGCCACCATACTTCAATGGCCTGAATGGATCCAGTTTCATCAGCAAAAGAATGGCATTGGTCATATTTACCTTTCAATCAAAGAATAATACTAGAAATATAATCAATTAATTTAAAGAATGACATGAATTAGTAATTAATTTAGACCCCTGTGTGGTCAATTCTTGCGCCACAGTGTTATCAATGCATGCAAACTCCATTAGGTGTCCTTGGGCTTCAAACTTTTTACAACAACTCCTAAAAGAGATGTCTTCTTATTTGCTTTTTCTTGAATAATCATCGAGCATTGTTAAGGGTGAAGGGTCTAGAGCTTTGTCATCTTCTATGGAGGAAGCATAGTGCCAAGAGGCATATATCTTCAGGGGATTTGGGATTTAATGCTCTAATTCACGTGGCCCACTTCCTTGAATCTATTGTTGGTAAACCATACAGGTCTCTTCTTAATGCCATATACATTCAATCCTAATTCGAGCATGGAATCTTATAAGTGAAACCAACAATGTAACTTCCACGACTTTGAATAAGAAACAACTCAAATAACAACACTGATCTTCCTTTCCTTGTTTTCCTGTAGTGTGACCTTAACTTCGTACAACACCTGAAAATATGAGAGTGCTCTATATTTCCTTCATGGGAACCTTTATCTATGGAAAAGATATAATGGTGGTCACTTACAACAATTGACATGCAAGGAAAGGCCTTGTCATTAGGATGTTGAGGAAGTGTCCCTCTGCCAATGGTAGTGCTATTTGGAAGTTAGCTTGCAACCAATACACCAGAAATTTTACATTTTTTAGACATACTTATTAGTCATATAAGAAAACATGTGCACACATGCTGTCTTCTTTGTGTTCTCAAATTTTTTTGGTAAATCCCTTTCTTATTACTGGATGGAAAACTAAACATAGTGATTGTGGCATTATTGCAATCATCGGACCAATCACATTCAGAGGTGAAACTCAAAGAAGCTTAATGAAAATAGGATCCATCAATACATCACAACCTCCAAGAGAAACAATGACCTGTGGGTAGTTTGTGATTTACGGAGGTCATATAGTCACACAACAATAGATTCACATCATTTGGCTACTGTTAGGGCCTAAATCTACCTCAGGATGAGAAAGGCAGGTCTAGAGTAACATCAAACCACGTTTAACCTGGTGGCTAGCCCTAAAATATAGCCAATTAAAGCTTGAGATGACTGATGTAATGACCAATTTTAGGCTAGGTATGTGTACAGAGGTGTTTGATTGAATTTCATGATGTTTTGTTGGCTCAAATCTGAAAGGCAGATTTGGGCCTAGGGAATGAGGCTCAGTTTTGTAGAGATCTCTATGGGGCAAGGTAGGCAAGTGATTTCGTACTTGAAATTGAGTGATATGGAGAGCTTTTAGACAGATGAGGAGTTGAAAAGGGCATGAAGAACTCAGGGATCCTTTTCATCAGCTGAAAACATAGATAACTAATCAAACCCTAGGTAGAGCACTACACTTTCAATGTATTCTACCTTTATCCTTGTTTGATTTAGTTAAGATCAAATAAAGAGAGATATGGCATACATAAAACACATGTAGACTTACAATTACAGAAGAAAACACAATACCAAAGCAAGATGCCACATGAATCACATAAAGTGCTGCAAACCACTGGTCTGTTCCTTAGCTAAACTGCTGAAATGAGTATACAATGAAGCTCCAAGCTTTCCCAAAAGTCCAACCCTGCTAATGACTAAAAAAACATAAGATATAGGAAAAAAAACTCATCCTATCCTTTAGGGGTCGAGCTCATGAGTTTAATAGATATTCCAACAAATTCTAAATAGAGAACTAAAAAGTAGGCACTAGAACAGCTTGCCTCTAAAAATTAGGGAACTGATTCATTCAGTTCCAAACTACCTTTTCATGGATGAATCTACCTCTATGATTGAAAATTTAGCATAATTACATCAAAATCCATCATGTCACATTAAATTACATCATGAGTTTGAAAATTAGAAGGAAAAAAGTCAAATTATGAAAAAACTAGGCGAAAAACAGAGTTTTTGACCAAAAATGAGCAAAATTCCTCCAATGCGCCGCACTGATTTCCCTATGCATAGCACCTTTTGGCAGCTGACTTTGGAGGCCTTACCGATGTCCAAATTTATTCCAAGTGGGCTTGTTAGAAAGGCTTGCCTATCTAATTTCCATCACAGGTGGAATTTTTGAATTTGGCCTCCATTTTCCCCTTTAAAACTAAGTTCTTCCAACACTGCTTCCTGTGTGTCCAAAAAGGGGCAGAAAGGTCATTTTTGAGGTGTTTTTTACGTTTTTGGAAGCTCAAACCCTGTCAAAAATTCTTGGCCATTTGTGTGCATGCATATTTTTCCATGAAAAATTCAAAAATGGTGAGTTTTCCTCAAAATTAGGTCTCCATGAAAAGCAAGAGCCAGGTGGCATGGCGCATTGGGTAGAAAAGCCTGTTTTTTAAGGAAAAAATTCCAAAATTGCAAAAAGTGTCCCAAATTTTTTGAAATTTGGGCTAAGTGTCCTGCATTAAGTGTTGTGTTGGGCCAAGGAAACCTTAGCCAAGATCTGAATTCTATCTTGGTCTTTTCACCTCCTTGATACCTTCTTCAACTTGGCCTTTAAAATCCTGATTCTTGCTATGCATACCTTGTTTCTCGCCCAGTAATGATGTGCCATGTGCCTCAACATGTTTTTCTCATTGTTGGCCTTCTCTAGCATTCCTTTTAGGTGCATTTTTGTTCTCTCAAGTCAAGATTCACGATCAGCTTGAATTTCTTACTGAAGTGTGGTCAATTTAATTTTCCTCCTCTTGGCAGCTTGTCGGTTTTGCCTTCATGTTTTTGAGCTCCATGGATGAGTGGGACTAATGAGGGAGG
This sequence comes from Pinus tabuliformis, assembly GCA_031772625.1. NCBI lineage: Eukaryota > Viridiplantae > Streptophyta > Pinopsida > Pinales > Pinaceae > Pinus > Pinus tabuliformis. Next base: position 29,487,851 of record CM062811.1, on the reverse strand, counting down.
GTTTGATGCTAGCTGTAGGGTTTTAGGGAATTAAAGGGTTTAGGGGATGATATTTAGGGTTTGGGATGGCAATTATGGTTTTGGGGATATTTAACTAGGGTTTGGGACAGTGGGATTAGGGATTTTAGGGTTAGTTGATTAGGGATATGGGAAATGTGGAATGGGTAGATGAGAATGTAAAGAGAGGGAGAAAATGATTGAGGGAATGAAGGAGTGAGGGAGTTGGAAATGTCTAGGAGTGGAATTAGCAGCAAGAAATACAACTCATAAACCCTATGAAATTGTATTTTGACAAAAAATGCAAGGAGGTAGGGTTTTAAGTTTTATCCATTAAATCACCATAAGCACCAAGAGCAACTCATTCATTAGTCATGGAGGGATATTAACTTACTTGGGAAATGAAGAATTTAGCAATTTGAGAGTCTTTGGAGGAAAATTTGAATGGATTTCAGGCTTTTTATCCCAATGTGCCACACCATCTTAATGCGTCGCGCCAGTTCATTTTTTACACTGCAGAGGGTTGCCTAATGCGCCGCGCCATCTCAATGCGTAGCGCCTTTTTGTAGGAGACTTTTGGATGCCTTTATATTGTCCAAATTAGGCACAAGATATCTTGCTGGAAATTGTATTGACTCCACCTTCTAACCCAGATTGAATTTTTCAATTTCAAGTTCATTTGCATTGTCAAAAATCAAATCTCCCAACACTAGTCAAAATGTGCAAAATGAGGCTGCCTCGAGGTAGAGTGCTGTTGCAGTCAACTTTTGAAGGTCTTCCACAACTCCAAATTGAGCTCATGATAGTTCATTTTAAATATATTTGTGTGTAGTTATTATTTGACTCATTAGGGAAGTCATTTTTCCAACCATGCTAGGAGAAAACACGATTTTTCCAAGGTCACTTCCGAGGTGCATCAATTTTTCTAAGGCAACTGTAGTTTTGACATCTATAAAAAAATGACACCTGTGTAAAAAGTGAAGGAAGATTTTCTTCCTTGGCCTATTGTGGACAAAAACCTCTCTCATTTTCCCAAATTCATCTTTTATTGCTCAAAAACATCATTGAAGTAAAACCTATCCCGATGTGTGGAACAGAGGATTTGTCGAAATGAAGTGAAATGAAGGGGATAAGGGGCTTCTAAATTCTTGAGAAAATTTTTGGAAGTAGGGAAGCATGTTAGGAAGTAGGGGAAAGTTGAATTTTAGAGAATGAGTGAGGGGAAGATGTTCAAAAGGGAAAAACACAAGCCTAGCCTAGAAATTGTCAAGTTGTAGCAAGAAACTAGGGTTTGTGTGAAAATGAGGAATTTGAGGGATATCAGTGATGAGAAGTGTTTAATAAGGTACATTAAGGATAGGGGAAGGTGTATGAACATCAAGATACAAGTTTTTTTGAAGATTTGACCATCCGAGAGAAATTACCTTCAAAACCCTAGGAGAGGGAAATGAACCTTACCTAGGCACAACTGAAGCATGAACAAGGTGTAAAATGACCCATTGGAACCTGACATGATGATGACAACCCTCTGAATGATGGTACACTCAACTAAATGGTGACATGGACCAACATTTGGACAACTTTGAAAGGAGTAAAAGAAAACTGTAGACCTAATACCTAGTGACCAAATTTTGCTGGAAGACTCATTGAAATGACAAAATTTGACCTTGACACCTTAAAATAACTTTGTAAGACCATGTTTGACCACTGGAGGAAGGCTGCAAAGACTGACACTAACATTGGCTCCAACGGGGATGGTAGCTCCTTGGAGGTGCCAAGAACTATAGATCTCTAGGAGAACAGGCAATGCCTTCGTCCATTGGGCTATTGAGTCAATAACTTCGACAGACCAAAACCAAACTCTTGACTCAAAATTGACTTAAAACTAACTCCAAACTGAACTGACTAAAACACAAAATGACTCAAGACTTACTTAACTGAAACAAGTACTTACAAAGCTTTTTGAATTGCAGTAGACCATCAAGATTTGAGGACCTAAAATGATGATGACAACCACCTCCCTACTAATGAAATGTGTACAATCATGTGTAGTGAGCCTTCCAATGTAACCAATCTAGCAAATGGCTACATACTGAAATTCTGCTCTCACCTTTCCCTAGCAGGTAGAATGATGTACATGTAGGAAACTCACAATAACAACTGAAACCAAGGCTTATGATAACAAACCAGGCAACATTCATCTTCTCTAACGCTTGCAAAAGAATGCCGAAGGGATCTTAATAATCCTGAAGCATTAGCTTGTGTTGAGATGCAATAGCAAAAATACAAGTACTTCCTTCATTCTGATCTGAAAGAACAACTGGTTGCTGAGTGATAGGAAAGCATAGAGAGGTATAAGCTGTTGCCATTTGAGTGTTAGCTGTAAATTCCTCGACCATGAGACATTCTAGCATATTGTCTCTCTTAGGCTCATATTCCTCAATTTCATGGTCTAGGTCATTCTTAAACAGAAAACAATCTTCAAGATTATCAAGCATGACAGCCTTATCAATTTCATGAAAGAAAATATTATCTATTCACTAATATATAAATCTAATTTCAAGACTATCATCATTTTCAAAAGAAGAAGAAGTTTCACCAACACCTTCTTGACCATGTGCACACTACAGACCTGCATCAGCTTGGGCTAGAACTTGACCTTTCAGGATTCGATCTATCTCTTCTTTAGACAGAGGAGATAATAATTTTTGTTTTATTTTTCTCTAGCAATTATTGTCTTCTTGAAATAACATGAAAAACATGAAAATCCTGAATGATAGTCCTTAATTCCCTGTCTTCTAAAATTTGGAAACATTGTCGATCATCTTCATATGACATGGCAATCAACTTATCATTTACCAATGAGTTTTTGAAAGAAGATTTTTCACTTACTTGAACAAAGATCTCATTTTGTTTTTCATAAAATGACTAGATTACCTCCTCATGAAGGTTTGGGTCAGTAACTTTGTCTTCTTCATTCCATATGATCTCAACAGCAGAGCTCTCCTTCATGGGATTCAAAACAAGGTAGTCTTGATCATCACGATCTAAATTGAGATCTGAAATAACCGACTTGACTTTATCACACTTTGAAATTGAAACTTGACTTTCCTGCATACTATCTTCTTCTATGGAAAAATCTGAAATAAAACCTTCTCTTTCATAATTTTCCACTATAGTAAGATCATGATCCAACTGCAAATTTTCCTACACATCTTGATAAATATCCTCTTTATGTTGCTGAAATGGATTTTAATGCAGGGCTTCCATGATCTCATCATCCATGAAGTTATCATCTTCATAAATTCTCTCAATATTTTCAATAAAACTATAAACATGTTTATGACAGTCCTGAACTAAGGTTAAGGATAGATAAGATTCTTTATACCCTTCAAAGAACATGGCATGAAAATCATTCAGATAGTAAATACAAGCAGGTGGCAAACTTTCATACCAAGATCGGGCTTCACCTTCCAAAGTGGCCATGAATATCTTCATCAAGCTATCTTCATGAAAATCAACCTTCAACTTACGAATATGCATGTGAAATCTAACCAGATGTAGAGCAGCATCATTCCTATCATCATCTTTAAACATAGGCAAATTCCTTTGCAAATTTACCTTCAGAATTTTATTTGGAAAACCTGGAATATGATCTCGGCTCATGGGAGCATACCTTCGATCCAGTGAAACCATTTTGATAACAATGAATTCACTAAGAAATTATTCAGGCTACTGATTTTTGAAGGTAGAGTCGCCATAAAAATTCTGAACCTTGGAATTTTTGACACTGGAGTTGCCAGGTGAATGATTTCATCCTTCTGATGTCTGATCATTGTCCACCATCAACAATCAGATCTGAGCTTGATTACATTTTACTGAGGAAGCTAGATGTTCAGTTCATAAACTAGCCCGGAGATTGACTAAAGCAGCATTCATCTACTTTCGCTAATGCAATGCAAGAGTGTTTCGAAGGCTACCTGGCTAACTTCAGGCTCCGTCTGTAGTTTATAAATCAAGAACACTGACAAACAAATAATTTCTTCCCCAGTATGGTCGCGACTATGTTAGGGCCTAAATCTACCTTAGGCTGAGAAAGGCAGGTCTAGGGTAACATCCACGCTTAACCTGGTAGCTAGCCCTACCAGGTCGAGAGAGGGCTCTCTTCTTGTCAATCTTAGAAATGATAGCCAGTTAAAGCTTGAGATGACTGATTTAATGACTGATTTTAGGCTAGGTATGTGTACAGAGGTGTTTGATTGAATTTGATGATGTTTTGTTGGCTCAAATGTGAAAGGCGGATTTGGGCCTGGGGAATGAGGCTCAGTTTTGCAGAGATCTCTATGGGGAAAGGTAGGAAATTGATTTGGTACTTCAAATTGAGTGATATGGAGAGGTTTTAGATAGATGAGGAGTTGAAAAGGGCATGAAGGACTCAGGGATCCTTTTCAATCAGCTGAAAACATAAATAACTAGGTAAACCCTAGGTAGAGAACTACACTTTCAATGTATCCTACCTTTATCCTTGTTTGATTTAGTTAAGATGAAATAAAGAGAGATATGGCATATATAAAACACATGTAGACTTAAAATTATAGAAGAAAACACAATACCAAAGCAAGATGCCACATGAATCCCATAAAGTGCTGCAAACCACTGGTCTATTCCTTAGCCAAACTGCTGAAATGAGTATAAAATGAAGCTCCAAGCTTTCCCAAAAGTCCAACCATGCTAATGACTGAAAAAACATAGGATATAGGAAAACAAAAATTCATTCTAGCCTCTAGGGGTTGAGCTCATGAGTTTAGGAGCTGTTCCAACAAATTCTAAACTGAGAACTAAAATGTAGGCAGTGGAATAGCTTGCCTCTAAAAACTAGGAAACTGATTCATTCAGTTGCAAACTACCTTTTCATGGATGAATCTACCTCTATGAGTGAAAATTTAGCATAATTACATCAAAATCCATCAATTCACATAAAATTACATCATGAGTTTGAAAATTACAAGGAAAAAAGTCAAACTGTGAAAAAACTAGGTGAAAAACAGAGTTTTTGACCAAAAATGAACAAAATTCCTCCAATGCGTCGCGCTGATTTCCCTATGTGTAGCACCTTTTTGCAGCGTAATGTTGGAGGGCTTCACGATGTCCAAATTTCTTCCAAGTGGGATTTTTGGAAAGGTATGCCTATCTAATTTCCATCAGAGGTGGAATTTTTGAATATTGCCTCCATTTGACCCTTTAAAACTGAGTTCTCCAACACTGCTTCTTGTGTGTCGAAAATGGTGCAGAAAGGTCATTTTTGAGGTGTTTTGGACATTTTTGGAAGCTCAAAACCTGTCAAAATTTCCTAGCCATTTGTGGGCATGCATATTTTTCCATGAAAAATCCAAAACTGGTGAGTTTTCCTCAAAAGGACGTCCCCATCAAAAGCGAGTGCCAGGTGGCGCGGCGCATTGGGTAGAAAATCCTGTTTCTTAAGGCAAAAATTCCAAAATTTTCAAAAAGTGTACCAAATTTTTTGGAATTTGGGCTAAGTGTCTTCGATTAAGTTGTGTGTTGGGCCAAGGAAGCCTTAGCCAAGATCTGAAGTCTATCTTGGTCTTTTTGCCTCCTTGATGCCTTCTTCAACTTGGCCTTCAAAATCCTGATTCTTGCTTTGCGTACCTTGTTTCTCGCCCAGTAATGATGGGCCATGTGCCTCAACATGTTTTTCTCATTTTTGGCCTTCTCTATCATCCTTTTTAGGTGCATGTTTGTTATCTCAAGTCAAGATTCACGATCAGCTTGAATTTCTTGCTCAAGTGTGGTCAATTTGATTTTCCTCCTCTTGGCAGCTTACCGGTTTTGCCTTCATGTTTTTGAGCTCCATGGATGAGCGGGACTGATGAGGGGAGGGTTTGATGCTAGATGTAGGCTTTTAGTGAATTAAAAGGTTTAGGGTATGATATTTAGGGTTTGAGATGGCAATTATGGTTTTGGGGATATTTAACTAGGGTTTGGGATAGTGGGATTAGGGATTTTAGAGTTAGTTGATTAGGGATATGGGAAATGTGGAATGGGTAGATGAGAATGTAAAGAGAGGGAGAAAATGATTGAGGGAATGAAGGAGTGAGGGAGTGGGAAATGTCTAGGAGTGGAATTAGTAGCAAGAAATACAACTCATAAACCCTATGAAATTGTATTTTGACAAAAAATGCGAGGTAGGGTTTTAATTTTTATCCATTAAATCACCATAAGCACCAAGAGAAACTCATTCATTAGTCATGGAGGGATATTAACTTACTTGGGAAATGAAGAGTTTAGCAATTTGAGAGTCTTTGGAGGAAAATTTGAATGGATTTCAGGCTTTTTAGCCCAATGTGCCACACCATCTTAATGCGTCACGCGAGTTCATTTTTTACACTGCAGAGGGTTGCCTAATGCGCCGCGCCATCTCAATGCGTATCGCCTTTTTGTAGGAGACTTTTGGATGCCTTGATATTCTCCAAATTGGGCGTATGATAGCTTTTTGGAAGTCACATTAAGTCCACCTTCTAAACCAGCTTGAATTTTTCACTTTGAAGCTCATTTGCATTGTCAAAAATCAAATCTCCCAACACTAGTCAAAATGTGCAAAATGAGGTTGCCTCGAGGCAGAGTGTTGTTGCCGTCAACGTTTGAAGGTCTTCCACAACTCCAAATTGAGCTCATGATAGCTCATTCTAAATATATTTGTGTGTAGTTATCATTTGACTCATCAAGGAAGTCATTTTACCAACCACGCTAGGAGAAAACTTGATTTTTCCAAGGTCACTTCAGAGGTGCATCAATTTTCCTGAGTCAACTGTAGTTTTGACATTTCTATAAAAACATGACACCTGTGTAAAAAGTGAAGGATGTTTTTCTTCCTTGGCCTATTTTGTACAAAAACCTCTCTCATTTTCCCAAATTCATCTTTTATTGCTCAGAAACATCATTGAAGTAAAACCTATCCCGATGTGTGGAACAGGGGATTTGTCGAAATGAAGTGAAATGAAGGGGATAAGGGGCTTCTAAATTCTTGAGAAAATGTTTGGAAGTAGGGAAGGATGTTAGGAAGTAGGGGAAAGTTGAATTTTATAGATTGAGTGAGGGGAAGAGGTCCAAAAGGGAAAAACACAAGCCTAGCCTAGAAAATTGTCAAGTTGTAGCAAGAAACTAGGTTTTGTGCGAAAATGAGGAATTTGAGGGATATCAGTGATGGGAAGTGTTTAATAAGGTACATTAATGATAGGGGAAGGTGTATGAACATCAGGATACAAGTTTTGTTGATGATTTGACCATCCAAGAGAAATTACCTTCAAAACCCTAGGAGAGGGAAATGAACCTTACCTAGCCACAACTGAAGCATGAACAAGGTGTAAAATGACCCGTTGGAACCTGACATGATGATGACAACCCTTTGAATGATGGTACAATCAACTGAGTGGTGACATGGATTGACATTTGGACAACTTTGAAAGGAGTAAAAGCAAACCCTAGACCTAATACCTAGTGACCAAATTTTGCTTGAAGACTCACTAAAATGACAAAATTTGATTTTGAAGCCTTAAAATCACTTTGTAAGAGCATGTTTGATCGCTCGAGGAAGGCTGCAAAAACTGGCACTAACATTGGCTCCAACGGGGACGGTAGCTCCTTGGAGGTGCCAAGCACTACAGATCTCTATGAAAGTAGGCAATGCCTTCGTCCATTGGGATAAGGAGTCAATAACTTCGACAAACCAAAACCAAACTCTTCACTCAAAATTGAATTAAAACTGACTCCAAACTGAACTGACTAAAACAAAAAAAGACTCAAGACTTACTTAGCTGAAACAAGTACTTACAAATCTTTTTGAATGGCAGCAGACCATGGAGATTTGAGGACTTAAAATCATGATGAAAACCAATTTCCTACTGATTAAATGTGTATAATCATGTGTAGTGAGCCTTCCAATTTAACCAATCCAGCAGATGGCTACATACTGAAATTCTACTCTCACTTTTCCCGAGCAGGTAGAACGATGTACATGTAGGAAACTCACAATAACAACTGAAACCAAGGCTTATGATAATGAACCAGGCAACATTCATCTTCTCTAATGCTTGCAAAAGAATGCTGAAGGGATCTTGATAATCCTAAAGCATTAGCTTGTCTTGAGATCCAGCAGCAAAAATACAAGTACTCCCTTCATTCTTATTTGAAAGAACAACTGGTTGCTGAGTGATGGGAAGGCACAGAGAGGTATAAGCTTCTACCATTTGAGTGTTAGCTGTAAATTCCTCGAACATGGGACATTCTGGCATATTGTCTCTCTTAGGCTCATATTCCTCAATTTCATGGTCTAGGTCATTCTTAAACAGAAAGCAATCTTCAAGATTATCAAGCATGATAGCCTTATGAATTTCATGAAAGAAAATATCATTTGTTCACTAATATATAAATCTAATTTCAAGACTATCACCATTTTCAAAAGAAGAAGAAGTTTAACCAACACCTTCTTCACCATGTGCACACTGCAGACCTGCATTAGCTTGGGATACAACCTAACCTTTCAGGAGTCGATCTATCTCTTCTTTAGATAGAGGAGATAATACTTTTTGTTTTATTTTTCTCAAGCAATTATTGTCTTCTTGAAATAACATGAGAAACCTGAATGACAGTCCTTAATTCCCTGATCTTCTGAAATTTGAAAACATTGTCAATCATCTTCATATGACATGGCAATCAAATTATCATTTACCACTGAGTTATTGAAAGAAGATTTTTCACTTACTTGAACAACGATCTCATTTTATTTTTCATAAAATGACTAGATTACCTCCTCATGAAGGTTTGGGTCAGTAACTTTGTCTTCTTCATTCTAGATGATCTCAACAGCAGAGCTCTCCTTCATGGGATTCAAAACAAGGTAGTCTTGATTGTCATGATCTAAATCGAGATCTGAAATAACCGACTTGAATTTATCACACTCTGAAATTAAACTTGACTTTCCTGTATACTGTCTTCTTTTATGGACAAATCTGAAATAAAACCTTCTCTTTCATAATTTTCCACTGTAGTAAGATCTTTATCTAGCTGCAAATTTTCCTGCGCATCTTGATAAATATCCCCTTTATGCTGCTGAAATGGATTTTAATGCAGGGCTTCCATGATCTCATCATCCATGAAGTTATCATCTTCATAAATTCTCTCAATATTTTCAGTAAAACTATAAACATGTTTACAACAGTCCTTAACTAAGGTTAAGGATAGATAAGATTCTTTATACCTTTCAAAGAACATGGCATGAATTTATTTCAGAAAGTAAATACAAGCAGGTGGCAAAATTTCATACCAAGATCAGGCTTCACCTTCCAGAGTGGCCATGAATATCTTCATCAAGCAATCTTTAGTGAAATCCACCTTCAACTTACGAATATGCATGTGAAATCTAACCAGATGTAGAGCAGCATCATTCATATCATCATCTTTAAACATAGGCAAATTCCTTTGCCAATTTACCTTCGGAATTTTATTTGGAAAACCTGGAATGTGATCTCGGCTCATGGGAGCATACCTTCAATCCAGTGAAACCATTTTGGTAACAATGAATTCACCAAGAAATTCTTCAGGCTACTGATTTTTGAAGGGTAGAGTCACCATAAAAATTCTGAACCTTGAGATTTTCGACACTGGAGTCACCAGGGGAATGATTTCAGCCTTCTGATGTCTGATCATTGTCCACCATCAATAATCAGATCTGAGCTTGATTACATTTTAATGAGGAAACCATATGTTCAGTTCATAAACTAGACTGGAGATTGACCAAAGCAGCATTCATCTACTTTCGCTAATGCAAAGCAAGAGCGTTTCGAAGGCTACCTAGCTAAATTCAGGCTCCGTCTGTAGTTTATAAAGCAAGAACACTGACAAACAAACAATTTCTTCCCCAGTATGGTCGCCACTATGTTAGGACCTAAATCTACCTCAGGCTGAGAAAGGCATGTCTAGGGTAACATCAAACCACGCTTAACCTGGTAGCTAGCCCTACCAGGTCGAGAGAGGGCTCTGTTCTTGTCAATCTCAGAGATGATAGCCAATTAAAGATTGAGATGACTGATGTAATGACTGATTTTAGGCTAGGTATGTGTACAAAGGTGTTTGATTGAATTTGATGATGTTTTGTTGGCTCAAATGTGAAAGGCAGATTTGGGCCTGGGGAATGAGGCTCAGTTTTGCAGAGATCTCTATGGGGAAAGGTAGGAAAGTGATTTGGTACTTCAAATTGAGTGATATGGAGAGGTTTTAGATAGATGAGGAGTTGAAAAGGGCATGAAAAACTCAAGGATCCTTTTCAATCAGCTGAAAACATAGATAACTAAGCAAACCCTAGGTAGAGCACTGCACTTTCGATGTATTCTACCTTTATCCTTGTTTGATTTAGTTAAGATGAAATAAAGAGAGATATGGCATGAAAAAAACACATGTAGACTTACAATTACAGAATAAAACACAATACCACAGCAAGATGCCACACGAATCCCATAAAGCGCTGCAAACCACTGGTCTATTCCTTAGCCAAACTGCTGAAATGAGTATACAATGAAGCTCCAAGCTTTCCCAAAAGTCCAACCCTGCTAATGACTGAAAAACATAAGATATATGAAAAAAAAACTCATTCTAGCCTCTAGGGGTTGAGCTCATGAGTTTAGGAGTTGTTCCAACAAATTCTAAACTGAGAACTGAAATGTAGGCATTGGAACATCTTGCCTCTAAAAACTAGGGAACTGATTCATTTAGTTGCAAACTACCTTTTCATGGATGAATCTACCTCTATGAATGAAAATTTAGCATAATTACATCAAAATCCATCAATTCACATTAAATTACATCATGATTTTGATAATTAGAAGAAAAAAAGTCAAACTGTGAAAAAACTAGGTGAAAAACAGAGTTTTTGACCAAAAATGACCAAAATTCCTCCAATGCGTCATGTTGATTTCCCTATGCGTAGCACCTTTTTGCAGCTGATTTTGGAGGCCTTTCTGATGTCCACATTTGCTCCAAGGGTGCTTGATGGAAATATCTACCCGTCTGATTTCCATCATAGGTGGAATTTTTGAATTTTTCCTCCATTTACCCCTCCAAAACTGAGTTCTCCCAACACAGCTTCCTGTGTGTCCAAAAAGGGGCAGAAAGGTCATTTTCGAGGTGTTTTTGACCTTTTCGGAAGCTCAAAACCTGTCAAAATTTCTTGGCCATTTGTGGGCATGCATATTTTCCATGAAAAATCCAAAAATTCTAAGTTTTCCTCAAAATGAGGTCCCCATCAAAAGCGAGCACTAGGTGGCGCGGCGCATTGGGCAGAAAAGCATGTTTTTTAAGGAAAAAATTTCAAAATTGCGAAAAGTGTCCCAAAGTTTTTGAAATTTGGGCTAAGTGTCCTCCATTAAGTTCTGTGTTGGGCCAAGGAACCCTCTGCTAAGATCTGAATTCTATCTTCCTCTTTTCGCCTCCTTGATGCCTTCTTCAACTTGGCCTTCAAAATCCTGATTCTTGCTTTGCATACCTTGTTTCTCGCCTAGTAATGATGGACCATGTGCCTCAACATGTTTTTCTTGTTTTTGGATTTCTCTAACAACATTTCTAGGTGCATGTTTGTTCTCTCAAGTCAAGATTCATGATCAGCTTGAATTTCTTCCTCAAGTGTGGTCAATTTGATTTTCCTCCTCTTGGCAGCTTGCCAGTTTTGCCTTCATGTTTTTGAGCTCCATGGATGAGTGGGACTAATGAGGGGAGGGTTTGATGCTAGCTATAGGGTTTTAGGGAATGAAAGGGTTTAGGGGATGATATTTAGGGTTTGGGATGGCAATTAGTGTTTTGGGGATATTTGACTAGGGTTTGGGATAGTGGGATTAGGGATTTTAGGTTTAGTTGATTAAGGATATGGAAAATATGGAATGGGTAGATGAGCATGTAAAGAGAGGGAGAAAATGATTGAGGGAATGAAGGAGTGAGGGAGTGAAAAATGGCTAGGAGTGGAATTATTAGCAAGAAATACAACTCATAAACCCTATGCAATTGTTTTTTGACAAAAAATGCAAGGAGGTAGGGTTTTAATTTTTATCCATTAAATCACCATAAGCACTAAGAGAAATTCATTCATTGGTCATGAAGGGATGTTAACTTACTTGGGAAATGAAGAATTTAGAAATTTGAGAGCCTTTGGAGGAAGATTTTAATGGATTTTAGGCTTTTTATCCCAACGCGCCGTGCCATCTCAATGCGTTGTGCCAGTTCATTTTTTACACTGCAGAGGGCTACCCAATGCACCGTGCCATCTCAATGCATAGTTCCTTTTTGCAGGAGACTTTTGGAGGCTTTCCCGGTGTCCAAATTGGGCACAAGATAGGTTGTTGGAATTCTTATTGAGTCTAACTTCCAACCCAGCTTCAACTTTTCAATTTGGAGTTCAGTTGCCTTTTCAAAAGTCAAATCTCCCAAGACTGGTCAAAATGTGAAAAATGAGGCTACCTCGATGTAGAGTGATGTTTCAGTCAACTTTTGAAGGTCTTCCTCAACTCCAAATTGAGCTCATGATAGCGCATTGGAAAGATCTTTGTGTCTAGTTATCATTTGGCTCATCAAACAAGTAATTTTTCCAACTAGGCTAGGAGAAAAGTTGATTTTCCCAAGGTCACTTCAGAGGTGCATCAATTCTCCCGAGGCAACTGTAGTTTTGAAATTTCTATAAAAAATCACACCTGTGTAAAAAGTGAAGGATTTTTTGATTCCTTGGCCTATTGTAGAAAAAAACCTCTCTCTGTTTTCCCAAATTCATCTTTTATTGCTCAGAAATGTTGTTGAAGTAAAACCTATCCCGATGTGTGGAACAGGGGATTTGTCAAAATGAAGTCAAATGAAGGGGATAAGGGGCTTCTAGATTCTTGAGAAAATTTTTGGAAGTAGGGAAGGATGTTAGGAAGTAGGGGAAAGTGGAATTTTAGCGATTGAGTGAGGGGAAGAGGTACAAAAGGGCAAAACACAGGCCTGGCCTAGAAAATTGTCAAGTTGTAGCAAGAAACTAGGGTTTGTGTGCAAATGAGGAATTTGAGGGATATCAGTGATGGGAAGTGTTTAATAAGGTACATTAAGGATAGGGGAAGGTGTATGAACATCAGGATACAAGTTTTGTTGATGATTTGACCATCCAAGAGAAATTACCTTCAAAACCCTAGAAAAGGAAAATGAACCTTACCTAGGCACAACTGAAGCATGAACAAGGTGTAAAATGACCCATTGGAACCTGACATGATGATGACAACCCTCTGAATTAAGGTACACTCACCTGAATGGTGACATGGACCAACATTTGGACAACTTTTAAAGGAGTAAAAGCAAACCCTAGACCTAATACCTAGTGACCAAATTTTGCTTGAAGACTCACTGAAATGACAAAATTTGACCTTGACACCTTAAAATCACTTTGTAAGAGCATGTTTGATCACTGGAGGAAGGCTGCAAAGACTGACACTAATAGCTGCTTTCCTTGAGATATAAGAACGTGATGATGCGACTTGGGAAGAACTGTGACTCACTGGAGGTCATACAATCATGTGTTGGTCAGGTTGCACTTTCTGTAAGCCTTGTTGGGGCATTGAAATGTGACCATGCGACTTGAGGAGAAACATCGACCTATGAGGTTGCACAATCGCAATATTAAACAGGTCGCACCCTTTGATTTTTTGTTGGAACTTGAAGTGCTACTTATTCAACTTATGAGATGCGACTGAGGTAGTGTTGGCTTAGTGGGTCCTGACCCAGGTGTAGAGTTAGTTGTTCCAACCAAAAAAACCCTACAGTACTGGCCCTTTCGAGAAGAACCCGCGTAGCACAGGCGCAGTCTCACCCAAAGAATTATGGGGGGATGTAAGAAAGAAGTTTCTGCATCAAGAGACCAGTGTGATGTCTTTTAGCGCCTTATATCTATCTTCACTTAGATCGATAAACTCTTAGGGTACGTTGTTGCAACTCTATTAAAACAACCTTCAGACCTTTGCGAAGGTCTACAATTAGTCCTTATGGACATCTAATAGTCAATTTGCATCAAAGAGCGGTTCTAAATTAGTGTTCACACAAATTTACTTAATTCATTAGTAAACATAAGAGAAAGCACCAGAGTCTTCGCGAATGTATTTAAACATACATTGTGTGAATTATTAAAGAGAATCGCATAAGATTCAATCAATATCTCAAAAGCAAATCATTCATCAGTAGCATAAAAAATTAACAGAGATAAACATAAATACTCAATAATTCTTCGGAAAATTGTCTTTATTGATCTTCAAATTCAAGGTTACATACTCAAACTACCCTGCGCAGATAGCTACAGGGGTCTATGCACTCAACTTTGGAATCTACCTAGGGCCCCATGCACTTAGATGCAGAGCTGTGCTTTCCCTATCTAAGAATAGGAAACAGAGCCTTCCTACCCTAGCTCTTGTCCTAGACTCCTCAATCAACCCGATTCTCTCTTAGTTTCCTCTTGTTCTTCTCGGTCTCTTTGTCCCTTCACTAAGACACACTATTTATAGAATTTACATTATTTACGAAATTGTACCAAAAATTGGGTTGTATTAACCCCAAACTAACCCAGGGGACCCTATCCCAACAGGTCCCAAACAAAAAATATCGTGACTCACCCTCGAGTCACCTTGTTGGCGTTGTGATCTTACTGTGAAGACCCCCCCACACCACCTAGATTACTGTAACTTCAACAACGCTCTGTTTTGCTACCTATTGAACCTCCTTGACCAATTTTTCAGTGGCTGGTCCTTCTACTGCTAGCCTCATCATTTGTTGCGTATGCTGCAATCCTTTAAGATTATCCTAAATGGAAGTTGTGACCTGATAAGCCTCCTCCAACCAAGGCTACAACCTAGCATTTAGTAAGGCACCCTTTTCTATGCATCCTCTACGTATGCTAGTAGCTGTTTTCCTTCCTATAACTTGGCAAGGAACTGTGATGGTGCTAAGGAGCGAGCAATCACCCTCACCTCATCATATTGGAGTTGCAGCTCCCTTACCTTTGTGTTCAATGTTTGTAGGGTCAGATCCTCCTGCAAATTGGTCACTAGCTCCATAACCTACTCAAACAGTGTTTCACATTCAATGACTATGGCATCCAAGGTAGCGACACCTTCCTTTATTGCGATTTTGCACTGCTCCCAGACCTCAGGCGGACTAGTGGGCTGAAAATTTAGTTGCAGCACTGCAATCTTCATGTTGAACTCAAAAGTTACTCGTCCAGCTTCTGCTTTAGCCTCACGTACTCCAGTGACTAGTTTTCGGATTTTGGCTTCTCACTGTGCATCCTCCAGGATGTGAAGCTCAAGAACTGTCTTGCATGCCTCCACTACTGATGACTCCAGATGTGAACTATCCACCATAGGTGCCTCCTTTTCCTTTAAAGTCTACGTCTTTTCAACGAAAATTTGTTCATTGTTGACTTTTCACTCACTTATGAGGTTGAGGGCATGCTGCTCCCTAGTTCTCAATTCATCTACCACCCCATTATGCAGTGCGTAGAGGGTTTCGTTGGATAACGCTGCTATATTCAATCCTATGTTCTTGATTGTACCAAGTATAATATGATCGTCATCGGACTCTACACAAATGGACCCATTTGGCAGCTGTATAGTTCTGAGATCCAGTGTCCTTACTAGCTCTGTTGTTTGGCTTGTCCTGGGTGTTAGGCTCTCTTGCTTCGCGCTTGCTTTTCCAACGCCAACCTGTATTCTATTTGTTTGGATCTATAGCTCACATAGATACTTTTGGACACTCCCCCATGTTTTCATGTATTTCTTCTCAAATTACTTCAATATTTCTGTCGTTGTATCCATGACCGTTTTGCCGATCACATCAAGATCGCTTTCTGTCAACACCATGGGATCAATGTGTGCTCCATCAGATTTCTTCTTTTTCTGTGTTCCACCCTTCTACTCCTTGCCACGTCTTTTCAAAATAAATGGCATGCTCGTCCCCTCATCACCTTCGCCACCTTGTCATAAAGGCTCTTCTTCCTTTGTCTCTGAAAAAGGTGACTTACCACCTTTCTAGGAATCACACTGTTCCTTTTCCGCCTGCTCTGCATCAACACATTCCTACTCAATGCGAACCTTTTCTGCAACTTCCTTCTTTCGATGTTCTAAGAGGGTATGTGTAGCTTGATTAGCTGCCTACTTTCTTTTCCACACAAAAGAACTTCCTGCGCCCCTACTTGTTCCAACATCTACTTCTGACTGGGCATGTTACTCTGCAGGCCATGATGCTACAACCTCCTGCACATCTGTTTCTCACACCAAATAGGGCAACTGGTGCCATTTATTCTCTGGATCCTTCCACGCTTCGATATAGACTCTATGGATGTTAGCCTTGAAGGCTGCGTAGGCTGACAGCTACGTGAACAAGGTTGGGGACAACCTCAGATGCTAATTGATTTCCATACAGAGATCCATTTCCACAAGAACTGAAAATATCTTCGTCTCTCCAATCTATGCGACGTCCTTTATGGACCATATGGAAGCGAATTGCTTTGCCTCCAGTAATACTTCCTCGAGTGGAGGAAATTGACTATCCTCTAACAATCTCCATGTAACAAGCACAATTGACAACAACAACCAAGTGTAGTGGAACAACTTGGTTTCTTCCTAGGCTTCTTGACAGTTGGCTAGGAACTCCTGACAAAGATACCTTGCCCAATTAAATTGTATGCCTTTCGCGCACTACACAACAAGGGAAACCACTGGCACTGGAACTTCTGCCACGCGATATTTTCTCATAACCTTTCCTACTAAAATATGGGCAGCGAATTGAACTGCATGGTCGGTTATCGAAATAATGCAATACCCTCACGACTTTTTGAGGAAGCCGTAATCCCTCTTCATCTTCTTTGTAAGATATTTATCCCTAGTCTTCCCTCAAAAATTCTTAGCCAAGTTCATACCTTTATAAGGTAGTCTCGTGATTTAGTGAATTAGCATGTCCATGATGGGGATAGGTTTTCCTAGCCATAAACATCCATCGTGCACTAGTGGGACGATATGGCGCACACATATCGTATTAATGGGGCTGCAATGATAATCTGGCACCTGCAGTAGATTGAGCAACCATGATTGCTCAACACTATGGACCCATCCTCCATATCTGGCATTGTAACACATGTTTCTTTATAATAGACGCTCCACATATATTTTTCTGTCGCCAAATGGGGAAACTTTTTGTGGTCTGCAAGGTCACAATCCTCCATTTTTAACAATGGGATTCTTGCGAGCCACGGGCCTTCAAACAAGACCTACTCAGGTAGCAGGGGCATGGATATTGTAAAATTCTTAGTATCGGGTCCTTCGTGACCTTTGCTTTTCCCTTCGGTGGAGGGATATACTAAGGTAGGCCTATCATGGGTTCTACTACTTCAGCATCAATATCCTCTATTCCTGGGAATTCTTCCACCTCTAGGTCCACTACTCTCTCTCGCTGTTTATCTTTCTTTTGCTTTTCCTATGTGTCGGTATGCTTCCTTGGGGATGCACACACCAACACTAACTTCTTCTGATTTTCCTTCGCGAATTTCTTTGGCTTGGCTAGTTCGGTTTCTCTAGTAGGGGTATGCTTCGGCCTAGGCGACCTCAATGTCGTAGGCACAGTAGCTGGAGCTTCCATACTTACAACTTCTAGGGCCATTGTGTCGGAAACAACATTGCCAATACTAACAGTTTCAGTAGGACTTGGTCCAGGCATTTGCTCAAAAATAAGCTCTTGGTTTATCTGAGGAAATTCGAAAAACATTGGGCTCGCAACTAAATCTTCCCAAAAAGATTAGCTCATAGGTAGCACACAACGAAATTTACTAATAGCTCTTAGAGCACAAAGTGTTCTCTATTGGACCAACACGCATAATTTATAAGGGGGTTTTGATTTCAAATCTGACTGTTCCCCACAATTTCTGATCATAAATGTTGTTTTAGCAACAAATCTTCAAATCTTTTTGTCTTAAATGCCGCCACCCAGCTCCACTTAACCGTTTTCTGGCTGTCAGGTCATGAATAGTAACTCGAATGGTCATTTTACTGTTGCACTGTGTGGTACCTTACCCCATGGCACAACTTCCTGGGTAGCATCTCTGTCCTTCTCCATGGAGCCTGCTCGCTGCATTGTTCTCCAGTTGGGCTATGTAGTTTATAGTCCTGCACTCCCTTGCAACTGCATGGAGCACTGAGACTATCCTGTTGCCATATAGTCATTGTGCAGGATCCCCTGTATTTAACTTCAACCTACTCCCATTCACTTTTCACAGGAAGGATTCCCCATTCAGCTTCGCGAGCTGAACTGCACCTCCATCGGTAATTTCTTTGAAAATATATGGTCGTAACCAATGCATCTAGAATTCACCCGAAAACTTAATGAATTTACTATCGTATAACAGGACAAGATCTTTTACCTTGAAAGTGCAAAGCTTGATGTGGTTATAATTCCATGCTTTTTCGCATAATTCCTTTTACACTTGTTGATAGAATCCTGCCAAAAATCAATATTCTTCGAGCTCCATCAACCACGTGAGTCATTCCTCCAAGGCCTCGCAATATGCCATACCCGTCAAAGCTACTATGCGTAGACTAGAAACAATGTACTCCATCGGCATTACGACTTCGACCCCATATACTAATCTGAATGATGTTTGTCCCGTCAGCTTCTTACAAGTAGTCCTGTAAGCCCATAGTTCTATAGGTACCTACACATCCCAATCATTCTGCTGCACGTTATAGATCTTCGTCAGTGTGTTCTCCAAAATCTTGTTAAAAGCTTCAATAGTTCTATTTGCCTATGGGTGGTATGACGTACTCTTATGATGGTAGACCTAGAACTCTTTAGTCAACATGTTGATCGTTTTGTTCAGAAAGTGCATACCCCTGCCACTCATCAATACTTTTGGGCAGCCAAATCTCGTTAAGACATACTCAAACAAGAATTTTGTTGTTGTATCCCCTATACAAGCTTTAACCAGTTGTGCCTCCGCCCATCTAGCGAGTTATTTCATCACTATGATAATATACCGCGCAACCGTTTTCTTTCCAGGGGGGTAGATTGGCCCAACAAAGTCAATTACCCACTTCTCAAAGGGTTGCAACGATACCTAAGGATGTACTGGTAACTCATGTCTTCACGATGGTTTGCCAATTCTTTGACATGCATCACATGCCTTACAATATGCCTTGGAATCCTTGTGCAGTGTTGGCCACAATAGACCTGTGTGCAAAATCTTCTTCACAGTTTCCGTAACTACATAATGGCCTCCCAGAGCTCCCCCATAAGCTTCAGCGAGAATGTCATTCGGCTCAATGTCCGGCACATATCTTTGCAATATTTCATCGGTACCCATATTATACAAATATCCCACAATAACAGAAAAATCGGTCGCGTGCACGACTAATTCCTTCTTTTGTTGGCGTGTATATCCATCCAGTGCCATCCCCGTACTCAAGAAGTGAATAATGTCTGCAAAATGGTCATCTACTACACACACCACAATGATCTGCACATATGGAAACCCTTCCTCTATATTATTAGGCTCCTCTCCTGTTTCAATCCATGACAGATGGTCAGGTCCTGCATTTAACCTTCCTAGCTTCACAATGACTTCAAAGTCATACTCCTAAATAAATAGCAGCCATCTGCAGATCTTGCCCCCATCATAGGCTTGTTGACCAAGTATTTCAAGGAAGAATGATTTGTGTACATCTTGAAATGCCCTCTTAACAGATAATGCCTAAATTTTTGCAGCGCATATACCACGGCCAATCCTTCGCGTTCAGTCGTTGAATAATTTTTATCAACCTTCGATAACTTCCTACTTGAGAAGGCTATAGGATGGTCCATTTCTCCTTCATCATCCTTCGTTAGCACTGCACCCAACACAATGCAAGAGGCATCCACATGTATATGAAACTCATTTTTCCAATCAGGGAATATCAAGATCGACGCAGTTGCCATCTTTTCTTTCAACACATCTAAATTGCACTGGAATTATTCATCCCAATAGAATGTTGTGTCCTTCTTTAGTAGTTTCTCCATGGGCAGAGTAATTTGAGCATAAGATTTGATAAATTTTCTATACTATCCGGTATGTCCCAACGTCGCGCACAGCTTCTTGATGTTCCTAAGCGCCTCCAAATTCACAATTACTGCAATATTTGTATGGTCCACCATCAATCCTTGCTTGAACACAACGTGACCTAGCAAGATCCCGAAAGGAACATAGAATATGCATTTTTTCAAATTCAGCGCAATCTGGTATCTGTGACATGTATCCAACATTAGGCGTAGACTTTCTACATGGTGCTTTACTAATCCAAACATTGTCTAGTCATAAAAGTATACTTTCATAAACTTATGAATTAACTCTTTGAACGCTACTATGACTACGCGAGAAAATATCGCAGGTGAATTATTGAGTCCAAATGGCATCACAGTGTACTGAAAACAACCCCACTCTGTCGCGAAGGTCATTTTTCTGCTATCCTCAAGCGCAATATTAATATGATGATACCTGGAAAATGCGTCACCAAGGAATAGGCTTCTTGCCCTCCAACATTTTGTAACACTTCGTTTGTAAATGAAATTGGGAATGGGTTGTGGACACACACATCGTTAAGCCTCGGTAGATCTACGCAAATCCTTATTTCACCTTTTTGTTTCTTCTCCTGAACCACCATCAGGCTCACCCAATCAGATTCTTCAATAGGTTTGATGATGCATGACTCCAACATCTTATCCAATGCCTGGTGAACCTTTTACTTTTATTTAGGATTAAGGTGATACGACCTCTATTTAATAGGCTTCACGTCCGGATTTAGAGTGATCTTCATAATGCCCAAATCACCAACTATGCCCTTCAAATCTAAAAACTTAGTGGGGAAGATATCCTGGTATTCACGAAGTAACTCAACAACCTTATCCACTGTAGCATCGTCCCAATAATCTCCAATTTTTGCGAACTTCGGTTTTTCTTCAGTGCCAATGTTTACTTGCTTTGTCTTCAAAGGTGCAAAGATGTCCGGATTTTCTATTTGTGGGCCTTTGACTTCGTGATGCCCTTCCGCCTTTGGAATAGTAATGTTTCTCAGATCTTCATCTTACTTTTTAGTGGTTACATTATAACATTCCAACGCATGGCATGGCTGGGTGCTCTAGTTTGGTTGGATCCATTCCATAGGTTCCTTCGGTGTTCTAAAGATAACCTCCTTAATCTCTCCTAGCACTTGATCAATGTTTTTGAAGCTGTATTCAAATATGACGGCCAATAAGAACCCTTCCTTCAATAATACCATTCCGCGGTGCCATGGTAGAGCTCCATTTCCATATACCAGTTCATGGGAATTGTATCCAAAGTATGAAAAAATATGCGTACCCACTTTGGCAGAGATCGTCCCTTCCTTTATATTTGTCAGTCATTCTGGTGTTAACACACACAAATCATAACCGCATCATTCTTCAGTAATCCCGATATCCAGCTAAACTATCATTATTCATACCCCACCATCATGTAGGCGTAGCACGTAGTGCCAACTCTAATTCTTGGAAGCAGTGATCCTCATGGACTTCGCACTCAAATTCATCTAAAACCAGATCTACGTCAATTAAACCATCATAATAGGGTAATTTCCTTACCTCCGATGAAACACATCACAACTACTTCATCATCATATTTCATCGCAATGTAGATACTTCATGTAACAGATGATGCCAATGCTCTAATGCCTTATTGGAATCAGAGGTGTGGGAACTCTACCAGTCCTAGACAATCCCTCCATCTTCCCTCAGATTGATCTAGTCCTGATCCTGTGTTGGTATCTTGTAAATCTGATCCAATTCATCATCACTTTCACCATAATCATGGGCTGGTTTAGTATAGCACATCCCTTCTACACAATCCAGTGGCACTATAACCTACATTGACTTTCTTTCAAATGACATCGTCCTCTTCTTCAAATTAATGACCCCATTCATGTCAATAGCCCAGTTAATTCCCAAGAGCATGGGGTAGGGATTACTGTCGTCAACAATTTCTATAAATTCAAATTCGGCCATCGCGCTCACACTTTCTATATCAACTGTTACTCCATACAACATCCCATGGGGATGATTTTTTGCTAGTTCGCCATCCTAAGCTGAAATGGAGACCACTGTAGCACATGTCTCACCATCCTTTCCGATGTTTGTTTCGGTAATACAATCACATTAGAGCCTAGATCCATAATGACCTGGTCCATCTGATAATGACCTATCTATGTGGTGAGCCTCATCTCACGCCCTGTTCGTACCTTATGTTTGCAAATTTTTCTAACCACCTGGTGTCCATCAAGGACCTTCTCTTTGCTGGCGCATTTATTTTTAATTCTTGCAAGCCTTACACAGCTTTGTTATTGCGCAACAATTTTATGTTGGTCTCCAAAAACGTAGTGAGTACAGAGGGATCGACCTTTGTAGGTGTGCTGATTTCTTTCATCTTGTCTTGGCTCCTTGAGGTGGAGTCCTCAATGAAGCTCTTCTTGGCTTCCATAAATGTTTCCTTAGCATGATCTAGATCAAAGCTCGATTCTTTCTCTGGCTATTTGTAGACCCATCCTTCTTCTTCAGGTTGTTTACCCTTACTAGCACCAGTCGTCATTCCACTTCATAGCACAATGTTAACACTTTGATATTCTTCGTGGGGCTCAGCCGTCATCATCTATAGATTTTGCATAGGCTGCTGAGGCCGTGTTTTCTTCTCTCGCATTTTAGCTATTATCATTGGGCATTCCTCTATAGTATGGTCAAACTGTCTTCAATATTTACATGATGGGTGTGTATGATTTTGGCACTCTTGCGTAGTGCCCTAGCTATCCATAGTTGTAGCAAATAATTTGACCGTGACCTCAACCAGATCCTCCTCCTCCTTCGCCCCATCCTCGACCCTGATAACCTTTGCGTACTCCTCCGACGCCTTGCTCTGGAGGTCGAGTTTCTTCTTGCATCTAGTATGTAGATTTCCTTTCCATCATCATCTCATAGCTTCAACAATGGTGATCATCATGGCTTGTAGATTTGTAGAAGTTTCAAAACAACTGCTGGGGTGTCAGGATGAACTTTTGAAGCAAATGGCAATTATCCATCGCATGTTGTCCAACAATTTAACAAATAGCACACCATAGTGCAACCCCCACATTTGGCACTTCTGGGGCTTCTGGCTTCAGGGGAATTTGCCCCCCTCCTGCAATATAATTCATGTATACTGGACAATGGTATTTATCATACCCATGCCCCTTGAACTTCAAACACTAGAATTTTGCTCGCACTTATGGTTTAGTCTCCTCATATTTTGTCAAACTCTGTAATTCTAGGTGTAATCTAGCTAATTGTGGGTGGATTTATTGTACTCCCAAGCTCATATCCTGAATAAGTGATTCCTGCATCCTCATTGTGATCTCTACGGCTTCTAGCTGTGTTTATATATTATGTTGTGGCAGAGAAATTCTCAACTAGGGAAAAAATGACATGATAAACCATTCACGTTTCTAGCTATTTGTGATCTATATGTTAGCCTTTCTGCTTTGGCACTTCAACCTCTGATCAAATTCCCATGCCGTCTCATCGACCCTCATCATGATCTCTTTAAATCCAATTAGTGACTATGAGTTAGACATAGGCTTACTAAACTCTTTGTTTAAAGTTGCATAGTATCTGCTACCGTCGCAAGAGGATTATCAGAACAATACTTAATGTACCAAGTTAGTGCATGATCCTACAAAGCGGTAACCAATTGTGCCTTCTTTATATTGTCATCAGTAATCTGTTGTGCTACAATACAGCATTTGCAACAAACTAGAATTTCTCTGGATCTTCACTTCCTATAGCTTTCAAGATTGACATGTTCATTTCATTCGCCATGTTGAATGGTGGTGGTGGAGGTGGAGGTGTGGGCAAAGGTGTATGTGGTGTAGGTGGGGGTGTAGGTGGAGTGGAAGGATTACTTTCTTGAGGAACCTCTTGAGTGATTAGTTGAACAATGTTTTGTGGCGTAGTCTACCCTCCCCCCTTCGCTGTTACTTGGAAGAGGTCCAATCAATGGACTATACTCTAGCTCTGATCCTTCGCGATTTCTAAAGAACCATTTGCTTTGCATAGATTCGAACATCAAGGTAATGGCATCATTCATTTTCCGCATAAAAAAATTTTAATCCAAGTATTCAATGATCTTAAATACTTACCCTGCGGTCCTTTGAAAAATCGTCTCTCCGCTTCGCTATAGTTGACTAAGGTGTCAACTGCAAATTCTGTAAAAAAATCATCCAAGAATTTGATAGAGCCAATGATCGACAACCTGCATGATCTTGTTATCAAAAGTTTCTAATCATCACACTAATTCTCGAGTCCACACTTTAGGACTATCAAGATTCCACCTTCATTGACTATCTGTCAATTTAGCTAACCACTCATAGAGTTAAATGGGGAAAGTGCAGAAGAAGATCTTGTGTATCTCCGTATACAGATACATGTTCAACCACTCTTCCTTCAACAGGTGCAGATTCTTATTTTCTTGCACCAAGAACTTGTGAATCTTTCAATCCAACAACTTTTCAATTTCTTTCTTGGTCGGATTCCAATGATGTGACATCACACATCTCTTGGAAGAAGATCTTGGTCCCGGAAATAGAACCATTTGTTTGCTTAAGGGTTCCTAACCTAGGTTCAGAGTTAGCTCCACCAACTAACAAAACCCTACACTACTAGCCCTTTCAATAATAATCTGAGTAGTGCAGACTATAGTCTCACCCGAAGCAGTATGGGGGGATGGGAGAACCATGTTTCTGCATCCAAAGACTAGTGAGATGTCTTTCAATGCCATAGATTTGTCTTCGCACAGATAAATAAAATCTTAGGGCACGTTGTTGCAACTGTATTAAAACATCCTTCAGACCTTCGCAAAGGTCTACGATCAGTCCTTTCGGACCTCTAACAGTGAATTCGCCTAGCTACGCTCATCATAAAGCAATTATAAATTAGTGTTTGCACAAATTTAGTTTAGTAAACATAAGAGAAATCACGAGAGTCCTCGTGAAAGTATTTAAACATACACTGCATGCATTATTAAGAATTATTCAAGAGAATCATGTAACATTCAGTCAATATCTCATAAACAAATCATTCATTAGCAACATATAACATTATCAAAGATAACAAAAATAGTCAGGAATTCTTCAGAAAACTTGCTTTATTGATCTTCAATTCAAGGTTACAGACTCAAATCTCCCTGCGCACACAGCTGTAGGGGTCCACACACTCAACTGTAAACTCTACCTAGGCCTGCGCGCACTCAGCTGCAGAGCCTTTCTTTCCCTATATAAGCCCAAGAAGTAGAGCCTTCCTGCCCTAGCTCCTATCCTAGACTCCTCAATGAACCCCATTCTCTCTCAGTTTCCTCTTGTTCTTCTCAGTATACTTGTTCCTTCACTAAGACTCACTATTTATATACTTTTCGTACAATTCCATGGTCTGGAAACCATGGGTCAATCTCAAAACCAACTCAAAAATTTACATAAAACAAGGGGCTAAGCCCCTTTGACTCCTATTCATCTACCTGCCCCACATTCAGAAAAAGTGGAGACTTTACATTATTTAAAAAAATGTACCAAAATTTGGGTTATCTTAATTGCAAACTAAACTAGGGGACCCCATCCCAATAGTTAGAGGTTGCATTTGGGGAATGCAATCTGGAGAAGATCATACTTAGCAAAGTCGCATCATGAGTAGGTTGCATTCTCCAAGCATTCGTATGTGATCCTATACTGTGATTTTTGAGATCTAAAGAATGGCCGTGAGCAAGAGATGCGACCTTGGTAAGTCGCATATTCTCCCTCCATGGAATTTCACCCTCTCATAAAATTTGTTAGAACTACACTTATGCAACTTGTTGAGGGGATTGCGACCTATGGTGCCATCGAGAGAAAATTTGAATTATGAAAGTCACATGGTGGGATTTCATAGAGGTCACAACTCCAATAGTTGTGCATACTTGTGACCTGGCGACTTGTGAGGATACATGACTTGATAAAAGTCAAATAGTCATGTTAATTTTTGGAATGTGTGTGTTGGAGCTCACTTCTGTGATTCACTTTTAAACAATGCCCAAAAAAATTTCTCGTGTTCATTTGAATCTAGAAGCACTATCAGTGCCTAGTTCTCGTCAATCCTTTCTACATATCTATAATTCAGTACCCTTTGGCAAGAACATTAACCCACCCTATGCATGGGAACATATATAATTCCCAAGTGTCATTCCACTGCAATCTGCTAGAACAATTGTAGCGTGTGTTGGTCACAGGTAAGCACAGACTTTCGATGCTCAATTCACTTCCTTATCACTGTGATGTTTGAATGCACTAGCATGCATCCCATGGAAACTATCATGAACGCATGGTTGTGCCATCGTGACTTTCTAATGAGTGCTTACTGTTAGTGTCTGTCAATCCCCAGTGATCAAATTATGCTCTTTTAAATTTTTTCTTAGGGTCCTAGGTCAGATTTTTATGGCTTCAAATAGGCTTTCAATAAAAATTTGGTCACTGGTTAGTTGTCTAGGTTTATTACTACCCCTTTCATCCTTCATGGTCAATGGACGTCATCATGGTCAAGTCATTCCTTGTTGTAAGGGTGCCATAGTCGTTATGGTCATCATTATGCTCATTCTTTCCATGTCAAGTCATAATTAGGTAATTGGGTCAAAATCATAAAAAATCAGTCATTTCACCATCAAAGTCATCATTTCAAGGATTAGTGATGGAAAAATTTTCAATAAATTTTTCAAAAAGAGTTGTATATTTTCAATATGATGTATTATGATTCATAAAGTTCCAAAGCCGGATTTTCAAAAGTGAATGTCAAAGGACATGGTGGGGCCACTACATCACCAAAGGTGAAAATTGATTTCCAATATATAAAATACCAAAAAGATCTTATCATTTTCTCATTCCAACTTTATAAGACATCTTTCCACCAAGAAAACTCAGTTTCACTCTCAGACAAGTGATTCCTTGCCACCATCAGTTCATGCTTGGAAATATTAGATTCCCCCCCCCCCATAAGGTTTTCTTGGTTACATAGTATATTTAGTGGAACTATTGATAAAACCCTCAAAACTAAGCTCAATTACCCTCCCCCAACTTCCATGTACGTCCATAGAAATTTTCCATCACTCCTATCCGTCAAAACCAACATTTTCCCACAAATCATAGCATAGAATATACCTTCCTAGGCCAAGACTGTGTTTTCACATTTTGGACCCCTTCCCCTCACTCTTTCCCTCACTTCCTAACATCCATACCTACCTCCCCAAATTTTTCTAAAATATATAGAAACCCCCTAACCCCTTGATCTCCCTTCATTTCTAAAACTGCCCAAATCCCCTGTTTTTCCCTACATTAAGCCCTAATTTCCTCTCCCATTGAGCTAGGGTTTACTATGGAGTCATAGAATACTGAGAAGAAGAGGCATAAGGGAGATCAGATCATTAGGTATGATCCCACTTCAGAGCATGAGTTCATGTCTTCACCATTTCTAAATAAATCATTCAAAGAGTCAAATCGTTAGCCACATATAGGGATAATATTACATAAAAACTAGTTTATGAAGTAGGGAAGATGAATTTAGAAAACGTGAAAGAGGGTTTTGTCAAAAATATACCAAGGAATAAAAACCTCCTTCAATTTATACACAGGTGTTATTATTTGGGATTAATTCCCAAAATACAGTTGCTACAGGGTAGTTGCTCCATTTCTGGAGTAGTCTTGGGAGAATGAGTTTTTCTCAACCTTGTAGAGGCCATTTTCCTTTCTTGATGAGTCTAATGACAACTAGACATTCTAATATTTCCATTGATACCTTAACATCTAGATTTAGAGCTCACGAAAGTAGTTAAATCTCTCCTCCCAATTGGCACTGTGCTTTTGGAGCAGTTGTGGGAGAATAAGTTTTTATTGTTCTTGGAGTGTCCATTTTGCTTGCTTGAGCTGTCTAATGAAAATTAGATATCCGGAGACTTCCATTGGTATATTTAGAGCAGAATTTGGAGTAGTGAAGGCCTTCGCAAACCTACTCAAAGTTGGTGTTCTGCTTCTGCCTGATGGTGCGACGCTTTTGCAGGTGGCGCTGCTCTTTTGCCTATCTGTCCAAATTTCGAGTTTTCTTCAGTCAAACTTGGATTTTATCATGTAATTCCTCATATTGTCATTTGAATTAATGTAATGATGGTAAATCTGTCTTTTTAGAGTCATTTTGATGAAAATTCATCATCATTAATGGTGGTTAAAAGTCAAATATATCAGTTTTTCTATTATGAGGAGAGTTTGTTAACCTCCCTAGTCATTAGGTCTTGTTAGAGATATTCTTATGATCAGTTCCTACACTGAGGGATTCGATCCCTAACAGTGGGAAAAAAAAAATTAACACCTATATGTAGCCCTCATTGAGTCAAACAAAAGGTTGGACATCAGAGAGTGGAAATCTTGTAGCTTGCGTCTCATCACACTTTTAAAGGAAATTAAAGGCCAATTGCAGCCATTATTCAGGAATAATTGTGGCATGAGTTTATGGTATTTTTTTTCTCCTATTAAAAACTTCAATGTATGATAAATTAGTTTCCTTTCCATATCTTTGATTTTCAGTGCTTTTCCTAAGAGGTATTAAACAAAATTCTTCTCATTAAGCTCTATTTTGATAGGAAATCACATTTGTGTACTTAGTTTTCTCATAGATGAATTCATGGTTCACATGCTCATCTTTATTTTCTTATCTTTTCAACCATACACTACATCACCCAACTCTTATAATATCACAAAGGAATACCTACCCTTCTCCTTTATATCTCTTGCAACTGAACCCTTAAGACCTGACTTATTTCCTTGATTTTGACTCTTGATCCAGCAAAACTCTAAAATCTTTAAACCCTAGAGCTGAAACAGACCTAGCCTAAAATATGTTCCCACTTCAGTCATCATTGGTTTTGAGCTCACAGAGAGATCCCTCTCTAGTTTGGCAGGGCTAGTTTCTAAACCCTAAGTGGTGTGAGGTTACCTCCATCGATCTCCTTTCTTAGCCTTGGGATATTATGGAGGATAACACTTACGATAGATCATATACCATAACAAGTGTATAGTCGGGTTCCTTGATGTACGTGGATCCTAAAAGGGTATTTTCCTTGTTGTTCAAATTTGAGTCTGGTTTTCTTTCCAACGCATATGTATTTCCTCTCACGGTTCATGCATTGGCCATATTTTACTTTGCCACATCACTTTCAGTCTAAATTCTTGTTCACCAAGTGTTGTTTTTGTTATGTGGTCTCAAGTGTTGTTAATCTAGTATGATATGCTCCAAATACATGCCAATAGCACTACCGATATGTGTGATGGAATCATCACATTTTATTATGAACATTTTCATAGTCATACACAACGATATTCTTATATTGAGGGTGGGTTGACAATTTGGTGGTCAAATGAAGACCATGCGGCATTGTGTCAACGTTTGGCATGACTGGTATGGTTTATGGCTGTAGTATGCCTCCTCATGTTGCAAGAATAGTGTGGTCTCCCCTTTCACCTTGTTGCGTATGCATTACGATATTCCAAAGGCATTTATAAAGGGATGACATTAAAATCGATTATCAAAAGGCGTC
Organism: Pinus tabuliformis; assembly: GCA_031772625.1. Lineage (NCBI taxonomy): Eukaryota > Viridiplantae > Streptophyta > Pinopsida > Pinales > Pinaceae > Pinus > Pinus tabuliformis. The sequence continues at coordinate 29,458,102 of CM062811.1, read as the reverse complement.
CAACATATAGGTAGAGCTCTAGCACACTACACATTTTTCCTTTGAAGAAGTAATCAATGCATAATTATGATGCCCTAGTTATATGTGTGCTCCTTCATACATTTATACATTTGACCATGTGCCTCTTCACATAGAGTTGTACGTGAAATCAATATGTGGTTTCTCCATGGTGGTTTCAGGTGCTTAGAGTTCCCTTGAAGGCTCGACTCCCATTGGTTGCATGAGGGACCTACGATGGCACATGTAAGAAAGTAAGGGTCCATTGTATTTTCCCTTTAATACAAAATAATCCTATTGAATTTAAATAGTGAGCCTAAATATATAACATAAGAACCTTGATAGGCGAGATTTAATTTGCCTCAATCCAAGTAGATCTCACAATCATTGCAAAAGAGGCCTTCAAATGACTTGTAAAGTAAACTAACTCAAGTGTTCAAAGGCTTTCTTGAAAGATCGATATGTGAACCTAAATGCAGAGCTTTGATAGCCTAGGATTTCATGCAAAGACTTTCCCTTGAAAACAAAGTACTTATGTATATGAATATTTAGAGAAATGATGATGTGACTGGTGAAACTGAAAACCAATGTAAATTAGTGGAGAGAAAGCTGAGTAATGCTAGCCAAAATGGAGCCTGAGAGAACTAGGTTCAATCTTTCATTCTTGGTCACGATAAATTAGGGTTTTATAATATATGGACACAACCATATTTTTTTAAACCTTACATTCTCACAAATTCTAATGTACATGCGAAGGAGTAAGACTAGTGTAGAAACTCAGGGAAAATGTCCTGCAACGACTCTCACCATGATGTCATGTGATGCCAATGAGAAAGAAATCCTAGAGGAATGAAAATTAGGTTAAAATAGGGAGGGGATCACTCATTTGACAATCCAGAGTTTCTTCCAAACCCTAAAATTGCAAATCATAAGGAAAGCCAAATTGAATGCATGCTTGTGGAAATATAGGGAAACTACAGATCATGATGCATATCATGAAAAGATGATTTTCAAAATCATGGGAGACTCTTAGCGCATCAAGGAAGCTATTGACCTTCAAAACCCTAAGGCATTCCTAAGGTCTATATCTGAGATAAAACATGATGTGCGGATGCATTATATGAAGCGTGAGCGGGTGCATCAACATGGTTTGCTAGGAAGGGCCACGAGGAGAGTAACCAGTTGAAGGCCTTATCGAAACCTTAGTAGCTTGGGGCAAGTAGTGATGTACAAAAAATTTTGGATATGCCCAAAACATTTTGCTGGTGTTGTATCAACTACAACAACTTCTTTATTAAAACAAAACTTATCCACCAGGTTAGGATTAACATAGCTATAATTAGATCCAGGGTCAATCAAATTAGAAACAACTTTATCACAAATCTTACCATCCATCTTAATAATAGATGCCTAGTGATCTATCTACCTATTCTCCAACACTGCATAAATCTGTGGAATACTCTGTCCAACATATCCAACTTTCTATGCCTCCTTAGCACTGTAGATCTATGGTATAACACCCTGATGTTGTAATCTCTCCTATAATGCTCCCCTCCACCAGTCCAACACTGCAAAGGCTTCCAAACATAACTCTTGTCCTAATCCTCAGATTGAAATCCATGTCCTCTATTAGATGCATTGAGCTTCTTATGTGGTGTTGCATTCTCTTTTTTACTTGTATCTTGGGGTATTATTCACTTATTGTCACATTTTATTTTATTCCTATCATTACCTTTCCAGTCTTGCTTAGTCTTACATCTACATTTTGATTTCTCATGATAATGCTTGAGCTTCCAGATGGCCTCCTCCAATGATAGGGGCTTATAAAATTCAATCTTGTCCTTGAATGTTATGGGAAATTCACTGATGAATATTTGAGTCTTCACTTTCTCCTCCTTAATATAAGGCACAAACCACAATAACACCAAGAGTTTGCTAGTGTACTCCTCCTCGGTCATATATCCCATTTTCATCTCATGGAATTCCTTTTTTCTTACATCATAATATCTCTCTGATATATACTTCTTCCTTAATAGTCTCTCAAACTCATTCCAAGTAAACTCCTATTCATGAATGCCTTTGACGTTCTTTACATCTTCCCACCAAATGTTTGCTTTACATTTTAGACTAAATGTAAATATTTTGGACTTCATCTTTGATGAGTAATCATGCCACCTGAAGAACTTGTTCATCCCAAGAAACCATGCTTCGACATCCTGCGAGTTTTTCATTTCCACATCAAACATAGGTGGATTTTCATTATTGAACTAATTCAGCAAATATCCCTTATCACTCCTCCTGTAAGGATGGTAATGATGATATGATACCTATCAGAACTAGAACTAGACTAGTACTTGGTCCTTAACCTCTCCTATTCGAAGTGTCTAAGAACCTCCCATCTCTAATTGTGTCATCTCTATCTGACATGTGCCCACTATGATATCTACTACCATATGCCCAATTTGTCCTATCCTCTTATCCATGACTGATATGAAGTGGTCCTTGTCTCTGAAATTTTGAAAAACTCTAATTTAGAATTATTGCATTGACTTATGCTTGTTTCTCCTTCGCCTACATGATTCTGCCATTATCTGCTTTGCAACTCCTTATTTCTTCCTTCAACCTTCTCAATGTGTCTGCTATGTTAGAAGAATTTCCAACACCACGCTGCTCATATGATCCATAGGGAGAGCCTCGTAAACTATAGTCTACCATCTTGCTAGTCATCTTTGTTCTTGTATTCCCGCAACGTATATCACGTTGGCTAAACCAAATCATAAACACACTAACATACCTTTGTATAGTTCGTGGATGATATCTTGTCCAAAAGATAGACTAAATTAGAAATATTTATAGATAAACATAATCAAGTCAGTATATAATAATCGTTTCAACCATTATTGAGTTATCAATGCATGACTATATCGACCACATACCATGAATTCATGCACAATAGCCATAACCAAGTCAATGTATGCATAAGAACATATAAACATTTACATGCATAACGAGTACAAAACTGACATACACTCACAAAAAATACAATCAATAATGACACCATCAAATTTCATGTGGAGACACCACTAGAACTATGATGAATGGCATGCATACAAAACAAGTAAATAGACCACAAGAATAAGTAACACATATGCAACTGACATGTATGCATGACCGAGACACTGCCCATCTAGTCCAAGGGGTGAAACATGCTTTGATACCATTGAGTAACCACCCTATTCCAAAATTTACCCTAGCTAATAGGTCTGCTAGGGTAAACATCTGATGAAATTATACTATGATGTGAGTCAACTCTCCATGTACAATTAAGGAAGTGGAACCGACACAACATAACCAATTTGACCTTCTACACATGCTATAGAACCCTCAAGAGCCAACCAACCCTTCTAGGTGATAAACCCCTTAGAAAACTTAGCATTTGACTGTCCTAGAGCGTCAATCGCTCCAATGACATTGACATGCATGCAAATGACACCCTCCAGTCTCTCCCATAGTAAGGGCATGCCAATGACTAGGAACATTTTCAGCTAATTTTGAGGCCGCGACCCTAAAGTTTGTGCCACTTTTTTAAGGCCAAGACTTAGGCCACTACCCATAACTTCATGAAACTTCGATAAATGAAAAAGAACATTGAAAGAATGATATAATGCAAAAACTTGAAAAATTGCTTGCTTGGACTCCTACTAAGCATGATAGGAATTTCATCGAACATGTCACAAATATGCATTTTATAGGTCAGAACAACACATCTGAGCATAGGGGTATCATATTATATGATAATCGCTAAAAAACATTGATGCCTTATCACATTACTTAAATTATCATCTATTAGTTTATATATTCATTTTTCATTCATGTACAAATCAAAACATGATTGTTATACGAAATATATGACAACAGACAAAAATTTCTTCCCTAATCCCACTGGACTAACCTGGAACAAAAAATACAAGGAGACTAATGTTTTCCTTAAATTAAATATATAATACGATGGAGCCTACATGGAATCTGTCATATGCTTCACTCCTTCCTTGGCTTGTATGCTCCAATCCTAGCTCTGATTGCTATAATCAGCTCTTATTGCTATAATTAGAACTCACACAGTAAAAAAACACAAGGAAATGATCTGTGGGATCTATGTAGCATCATCTAATCACTTTATTCAATAGATTAACATCTTATTGAAATACATGAAACCATAACATCATATATAGGAAAACAAAGAACTCTTTGCAATAATATAAATGAGTGAGTTACAAACAAAAATAGGTGTTGATCTTGTGGAAGAGCTCCTCCAAGTTGATTTTTCCTTTCATTGTCACAAAGTCCACTTCTAATCACCCCAATGCATGGAATGATATCTATAACATCAAAAGCATAAGGGTGGAATGACTTTAAAAAATCCAACCCCTTTCCTATGTGTGGCAGCAAATATATAAGTGAAGGAGTTAGTTCATGAATTCTTATAATTTTACCAATTTGGGCTTAACATACACTCTTTATGGGAGGATGAGCTCAAGGGATAAGGGCTGAAAACTACAAGGTAGGATAGGATAGGATTCGATAATTTTATCTGAGGTAAATAGTTATAACCGATCCTGGAATCTTCTGGATTCTTTTTGTTTTCTCGAATTTCTAGAATCAGCATACCCCCAACACTAAGCAACCTACTGGTGATCAATGCAAGTGAAGATTAGGGAAAGCTAGTAGTCAACACTGGACAATGAGGGGCTAGGGTGTGTTGGTCCTTAAAATGGATGAAATAAGGTAATTTAGGGAAGTAGCTTAGGGATTATAAAGATTCATTCTTAGGGATTTGAGTAGGGAGGATGAAAAAGTGTTCAAAGGATGTGAATGATCCTGTTTGAAGGTTTATAGACAAAATGTGACAAAATGGCCTATAATAGATTGCCCCCTAAAGCGTAAAGTTAGAAATGGTAGCTGATGATTGAAGTACTTTACCTTGAGACAAGTCGAGATCAAGAACAACTGGCGAGATCATCATCTATTACAATAAATTTACATCATGACATCTTTGTTGAGGGAGGCATACCCATACTCAACACATAAGATAACATTACACATAAAATGATCAAAATACATGACCATAGATGGCTGAGGAGTGATGCACGACTTGATGAATGTTTGTACAATCATATATTATGATCTTGTATTACTCTTGAAATCATAGCCCAGATGGATGAAACTAGATCTTGAGTCTTCTATCTTGTTCACACGACTAATCAATGTATGAGTATAAGCATATGAATCAATGAGAAGAGCTCGAACATGGTAGACACAATATGATTACCGGAAAATGATATAAGCCATTAACAGAAGTGAGAGAAACCATCGATGATGTTGATGGATCTCAAGGTAATACAGTGATGTGAATGAATGAGTTTATGTCACACACCACATAGAATCTTTCGGTCAAAGTCCAATGATGTAAACCTATCACCTAGAGCAAGGAAACTTTCCAGTGATGTATGAAAGCACCAAGGTACCGAAGGGGTGTTTCTAAGTCAACAACCTGGATAATGAGCTGATGTCGATAGGAAGTGACCCGTCTCAAGAGGTCCTTGATGTATCCCCCATCAATGACATGAAACAAGTATCATGATTTGAGATAGAATAATTAGAATGATGTTGATAAATAACTAGATCAAGAGTGATAGACATGGAATGAAGAATTAAGGGTATTGTAGCAGATATTGACTGAATGAATTCTCTTAAAGATAGCAGTGACACTGAAATGGAGTTGGAAACATTAACCCAAAACTTAAAATCAAGGCTTTGGAACAGTATGATAAACCAAAATACAAGAACATTCCCCAACCCAATAGCCACGAAGATAAAGTGAAAGAGTGTCATGTTCAAAAGTGACTTGTTTCCATTAACAAATGAAGTACCATATTTTCCCAATTTCCCCAACCATACTGGTCAATACCTCTCTATTTTTAAATAAGATTGAGGAGGATAACATATGTTTGATCTATAACTTCAACCTTAAGATGAATCCCTCTAAGAATATTTAATCAACCCAGAGAAGGAGTGGTTCTGTCCTATCATGAATGATGAGTCTACCATTGTTTAATGTTTTAACGAGTCCAGCGAAGGAATAATGCGACATATTTTTCATGTTTAGAGTGTTTGAAAATGAGGAAAAAAAGAAAAATCTAGATGTTCCTTTTCGTAGATAATCCCTTATGTCTGAAAAGGAAGAAAATAATACTGTTATGAAACCAGCTCAAGAAAAGATAGAAAAGATAGATCAACACCTTAGAGTTCAGCCTCTTCGAGGGGGCAACCTCCTTTACATTACATAAATGAACAATTCTTGGATGATTCAAATGATAAAACCTCCTTTCTATATATAGGAGCCTAAGGAGTCACAATATAATCCATCTGGCCTAATAATAATAATATAAAGCCACAAAAATAACAATAGAGGGATTCTATGGGGCACAGTAATAACAATATGGGGGCAATAGGGGCACAACAATATTAATAAGGGGTATAACTACAATAGTAATGGGGTAATCACTAGTATTATAGGGACCCAACATGCCCCTCTCCTTCAAAAAAGTGTTGTCCTCAGCGCTTGAGTAGTTCTGGATACTTCTGCAGAAAATTCTCATCCTCCCATGTGGAATCTTCAGCGGATAAGTTCTTCCACTTGATAAGATACTCTGAAATTGATCGATTTCGTAGCTGTCGATTTCTTGTTTCGGTGACTGCTTCCGGTTCCAATATAATTTTTCCTTCCTCATCAAGTTCTAGCAATATTGTTTGAACTAGGAGCTTTTCGCCTATAACCTTCTTTAAACATGAAACATGGAAAACTGGGTGCTATCGAGAAGCTGCAGGAAGCTCCAATTTGTATGCCATAGTACCAATCTTTTGCAACACCTTGTATAGACCATAATACTTTGGTGATAATTTATTATCCTTCTTAGCTTGCTTGAGGGACATTTTCTTATATGGTTGTAGCCGTAGGAATACCCAATCACCTACATCAAAACTTCTTTCACTGCGATGTTGATCTGCCTGTTGTTTCATTCTATTCTGTGCCAACACGAGGTTATCCTTTAAGAGTTGGAGGACTTGTTGTTGATGTTCGATGTGAAGTTCCACAACCTGAACCTTAGAATTTTCTCTTAAATATGATGTGATGGATGGTGGTTGATACCCATAAAGTGCCATAAATGGGGTCATTTTTTTTGTTGTATGGAAGGAAGAGTTATACCACCATTCAGCCAGAGGCAACCATTTGACCCATTGTGTCTGTTTATTAGATACAAAGCAACGAAGATATCCTTCAAAACATTTGTTTACTATCTCAGCTTGCCCATCAGATTGAGGATGATAAGATGAGCTATGAACTAACTGAATACCAAGACAAGAAAATAATTCTGTCCAAAAATTTCCAGTGAAAATGGGATCTCTGTCACTTACAATAATCTTTGGGTTTCCATGTAGCTTTTGAATTGTTTCCATAAATGCAGTAGAAACTGTACTGGCTTTAAATGGATGTGATAATGCACAAAAGTGTGAATACATGGTAAGTCTGTCAACTACCACCATGATGACACTCTTTCCCTTAGACTTGGGTAAACCTCTGATAAAATCCATTGAAACCTACTCCTAACATTGGCTTGGAATGGATAAAGGTTGTAATAGACCCGGTGTCTTAATTATTTCAACTTTATTTTGTTGGCAAACCAAACATTCCGCCACAAACTTTTGAATATCTAATTTAAGGCCATCCCAAAAAAATTCCTTCTTAACCCTGTGGTAAGTTTTTAAAAATCCTAAGTGCCCTCCTAAGGGAGAAGTGTGCAATTCCATATGAATCTTTTGTTTTAGCTGGGAATTCTTACAGAGGTATAAGCGATCTTTGTACCATAACGAATCATTTTTCCAGCTAGATGTATCAGACATACTGGAATCTTGTTGTAACTTTTGAATAAGTGCCCACACTTCTTCGTCATTCTTCCATTCCTCACTTGCTTCGTTTATCCAATCTGGTTGGATAATAGAAATGGCGCACAACAATGCTTCCACATCCTCATCTTTTCTTGAGAGTGCATCTGCCACCATATTTTGCTTCCGTTTTTTGTAGATGATTTCAAATTCATAACCCAACATCTTTGTGACCCACTTTTGTTTCTCTTCAGAGGATGATATTTGTTCTAAAAAGTATTTAAGGCTATCATGATCCGTTTTTACCTTGAAGTGTCTTCCCATTAGGTAGGGTCGCCATTTCTTAAGTGCATGGAGTATTGCAACCATTTCCTTCTCATAAATAGCTTTTCTTAAAAACTTTCCCTTGATTGGACGACTTTCAAAAGCAATGGGTCTTTCATCTTGCATTAGAACAACACCAATTCCATTTCTTAAAGCATCACATTCCACAATAAAGGTTTTTGTGAAGTCCGGTGTAGCTAAGACCGGTGCTTGGCACATTGCCTCTTTAAGATGTTCAAAGGCCTTTGTTGCTTCCGAAGTCCATGAAAATGCATCTTTCTTCAATAATATTGTTAGAGGTGCTGCTATTCTCCCATAATTCTTAACAAACTTGCGATAATACCCTGTCAACCGGATAAATCCTCGCAGATGCTTTATGGATGTGGGGATTTTCCATTCCTTAATGGATTTAATTTTGCTAGGGTCTACCTTAACTCCTTCATGAGATACAATATGACCCATATATTCCACCTCCTGGACTCCAAAGAAACATTTGGATCTTTTTGCATATAATTGTTTCTCCTCCAATAGTTGTAGCACCCTGTCAACATGTTCAACATGATCCTTCCAAGATGTGCTGTAGATTAGTATATCATCAAAAAATACTAACACAAATTTTCTAAGGAATGGTTTGAAAATTGAATTCAGCAAACCTTGAAATGTTGAAGGTGCATTGGTAAGGCCAAAAGGCATGACCAAAAATTCATAATGACCCTCATGAGTTCTAAATGTTGTTTTCGGAATGTCTTCAGTATTCATTCTGATTTGATGATATTCTGAACGAAGATCCAACTTGGTGAAGTAAATTGATCCATGCAATTCATCTAGTAATTCATCAATGACAGGAATGGGGAACTTATCTTTAATAGTGAGCTTGTTGAGCTCCCTATAATCCGGAAACATGCGCCATGATCCATCCTTCTTGTGCACCAATACTACTGGAGCAGAGAAATAACTTTGACTCGATTGAATTATACCAGCCTCTAGCATTTCTGCAACCATACATTCAATTTCACTCTTTTGGACATATGGATATCTGTACGGCCTGATGTTTGGAGGAAAACTTCCTAGAATCAGATGAATAGCATGATCATGATCACGCATAGGTGGGAGACCTTTGGGAGTCTCAAATACCTTGGAATGATTGTCCAGGACTTTTTGGAGATCTAGAGAAATAGATGATTCCAATGTGGAAACATCTAGCAAACATAATTGTGCAATTACACCTCTTTGCTCCTTTTTTAGAAGCTTTGTCATATCATTAGAGCTGATTATCTTTCCTAGTTTCCCTGCAATACCCCTTAATTCAACTTCCATTCCTTCCGTAGAAAATTTGATGAAAAGTTCTTGAAAATTAAAAGCTATTGTACCCAAGGATTGTAGCCATTGGACTCCTAGTACAACATCAACACCTCCCATTGGAATGGAAAGCATTGGGATAGTCAATACATATTCTCCCATGGATAGCTTGATATTATGGCACTTTCCAGAGAAATTTATTATTCCTCCATTTGCAATCATCACTTGACACTCTGGTGCTGGATATAGGAAGCAATTCAATTCTTTTGCTACCTTACAATGAATAAAATTGTTGGTGCTTCCTGAATCAATCATCACTATTACCTTTTTCTTCTTGATTTGTCCTTCTATCTTGATGGTTTGAGGAGTGGTAATTCCCACTAATGCATTACAAGATATGGTTGGATTTATTTTTTTCTTCATCTAGGCTTTGTTCTTGGATTATATCCTCTTCTTTTGACCTTTCTTGCTCCTTTTCTTCTTCCTCTTCACAATCTATGTAGAATAATTTCTTCTCAGCACACTTATGACCTTTAGTGTATTTGCTATCACAACTGTAACAAAGCCCTTTTGCTCTTTTTTCTTCCAATTTTTGTGGTGTCAACCTTATAGGTTGTGGAAGACTAGGGGCAACAACACTTCTATCTTTATAGTTGTGAGTGGTATGCTTCCTGGTTGCCATAATTTTGCCTTCCATTTTTCTTTCTAACCTAAATGCCTTCTCTAATGAATCAGATTCCCAAAGGCGAACATCATGTTGGATATTATCCTTTAAAGACCCTATGAACAGGTCAATCCTATGCTCCTCTAGAATATATTTTACCCTTATGTTCAATTTTTGGAACTCCTCAATGTGCTCCATTATTAAACCCTTTTGTTTGAGACTTATCAATTGGCTAAAAAAAGTGTTGCTTTTTGTATCCTCATAATGTGCTATCAATTCTTCCGTAAAAGTTGCCCAAGTGATAATTTTTTTATGAGAGCAAAGCCATTGATACCATACAAACTGATTTGGTTCCAAATATAAAGTTGCCATATGTACCTTTTGTGTGTTTTGCACATTATTGAGATCGAAGAATTGCTCCATCTGTAATATCCATGTGGCGGGATCCTTGCCATCAAACTTCCTCATATCGATTTTTGGAATATAGTGAGTCTTCAATCCATCATTAGAGTCTATGGAATCATGATTAACATTTCTTTTGTTCTCATCATGAGTTTCCTTTAGTACCCTTTCACCCTTAGTGACCATTTCTTGTAGCAACTTATTCATATTTATCTTCAACTCTTCCATCTTATCATCCATGCCATCAATTTTAGCTTCTACGCCTTTCTTTAAACAACCCATCTTCGCTTCTACACCTTTCTTTAAACCATCCATCTTAGCTTCTACATCTTTCCTTAAACCATCCATCTTAGATTCTGTTGCTTTTTGTGCAAGTGACACTTGTTTCACTTGTTCTTGTAATTTTGATATATCATATAGCATTTCTTCTTCTTCTTCATGAGTCATTCTAGAGCTTTCAGTTTCCTTACTAGGTGTTTTCATTTTCTTTCCTCGGGGCATCAGTTACCGATAATAATGTTCTATTATGCCCTTTGAATTCCTTCAAAATAAATTTTCAAACCAAGCTTAAGCAAAAATTTAAGAAAATCTACACACCTTTTTTCACTTTGTAGGAGCTCAATATTGCCTCTGATGTATCTCTATACTTTCCAATCATCTAGTTCTGAATTTTTGACCTACAATAGCCCTTTGTGTCCTCTTTCCAATGCCTCAAGTCTGACCCAAATTGGATTCTCCAAGGAAGAGTTATGCGAAATCTCCCACAGTGACTTGATTATAAACTAGTTCAGTAGGTCGAACTTGTACGATGTTCCACGAGTCACTGTTTTGACCTTTGGATATGAAAAATACATACAAGAAACTACAATCTGTCCTCCTTCTGTACCTTCTTACGAAATTTCAATCCGATCCCTAGAGAGAAAGTTATGACGATTTTCCCTAGGTCACTTGTTTGGAATGTAATTCAGGAGTCCTCAAAAAGAGCAACTTCCTCAAATCATATCTCCGCAAATATAGCGCAAAAAGCTCTAAAATTCAAACCCGAGGTTTAGCGCGATTTCTTAGCAAATGGGTTTTTTTGCAACTTCTGAAACATCGCATAAAAGAAATTATAGCGAAAATTCCACGATGACATGTTTGGAGCAGCGAAACCCTAGAATCCAAAGCTATGATGCCAAATGTTATGAAGCCAGCTCAAGAAAAGATAGATCAACGCCTTAGAATTCAGCCCCTTCAAGGGGGAAACCTCCTTTACATTACATAAATGAACAATTTTTGGATGATTCAAATGAAAAAACCTCCTTTCTATATATAGGAGTCTAAGGAGTCACAACATAATCCAACCAACCTAACAATAATAATATAAAGCCACAAAAATAACAATAGAGGGATTCTATGGGGCACAGTAATAACAATATGGGGGCAATAGGGGCACAAAAATATTAATAAGGGGTATAACTACAATAGTAATGGGGTAATCACTAGTATTATAGGGACCCAAAAAATACCCAGAGAACCTCTTAGCCATGTTCAAATAAGATATTCCTTTTTCCTAAGTAGCCTATCCCAGTCTGGAAAAGGGTTAAACATATACTGAGTAGATGTATTTTCATTTACTTTAATAATTTTGAAAAGACAAGTCATCGACAATATTTTCATATTTTGGGAGAATAAAAAGAGTTGAAAGGGGACTCCTCCTATAGGAACGAGTGGTATAAAGGATATCATTTTATGCTCTTGACCTGCGAGAAATCTAGAATAGTAGAAATAGAAAGCAAAATACCCCAAAACACAGAAATATCACATGAAATGATACAAGTTGCAAAGATATTTTATTATTCAAAAGCAAGATACAATTTTCAATTTCCTCTTCAAGGGGGCAACCTATAATAGAGCAGAGCTCAATTACAATAAGATTCGATGATTCTTCCCTTACTATCTAAGACAATTTATAGCTAAATTACATACAAAACCCTAACTACTAGTGGTCCCCATTTCACAACTCGGGTTAACTACTTTACCTATTAACTATGGCCTGTTTATAACTAATTGTGGTCCCTTTTCCATAATGCAGGTCAACCACTTACAATTATTGTTAATGTGGATAACCACTTATGGGATTTATTGACTCAACTAACTAACTATGACTCTAACTAGTCCCCTTGGGCTTACATAAAGAAAAGGGGTTATAGTTGGACCCTAAAATTCCCTCCCCCATCAAAAGTATCCTTGTTCTCAAGGCTGAAGCTGTGGAAACTGCTGAACAATAGTGGCTTGTTCCCATGTCGCATCTTCTGGAGTGGTGTCTTTCGACTTGATGAGGACTTCCTTGATTATGCAACCATGAAGATGTATTTTGCAAGTATCAATGACCTGTTCTGGTTGGAGACAAAGTGAGTTGTCCTCATCCAATTATGCCAGAATTATTTGAACCCGACAATTATTCCCCACCACTTTCTTGAGGCACGAAACATGGAAGACTGGGTGTATTTTTGAAGTAGTGGGTAGGGCTAGTTTGTACACAATTTCTATACATTGAAGTACTTGATAAGTCCCATCAAATTTTGGTGTTAGTTTCTCACAACCCGTTTCTTTGAGGAAGGCTTTATTATATAGTTGGAGTCGTAGGAACACCTGGTCACCTGCTTGAAATGAGAACTCAAAATGATGATGGTGAGCCTATTACTTCATACTATTTTGAGCTTGATGTATATTATCTTTGAGATGAGCGATGATGGAATAATGGTTATGTAGGAGCTGATCAACTACCTACACTTTGGATCATCCGGGGATATAAGAAACTGGTGAAGGTAGGAGTTGGCCATACATTGCCTCTTATGGTGTCATCTTGGTCACTTCATGATAGTTAGTACTATACCACCATTGAGCTAAAGCCAACCATTGTACCCATTTATGTTACTTATCTGAAGTGAAGCACCACAGATAGGTCTCCAAACATTTGTTGATTACTTCTATTTGACCATCTATTTGGGGATGATAAGTTGTACGTAGTTGGAGTTTTGTGCTGTGTGCTGTCTGAGCTTGAAATGTTCCTACCAAAATTTGTTGGTGAAAGTGGGGTCTCAGTCAGACACAATAGAAGTTGGCATGCCTGCAACTTGAAGGTTTGGTCCATGAAAACTTGAACCACCAATGTTGCGGTAAATGGGTGGGGTAGAGTGTTATATACATTTTTGTGCCTTACAGCTCTAAGCATGAAATGCCCATAAACGAAGGGATCCTAAGTCCGTAAAAGTGTTGTTCCTGCCCCTAAAGGAACAAGGTCAACAAACTACAGCTTCTCCCAGAAGTTCTCCACCAGAAACTGCTTAGAATCAGTCAAATCAGGATCATTTCAGCTGCTCCACTAGCTAGCTGCGTTGCATAGCACCCCAGTACAATAGCTAGGTGCATTGCAACGCACCTAAATGCACTACCAGGGTGCGCTGAGCGGGAAATGACAAATGGCAGTGTCATTCCGCGAGGTGGACAGACAATGGAAGCTTCCAGAATCTTCCCCAATGACACTTGCCTCACTGAGTTCGACCAAGGATGAGTAAGACGCTCTCAGTCTCCAAGTGGAAGCAAGAACTGACAGAGAGAAGCCACAAGTCAAATCATAAGCTGACTCATCCTCTTTGCATACATATATATATATGGATCCCTCATCCCAGAGATCGAGAGGGTGGAATTTTGTACATTGCAGAGAATTGCTGTTGGTTTTGAGATAGAGATCAGTGCATTGGGTGATTTATGCTTTGTTGGACGTGAAGAGGGGATTCCTTTGCTGGGGGGTTGATGCTGGATTAGGAATCATCGGTTGTAACTCCTCCTGGACCTTATTGTTATATCAATAGAACTGTTTGAGTTTCTCCTACATGCTTGTGTATCAATGATGTTTTGTTATATTTGCATGTTTAGATTAAATCTGATCCTAAGATATTTATGAATGTAAATCCATGTCTTTGTGTAGTTTTCCTCTTCTGTGATCTTGCAGGAACTTGGTGAAGCTGGGCAAGTAAGGGAGTAGGTAGCTGGAAGCTGTCAAAGAGGAGAGAGATTTGATCAAAGGACTAGCGCAAGACACAGGTTGGTTCATCCTATTCCTCTTCGTTTACAGTTCATAAAGAAGAATACGAAAGTAGTTTTCCTTGTTTGTTGCTAAGGCACTGTCACACCATAGTGGGATAGGGGCGTTCTGAGTAGACACTTTTCCCGTCAACAAAATGGCGACTCCACTGGGGATCGTGTCTAGTTAGTTTGTTTGTGTTTCTCTTGTTGTTTGTTTCATAAACACAAAAGTAGAAATCGAACTGCATTTTCCATTATCAAATGCAAAGTAGACACCTGCTACTTCAATCCACTTACTGGATTTGTTTATGATTTGAACAGCTGATTCACAAATGATCTGATTACCCTTTGTGATAGCTCTTAGACCTCCTTTAAATCCACCCTCTGATTGTGCATTACTGATTGCTTTTACTCGGCCAAAATCCATAGATTAAACTGCAAACCGTGACCCAGAACCCGGATAGAAGTCTCGTTTCTGCCCTAGCGCAGGAACTGTGAAGAGACTCTACATTTCAACGCAGTTCCCGAGAGGGCTACCTGCACTGCAATTCAGTTTCTCTATGTAACAGGTGCGCTGATCAGCCTGGCCCTGTGCAGCTGAGGTTCTTTGGTTCATTTTTTCAGTTTTGTCTCTGATTTTGCAGCCTGTGATCAGTCTGTGTCTGTTTAAAAACCCCTTTTTCTTTGCCTTAATTCTGCCTCCTTTGTACAAAAAGACTATAGATATTCTTTGTGTGTTTGTTACATCATTTACAGTTTTACATTGAAAAAGTAGAGTAGTCATACTGTCGTCCTTAGATTTAGATCTGTCATAAGTGTCGATTTTGATATTAGGAGAAAGTTTATTTTCTGTTGACAGTCGATTATGCTTCTACTTTTGTCTTTGGTTTGAATTTGTCACTTTCTAGTGTCGAAACGAGTGTTTATTTCAAAATCATAAAGTGTCGTAATCTTCTCTACCTTTTGATTTCGAAAAGAAGCTTGTTTGTGTTGTTCACTTGAAAGCGAATTCAGATTTGTACATCAACTTTCTTTTTAGGCATCAATATTAAGAAAGTGAAAACAAATACATGCATATGTTCATTTGCATATTGATAGTCTGTTTGGCTTAATTTAGGAAAAGTGCATCTACAGTGTGCTCGTTGCTCTTTGAGAAAAGATTGTGTCTTTCTTTTCCCCTTGTAGCTAGGATTTTCATTGCTGAAAAGAGATAAAAGCTTGCTTATCATCTTTAGATTGCATTTTAGGAATTACATCTACATCTCATGGTGATCCCAAAAGGAAAACTTCTAAGAAAGATCAACTTAAAATAAATTGAATGAATCTAACAATGCATTGGAACTTAACGCACAACATTTAGAGGTCTAGGCTAGAGATGTATTCCGGCGTCGTAAAGCCTAGTAACTGTTGTCCTCACTGATGGTTGGGTGATTCCTCCACTTTGAGACGATAAGTGCCAGTACGGACTTGTGCTCCCACGTACCGTCTGTTAGGATATTCCGACACATAGGATATAGTTAAGTTCAACTTGGTCTAGTTTAGAGTTAGGTATAGAGTTAGGTAAAGTGTGTTTCTTTACCGTTGTACATATTGTAACTTACAATCCGACGGTCACGATATGTAGTGATCCGACGGTTCACTCTCACCTCGGTATTATCGACACTTGATCTGTGGCTTGACACCCGATTGGTCCATGAGTTCTATTTAAAGCGCATGGAGGGTCATTGTTCGGGTAATCCGTGCATGAGAGAAGCTTATGTAAATTTTCATTCTTTGATTAATAAATTGTCTGTACCCACGTTGGGACAGGCCGTGGACTGTTTCCCTCCTTGCACTCTGAGGGTTTTAACCACGTCAAAAATACTGGTGTATTGATTTGAGATCTGGTTGTGAGCGGTGTCCTTTTGGTATTCTTTCTGAGGAACTTACCCTGTAAATTCCTACATGGTATCAGAGCTATTTGAGGGCCGCGTCCGTTGGTGATCCAAATCTGAAGCCGGTAGAACTGCATACGGCTGTCGTTTCCTAGATCTGCTGTTTCTGACTGCTTTCGGGCCGAGAGGACTGCTCTGTTGCGTTCGGAGCATCTGTTTCAGTGAGGAACCCCTTTCGTTTCACGCGAAAAGGTTTCCGGTAGCCCTAGCTGCGTCATTTTTCAGATCGGGAGGTATACAGTGTTTTTTTTTGCAGTTTACTGTCATTTTCTCTCTGCTTATTTCGGTTTCGGTTTATTTAGCCTTTTCTTCCCGGATCTATACCTTTCATTTCTGCGTATGCTCTTTGCCCTGCGACTCTGTGCGATCTGGGCAAATCAGAAACAGAAAGAAAGGATTTTTCTCATGCGTATGCTCTTTTCCCTGCACCTTAGTGTGATCTTGGAAAATCAGAAACATTGAGAAAAATATTTAGTTTTTCGGTTAAAAGCTAACTTTGAGATTTTTTTTTTTAAAAATTCTAGTTTTTTGGCTAAAGCTAACTTTGAGCCGTAAGGTTCGTTTTTCTTTGCATATTCGTGTTGGGTTTTGTGTTTTGTGTTTTGTAGGGGAAAAGAGCCTTCCCAAGGCAAGCACGCAAATCGAGGCCCCCCCCCCCCCCCTCTCTCTCTCTCTCTCTCTCTCTCTCTCTCTCTCAAATATTTTGTATAGATCAATTGGTTCAAAGACTTTTTAAGAGAGTAGAGGTCTTGGGTTCAAGTCTCCATTTTGTGGGGGCGGATTTTTTCATTCCCGCACATTCGCGCACTTTGCCGGCAACGTCAACAATTTTTTTCAAAAAGCCATAACTTCTTCATCCGGAAACCTTTTTCAGAGCCGTTTTTTTTAAAACCGCCTATTTTTTCGAGATCTATCCATTGGACCACTTACTTTCAGCATCTTCAGCTTCAGTTTTTTTTCAAAAATGGAAAGTCCATGCCAAGTCATTCTTGACAGCACTAACTACTTCCAATGGGTAGCCTACATGGGAGATTTACTTAGAAATAAAGGTCTCTTCAGAATAGCCACAGACCAAGAGAAGAAACCCAAAGATGAAGACAAGGCCGAAAAATGGGAAAATAGACAAGATCAAGCACGTGGTTTGATAGGAATGTCTGTTTCTCCTGATCTTAGATTCCACATTGCAGAAATTGAAACTCCTCATGAAGCATTAGAAAAACTTGCTAAAGTTTTTGGGATTAAAAATGAAATTAGAGCCCATCAACTTGAGAATGAGTTGCTTACTTTGGATCCTAATAATTTTTCTTGCATTGAAGATTTCTTGTCCAAATTCAAGACCCTTAGATATCTCTTGGAAGGTGTTAAAGTTAAGAAAGAAGATGGTAACCTTATTTATTCCATCCTTACTAAGTTGGGACCAGCCTACTCTGTATTTGTTTCCACTTTCCATTCTACAAGGGAAGCTTTCATTTGTCAAGGCAAAGACTACAAACCCCCTTCCTTTGACTCCTTTTGTGATTCCTTAATAAGAGAACAAGAAAAACTCTTACACCTTGGTCTTCTTAATCTTGGAAACTCTTCCTCGAAAGCGTTAGCCGCCCAGCAGCAACCAAATTCAAAGAATCCTAAGAAGTCTTATCCTCAAAGGAATGGTCCTAAACCAACTCAGCCTCAAGATGAAAGATCATTTCAGCAAAATGACAAGACCAATAAAAACAAATGGAAGAGGACTGACAGACATTGTAACTTTTGTAATCGAGATGGCCACTTAGAATCTAAATGCTTTAAGAAGATGGAAGCCTTGGAAGCCGCAATGAAGAAACATAACATCCATCTGGAGCCTACTTCAACTTCAACTTCCGGAACGGCACTTTCTGCATGTCATCGTCAATCATCTCAGTCTGGTTATGCATTAAATGTATCTTCTTCTTCTTCTCATTCTCATGAGTGGCTCATTGATTCTGGAGCCTCTTGTCACATGGCCAAAAACCAAGCCATGTTTTCTTCTTTAAATGATTGTAACACCAAAAATATATATGTTGGTGATGATAGATCTCTTAATGTTGTAGGGACTGGAACTGTTCATCTAGACAATGGTCAGTTCAATGATGTATTATGTGTTCCAAACTTATCCTGCAACCTTCTATCTGTCTATCAGATAACTCATTCAGGTGAAGGTAAAATTGTTGAATTTTCACCTCATGATGTTGTAATCAAGGATCTAAAAGATCCTAAACAGATTCTAGCTACTGGTCTTGCTGATGATTCCAAAAGGTTGTATAAGTTTCACAACTTTGGGTCATCCCATCTTCCCTCAGTGTTTGTTGCTCATAATGATGAAGTGAGCAAACTTTGGCATGAGCGGTTTGGTCACTTAAACTATCGCTCCCTTCAGCATCTATGTAAAGAAAATATGGTGACAGGTCTTCCTATGGTATCTTGCAAAGATGGTGTTTGTTCCGGATGTGTACTCGGAAAACATCATCGGGACAGTTTTGACAAACGTGCCTCTTGGCACGCCTCAGCCCCTTTACAGCTTGTGCACAGTGATTTATGTGGTCCTCTTCCTGTTGCTTCATTCTCTGGCTGCAAGTACTTCTTAACTTTCATTGATGATTTCTCTAGACGCACTTGGGTATACTTCTTAAAACTCAAGAGCGAAGTATTTAGCACTTTTTTGGCCTTCAAAGCATTTGTTGAAAAACAATCTGGACATCAAATTCTTAAGCTAAGAACTGATAATGGTGGAGAATATGTTAAAAACGCATTCATCAACTTTTGCACCGAAAATGGAATTCAAATGCAACATACTGTTCCATACACTCCACAACAAAATGGTGTAGCTGAAAGGAAAAATCGCACCTTAAAGGAAATGGCTAATTGTATGCTGCAATCTAAAGGACTCAGTCTTAGTTTTTGGGCCGAAGCAATTAATTGTGCAAATTATATAATCAATCGCACTCCTACTAAGGTTCTAGAGAATATCACTCCAGAAGAAGCTTGGAGTTCCATTAAACCAGATGTAAGTCACTTTCGTGTGTTTGGAAGTGAAGCATGGGCCCATATTCCAGATGAAAAGCATAAAGCTTTAGAACCTAAGAGTGAGAAATGTACTTTTGTTGGATATTCTGAAGATGTAAAAGGTTATAGACTTATTCCATTTAAGTCCAAAAATGTTATCATTAGAAGAGATGTAAAATTTGATGAAAATAAATCGGCCTGCGAGCCTAGTCCGGCGGATGTGCCACCTCTTCCTATCTCTTCTATCTTTGAAAACATTTCTTCTTCTGATGATGAAAGCGAGGATGATAATCCTCCCCCACCTTCTCAGGATCCTCAACTTCCAAGATGGGTCCGTGCTACTCGGGATGCAGCAGGTGATCTTGCCGGTGATCCTACAGATCAGCGACGTACACGTTCTCAGTTTGAAAGAGCCTCTTCTTTACTGGCTCAAGCTCCAGTAAATCATGATCCTGACACTTTTGCAGAAGCTTCAGGCCATCCACATTGGGAAGCAGCTATGAATGAAGAATATCATTCATTGATGACAAATGATACATGGGATCTTGTTCCTCTACCAAAGGGACGCAAACTTGTTAGATGCAAATGGGTTTACAGAACCAAGTATGGACCAGATGGGAAAGTTGATAAACATAAGGCTCGTCTAGTTGCTAAGGGCTTTTCACAGGTTGAAGGCATTGACTACACTGAAACCTTCGCCCCTGTTGCCAAAATGAACTCTATCCGCCTTGTTCTTTCCCTTGCTGCCTCTTTAAAATGGGAAGTCCATCAGATGGATGTTAAATCTGCCTTCTTGCATGGGGACTTGCAGGAAGAAATCTATATGGAACAACCCATTGGCTTCATACAAACAGACTCCAGCCTTGTGTGTCGACTTAAGAAATCCCTTTATGGTCTCAAGCAAGCTCCTCGGGCTTGGTATGCCAAAATGGATAGCTTTCTTTTAGAATCTGGCTTTTCTAGGTGTCATTCTGACAATACTGTCTACACCAAGAAAGTGGGTGACTCTCTTATCATCCTTGTTCTTTATGTTGATGATCTTATCCTTACTGGTAGTGATCCCAACCTTATAAACCATGTGAAGTCTATCCTTAAAAAGAAATTTGAAATGACAGACTTAGGACACTTACACTATTTTCTCGGTCTTCAAGTCTTGCAATCCAAGGAAGGTATTTCCCTTTCCCAGTCCAAGTATGCTTGTGATATTCTTCGTCATTTTCACATGGAAGACTGTAAGCTAGCCCCTTCTCCCTTTCAGTCTGGAGTCAAACTTTCAGTCTCTTGTACTTCTCCTGAAGTTGATGCTACCTTATACCGTCAACTTGTAGGAAAACTCTTGTACTTAACCCATACTCGTCCTGATCTTTCCTTTGCTGTTGGCCTTGTTGCTCGTTTTATGCAAAACCCCCGTGAAAGTCATTGGAAAGCAGCCAAAAGAATACTTCGTTATGTTCGAGGTACAGTACAGTTTGGGATTCATTACAGTGCCAAAGCAGCTCCTCTGTTAGTTGGTTTCACTGATTCTGATTGGGCTGGTGACCCTGATGATCGGAAGTCTACTGCCGGTTATGTCTTCACTCTTAGTTCAGGACCAATTACATGGGCTTGTAAGAAACAGGCTGCCATTTCTCTTTCGTCAGCAGAAGCAGAGTATCGTGGTGCCGTGGAAGCTAGTAAGGAAGCCTTGTGGCTTCGTCAGATCCTATCAGAGTTTGGCTTTGAGCAGCAGCATCCAACCACACTTTGGTGTGATAATCAAAGTGCCATTCAGCTATGCAAAGATCCAGTTCAGCATCAGCGCAGCAAACACATCGAACTACACATGCACTTCATCAGAAAGCTCATTCATGACCATGTTCTTGAAGTGCAATATTGTCCAACAGATGATCAGGTTGCAGACATCTTCACAAAGGCTCTCACAGAGGCGAAGTTCACTAAACTTCGATATATGCTTGGAGTTCAGGAAGTTGTCGCTAAGGGGGGATAGGCTCTAGTGCCTCCTTCCTTCTCCTATTGTGTCATATTTGTAAATCCTTCAATCCTATCCCAAGTTGTTCTTAAGGGGGGATGTTAGGATATTCCGACACATAGGATATAGTTAAGTTCAACTTGGTCTAGTTTAGAGTTAGGTATAGAGTTAGGTAAAGTGTGTTTCTTTACCGTTGTACATATTGTAACTTACAATCCGACGGTCACGATATGTAGTGATCCGACGGTTCACTCTCACCTCGGTATTATCGACACTTGATCCGTGGCTTGACACCCGATTGGTCCATGAGTTCTATTTAAAGCGCATGGAGGGTCATTGTTCGGGTAATCCGTGCATGAGAGAAGCTTATGTAAATTTTCATTCTTTGATTAATAAATTGTCTGTACCCACGTTGGGACAGGCCGTGGACTGTTTCCCTCCTTGCACTCTGAGGGTTTTAACCACGTCAAAAATACTGGTGTATTGATTTGAGATCTGGTTGTGAGCGGTGTCCTTTTGGTATTCTTTCTGAGGAACTTAGCCTGTAAATTCCTACACCGTCGAGTATATATTGGGAGACCCCTATAGGTTTAAAACCTTTTATCCATAGGAATCTGTGTCGGCCGCCCTACTGATCGCAATGCACCGAACACAGCATTCGGGAAGATTGACTGCCGTACGATAAAAGCTATTTTGTAGTTTTGCGATTGGTTTGGTACTCCCTCTACCTAGATCTCCAGAGCAGTCCCTTTTGTTCCTTTTCAGACTCCTTAACAAAAAAGGTCCATCTGAGCACTTGTCACTTCAGGCTCACTAAAAATCGAAGGAGACTAGAGTCATCTTTTGTTTTTTCTCGACTCTTTAAAATTAGAAAAACAAGTTGTGTCCAAGCGTCTTAAAATTTATTTAAAACGGAATATTCATACCCTTTTCCTACGTTGATCTTAGGTTGAGAAAATGGAGTCTACCAACCAAGGAATTCCCCTTGGTGGAAATCCTAGTCCCTTCTCCTCTTGGGGAGATGTTGGTGCACCCCATATGGCCACATTGTCGCTTCCAGGACTGACAATTGGCTTGCCAGTCTGTCTCTTCTCAACCAATGTCGTTCAGAACAACACTATTCCTGAACAATCGAATCAGCAACCAGACGAGTCCAGAGTTGCCCACCAACCTTCTACTTCCTCTAATTCTTCCTCTCCCCCTTCCTCTTCGCTTGATGGGGTTGGCAAAGCCAAAAGTCAAGTTCCTAAGGAGAAGAAGGAGAAGAAGAAGAAAGAGAAGAAGAAGAAGGAGCCAAAAGCGAATGGGGGAAAACGAGTGTCGTCTAACGAAAATCGACACACTGCACCGACCAGGCCTAAATTGTCATGTGTCATTTGCAGAGGAGACCACTTTCACAGAGATTGTCCTTGTATCCCTCAGATACTAAGGGACTGGTCTCCTCGTTTGCACAATCTGGTGTCATCAACCTCTGATGATCATGTTGAAAGCACACAGTCAACTAGCGAAAGTGAAGCCCCAGGACAAAAAGGGAAAGCTAGATTTCCCTGTAAACTGTGCGAAGGCAATCATGCCGTCCACCGTTGTCCCTTCTTAGACGAAGCGAAGAGAGTTTTGGATGATCGTCCGGTTTCACCGTTACGACTTCCTCTTGGATATAAAAAACTCTTGCCGAGTCCGTCGCTAGTTGAGAATCCAGCTGGCCCGCTCAAGTGGTCGGCTGAAGCGCCTATCATCAAAGATAAAACATCTAAATCCATACCAGACGAAAGTCAAAGGGTCGAGGCGGCAGTTGACCCGGTCTTGCCTTCAGAGGTTTTATCTTCGGACGATACAGTCACTGAAGAGAACAAGGATGACACCGTCCAAATTCTCTTCATCAACACAGACTCCGACGAACATGGGGGCAATCTACCCATTCCCTTATCGCAGGAGGGAAGTTCGTCAGAGCCATACCCGGCCGTCTACTCAGTCCCACCTCCAAGCAACCTAGATGTCTCCTTCGTCTGGAATCAACTAGGCAGACCCCGTTTACTAGCAAGCATACCATTCTGAATTATCGTTCAAATATATAGAATGGTCATGGTTGGTAACATCATAGATGAGGGGGCTTCTGTGAGTATCATTTCCTCTATTGCTTGGAAAGCGCCTGGTTTGCCATCACTGTTGCCTGAGATGGGAAATCTGACAGGCTTTGATAAAGGAACCAGTCGCCCTTTAGGGATCCTTCCCAATGTGCCCATAACATTGAGAGGAAAGACAGTTCAAATGAATGTAATGGTTGTTCAAGGACCCTTGGATTATAACCTACTCCTTGGACGAGACTATATTTATTGCATGGGAGTCATCGTCTCCTCACTCTTTAGAGTAATGTGTTTTCCGCACGAAGGAAGAGTGGTCAAGCTCGTGGACCAGCTTTCATTTCCCGGATCACGCATAGCAAATAGTCATATACCATCCCTAAATGGTCTCTTCACGCAAGAAATGTCTCAACCTCCAGTCCATCCTCCCAATGAGCGTGAGTAATTCGGAGGGATATGACTGAAACCCAGGGAGCATGCGTCCTGGTCTGCTTCGGCAGGAAAACTTCGGGTATAGGGTAGGTTTCCGCGGGAGAATATGACTAGTCTGTACCCCGTCCGTCGGTGGAAAAGGGGTTATTCTGGAACAATATTCTCTTGTCAAAGTTATGTGAGTTGACAGAACTGAGTCACTCACCCTTGTTTATCTCGGTAGACACCGCCGAAGAAGTGTTTTGTTTGCACCATGAATAGAACAATCTTTGGGTAACCTGTAAGAGGTAGGCCTTTCCTGATAGAACACATGTTTTGTCTGCAAATTGAGGGGTAACCTTGAAACCATATTTTATACCTGGGGGCATGCAAACCTTTTGGAGTGCAAGCAAAGAGCGATTATTTATCCGTTTTTTGGATTAATCGTTTCCTAACTTGCATAAAAAAAGGATGTGGGGCAAAAATCTAAAAGTTTAAGTTTTTATATGAGACTTTCTTATCATATGACTGGATTAATCGAGCAGTTTTAACACATAGTTCAAGCTCGTTAAAAAATAAACATAATACATGAGCAAGTGTTTCCACCCGTGTTTAAGCTCATTAAAAAATGAACTATTCCCCGGTAAATAACCACCGTGAATGAAGATTTCAGCCATTAAAGCCTTGGTCGTGTTTGCACCGTCACCTCCACTTTTCCATTGGCCGATCATTCACCTCCATTTGATTGTTTACCCTTTTTGAGGAACAGCTGCGAAGAGTGATTTCACTAGCCATCCTTGTGACACTGCCGTGATTGGAAAATTCTAACCCTTACCTGGAATCAGCTGCTACCCATTTTATCACTCGTTCCTCAAAAGATGAGTCTTCTTTAAGCTCTTTTCAACTGACTCGTAAAATATGAAAAGATTGCCGAGTTTTGGCCTTCCAGCTCGTTAAAGCGACCGGAAGTGCTATCCCTCCTCTAGATTTTAATCTTTTTGGACCTGAGGGATTATTGCACAAAAAGATAGAGCGCTTGTTTTGTTCGGCTCGTTAAAACTATCGAAAATTCATCCCCTCTGTATTTTTTTATACTTTTTCGGACTTAAGGGATTAGATGACGAAAAAGGTATTTTGGAGTTACCTTTACGTACCTTTTCAGACTCTCTAAAAATGAAAAGGACCGAGTTATCTTCGTCGTTAAACTCGTTAAAAAGATTAATAGCGACAAACTTGTCTTTAGACGAGAACGAGTTTCACTATCGCTAGGCTCGTTAAAACATAGCGATGGGTTTGCCTGAAGGGAAAATTATAGAACAAGCATATGTTATCCTCCTCAAGCTTGAAAAAAATAAAGAGGTACTGGTCAGCAATGACTGGGGAAAAATTGGGAAGAAACTCAAAGAATCTTTATTGGTAGCAAGTCGCTCTTGAACATGACACTTCCACTCCGTACCTAAGTCGGGTTGGGTTGTTTCATTCACCGGTCACATCACCATGGTCACGCCATACCATCCACATTTGGGGTAAATTCTACCAATCCATCACATAAGTGTCGCCGACATGTTCAAGAGAAGTCAGCCAGAGAAGTCACCCGTGTCCCATCCACTACCATACATTATACTTCATTCCTTCATGACCGCCATCCTGAACCATGTATCATCAGATCGTTTTCACCTCCATCAAAATCATTTACTCCGTTCTTTGTCATTGATGTGGGATTCATCAAGGCCCTCCTTTCACGGATCGCTTCTTGTCGACATCAGCTCATTATCCAAGAAGTTGATCTAGGAACACCCCATTCAGTACTTTGAAGCTTGCATGCCTCAATGGCAAGTTTCTCACTTCCGGCGACAGGTATACATCAATGACCTTCGACCGAAAGATTTTGCGTGGTGTTCAACGCCAAGTCCTTTATTCACACCATGTGAATTGTACTGCAGTACCTTGAGGGTCATCATCATTATTGGTGATTCCTCTCGCGCTTGTTAACAATTTACATCATCGACTGGTAATCAAGCGATGTCTTTCCATGTTCGACTTCAAAACATTTTTCACATGGATCGACTTGTACTTCGAGTGAAGATCGGACGAGATTGAAGACCCCAGATCTAGTTTCATCCATCCGGGCTGCGATATATATTCAGGAAAAATAAAGACATTGACATGTACAACATTGCAGCACAGATAATCATCCTACCAAAAGGATGATGACTTCATCAAAATCATCAGTCTACCATCAGACGATTGTCTGTCCTGTGTACATAAAAATGAATTTATAAAGTTGAGCATGGGAATGCCCGCCTCAGCTAGATCATGAAAAGAGTATGAAGATAATCTATTGTATTGTATCTTATTACAGGTCTCCTCCCAACATTGAAAGAACTTCAGATCCTCCTAATAAATCATTTCACCCGATAAACGGCCTCATACTTTAGGGGGCAACTGTTATAGACATTTTTGTGCCTTACAGCTCTAAGCATGAAATGTCCATAAACCAAGGGATCCTATGTCCCTAAAAGTGTTGTTCCTGCCCCTAAAGGAACAAGGTCAACAAACTACAGCTTCTCCCAGAAGTTCTCCACCAGAAACTGCTCAGAATCAGTCAAATTAGGATCATTTCAGTTGCTCCACTAGCTAGCTGCATTGCATAGCACCCCAGTACACTAGCTAGGTGCGTTGCAACGCACCTAAATGCACTACCAGGGTGCGTTGAGCTGGAAATGACAAATGGCAGTGTCATTCCGCGAGGTGGACAGACAATGGAAGCTTCCAGAATCTTCCCCAATGACACTTGCCTCACTGAGTTCGACCAAGGATGAGTAAGAGGCTCTCAGTCTCCAAGTGGAAGCAAGAACTGACAGAGAGAAGCCACAAGTCAAATCATAAGCTGACTCATCCTCTTTGCATACATCTATATATGGATCCCTCATCCTAGAGATCCAGAGGCTGGAATTTTGTACTTTGCAGAGAATTGCTGTTGGTTTTGAGATAGAGATCAGTGCATTGGGTGATTTATGCTTTGTTGGAGGTGAAGAGGGGATTCCTTTGCTGGGGGGTTGATGCTGGATTAGGAATCATCAGTTGTAACTCCTCCTGGACCTTCTTGTTATATCAATAAAACTATTTGAGTTTCTCCTACATGCTTGTGTATCAATGATGTTTTGTTATATTTGCATGTTTAGCTTAAATCTGATCCTAAGCTATTTATGAATGTAAATCCATGTCTTTGTGTAGTTTTCCTCTTCTGTGATCTTGCAGGAACTTGGTGAAGCTGGGCAAGTAAGGGAGCAGGTAGCTGGAAGCTTTCAAAAAGGAGAGAGATTGGATCAAAGGACTAGCGCAAGACACAGGTTGGCTCATCCTATTCCTCTTCGTTTACAGTTCATAAAGAAGAATACGAAAGTAGTTTTCCTTGTTTGTTGCTAAGGCACTGTAAAACCTTAGTGGGATAGGGGCGTTCTGAGTAGACACTTTTCCCGTCAACATAGAGCACAAAAACTAGCATATTTGGAAATTTTTGCAATAACAAACATGATAACTGATTTGTTTCCTGAATTTGGGAGACCTATTATGAAATCCATGGAAACATCTGTCCAGACTAAGGCAGGGAGTGGTAACGGTTGTAAGGTTCCCAGAAGTTTGATCATTTCCCCTCTGTTGCATTGACATACATAACATTCAGCTACAAAAGTAAGAATTTCATTCTTCATGTTGGTCCAAAAGAAAGAGCACGTGTTCTTGCATTAATCTTTTGAAAACTTGAATGTCATGCAATTGGATAGGAGTGCGACTCTTCCAAGATGCGGGTTTTGAGGGTCAAGTTCGGGGATTACACTACCTAATCCTTGTAGCGAAGAACATAGTCCTTACAAGCTTAGTCTTCTGAGGAACTAGGAGTTTCTCTTAAGTTATTAATAAGTTGGGGTAGAGAAGGGTGGGAAAACTATTCATGGTGGTCCTCTTCAATCCAATCTAGTATGGGGAGAGAGAGTGATAGAAGGGTTCCCTCATCCTCAAATTAGCACAATAAAGCATCAACCACTACATTGGCATGCCCCTTCTTGTAAATTATCTCATAATCATATCCCAACATTTTTGCAAGCCATTTATTTTGTTGTGGCGATGATAGACATTGCTCTAGAAAATATTTTAGGCTAGGATGGTCATTGCGGATTTGGAAACTGATGAGCCCCAAAAATGGGTAACTTATTGGGCTCATTTTTCCTACTGTTCTTCATCAATCCACCATTTTTCATAGATTATGCATGTTTTTTGAGTATGTTTATGTTATTTGAATGAATGAGGGTGGTCACTTTACCAAGGAGGCTAATACGTGGTTATTTCAGGTTTTTTGGACAAATTTTGGAAAAAGGCCAAGCAATTATGTGCCAGGTGATAGCCAAGCATGAAGGAACAAGGGTGAGGATTTGTAGGAAGGGTGTCTCTTGCATTAAATGGCCCTTCCTCGAAATCTCCACCCTCAACTTGGAGCTCAGCAGGCCACCAAAATGAATCCTAAAGGCAGCCGAGCAGCTTTGTGAAGAGCGACTGTTTACTAGCAGTTTGAACAGCCAAGCCCCTTGAGTTAAGGAGGGCTGCTAGGACCCTCGTAGTGCATAAATAGGAAGGCTTCAGCCTTTGTATTTTACTTTTGGAACTGTTGGGTTTTGCACTCTAGTGCTATCATTGTCTCAGCTCATTTTTGTAGCTACTACTGTATAACTTTCTTGTGACATGATTATTCTTGAGTAATGAAGAGCAGCTTTACTTGGCATCAGTTCTAAGTTTTTCTTAGGAGCCTATAGCTCTTGGGGTTGGGCCCAACCCAACTACCAAGGCTTCCTTTATGTACTGTTATTTTCTTTTTATGTCTTTGGAAAATAATTTCTGTTAAGTAGATTAAAATCTTGCTGGTTACCTAGGTCATTGTCAATGATTAGAAAGGATTTTTATGTTCAGATTGATTTGATAGGTTAATAACAGGGAAGATCTTCAGAAAAAGGCCATCAAGCACCTCTAATCTCACCTCTCCCTTAGTTGGATCATGAGCTGGGACAAAGGTGACCTTGCTGCCAACAAAAACACTGTCTTTGCCTCACCATGCAATCATTAGTGTTAGATTCTCATTTGCAGAAGTTGATACCAGTTGTGGTTAAGCATTCAGATTCATGATTACTCATTTTTCATAACTATTTCACGTGATTTCATTGCAAATAAACTTCTTTTCATTTCCTTTGCTGTTACTTAGGCCATATTAGAATAAAGTAGCTAGGTCATTGGTTTTCCAAGTCATTGTTTGTTCAGTTTGAGAAGTAACTTGTAGAGCACCTGCAACACCTCTCCATCTACTCGTACTCCATAAATCCCATCTACTCCATCCCCTAACTCTGATTCTTGCCTCACATTTGCTACGTTCCCTCACTTTGACCTAGTTTCCATATTTTTCTGCAACATTGCTCCACTCCTCCTTGAACAAATCCAACCATACTCATCTCTCCTCAGCTCCATCCACCAAGTCCTGGACCTCCTCACACCCGTATCCTACCCCCATACTCACTTCTCCACCCTTATCTCTCCATCCACCCTCCAAAATCCCGTTCTTGAACATCCTGTAGAACCCCTGCAGACTTCCTGTAAAAGCTCACGGAAGTGGTTTCTTGATAGCCAAACTCGGTGAAACTCTCTGGAATGGTGCTAGGGATCCCTTAGGCACTCTTCTAACCTTCCCAACATCTTTCAAGCATTTCCTCTTGCCAATCCACCTCTGCACAGTCAAAAACCAGTTAAAGCACATGCGTGACAATTCTGAAACTTTACTCAAAAATACAAAAAGAAGTTTTTTTTTCCAGATTTTACTGTAGAAGTAGCTTAGGCACATGAATTTCACCTTTTCATAAGTCAATGGAATCTCCTTCAATAGCTTTCATCCTCTTTCCCGCATTAGTAGGATTAGTTGGTAAAATTAGGGTTTGCTAGGGTTTGTGTTTCCTTTTATCTTTTCAGTCTCTTTCTGAAAATAGATTAGCCTCCTTTGAGTTACCTTCCATCCATCAGTTAGAAAGCTTCTTCTCAGAGCTCATAGAATTTGGCTTAAGCTCCTAACGGACTTGTGCCAGCTGACTAAGTGACAGCTGCGGCAAGAGCTAGTACTTGTGCATACAACACCATCACTTCCAAGTTTGTTACGAACTACCGGGTTGATAAGAGTAAAGAAGGGAGTCCCAGGAGTTGCAACATTATTGCTGCAATACTGGAGCCCACCAGAAACGTTTCCCTAATAAGTAAGGTTGCTAGCTATTGGATTCATGTAAGATGGCCATCATTTCTTTTTCATATTTAGATTGACCCAGATGTTTTCCATTGAGTTGTTTACTGGTGAAATCCAATGTTCTACCTTTCTGTATAAGTACTGCACCAATGCGCATACTTGAAGCGTCACATTCAATCACAAAATATTTGGTGAAGTCTCGTAAGGCCAATACCCGAGTGGAGCGCATGGCCTATTTGAGAACCATGGAGGATTGTTGGGATGCATTAGTATAGACAAATGGATTTTTCTTGAGAATATTAGTGAGGGGTCTGACAATGCATCCATAATTGTAGAGACATTTGTGATAGTAGCACGTGAGACTCAGGAATTCCTGCAAACTCTCCAAAGTTTTTGGTTGGGGCTAGTCTTGCATTGCCTGAATCTTTTTCAGATCAACCCTTACTCCATCACAACCCACATGTGTCCCAAATACTATACTTCTTCCTTGCCAAAGGAGAAATTGGATAATTTGACAAATAATTTGTGATATCAGAGAAATTTCAATATCTGGTCAACATGATGAAGGTGTTTGTCCCATGCGATGTTGTAGATGAGAATGTCATCAAAAAATTCCAAGACAAGTTTTATGAGATATGGTTTTAGAAGGTGGTTCATGAGGCTCTAAAAAGTGGAGGGATCATTACAGAGACCGAATGGAATGACTAGGAATTTATAATGGCCTTCATGAATTCGAAAGGCTATCTTGGGAATGTCAACTTCCTTCATGCATCTTAGGTGATAGCCTGAGCAGAGGTGTAGCTTGGCAGAAATTTTAGCACAACACAGTTCATCAACTACTTGAATAGGACATTTTTCCTTGATAATGAGCTTGTTAAGGACCCTAAAGTTGGGACACATGCACCGTTCTCCATCTTTATTTAGAACCATGACCATTAGAGATGGATAAGGGCTGGTATTGGCATGGATAACATCGGCTTTAAGGATCTCCTTGACGATTCTTTAAATTTCATTTTTTTGTGCAAAAGGATATCGATATGGCTAGACATTTGGTGGCTAGACACCTGAGACAAAAGGGATTCTATGATCATGTTCACACCTAGAGGGTGGGGGCTATTTAGGTTTGTCAAAGACCCACTGGTGGAGATCTAATCACTATTTCATACCAGGATGAATTTAGGAGTAGTGCATTCAATGGCCTCGATGGAATTAAATTTGGAAACTACCCCATTATGGCCCTTTTTAAAAATTTTCTCCATTCGATGCAAGCCGATGATAGTAGGAGCACCTTCCTAGAGTCCCATCAATGTATGAGTGTGGTCGTTCTTCTTAAAGCTGATATATAACTCCTAGAAATCCATTGTGATAGGGCCCAATGTGCGGAGCCATTCAACACCAAGGACAATATCGCAACCACCCATTTCAATGGAAAACATGTGGATTTTGAGGTGATCATCCCACATCTAAAACTTAATGTTTTCACAACGTCCTTCAAATTTCATGGTCCCCCCATTAGCGATAAGGACTTCAAAATTAGATATCACCCGTATAAAACAATGAACAACTTTTGTGACTCACTTATGGAAAAAGTTATGAGTGCTCACACTATCAATCAACTCCACTATTGGCCAATGTTTAATAAAACCTTATAATTTTAGCGTCTAGGGTGAATAAATTCCAGCCAAGGCATGTACTGATATAACCGGCTCATCTAGCATAGTTGTGAGGCCATGAGATCACTATCAGGGTCAATGTCGATTTCCCCTTCTTCTTCCTCAGATGCCTCATGGGATAGAGCTTCATTTGTTGAGCTATTATCAGTAACATCAATTTGAAATAATTTTGGTTCCTTCCATTTATGTCCAGGGGGGTACTTGTCATCATAGTAGTAGCATGGTCTTTTTTTCCTTCTTTCAACCATTTCTTCCAGCGACACCTTTTGAGCCTTAAGTGTTTGGATGGGACCTTGAGATTGGGTTGGATGTGCTTTAGCGAAGAAAGTTGGATGATTGGACTGGAAATTTAAGGCGACTTCCACATCTAAGTCCTTGTGCCATGTGTCCAACGAAGTAGTTGGGTGATGCATTCGAATATGGGCTTGGATGGCTTCCTTAGGCCACTGATGAAACATTCCAAATAAAATTCTTCTCCTAGGCCTTTATTTCTGATGGCCAATTGTTCAAATGATGCAATGTATTTTGTTATTGTACCTATTTTCTGAAGCTTAGTGAGATGAACCAAAACAATAGATTTCTGATCAAAGTGATCACATATAGATTTTGAGAACGTGTTCAAACTTTCTCTCCCTAGCTAACATTTCTGATGCCATTTCCATCACTTCCATCTCTCTTGGTCAACTAAAAATCTCCCACATGTATTTTAGTTCCATCATTGCAGATGTCATTATGGAAGAAATATTTTTCCAGTTGTGCTACCCATACTGTAGGGTTATAGCCATCAAATTTGTACATGTCCAGCTTGGGTGTTTGGTGGCTCAAAGAGTGGTCATTTCCATGGAAGTGAATGTGATGGTTGGATTCTCCTTATATGTGTGCATTAGCACTAGGATCCTCCCTCTTGAGCTCATGAGATGTATCTATAGTCCTCGAATGCCTCAAGTGTTTTCTCAAGGTTGTCAACCTTCTCGACTGCCCTTTCTGCAACCAAAACTAGAGATCTATTACCAAGAATACACAAGCCCTAGTAAAATTTTTAAGCTTACTTAAGAGTAGTATGCTCAGAAAGGGGGTAATTTTCAGAGTCTAGTGAAGTGGGTCACTTGAAGTCGCGTCAAGAAAAATTTGGGACTGCCTAAAAATTAGGGGCTTGCAAAAGCATCATACCACTGCGACTAGCTTGTCGTCCAGATTATTATGGGATAAGTCTCTTAAAGGTGTCTCAAGATGGTATCAAACTATTTTTTTACTCCCATCTGATCAATACTGCAGTGGTGGAATTCCAAAAAGCTTGATATTTCTAAATATCCTGTGAGAACCAGGTTTGGATTGTAGTGACTGAAACCACAAAGGATTAGTACGACCAAATGAGTTGTGATAATCAGATATGGACTATGGCAAAAAAAACCCCATTGCGTAAAGAACCTTATCTGGACTGTAAAAATACCAACTACTAAATCTAATCAGTTCAGCGACAACAAAGCCCCAACTGCTGGATCTGATCTAGAAAATGACATTTGAACCCCAACAGCTCGATTTGATCTGGAAGAAAAGGTAGGGGAAACCTTCACATAGTTGAGGGAACTATGGTCTCAAAGGAGTGTCAGATGCTACAAATCATAATATACAAATGGATCCAACAATAGTACCCAGCCGAATCTTTCACGGCGCTAACTAAGGAGGATCAACCATACGCTTAGTTGTACTACCCAATTACCCTATTGTACCTATGAGTAATCTCCCCAAGTTTTGTTCTCAATGTACTGTACAAGTAAGATGCTCATCGACTTATCTAAGGTTAGGTTTTAGTTACCCTAGGGGGCTTCCAATATGCTGAAGGGCACGTGGAAGTGCAGTTCGTGTGTAGTTCTATCTAATGCACTACTATTCGAAGTTGTACCCATAGGGGTCACAAGGGAGTCCAACAAGCATGACCACCTCTTGTAGTTCTCGCATGCATGCCTCCCCAACTCCATATCTTTATGTGCTCAATGACAAATCCCATGGTTTAAAGATGTTGGAATACGTCTCTAGCCTAAAAACAATTCTATGAAAAATGGAGGTACAAATGGCCCTGGAAAGTTATCTGATACCACTTGTTATGCTCTTGACCCTTGAGAAATACATAATAAAGAAATATAGCCCAAAACACATAAATATCGCATGAAATAAGACAAGCTACAAATGTATTTTACTATTCAAAAGCAGGATATAATGTTCACTTGCCTCTTCGAGGGGGAAACCTCCAATAGAGTAAAGCTCAATTAAAATAAGAATTGATTATTCTTCCCTTAATATATAAGACTATTTATATCTAAATGACATCCAAAACCATAAATATTAGTGGTCCTTTGCATAACTTGGGTTAACCACTTTATTTATTAACTATGGCCTATTTATAACTAATTGTTGTCTGTTTTATATAATGCGGGTCAACCATTTACAATTATTATTAATATGGATAACCGCTTATGAGATTTATTGACTCATATAACTAACTTTGACTCTGACTAGGTTCCTTGCACTTATTACATAAACAAAATGGGTTGGGGTTGGACCCTAACATAGCAACTAGTTTCGGTCATGATGGAACTGCTGAAAATACTGAGAGATCAAAAGGCTCACTAATAAGACCACTCATTGCAACATTTCCTTAGGAAAGGGTAAAACACAAAAGTGAAAGTGTATGATCAACCAAGAAGATGGTGAGGAAAGAACGAGAAAACCAAGGCTCATTTGGCGGAAATAGGCTGATAAAAAATGGCAATCACAAGAAATAGGATGAGAATGGTTTCATTTTTTCACAAGATTGAAACATGGGAAACTATGCTTGAGAATACTTGAATATGGTTTCATTTTTTCATAAGCTTGAAACATGAGAAAAACTATTCTTGAGAGTGGTTTCATTTTTACACAAGATTGAAACATAGAAAAACTATGCTTGGAAGAAGTTTGCATGCCCCTAGGATAATGACTCAATTCGAGGTACATTCCCCCCTAAGCTTCATTTCATATACCTAAGTAGAATACTAATTACTAACAGGTGGATGGAATGAAGGTTCGCTTATGAGATCAAGTGAAAGACTCAACTGGGAATTTACAAGATCTACTCAAAGGCTCGAATTGGAAGGGGATATGTTTCATTTTTTAATGAGCTTGACACAGGAAAAGAACTATGCTCAAATGACCCTGTTTCATTTTTTAACGAGCTTGACACAAGGAAATGAACTCTTCTCAGAATAACCTTCATTCATTTTTTAACGAGATTGACACAAGACAAGGAACTCTGCTCCAGGGAACTTGTTTCATTTTTTAAGGGGCTTTAACTTGTTTTATTTTTTAACAAGCTTGCCATAAGAAAAGGAACTATGCTCTGGTGCCTTGATCATGACCTGTAGAAGGCCATGGCTTCCAAGATATTGTAATCATATGGGTTAGAAACATTATGGAAGAGATATATATCAAGGTCCCAATGGAAATATCATGCCCTAATGTCAATATTAATTGATTCACCATATCACCTCCTAGATCTAGGTCGAAAGAAGTTGAGAATACAATGACATCTCATCTTCATTAGTAGGTACATGAATGGGATAGGTTTCCACATAATTAACCTATGGTGGGGAAGATACCACTTGCATATAAGGTGCATTTAGGGAAGCTAGTTTATCGGGAGTCAAAAGTCATGATTCTTCCTTCATGCAAGAAACACATCACACACAATAGTAAAGAGACAAGCACTCCCATGACATAAAAATAGTCACACCCAAGGAGTAAATTAAAATCCAAAGGGCCTTGGACTACCATCACATTGATATAGAAAGTATTTCCTCCCAAAGCAATAGGAAACATAGGAAGGATCCCTAACTGTTGATTTGTTCCTTTGTTAAAAGCTAATAGATTTTGGGTAAGGGGAACAAGATGCAAAGAACATAAAGCTTTCCAAGTAGTTGAGGACATAATACTAACAAATTTGCCTTCCTTTATGATTGTGCTAGGTATGAACACATTATAAGCTTGTACTATGATCTGGAAGAGCGTGTAAGGATGAAGACAATATCCTTCCAGTCAAATCCAATCAAAGGAAATGACCATGCTACTTCGAGGGGGTGTTGTGGGACCGGGAGAGCTGCCCCCTTGTGCTATGGAAATGGTATTAATTGTCTCCAGTTCTATGAGAATGGGAATATTTCCCCAGCGTGTCATGGGAACGAGAGAACTATCCCCCAGTTCATTGGAACCTAAAGAAATGAGAATAACCTAAGCGGTATGAGGTTCACTCTCTATGGGAAAGGTATGATTAACTAAAGGTGAAATAGAGTCAATAATTTTTTCAACCAATGGTTGGCTAGGAAGCGAATCATGGGATTCATGTTCAAAGAGAGTGGGATTGATTGGATTGAGATTCTGATCAATCACTTCATCAACTAGTGGAGGATTAGGAGAAATTTTTCAATAACCAGTCGGGAGACAAGCCTGATAAGCTGTAAGGTTTTCCAACACTTTTGAGGCTTCATCCATATAAGGATAAAGGTGAATAGGATGATTCCCTTCACATAACATACAAGTAAATTTGACTTTACCCTTTTTCCCATGCACCTTAATATCACTAGTCGATGGTTTATCACTAGCATGATCTCTAGAGGTTGGTGAGAAAGGTTGATGTGAGCCTATGGACCACACTTCTAATGCCTTGGGAATACTAGGACAATCTATAAGAAGGTGATCACCCTTATAAAGAATTAAATGGAATTTAAATTTGTGGGGTTGATTGGAATGTTCCTCCATACTAGTTACATTCATAGCAAATGTTTTTGGGTTGTTCCCCTGCTTATTTTTCTTCTTCTTCTTATCCACCTAATTAATAACATTGAGGTTTTCACCAGACGAAGAGGAAGAAGAGGAAGAATATCGAACAAATGAATAAGAAAAAGGGTCAATTTTAGGACCAACTTGAGGTTGATATTGTTCATGTGGAGGAGAACCTAGTTGAGAAGCATTTTAGACATTCAAAACCATAGTGGTAAAAAACAACAAAATTGGAAAACCAATGGTAAATCCAGGAATAGAAAATCGTTCCATATAAGGAGCACTAATATTTCCAAAAGAAGGAAAATGACTAGGATTCCTGTAAGAGGCGTTTCCCTGATTGGTGGACTCAGGAATTGTTTCCATTAGTCTCAACCTAAGATCCACTAAGGAGGTATTCCATGGGGAGTATGTTGTTCGCGGCCAATTAACTGATTTTAGAAATTAGAAAAATAAAAATCGAAGAGGGTAAACTAGGCATAAAGGTTTACCAAGCAACCGTGAACTTCGATATACACCTTAGAAAACCAAGGACTTAAAGTACATGTAGAAAGTCTCCCTCAATTATGTGTTCTATGTATCACGGTATACAATGAAGCTGACTCTGTTAGCTATGGTGAGGATAGAAACCTATAGGGGACTTCCAAAATATACTAGATGGTATGTGAAAGTGCAGTCCATAGTAGTGTTGTCTAATGCGTAACCATTCGATGAGAGCATTACTATATACTTTACGTGCATGGAGCACCATCCAATATACCTGAAGGTACATGGATAATGATCGTATACACTTATGTACATGGAACGAGATTTCATCCGAGTGGTACAACGCTGGAAAAAGACGACAACTCCTACGTTTAACGATGCAGGAATGTTACAAATGCTCCTTAGGCTAATTGAGGTGAATTTTAGAGTTGATCTTAAATTATGATTCTATTTCAAGGCTCGAAACTCGATGTCACCTGAAAACACCTATGATGACTAATATGAAAAAAATAACTCTTTCCACGATTTTCCTTTTAATAGTGAAAGGCATAAATAAGTAGGGGAAGAAGAAATCAATCAACAATGCAACAAACAAGTGATGCAACCATCTATCTCCTCAATATTGAAATCAAAATCAAATCCCTATATGTGATGCAAAGATATTTTTCTTCTCATTTCTTTTAATCTTTCAAATGCCTGGAAACATATGAATGGAAATTGATAGCTAACAAAAAGAAACCACACAGACTTTAACTTTAATGCAAAAGCTACTTTTCAAACTCAACAATCAATCTATGCATACAAACCTGAATTGAAAAGAAGAAATAAAGAATGAAACAAAATCTTATTAGAAAAGTGATGTCACTCAGAGGCGATTAACACTCGTAAAAGAAAAAACATGCAATTTCACACTAGGGAATCGAATTTCACACCCTAGATGCAATTCATGATGCACAATATTTTTCTTTTCGATTCGACTTAATTTTCAGATGAAAATTAAGCTGCATGTCTAACAACTGATAAAAACAAACTTTTTAGAATGGTGATTGGAACACCAATTCTTTCAAGCACTCAATGACTAAACAAATCAATTTGCTAATGACCTAATGAAAATAAGATAGGAAAATCTAAACAAATTCTTATCAAAGGGAGTCAAGACCAAAATCAAATTGAATGGAGGCTTAAAAGAGACCAAAAGATACTCAAATACTCAAGGAAGTGTAATTGGAAGAAGGTTGATCAAAGAGAAAATCAAGACAAAAGAAAATTTTTTCATGAACAAGGACCAAAACAGGTGCAAAGGAGGCACTAGTGCTTTGCAACACAGGAAGAAATAAGGCTCAAATGGGGTGCAACATTTTTTGTCAAGACTAGAAGGTGCGTTGGTCAATGGATTGCAAGTTACGACACAAAATTTTTAATTGAAATTCAATGAAAGGTATTCCTTGGTATATCCATGACTAAATAAGACAGTGAAGGTATGAAGAAGAGGTAATAAAATCACAATGGACAAAGAAAACACCAAGGGAATACGTCTATCCGTAATCTAGTCTCTAATTTTTATACAAAATCTACGACTCCGGACATAAGTATATTCCTTAGGCCTGGTGGACTGAAATAGAACAACAGAAAGACAAGGAGATTAATTTTTCATTAAAGTAAATATATAACAAGATGAAATCTACCTGGAATCTTTCATATGCTTCACTTCTTCCTTGGCTTGTATGCTCCAATCCTAACTTTGATCTCCATAATTAGAACCTGCACAATCATACAACAAAAATAAATGATCTACAGGATCTATGTACCATTGTGTAATCACTTTATTCAATATATTAACATGGTATTGAAATACATGAAACCATAGCATCATATATAGCAAAAAAAATAACTCTTTGCATTAATAGAAATGGAGTGAGTTACAACAAAAAAAAGGTGTTGATCTTGTAGAAGAGATCCTCCAAGTTGATTTTTCCTTTCCTTATCACAAAGTGCACCTCTAATCACCCTAGTGCATGGAATTATATCTCTCACATCAGCATCATAAGGGAAGAATCACTCTCCAAAAGCGACTTCCTTACCTATGGATGATAGTAAATATGTAGGTGAAGGAGGTAGTTCATGAATTCTTATCGTTTTACCCATGTAGGCTTGAGATACTCTCTTAATGGGAGGATGAGATCAAGGGATAAGGAATGAAAACTCTAAGGTAAGATAGGATAGGATTCATGAATTTTATCTGAGGTAAATAGTTACAATAGATCTTAGAAGCTTTTGGAAGAGGAAGCTTCAAGATTATTTTTGTTTTCCCTAATTTCTAGAATCAGTACACCCCCAACACTAAGAAACTTGATGTTAATCAATGTAGGTGCAGAGTAGGTAAAGATGGTAGTCAACGATGGCGAATGAGGGGCCTGGGTGGCTTGGCCCTTAAAATGACTAAAATAAGGGACTTTCACGTAGAAACTCAAGGATTAGAAAGAGTCATGCTTAGATCTTTCTATAGGGAGGATGACAAAGTGTTCAAAGGATATGAATGATCCTGTTTGAAGGCCTATTGACCAGATGTGACAAAATGGCCTATAATAATGCTGAGAGCCATACAACATAACTTTCATAAAACATACTCATAATTAGCATATAACCAACATAAATAACAAGGATATAACAACCATAAAAACTAAATATAAACAAGTATATTTACCCATCACATACAAGAGGAAAGAAGCTCTTATTAACATATGCAAAATTCAACCAAGTTTGGGACTTCCACAACCACCCGACCATAGACTAGGTTGAACAAAGTCTCTCTTTTAGTCAGTCATCCCCATGCCATATTCCAAGCATGAATGTGGGATCTCATGGAGCAATCCAAATAAAACCAAACCAAGGATTCCAGAGGCCAAACCACCTCAGCCCTCAACTAGTGATTCCACCTCATAGTCGAACATCACTGACCATCACTACATTGGTCTCTACCTAAGTTTCCGAGGGCTCGAGAGTGTTTGTTCCAATGATAGATTACAAGAATAGTAATTCAACCCACAACTGTTCTCGAGCTTCTAGAGTGTTTGTCCAACCAAGGCTTTGAGGACTAGTATCTCAACCCACGAAGGGCTTCAAAAGCATTTGTCCAACCAAGGCTTTCAGGACTAGTAACTCAACCCAAGATGTTACAGATTTTCTAGAGTGTTTGTCCAACCAAGGCTTCCAGGAAGTAGTAACTCAACCTAGCGCGAAAGAAACATGATAACCAACTAGAAAACAATGATGAAACGCACAACACCATGGTTATCTAGGAAATGGAGAGACTAGGAAGAAGCACTATCAATATAGGCAATCCTTTATGCCAATGATATATCATAACCAAATAACCACACGCATATTCCATACATGCCAAAACTAGCAAGGAAATCATACATGCAACTCGATACTTGCAAGCAACATTTTTTGTAGTTGTTGATCTCAATGTCCTCTTGCACTTTCCTAATTTTCCTTTTCCTTCTAACTCCAAATCCCAAGTATGCCACACTCCTCCCATATTGATCCAAGAACACTCTAAGTGTCGAAGAATATGAGAGAGAGAGAATAGAGAGAGCCCCAAAACTGAACAAGGAAAAGGTTACAAACTGATCCTCAAAAGTTGCTTTATTAATGAAGCCTATATTTTCTTCAATTTTCCATTATTTTCTTTCATTTTCCTACTCACATGAAACCTGTGACCTTTCACCTTCCTTTTCTCCTAATTTCCATTATTTTCATAAATCCAATGCCAATTAATGCCACTTTTCCTTTCCAAAGCCTTCTCCATCATCTTTTCCAATTTCCATAGCAATTAATTAATCACAAGTGATCCCCATCACTATGTTTTTTCCCAACATTCAACTTGGAATACGTCTCCTATGAATAATGTCTTATTTTTTGCCTTTGTTAACTTTATTACATGGATTTTTCACCAGGGTTGTTACAAAAGCATCTTCACAAGAAAATTAAGTATCATAATTTTACATGTCTACATATCCCTTGGACGAAATATCTGTAAGATATCCATTCCTAGAATTATATTGAAACTCAACTCCTAAAGAAAAGTTCCCATTTTATTTCCACTATAGGGTGTTATCAGAAGGAAGCTTTAGAGGAACATATGAAAAATTGGTCGAACACTTCTTTGCAGTCGTTTTTCATATGATTTTTGACATTGATCGATCGTGCATGACTAATCAAGTGAAGGAGTCACTTCAAGACATCTCGGACTGGTTTTCAGATCCTAAGGGAACATACATTAGACGTTTGGGATGTCAAACAAACCCTCACCTTATGCCGCAATATCTGACCAACAAGGTGGTCATGCAAGAAGTTGTTAATCATCCAGTCAAGGAATTATCAGGAATTCTTCACAAGAAGAAGGAATCCCCTTGTCCTATCTTTCCATTGAGGATCAAATTGTATCAATTAAAGATTCATAAGGCCTTAGCAGCCGATATTAAAGAGGTAAAGTTCCTACACTTCACCACCAAGAACTTCCATGCATATGATCCTAGGTAAATTATCAAGCAACATTGTTAAAGGATCAATTATAATATGGTGTATTCACAAATATGTAGACTAGAAGATGAGGAGATAAATAAATGGTACAATGCCAAAATGAAGACACAAGCATCCTTGAAGATGGGTTCAACCCACGATCCATCAACTGAGGACTTGTAGGAGCAAGGGCATGAGGAGGGGGAAACAACAGATCAAGTAAAGAGGTTAGCTCTTAGGAAAAGGATTGGGTATTCATCGGGCGAGAGAAGCAAGAAATTGAAGGCTGGTCCTTTAAACACATGAGCTACACAAATATAGCCAAAGAGGAGAGAAGGAAAAGAAGAAGAAGAGGAGGAGGAGGAGAAGGAGGATCATAGCAGGAAGAAGGACAAGTTTCTCAAAAAGAAATAGGTAGAAGAAGAAGAGAGGAGGAGGATAGAAGAAGAGTAGGAAAGGAACTCCGAGGAGGATAAAGAAGCATTGAGTTTGGAAGAAGAACATTTGACTCAAGAGCTACTGGAGGAGTAGTTAGAGGAATAAGATACCATCCAACCCATGGATGATAACCCCAATACCCCCCAGGTGAACAACCATTCACAATATAACATCTTCCATTCGGAGAGATGGGGATTACCCCTCGACCAATATTTAAAGTCACAGATGTTTGTAGTGTAGCCTTTGATCAACTTAAGAAGAGGATAATGCAACAAAGGCATAGATATTTTCCCAATGATCCTCAGGACCCAGTCTCAGTAGCAAATAAAATGTGATCACCTCCAATACTATAAGAAATCTTAGGGTAGTTATGGTAGCACATGGTTCATTCTATATAGTGACATAAGATAACTCAGAATACTTGCTGAAAGAAAAAGCCAGGTTGAGTAGTGAACTTGCTGCAGTGAAAAAAAATGTAGAACATGTTGCAACAAAGAACCAATGGCTATCATCACATAACTTCAACATCACGGAATGGTAGTTATCCATGCAGGAAGAGATAGGTCCAATGCAGGATATTGCGGCACGAATTTATGAAGAGATGATACTTATACAACATGTCATGATTCCTCTCATTGGAATTCATAAGAATGCATAGGAAGTGGTGGAACTCCTAAAGATATCAATTCAAGTGGTTGACCAAATGCAAGAGTAGGTTTCCAAATATAGGAATTCCCCACAACATTTAGGAATGATGGATACAATGTTTCTAAAAATAGATAGAGTTCAGTTGATACTCTACTTGCAACATTACTCACATTTAGGAGCACAGTTAGTTAGTATTATGGTTGCCTATAACTGACTACATAAGGGGTTTGATTCTCTAACACAGAAGCATGAAATTCCTACCATCAAATATGTTGAAGCAATCAGAGGCAAGGAGATCATCTTCCAGGAGAGGAATATGTCGAACAAATCAAGGAGGAAACAAAACAAGAAGGCTTAGAGGCAACCAAATACATTATTCAACAATATGCCTTTGTACGAGTCAAGGCACATATGAAGATCTAATGGTTGTGGAATAATGTATAGTCAAGATCCAAGAACATACATATAGAGGCACTTGAGGTAAACATATGCTAAAAAGGGGACTTGCTTGATAGGATACAGGACATTGCAAAGGAGTTCAGAGCATGGGTGATCCAAGTGGATGTTGGTGGCCACCAACCTATCCCACTTGGACCCCCAGAACTATCTCTATCAGTTTTTCAGTTTCCTTATTTGTAGCACAATTTACTATTTTTAGCAGCTTTTCGGGTCCTGAACTTCCGAAGCCGTTTTAAGGCCCTAAACGAGGTTTTTATAGGAA
The DNA here is from genome assembly GCA_031772625.1 of Pinus tabuliformis. Lineage (NCBI taxonomy): Eukaryota > Viridiplantae > Streptophyta > Pinopsida > Pinales > Pinaceae > Pinus > Pinus tabuliformis. The sequence goes on along the minus strand of CM062811.1, from coordinate 29,414,412 downwards.
ATCTGGGAGAAACATGGGTCCATGGATGAATGTTGCTCTTCCCAAAGTTATAGTTGTCGAATAGATATTTATAACGAGCTATTTTATGCATTAAACAGAGATCAGGTGCCAAAGTTATGACCCCGGGAAGTTGATGTACAAATTTACCCAAAACAGGGCCCACAGTTTGGCGTTTCATCTTCTAGGGTTAGGTTTTTAGATGTTTAGGGTTTTCCATTGCTTCTCAACAATAACTAGGCTTTCAAGCCTCATTTTAACACAATTCAGAGGCATGTAGCCACCACATCTCTTCTCACAGATAATCTACCATCGCCCTAGCTGGTTTATTTCCATTTCTGCTTGTAAGCATATTTCAATATTTTATAGTAATGAAATGAAGTATTATTTCCACTGCATCTCTATGTTTATGGTTATCTCTGTAATTTGTTGCGTTCATGTTTAAATCTGGATCAGTGGTATCAGAGCGGTCTGCTTTTTCTCTGTTTTTCTTTGCATGTCCCCAACGAGGTCAGGATATAAGGATTTAGGGATTGAACTGGTTGAACCTTTGCAAGACCAACCTCACAAACCCCGATGGCCTCCCATGGTGGATGAAAAGAAAGATGAGGGGGCAGGAGATCCTATCAAAATCTTGCTCGAATAAGCCCTTAAGTGGCAAAGGAACACGATGATGGACAACTTTGCCTAGATCCTTTAGTGGCTACCCAGGGGTGATGCATCGGCTTCCAACAGCTACTCTAGAAATTCTACACCATTTAAGGTACAAATTAATTTCGAAATCCCCATATTCAAGGGTCAGATAGACACAGATGTCATAGATAAATAGTTAAATTTGCTAGATGGGTATTTTTCTGTTCATGACCTTTCCAGTCGAGAAAAGATTATTTTTGCTCTTTTCAAAGCAGCCCCCCACGTCAAGGACTAATGGGAAACCTACTATGAGCAGAAGGATGAAAGTACGGTCTCATTATTTTTAGCCGCACCCACTTGGAATTCATTCGAGGATGCCATCAAGGAGCAGTACTACCCTCTCAAAAGCTACGGGGACAAATACATAAAGTGGACCATGCTGTGACAGGGAAGGGACCAAGATGTGCCAGAATTCAAAAACATTTTTCATAACCTTCGCACACAGTTGGGTATCAAGGATTTTGAGCTACATTTGGTACTCAAATACCGCGACTGCATACACAGATACATATAGGAAGAGATGGAGTTCATAAATATCTCCTCGCTCGGCATGGCGTAAGTATATGCTATCAAGATCAAGCAGAATTTTAAATAGAAGAAGCGAGACTTTGGATTTGCGAATCCAAAGACCAAAGGACAAAGCCAAGACGAGGTGACCCAAGACATCCCGTTGAAGCCGGAAGAAAAGAACAACACCATGAAGTCGAAGAAGGACATAGGAAAGTGGTGTGAGTTCCACAAGAGCCCCACTCACAACGCAAGTGAGTGTTGGACCAAGCAGTCGCTGGTGGCCGAGTTGAAGGCTTCAGAATCAGATGCATGTTTCGACCCTGAGTCACAACCTGACAAGGGGAATGGCAAAGGAGGTAGATCATTGATGCGGAGCCCAACATCACTGTTTCCACCGTCAAGATCCAGAAGAATGATCTTGAAGATCCAGAGGAGGGGGAGCATCTTTTCCACTCACAGATGTGGGTGAAGGGTTTGCTGCTACAATTCATTGTCTACAGTGGCAGCCAAAAGAACCTCATTTCTGTAGAGGTCATGAAGCGGTTGGGCCTACCAAATACACAACACCTGCAACCATATAGTATTGGGTGGCTTCACCAAGGATGAGATCTCTGAGTTCACCAATAGTGTCACCTTCCCTATGGCATCAAACCCTTCATAGATGAGGTATTGTGTGATGTTGCACCTTTGGATGTTTGTGATGTACTATTTGGCCAACCATACTTGTCGAGGCAACATGCTGTGTATGAGTCAAGGCCTTGTGCTGTTATTATTACTTTAGGTAATTCATTATAGAGGATACCAGAGGTAGCCCCACCTACTGCCACCTCTTTGATCTCTGCTAAGAAATGCAGCAAGATCGTCTCCTAGACTAGGAAATTCATTTTCTGTCTTGTTCGCTCCCAAAGTAAATGGAATATCATCGCCACATCCACGACGCCGGCGAAAGTTTCCTCCACACAGCAGCAACAACAGAGGGATACGGTCATTAAAGAACATAGGAACAACTTCTCCTCACCCATAGGGGCACCACACAAGTTTAAGGTCGGCGACAAAGTTTGGTTACAGATGCAGAAAGAACACCTTACACATGGGGGCTTCACCCAATAAACTTGTTACATATCATGTTCATTCGTGGCATGTTAAAAAATACGCTTAATTTGACTATATATTGGAAAATACCTCTAAAAGTCACAATATTTAACCCCCTACCAATACTAACTAATTACACCTTCCCAATTTAAAAACCCCTACTTTCACTAGATATTGTAGATATCCATTTTTTCATTAACATTTTCTATACCCCTTTATATCTTTCCATTAACTTTCAACTCCATTTTTTGTACCTTTCAATATAAAAAGCCTCTACCCCCTATATATCTCCCAATATATTATGTCATTTTTTCCTCAATAAATATCCCCCAATACGAACCCACGTGGTATGGTATTTCTCCCCTAGTGAAGCCCCTATGGCCTTATAAGAGCCCATCAGAATCTCAGACCACTCTGACATGGTCCTTACAACATTACCAAGGCTGTGAAAAATAATGCTTTCGAGCACAAAATTCCTCCATTCCTTCGCTTTCACTGAGTGTTCAATGTGGAACACCCTCAACCATGCTTCCCACCATTACTGGACACATCAGAGATTACAGAACAACTTAGTAGGGACCAAGCTCAGCAAATGGAGGAACTCAATGCAATGGGGACCATTGCTTCCTAAGGGGGGAGGAATGATCCAGGTGGACGTTGGTGGCCACCCACCAATCCCACTTGGACCCCCACAACTGTCTCTGTTAGTTTTTCATTTTCCTTATTTGTAGCACAATTTACTATTTTAGCAGTTTTTCGGGTCTTCAACTTCCGAAGTCGTTGGCCCTAAATGACTTTTTTTGGAAATCTGGGAGCAACATGGGTCCTTGTACCAATGTTTCTCCTCCCAAAGTTATATTTCTTGGATAGATCTTTCTAACAAGCTATTGTACACGTGAAATGGAGATCGGGTGCCAATGTTATGACCCCAGGAAGTTGATGTACCAATTTACCCAAAACAGGGCCCAAAGTTTGGTGTTTTATCTTCTAGGGTTAGGTTTTTAGATGTTTAGGGTTTTCCATTGTTTCTCAACGATAAATAGGCCTTCGAGCCTCATTGTAACACAGTTCAGAGGCATGTATCCACCACATCTCTTCTTAGAGATAACCTAACTTCGCCCTAGCTGGTTTATTTCCATTTTTGTTTGTAAGCATATTTCAGTATTTTATAGTAATGAAATGAAGTAATATTTCTGTTGCATCTTTGTGTTTATGGTTATCTCTGTAATTTGTTGCATTTATGTTTAAATCCGGATCAATGGGACACTTACATCACAAGTACACTCCATGAAGAAGAAAAAGATTTATTTGATGAATCTTTGTCTCATTAGTCATTTTTGTCTTATTAGGCCATCGTCTCATTTGTGATTTGTCTTATGTAATAAATGTTATGAATTGAAGTCTAAGGGATACATGTGGAACATTAAAATCCACACATTGGAATGCAATGAATCATACTAGAAAATGAATATTCATAAGAATTCAAGAGTCATGACGAAGCTCAAAATTCATTGTGTTGTTATAAATAGCTCCTCATAACTAAAAAATGGGGCTTTTTGGGACCAAGCTCTTAGGAGTTTTAGCCTTGGATTCTCTTGCACTAGATAGGAGATAGATTATTCTTTGGAGAGGCATGTTGTGGCTTCATCTTCCACTATTGGATGCAATGTTTCACTCATGCAACAATCTACTTGGGATCTTACACTTATAATCACAAGCTGAATGAGTCGACACTCTTTCATCCATCTATTGTGTATATAGTTGGACTATTTTGGTTATGTATATGGTATATGTTGCATTATTTACATGCTAGGTTAATGAACTGCTTTCTTTCTTCTCTATGGTTTTTATTGAATGAATGTTATTATGCTTTAGCAATTTTTTTTATTATGTGGACTAATCTATAGGTACTCCACAAGCCTTTCTCTTTATCATCGGGTCACCCTTTAGGAGAGTACTATTACTTTTCTAACTAGTGGCTACTTTCCCTCACCATCCATGGAATTATCCCTTATACACATCATGTTGGGTATCTCATAAAGCTCACATTCTTACTGACCCAAAGAGGCATTGTGTTCTCTTACGTCTCATTATAACCAAGGAAAATCATGGAAAACCATTCAATAATGGTTGGGCCCTATGACCGGATGAGACTCCCACACCAAATTGTGTGAGGTCTAATTGGAGCTTTACATGGGGTAGATGCACTTTACAATGTTAGTAGAATCCAACGCCATCAACAAAACCCCAGTAATAAATTCAGGACACTGTAAATAAGAAAACAAAGCAAATGAGCCATTGTTACAAGTCAAAATTTTGATTATGTAGAAGAAAACTCCAACAAAAGTATTGTGCATGAAGATACGTAAGGGTTGAGCAAATGGTGTGGCTGAGAAAATTTGTCCAAAAGCGATTAGTATATGGATTTTCCTCACAAGTTGTAAAGTGAGTTTTGACAACAAGCTAGGAAAAAATGAGTGGTTTGTGACGCCGAGATGTGAGGATGGTTATTGTGTAACTACTATCTCCACATGTGAACCATTGATAAAAATCTAATCATCCTGAACCATGGATCCAACAATCACATTTACCAAGTTTGCCATGTCCTCAGATGTCCTAGAACTCACCTTTGCGAGTGTTCAAATGGTTTCAAAGTTTTAATGGTTATAACATAAGCTAAGTATGCAATATTATGCGGTTTTAATCGAATAATAAAATTAATTATGGTCCCATACGAAGGAAAATGTATCAAATAACCTAAATGCCGAAGTTTGAATTATATAATGTGTGATTATAACTATGACATTAAACATGACTTACATATCAGAATATAGTTAAGGCAATTCATATGAGGATAGATGTTGAATAGGTAAAAGATTGGGAGATGTTACATAATTATGCCAATTTTGCTTTTCAATTTATTTAAAAAAAAATGTAATATATGAATTAAATTTTATATAAAATATTTTGATTATGAAATGGACTATGATATATTATATATATGGTATTGATAAATCATGGTATTGACCCATAATGTAACAAAACTTATTTATAGGTTAAGAATATCTATCATAAAGTGAGGGTGAATTTCCATGGTTAAGAACCTTATTACATGTTTTTTTAAATGTATATATGTTTAATTCATACATTAATTTTTATTTTTTTTTTATAATTAATAATAATAATTTAAAATAGAGTTAAAATTTGGTTAATTTTTAAAATCTTGACAATGTGAGATATATCATGAGATAAGTTTTTTAATATCTATCATAAATTTATCCCTATTGGCATTTATGGACCATTTAATCTATATGACTTATTGTTTATTCGTATTTTATTATATTCTTATTTTCATGTTACATGATTTTATGAATGTATATATTAATTGTTTTTATAATTTATAAGAAAAATCACAATTTAAAATTATCAATATAGATACATCTTAATCAAGGATCTAGCATGGGCCTAGAGGGATCAAATATCTTGATATGCAAACTACTTTTTTAGTGTAAGACTTGAAAAAATATTTGCAGTTAAAGACAAATATATACAATATCTTGAAACTCCCCTTAGACACTTAATTGTCATGGATTAAATTACATTTTTGAATGCATAAATATATACAATATCTTGAAACCCTCCTTAGAAACTTAGATTATGTAGAATAGTAAACTTAAATTTGCAATTTTAACAAATATTTGCCAATTTTTTTACTAAATTGACTTTAAATATATTTGAAAAAGAACCCAAATATAAATTAGTAAGACTTCTTGAAAGGTTTTATAACCATAAGGGTTCTTTTCTTTTTTTCTTTTCTTTTTTTAATTTTTTATATAATATGTACATATATGCATAAATGACATTGAAATATTTTACTTAATATGGATATTAAAATATTTTACTTATAAAGCACATTGTTCATATTAAAATACTTTTATATTATTAACATAATTTGGAATACATGGCAATATTATTTAATAAAATAATTTATTTATTAACCACATTGAATATTTCGACTATTATTAATATATTTTAAATGCTACATATCAATTTTATATTAACAATGTGATGACTTACACATCTTCATTTTAGTAGGAAGTGGCTGATTTTTCTATTGCTTCTTCCTTCGAAGTATTAAAATATTTTTCTATGGCGCGGGCGGGCTCTCACACACATAAACAATTTAGTCAAGTGTTATCTTGAAATATTTAGAATGAAAATATAAGTGTTTTTCCTTTTTAAATACTTTATCACTCTAAAAACATAACATAGAAACATTTTATTTGTGCAATAAATAGTGAAAGTGAAATATTTTTACCATATAACTTTTATAATAAATTGTAATATTAATTACCACCATTTTTCTCTCTAAACTATAATATTAATAATGTACTAACTTAAAATAATAAAAATGACAGACTTGATGTTTCATAATATTTTTTATTAAAACTAAATATATATAATCATTTTTTTTTTATTATAATCAATATTTACAATATATCTAATTTTTAATTTAAAAGCCTTCTCAACTTCATGTTAAACATTGAACACGAGACTAATCACAAATCTCTTTCACTATGCTTTACAATTCACCTACCAACCCAATTTAAATGACTTGACATTTATTAATTAATATCTACAAACCTTTACCAACCATTTAATTATATAATTATAATAATTTATCAATTTTTTTTTACATATCATTTACAAAACTCCGAGGATACTTGAATCCAGATGTCAAGATTCCTATAAAATTCTTTACGATGAATAAAACTGCACTTACCCTGAACATTGTCCATTATGAACTCAGACACAAAATATCACTTTACCGGGACATTTTCCACAACAATACGAGAGATATCTTGCTAGATTTCTTTTTCAGTACGAAAAATAGCATATATTAATATCATCTTGCTAGATTTCTTGACTAAGGTAGAATCCACTAATTGGAAGCGATTGGGCATGGCATTCACTCATCAGAGTCATGGAAAACACCCAAACATTTTCTATAATTTTGGGTCGGAGCTGCTCACTTATGGCATTATCAATCGGCCGAGCTCTTCCTCCGTCTACATAAAATACGCTCTGACAGCCCGTGACCAAAATACTCATATTTTTATTTTGTATTTATCGCAGCAGTGCAATAGCTAACCAGTAACGCGTGTCCGGAGCACATATATTCGTTTGGTATTTATCCATCCCTGCTACAGATACCTCGAAAATGCAGTCTCTGTCGAGGACTGTGGGCTACAAACCGCCCCATTTTGTGTGCTATGATATTATTATTTATGTCTTGAATGCCTGGCCTGACTCGCGACCGGCTCCAATTACTCTGCCACCTTTGACCCCGTACAAGCTCCTGAATTGCGATTCCCTCTGCTCCCTCGAGCTTTTGTTTAAACTAGTATTTAGTAGATTACGTAATCTCGAGGCAGTAATGTGAACAGTAGCTGTTCCGATGCAGAATTAAGATTGTTGGCTGGAACCCATCGCAATGATCTCCTGTGGAATTGCTTTTGTTCAGATTTTCTGCAATTAGGTCTTGTTCTCCACTCTACTCACCTTTTCCGGGCAATAAATAACAGGCACAGCTTTGGGCAGAACAGCAATGTCGGGTTGTCTCCTTGGAATTGTTGAAAAGGGCACAACTCCAATGTACTGAGCTTTTTCAGAACTTCTGTCTGTTGCAACCTTTAGATCTCGGGGCTGAGTTTCTCGAAAACAATCACTGGCACCGTGAGCTCATCCTTTTCTACGCAGAGACTTCGACAGCGGTTACCGGTTATTAGGCTGAGCGTTTTAGCTGAATAAGCGAAGGACAAGGTCAGGATATTGTGTGCTTTTGTCTTCTGGAGGCACGAAGAGATAAAATTCCTGCAGAATTGCCTGTGGGAAATGGTATATTTGAAAATAAAGGAATTATAATTCGCCTGGCGCTATTCAGTATCCAAGATTCCGTTAGGGCTTCCAGTCAAAGTAGGACGGGGCACATGGATCATTTGTTTTTTAATCATTAAAAAGTGACTTTTTAAATTCGAAAGTTATTTCAAATTTAATGAGAGTTTTGTTAAAATATTTGAATCTTCTTCTATACTTGAAAATTTTGGTTATGAATATGTGTTTAAGGGAAATTTAATTATGAAATAATTAAAAACATAAAATTAATTGAAAATGTAAAAAAATATAAGATATGTTATTGAGAAACTGAATATTGTTGGTCAATTTTATTTTTTTTGGGTATTAGTTGTTAAAATTAAGCATGTTTTTTTCAGTAGTCTTAATTTTATAAGACATATTTTTTATTACTTATTTATAAAATAATTTGTCTAAAACTTTAAGAGTATTAACAATTGTACCATAATTAAAGTATATTTTATAATCATAAAAAAAATTTCAAGCAATGGTTTCAAAAATTAGGAATTAGAAGAGGTAACAAGTGCTACATACATTGCACCAGATCGTGGAAGAGTTGACATAACAATAATACACAGAATATGACACTCAATATGAGTCACTCAAGCGCGTCCATTCTCTCAAGAGAGATTCATTGGTTTCTCTTAACGTATTTCACATCTACAAATACATTAAATCTTTAGAACTCTTCCCAACATGGTTTTCATTTGCTAGTAAAGGGATAAGGCTTGAAAATATTTCTTTTTCCTTCCCTTGGTATGGTGAGGGTCAGGCCCCACTGCCCAATTTCATCCATGACCTCTCAATCATAGAAGGCCTTCGTGTCTATAGTTGTTAGGGTTTCCAAGTGTTGAATTTCATTACAGGTTTCTAAGGGGATGAGGGAATGGAAGGTCTTCATATCTTTGTATGCCTGATGTTGGGCTTGGTTATGCTCATGAGGGTATCGACCTCCCCACCACACCTACTTCACATGCATTGGAACTACATATGTTCAAACTAGTATCATCTTCTAACTTTAACATAGAGTTGTCCACAAGAAGAGAATTAAGTATAGAGGTATGGGGAAATTACAAACTGGGGCTCGACCGAGAGGACTAAACCCAAAGGAATCTCAACCCAACTCCACTAAGGTAAAATCCAACAACATAAATTATAACTACACTGGTACATGCAAGGCCTCACAAGAGTTGAAGATAAACAACTAAAACATAGCTATAGAGGTGCAATACTATAGCTACAGAAATGAGATAGTGACTAGGCCCATGTGAGAAATCAACACTCAATTCCAAGACCACATGTCGACATCATAACTGAATACCCATAACCAAACAAAAAACTTGCAATGAAATAATAATTACAAGAAGGCTTCATGTTTACGGGAGATGTAGTCACCTTTGTGTCGTAAGAGCAGGTGACAAACAAGAGTCTCTGCATACCAATAACAATGATAGCAAACAGGCCATGGTGAGTTTTCACGTGTATAAGCTTTAAACTCCCATTAGACCTACTTAACATAGAGCCACAAAGAACAAGAACCTGATTTTCCTTCACACAACTAGCATAAAGCTTCACTTTGACCTCCAGGCACTCGAGAACCGCTCCCAAGGGTACCAAGCACCTATATTTCCATATTAATCTTATCCAATCACTTCCCATTGGCCTAAAAGATGCCTAAAAATAAGTCTTGACCTTTCTTCGGGGGGCATCAAGTTGTTTCCTTATAAGGATGCTTCACACGCAGACCTACCACCCCTTCTCCTCCTCTGAATGATGCTTAGAGTGATTGATGGGAGGTTGTATATTTGGTATGCACATGGACAAACATGGTGCCCCATATATTTAATGATATCACCTTCACAAGTTGACCGGAAGAGCCCCGTAAGCTACCACTTTCTTCGAAATGCACCCCATTCAGGAAATTTTGTGGAAAAATATTTTAAGCAAAAAATAATTTAATTTTTATTAGTGTAAATTCATTTCAAACCTATAATTATAGAGTATTAAAAAGAGATCAAATTTATTATCACAATTGTTTTTCATTTTATTTCATGTCATATATTAGTCTCTTCATTTTTAAATGATAAAAATTACGCCTTAAATTTGATTTGTTTTGGTGCATAATAAATGTGAGTTTAAGAAAGATTATTTAATGTTGCGTCTCTTCTGCTAGAGATTTCTCTTATATTTAAATATAAATACCATGTTATTTGTTATCAATTAATAAATAAATAAATCAATTTTTTTATTTCATTTAAAAATATGATTGATTATCTATATATATATATATATATATATATATATATATATATATAATTCATTTGGCCATATTCACATGACAAGAGTCCATATTTCATTAATAACTCATGAATACATATTCATTAATTATTTTATCACAAATTAAATAAGTAAACTATTTTTTTGGGAGCAATTCGTTATAAAATATATGACATTTATCTTTTGTTACTATTATTAATAACATATCAAAAAATTAACGATATTTTTATTTTTATTATAAAAAAAACTTAAATTTATTTGAAGACCAATTTATGGTATTTTTTTTTTTTTTTTTATTTTAATATTTGTAATTTTTTTTTTTTTTTTAATTTGATAATCCGTATCTCTTTTACTATCTACTAATTTAAAATTATACAATGAGATGTGACAGCATCTCCTTCATAGTGAAATGTTGGCCTTATTTTGAGGTAACACCTAATTTTGATGAAATGTTTGATTTCAAACTAGTGGATTAATACTAAGCCTCAAGTTAACATTAGTTCAGAAAATTAATTCTTTGAGTTTTTATCTTTTTGTTCACTAGATGAATAGCATGTACTTTTCACATATAACTTGGATCTACATTAAATCTTGTCATTCGACATGATGGGGTTTTAGAGTGTCATATGAACTTTTGCATAGATATTAATATTGAACTTTTAGCATGGTGATGTATTCACCTCGGAAAATTATACATATCCAATTAGTTCAGTGGCATTATTGAGTCATTTCTTTGAACAAGTAAAGCAATGTAAGGAACACATTGTTTTTTAAGATTACAAGCCACATATTATATTTTACCAATATAGTCATTTGGTGATAGCATCTTGGTTGAAGTTGAAAGAAGTGAAGAGTAGAAAAAAGCAACGAAAATGGAAATTATTGATAGAAGATCATGATACTATTCTTGAAAATTTGTCACAAACACATTTCATATGAATGGAACACATTGCTTGATGAATTGTATAGAAGTGTGTATTTATTATTTTATCTAGTTCACCCCCCTAAATACTACCTATTGGGCCATAAATTTATAACCTAGATAATATTTACTATGTCCTCTTGAATTTAAGGAAATAACTTTATCTTTTTTGCATCTATTGCTTTAAATGTGTAGTTAAGATTTGTTCACTAGTTCTTTATCATTTCATTATCTACTTTTGTGTGTTAAAAGTAAGATATCTCTTATTCCCATTTTAAATGATATTATAGATTTATCAATTAAATTTTGTTTTAAACTTTATATGTTTATTGGTGTTCTTGTTGCAACTTACTTGTGATCATGAGATTTCGATATTCTCATGCACTAAACTAAAGAAATTCAAAATGACAAAATAATATATTTATAATTCATTTTTATTTATTTATATTAGAGTTGGGTAATTACACACATCCCTACCCACAAGTGTAGTGGCCCCTTGTGCTATATTCATATGTGACCTAGCTAATAATAAAGTATTTCTCAACTACTACCATAATGTGATAGATCACCTTCATAAAGTCCCCTTCACCTTAGTTGAGATTTGGCATCTCCCTTAGATGTCTAACTTTTTTTATGAAGGATATAATCCCCTTGTGAACTCCAAGATTTCACCCCAAATATAAGTCCCAATTAGAATGAACAATTCGTTTAAAAATTAAACTCAATACAATACATGAGCATGTTACCTTTATTAATTCAATGAAATAAAATTTTTTAATAAAGCATATGCAACCCTAATCCATAATTTCTAGATATGTTGAATAATAAAGAAAATGATACAAAGTTGATCTTTGATAACCATAAAATAGTTGCGTAGAATTAAAATTATAAATTCCAAATACAACTGAAAACATGAATGTAGGCTACTTTAACATTGAAACAATAGAATAATAAATCTTCATATTCATTTGTTGACATTTATTTAAAAAAATAAACCATTAATGTGCTCTCTCATTATGTAGTTAGTGTCACTAAGCTCACCAATTAGGTTTGAGTTCAACTAAACGATGACTAATTAATGTGGATAGATCTTGTAAAGGTGATTAGGACTAAAGATTAGGTTCATATAAAAAACTCCCATTAAGTAAAATCTACAATAAAAACTATATTTAACACGACAATTTTTTTTTTCAATTTTGTAAAGTTGTATAATTTAAAATGCAAAGTTGTATAATTTAACAAATATAGTGACCAAAGAAATTTTAATTTTTTAAACTTGTGTAGACGAAGGAAAAAAAAAAAAAAAAAACAGGGTTTTAATATTTGTATAGTTTTCTTTACAGAAAATAAAAATCAAATAGGTTCAATTTGTATAAAAGGCAATTGAATGCATGGAGTTTTGAACAAAGTTGAAGATACTCAAACATGAATAAGTGTGCATTTTTAAAACATATCACATTATTTCAAAAATCTCCAATAATTTTGACAATCAAAATTATAATTTAAATCATCAATATATTATATTATAAATATGATGTTATACAGATGGACTATTTAAATTTTAAATAATTTTTTTTTAATTATTATTTTTTCTAATAATTATAATAAAAATATTAATTTTATTTTTTAAATTCTAAATATGTAATAAAATTCTAAAAGTTAAGTTAAAGTATTTTTTTTTTGAAATTTATGGCAATTCCTTCACTTATATGAAGAGAGAAATCAAGATTATTTTCATAAATTTATTATAGAGAGAAATTTCTATTAGGAATTTACGTGCTTTGTTCTTGAGTTATTTATTTAGTGTTAATAATTTTGGCGTTTAAGGAAATTTATCAATATCAAATAAAAAAATATTAAATATTGAAATAATATTAATAAAAAATTAAATCATAAATAAAGTGAGTGTGTATGTGTAAAGTTTATATATATTCAAAATTGTCTCAACAGTTTATTATTTTTGAAATGGAAACACATCATAGTCAATATATATAATGGTACCTTGGGATAAAAAATAATTGCACCTCATTCCCAAGACACATAAGAATATGTTGCACCCAAATTAATACGTCCTAACCAAGATAGATAATGTGTTAATCACTAACCTCCGCCACCCTTTCCATAATTAGGTGCATCTCCAAATATGATCTTACTATTCTTTCAAATTGACGAAGCCAATTTAAAGTGAATACCAATGAGGGAGTTTTAGGTGCAATATACAGTGGTGTTGCATGCATACAAATATAAAAGCCCATAAGCCTACATACAATTATAAAAAACATGAGTACTGCCATTTTAGAAAAGCAATTGGGTGTAATATGAAATAACTTTGTATTAACATACTAGTATTCCCATTTTAGAAAAACAATTGGGTACAACAAGAAATAACTTTGCATTGGCGTTATTTTAGTGTATCAAGATAATTATGACAAGCTAAATGGTACAATAATCTAGTAAGAAATAAAATGTAATGTAAGGAGTGGGGATGGTGATGGTTCTAAAAACAAATTTATTTTTGGATGGCAAATACCTTCCCTTGTATCCACAAAAGGTAAAAATAATATATTCACCATTGTTTGAAGAAACCACTAGAATTAGACCCTAGAGATTGGATACAAATGTGTTAAAAAATAGTCATATACAAAACAATAGAATATTAAAGTAGAGAGATAAGAAAATATTTTATATAAATAATGGTGATGCTTTTAAAAATATAAGGCATTATACCACTGCTAAGGATAAACATAATCTAGCTTCTCCAATTGAAGAAATCACTCCAACATGAAGATTTATTTGGAATATTCTGCAACTTTAGTTCAGTGCTACCTCAAGTGTTTTTTTCTTGGAAACTCGAGTATTACCATCCTTAAGATGGGGAGACTTGATTGTTACTTTTAATAGTCACTTGAAATACCTTAGATGTTTTGTGCTTGGTAAATTTTCTATGCATCTCTAACATCCATTATGGTCATGAGGAAAGATACAAATTAATGTAAGAAACCCCAATATAACCATATAAACTTAATAAATACAAGTAATTCTAAGTAAAGAATTAATGTACCCTTGTTACTCTGTATGAACTCCACAGTAACTCTATATGACATGTTCTATGGAGTTATGTTATATTGTTACTGTGGAGCTATGTTTTAAATGAAGAATTAATGTACAAAGTTACTGAAATCCACAATTGTTGTTGGTATATGTATGTTTCATCAAGTTTTTTATTTCCTTTTGGAAGAGTGCAAATTCATTTGCCTTTCCCTAGGACTATATGTTACCAAGGAATCTTAGAGGATTGGGACAATATAGATTGAACAAGACACTCTTCTTACTCCAAATCCAACTAAGGAATATATATAATTCAAAATTTATGACCAATTCATTTTTGGTCATGAATTCATCAAAACCATTGTCTCTTGTAGAAAACAGACAAACTCGTTAACTTTAGAGCCCATTAAATTTATCAATAAAAAAATTAACCTAAAAATAATAATGGTAAGAATAGACATAGAATTGACTTCATCCTTTTCGATGCATTTTTACAATAATTACCAATTTCCTCCTAATGTCCCTCCCAAAATCCTCCTTCCCCTCACCATCAATTACATCATGATTTCCATCCTCAATATATAGCAAGATCATGATAACTATAAATGTAATAAACATATTTTTTGTTAAAAGATAATTATTTTCCATCTTAATATATAAGTGAAGCCATTTTATAACACTTATAAATCAGAATAAACATCTCAATTTATTTTTTATTTCCTTTTGGAAGGGTGAAATTTCACCTATCTTTTCCTAGGACTAGACATTCCCCAGGAGTCTTAGAGGATTGGGCCAATATAGATTTAACAATACTCTCTTGTTACTCCAATTCCAACTAAGCAACAATTATAGTTCAAAATCTACGCCCAATTTGTTTTTGGTCTTGAATTCATCAAAACCATTGTCTCTTGTAGAAAAGAGACAAACTCATTAACTTTAGAGACAACAAAATTTATCAATAAAAAATTTAACCTAAAAACAATAATGGTAATGTTAGACATAGAATTGACTTCATCTTTTTCGATGCATTTTTATAATAATTACTAATTTATTCCTGAGATCCCTCCCAATATCCTCCTTCCCCTCACTGCCAATTACATAAGTATTTCCATATTCAATATATAACAAGATCATGATAATTATAAATATGATAAACATATTTTTTGTTAAAAGATAATGATCTAGAATCTTAATATATAAGTGAGGCCATTTTATAACACTTATAAACTAGAAGCAACATATCAATGTATTTATCAAACAAACATCATCATTTTATCTTTGTCCTTAATTTCCATGAACCCAACCAAGGCATCATAACCATCCTTGCAACATATTTAATTTCTTCATGCAAGGGATCGTGTCCAAAATCTCCACTTGAAAGTGTCACTTCTTTGTTAATATTAATAATGTAAAACATATAAATGAATTTATTGTTGAAGAGTAAATTAAAATATGGTTGGAATGCTATTTTGGCTAAGAAAAACAATATATTGATCATGTCGACCTTTGTTTTTGAGCTACACTAGAATAATTCAAAAGAAATTGTACATGTAACAGTCTCATTCCTCTCGAACATAAGAAAGCAGCTTGAGGTAAGGAGTGTTGTATGATGAATTAGGAATATGAAATTCAATGTTAGGGTTTAGTGTATCTATCAAGGATTTGGGATCTTGAGTGCCCCTCTTGGGAAATCATGGATTCACTAGAAAGGGTAGACTCCCAATAGTCTGATAACCATCAAACCTACAAGGTGACGGGTGATGGTAAAAGGACAGGTTGTAGGAATTCCGAAGAAGCTCGAAGTAGGTTTCCCAAAAACAAATAGTTTATAAAAACTTGAAGGTTGTATGACAAAATCAATAAAGAATCCCTTATAAATCAAAAAGTCAAGCAATAGGGACATATGTCCAATATATCAATGAACATGCCATTATTTGCAAGTTTGTAGGCCTTTGACTATTTGATGTGGAATTAAAAAGGTAGATTTCATCTACCTAAGAGATTAAAAATGGTTTTTGAGTTCAAGCTGGGGGTGAAGGGTTCTTTAGCTTGATTTTTACTAACATAGCGGATATGGATTTTTTTTTTGAAAAAAGGTCATATTTATTCAACTTGTTGACCATTCATCTATAGCATTAGACAGAGCGATTTTAGACATAACTAGAACACTTATCGCTTGCCTAGTTTCGATCCAACTGCATTCTCTACTACTAGAATTTTGGGAAAGGGAAGCTTTAGTTGGAATTGAAAAAGCCTTAGGGGACTATGTTAAAATATCGAAATTCACTAGATTTAGAGGTAAATGTTTATGTTTGTATTTATATAAATGTCTATAAAGTAGTCTTGAAATCCATTAATATTTCTTACACATATGATATATAGGAACAACACTTATATTGCAAATATGCTCCCTTTTAAGATAGGAAGTGTCATTAGTATGACCATTTATGTGGAGAGCGTCACTAGTATAAAGAAACTATCAAGGGTTCATAAAAGCTATGAAAGGAGAAAGATTATTCTACCGAAGTCCAAGGGAAAAACAATTGTATAGTAGCACATAAATAAGAAGAGGTCCCTACAGATGAACAATAATGACGAAGAGGGAAACAAGAAAAACCATGAATTTCAGGAGAACTACGTTACAGGGATAATGTAAATCACTCAACATAAGATATATATGAATAATATAAAGAGGAAGTGTTGGTTGTAAATAAATCCAAAAAATAAGATGGGATAGCTTAAGAAAATAAAGGAAATGGAATCGGAAACCAAAAGTACATAAAACATGAATGGGAGCGATCAAGTCTTATAGGAGTGAAGTGGAGACAAAAAAAAAAATATATAGAGTTATTAAAGTATGAGAAGATGGAGGAGATATAATGAAACTAAAATATAAGTATGGTAAGGAGAGGTTTAATGGAAAAAAAAGCAATAATTAGTAATAATCCATAGATAGATGAGATAGGATAGAGGTACAAAAAATAGTAAAGTAGAAAAAATTGGTGGTAGCATGTCTTTCGCATTAAAACCAACAACTTGAATAATAAAAGGGACCTTGTAGCATTAGTAGGAAGAAATACTAACACCATCAGGATCCAATAGGAAAGTGGAATTTAATAAACGCTAGTAGGATTAAGACTATAGACACATTTTTCTAACCCACCCTAAAACAAGGTTGAATGAAACTACTCTTATGGAATATAAAATATCTTAGTTTTGTAGATAAAGATAAAATGATGAAAGAAAAGTTTTTGATAAACAAGATAACTATAGTTTTCACTCAAGAAACTAACTACTTAGAAGGAACTCTTAAATTGACACATGTTAATTAAAATTGGGAAGTAGTTGATTTATACTAGAAGGGATTTTCAAGAGTTTTGGCAATCATTTGAGATCTAGGTTAGATTTTTGTTACAAGATTTCAAGGAAACCATGTGGTGCTTCATAGCCTCATATCAAGACATCGTTATTGGAAAAGAGGGAACATTATAAATGTTTAGGGAACCACATCCTTAGACAAAGGAACCTTTTCTAAATAGTATACACTCCCATGATGCCTTAAAAATATCTTCTCTTTAGATTATTGGAGAAGATTTCAATATTATTAGATCTCTAGAAAAGAGAAATGGAGGATCATGTTGATATTACTATATATTTTTGCATCTTTTATATATTACATAATAGTGACTTTGATATCACATATGCATCTAGGTTCGCACTAATTTATTTTCATCGATGAAATACCTTCCATTGTGTCCACCAAAGGAAACAAGAATATCTTCACCATTGTTTGAAGTAAGCACTAGACTTGAAGACCCTGGAGATTGCACACAAATGTGTTAAAACATATTGTATACAAAAAAATAACATATTGAAGTAGAGAGATAACAAAATGATTATAACCAAATGGAAACTAAAGATATGAAAATAGAAGGGAAATATTTGAAAGTCAATTTTATTAAATTTTCGTTTATAAATAAATTTTAGAAACTATTCAGTTTATTTGTTGAAACCAAAAATACAAAAATTTAATATAAGATGAAAGTAGACCAATGGATAAATAACATCATTTTTCATATTAAATACTGATGAATAAGATCATTTTTCATATTAAATCCAAATGAATATGATCACTTCTCATATAAAATATATAATCAAAGAAGTTTCCAGTTACAAGATGAAAATCATAGAAGAAGAGAATTTGATACCCCTTTACATAGAGGACATCGACTTCTTGAAAATGAGCCTATTATAAAAGTATCCTCCCATGCAAATACCTTGTTATAAAAGTCAAACAAGAGGATGTTTTTTCTTTTATTTGGTCTTCCACAAGCATTCCCACCACTACTTGTTCTCTTCTTCAAATTCAAATTCACACCAAGCCTCATACCATAAATTTGCAATGAAAGCACCTATAATTTTGGTTTTTTACTAATTTAAGGTGTTTCATCTCATGATCGAGAAAAATAAAACTTGATACTAAATTTTCAATGTAAGAATACCTTTACGCTAGAAGTTTCAATTTGGATGTGACATAGGTAGATCTAGAACCTTGTTGTTGGTATATTCATATTTCAATGTGAAAGCAATGACACAACACATTGTTTCTAAAGTATTTGACCTAAGCGCAATATGTTTTTGGGCAATTTAACTTATGGCTAGTGGATTTCAATTTGAAAGCTATAATTTCTAATTTTAAAAATATGTCATTATCGGATTTGATCTAAGACAAGTAGGGGACAAATGGGAGAATTAAAAATGGTGATCTAGGTGGATATTGGTAGGAAGCCACGTACTCCACCTAGAACTCTAGTGAGTTTCATTTGTTTCATTGTTTATTTCAACATTTACTATTATTAGCACTTTTTTGAGTCCTAAACTTTCGGAGCATTTTTGACAACCTCAACGACAATTTTTTGAGGTTCAAAGCTCAAGGGCCTATCGAAAATCCTGTAGTACTCGGAGAGACCTTTCCAACAAGGTATCCTAAGAACCAAATAGAGATAATATGACCAAGTTATGACCCCGAGAGGTTGGCTTCCAAACTAACCCCAATGGGGCGCACAAACTGTTGGCGTTCCATATCTTGGGGTTAGGGTTTTGGTTTTTAGGGTTTTACGTTGCTATTAAATAATAAATAGGCCCTTGAGCCCATTATAAAATATTTCGTAGGTATGTAGCTACCACATCTCTTCTCATTGATAAGCTACCATCGCGCAAGGTAGTTTATTTCCATTATGTTTGTAAGGATAGTTCAGTATTCTAATATTAATGAAAAGAAGTGTTACTTATGTTGCATATCTATATTTGTGGTTATATCTATAATTTGTTGTGTTCTTTCTTAATTTTGGATCAGTGGCATCAAAGAAGTCTTCTCTTTCTCTATTTTTCTTTGCTTTTCCATAATGAGGTAAGGGTATAAGGAAATAGGGATTGATCTGGTTGACCCTTTGAAAGACCAACCTTGCAAACCTCGATGACCTTCCATGGGGGAAGAAGAGAAATACGAGGTGGTTGGAGATCCTTTCAAAATATTTCTCAACGAAGCCCTCAAGTGACATAGGAACGCAATCATGGATAGGTTTTCCCAGATCCTTCGACGTCTACCCACAAATGAGGCATCTTCATCTAGTAGCCACTTTAGAGGTGCCACTCCTCTTAAGGTACAAGTTAACTTTGATTTTCCCATATTTAAGGGCCAGATAGATGTAGACATGGTAGATAAATGGTTGAATCTGTTGGAAGGATGTTTTTCAGTTCATGACTTTTCCAATCGGGAAAAGATTACTTTTTCACTTCTCAAAGTTGCCCCACACATCAAGGACTAGTGGGAAACCTACTATGAACAAAAGGATGAGAGAGAATCCTCACTATTTTCAACCGCACCCACTTGGGATTCTTTCTGAGATGCCATCAAGGAACAATATTATATTGTTGGGAGCTATGAAGAAAAATACATAAAGTGGACCATGCTACAACAAAGAAGGGACCAAGATGTGCTAGAGCTCAAAAATGCTTTCCTTACCCTATGCACAAAGTTGGGTATCAATGATTATGAGCGGAATTTGGTACTCAAGAACCAAAACTATCTATGTAATTACTTTTGGATGAGAAGGAGTTCCTGGACATCTCCTTTCTTGGCATGTCATACCGATATTCTATCAAGATTGACCAAAAGTTTAAACAGATGAAGCGAGACTTTGGATCTACAAATCCAAAGCAAGGAAAAGGTGCCCCCAAACCACAAAGAAAAGGGCAAATCCAAGGTGAGGCGACCCATGACAACCCACCGAAAATGGTGCGAGTTTCATAAGTGCTCCACTCACAACACAAGTGAGTGTCGAGCCATGCAGTCACTAGTGGCCAAGTTGAAGGCTTCTAAATCATATGCATGTTCCAAATCTAAGTAAGAACCCAACAAGGGGAATGACAAAGAGAAGAAGATCATTCATGTGGAGCCTAGTGCCACCATGGCCACCACTAAGATCCAGAAGAATGAGCTTGAAGATCCAGAGGAGGGGGAATGCCTCTTCCACTCACAAATGTGGGTGAATGGTTCTTTGAAGCAATTCATTGTCGACTGCGGAACCAAAAGAACCTCATTTCAACAGAGATCATGAACTATTTGGGCATACCGAAGATAGAACCTTTGCATTTGTACACCATCAGATGGCTACACCAAGGATGAGATCTATGCGGTAGCCCGCAGTGTCGCCTTCCCTACAGAATCAAGCCCTTCATGGATGAGGTACTGTGTGATGTTTCTCCTCTTGAAGTTTGTGATGTATTATTAGGACAACCATACTTGCGGAAGTGACATGTTGTTTATGCATCTAGGCCTCACTCTGTGATTATTACTTTGGTAAATAGGTTGTACATGATACCAAAGGTAGCCCCGACTAATGCCATCTCTTTGGTCATTGCAAAGAAATTCCATAAGATCATTTTCCAGACCAAGAAATTTGTTTTCCTATGTATTTACATTCAGGGAATGAAGAAGATTGTGGGCACAACTTCTAGACAGGGCTCCTCCGCACAACAATAACATATGGACAATGTCGTGGAGGAGTACAGGGACATTTTTTCCTCACCTATTAGGGTATTGTTGCATTGTTTGGTCAAGCATTCCATTGATATGACCCTAGGTGTGCCACTACCAAATGGACCAATCTATCGACACTCTGTTCATGAGAATGATGAGATCAAGAGGCAAATTTAGGAGCTGTTGTAGAAAGGGTTCATCAAGCCAAGGTCATCACCCTGTGGGAGCCTGGTTGTATTGATACAGAAGAAGGATAGGACCTAAAGACTCTATGTTGACTATATGGTGTTGAACACGATCACTTTTTGGAATAGGTACCCAATCCCATGGATTGATGACCTTCTCATCCAGCTCAAGTTGCCCAAATATTTTAAAATGATTAACTTGAAGTTCCACTATCACCAGGTGCCTATCAAACCATCTAATGTGTGGAAGACTACCTTCAAATCAAGGAGGTCCTATTCGAATGCTTGGTCATGCATTTTGAGTTGAAAAATGCCCCCGCAACCTTCATGAGATTGATGGAGAACACCTTGAGATCCTTCACCAATGCATTTGTGGTGGTGTATTTAGATTACATCTTGATCTTTAGCCAAAGTTGGGAAGAGCACATTCAACATATTCGTTAGGTCCTTCAAACCCTATGATAACATAAGATGTGTGCCAGTTTGGAGAAATGAACTTTTGGCATGACTCAGGTTCAATATATAGGGTACATAATTGATAATCATGGTGTGCATGTGAACCCAGCCATGATACAAGTCATTTGGGATTAGCGAGCCCCAACCATTCTAACAGAGCTCCTCAACTTTCTAGGTCTTATCGATTTCCACTGCAGGTTCATGTTGGGATTCTCTCATATCACTTGGACATTGAGTCAATTCACCAAGGGCAGAATGAAAGAAAAGTGTTTTTGTTATGAAACCCAACAAAAGGAATTTTCTGAGTTGAAGCACCACCTCTACTTTGCACTAGTGCTCACATTACCAAACCTGCAACAACCATTTGAGATTGAGAGAGATGCCTCTGACTATGCTATTGGTGGAGTTCTTACTGAGCAGGGGCATCCAGTGGCTTACCATAGTGAGACACCTTCAAACACAGTCTGAAAGTATCCCACTTGCGATAAGGAAATGTATTCCATTATGTAAGCTGGATTCAATTGAAGCATTACATTATGGGGAAGGAAAAGGTCATCAACACAGACCACCAACCCCTGCAATTCATACATACATAAGGGATGTTGCATAACGATCGCCATAAAAAGTGTTCCACATACCTACAATAGTTCTATTTTAACATCAAGTATAAGAAGGGCAGCACCATTAATGTTGCAGACTGTCTCAACTGACCACCAATCATGGCACTGATCACTGTGCTCGACTCTTTTGGGAACCATACTTCGAGGTGGCTGCATCTTTACAAGGTGATCCAAAATTCAGCAGGACATACCAGACAGTCTTGGAAGATAAGCAAGTTTCAAAT
Organism: Pinus tabuliformis; assembly: GCA_031772625.1. NCBI lineage: Eukaryota > Viridiplantae > Streptophyta > Pinopsida > Pinales > Pinaceae > Pinus > Pinus tabuliformis. Next base: position 29,391,433 of record CM062811.1, on the reverse strand, counting down.
TTTCTCCTCCAGGATGCACTATTATGCCACTTCATACACATCTGTGTTCCTTCAAGCGAGTGTCTCGAGATGATTTGGGAGGGACACTATAGTCAAGTCACTAAACATTTAGGAGTAGAGAAAACAATGGCGGTACTACAAAAGTATTTTTATTCGTCAAAACTTTGCCAAGATGTTGGGAAGTACATCAGATCCTCCACCGCCTGTGCCATTGCCAAACCAACCATCAAGAAGCAAGGCGTATATACTCCTATGACTACTCCTAGTTGACCTTGGGACTCCATCTGCATGGATTACATTTCAAGCCTTCCTTCTACTAAGCATGAAAATAACTATGTTTTCATGGTCTTCGACAAATTCTCTAAGATGGCCATTGTGGTGGCCTACGAGAAGAGTATGACAACAGAGGCCACTGCTAAGCTCTTCTTTGAGAGAGTATGGGTACACTTTGGGACCCCACAGTTGCTTATATTATATAAGGACAAAATATTCCTAATTCCATTTTTTTCACGTCTTGGGTCAATTTTAGATACCAAACTCACTAAGTCCACGACGTTCCACCCCCAAAGTGATGGTCGAATAAATGTTGTCAACAAGATTATCGTACACATTATAAGAATGTACAACTTGAAGAATCCACACACATGGGATGAAATCCTCCCCTATATCTATCACAACTACAACAAAGCTCTCCATAGCTTCACGGGAAATATACCCTTTCAGGTACGGTTGGGATTTCAGCCATTATGTCCCATTGATGTGGCTATGTTATTTGCAGCTACTCACGCTGATTTGGTTTACATCGAGTATGAAGTTGATAGGGTTAAGAAATTTATTGATCACATTCAACACATCCACCAGAAGGTTAATGATGTATTGGATAGAGCCAATGCTATGTATAGGCAGTGCCATGATCAACATCGAGTGTCACACAAGTTCTAGGTGGGTGACAAAGTTTGGCTACATTTTCAAAAGGAGTGCCTTGCTAGACCCCACCGCAAGCTTTGTCCGCTCTTATATGGGCCATACACCATCATCAAGGTTATAGGGGACAATGCCTTTGAGTTTAGCATCCCTCCGTTCCTTGGTCTGCACCCAGTGTTCAATGTATACCACCTTCGGCCATACTTGCAACCATTGTTGGACAAATCTAACATTGTGGAACAAATCACACCAATAGAGCTAAACCTGGACTGCATTGAATAGGCCACAATTGATCAACTCATGGACATGCAGATCAAGAACACTCACTAATAGAGGATCCAACTATATCGGGCTATAAAAGCATGCCAACACCTTGACTAGGGTAAGTGGTTCACAAAGGAACAAGTTGAACAAAAATTTACTCACCTCATGGAGGCTCTGCACAAAATGGAGACCATTGCTTCTTAAGGGGGGAGGACAGATCTAGGTAGATATGGGTAGCCATGAACCTATTCCAACTACAAATTTAGTTAGTTTCATCTATTTGCTTGTTTATTTCATCATTTATTATTTTTAGCAATTTTTCAGGTCTTGAACGTCTAGAGGAGTTTTGACCCCCTATACGACATTTTTTTGAGGTCCGTAGTAGGTCCATAGCCATATTCAAGGGCCTATAGAAAATACTCTAGTACTCAGAGAGACATTTCCAACAAGGTATCATATGCACTAAACAATGATAATATGACCAAGTTACGACCCCGAGAAGTTGGCTACCCAGCCAACCCCAACGAGGCTTATAATTCTTGGCGTTCCATATCCTGGGGTAAGGGTTTTGTTTTTTTAGGGTTTTCCCTTGCTACTCAATAATAAATAGGCCCTCGAGCCTCATTGTAACATAGTTTAGAGCCCTGTAACCACCACATCTCTTCTCAGAGATAAGCTATCATCGTCCAAGCTAGTTTATTTCCATTTTGTTTGTAAACATAGTTCAGTATTATGATATGAATGAAATCAAGTGTTATTTTTTCTACATCTCTATATTTTTGGTTATATCTATATTTTATTTCATTCCTATTTAATTTCAGATCAAATCGTGACTTAGTTCACCTATTGATCTTATTACCTTGACAAATATCACAAATAAGGAAAGGTGAATATTAGGAAGACCTGAGCTACATTTTTGTACCTTTGCATGTTAAACTTCAAATTGTGGTATTCATATTTTTTACTAGTAAAAAATTAACTATAAACTAGGTTGCTTAAAACTTGAAATCACAAAATAAAACAACAAATCTAAGATGCGTTAGTATACAAACACATATTGCTCCAGAAATTAAGAAAAATTGAAACACTCAAAACAACTAGAAGCACTAAACGGTGTATATATATCCTTTCTCTTAAGTTTTTCTTGTCTCATCATATTTTTTTCCCTGAAAGTGAAAATAATAATTTATAACTGTTGGAAAATAAATATATATTAAAAATAAATATATATTTTAAAATGTTTATGGATACTTATGTTCCTAGTGGAGATTGTGTACCATCTCCTTGGGCCTCAGTTTCCATAACCTCATCACTTTTTGTAAACTGAATTTAGAAGTATTGTTAAACACACATGGGAAGCAATAGAATATGAAAGATAAAACATGAGAATCAATTTTTATTAACAAGAGATATACATTTATAGTACATATTGTGATCGTTGGGTTTCACATCCAAAGTTCTCTTGGACTCCTTTTGTCTATTCGACTTCCACACTAACCCATTGAGGATTAGGTGTCCAACATTCCCCCCCTTAATCCAAAGGGTTATGTATGAGTCCAAGAAGAGAGTTGTAATACAAAATGTGCAAAAATGCATGGCAACACTAGGCTGAAAGTGCTCTCTGAAATGTTGGTATAAAGGGCAATGGTTTAAGGATGACCACCAACACTGGAACGCTTAGTGCAGTTCCCGGAATTCTTCCAAAACTGGCAAGAAGCTAAAGTCTTCTGCTAGAGGAAGTGCTCCTATTGTTTTGAAGAGGGAAACCTTCAACCAATAAAGGAAGGTCTCACCCCGCATAAAAGGGAGAACTTCAACCTAGAAAGGGAAGTCTCAACCTGTGATGGTTTAAGGATGACCAACAACTCTGGAATGCTTAATGCAATTCCTAGAACTCTTCCAAAACTGGCAAGAAGCTGGAGTCTTCTGCTAGAGGAAGTCTCCGTAATTTTGTTCCTGGGAATTCTTCCGAAACTGGCACGAAGTTGAAGTCTTCCGCTAGAGGAAGTGTCCCAGATTACCAACTGAAAGCATGTTCATGGGCATCTTTGTCTTTGGCTACAACTTTGAAACTCATGTGGCAGGTTGTGGCTCAGGCTCGCTTGATGTGACTTTGAAGCTTGTAGATGACCATCATTTCCCCCCTGTCAGATACAAGGTGAGATGATGGAGAAAACTCAACTGCAAGATTGTTCAATACTTTGGAACAAGTTCTGACATGTGATTGGAATATCTTCTTGGCTGTTGATGCGCATTGCCAAGAAGCGATCCATCCAAGATGAATCTTTGTTCTTGCAGGACGTTTGTTTCTGAAGCATCCGTGTGAAGAATGGCTGGTTTTATGACAATGCTTACATGGATGAATATCAAAACAATGATCTTTCAGATGGCAAACTTGGTCATAGTGTTGGCATTTCACAATCTGTTGTTTTTTTTGTTGCTGTGGAAGAGGGGCATAATCTAGAATAGCTGGATGTCAACTGTCATGAAGGAATCCAGCACTCTGAAACTGAATGAGCTTTGAGTAGTCTGGAATATGAAAGGACTATTCCTTCTCATATCCAAGACCAATTTTGTGCTTGTTATGGACAAGCTGTTCCCAAGGTCGAATGATGGGCTTGGGAAGTGCAGACTCAGTTTCTGCTTCTCCATGTACAACTGCTGCTTTATTGGGCACTGGATCTGAATGAATTGTAACATTATTGTCTTGCTGGTTATGGGAGTCTATTTCAATCTTTTGAACATAAACAGGTTCAGAATGATGACTCCGATGCTGTAATTATTCCTGTTGTAGTTGAGATTCAAGCTGCAAAAATTCAATATGTTCTTGTGCATATTGCAGACATGTCTGAATTTCTGAGAGAGAGCCTTTCCTGATTTGGAATGTGTCATTAGAAGTAGATTATATTGGAATTTTCAGGAACTCTAATACTCCATTCAGTCTATCCATTTTTCTCCAGGTCAAGTAAATGAAAGATGCTCGAAGCAACTCATAGCTCTTCAACTGTGTTTGCAAATTCATATGCTCCAAGAGACCGACTAGTCAAAGCATTTCCGATGTACAATACCCAATACTAATTCAAAACTAAATACAAGAAAGAGGTGTGATAGGAAAAACTTTGAATATTAGTGGGTGATGTCGCTAAAATAGCAATGGCACTAATGACCTTATCAAAATTTTGGTTTAAAAAAAATGCAATAGAGATTACAATGATAAGGAATTAGGGAACCTAGTATCGATTTCTTCACAGTGAGATCAACCATCTATGACAAATATAACTTCTATAGTATGCCTTTGAATTCCCAGCTCATGCTCTTTAGATAGCAAGAAACCTTAGCAAACAGACTCCTTCCACGTATAGGGAATAGATAGCCCACGAATTTAATGATGACTAAACCCTCTTTTTTTTTTTTTTTTTAAAGTCTATAATAGCTCACTGAAAATTGTTTGAGCAGATAATAAGTGTCCCTTCTACATGTACATTAGGGAATTAATCTTTGCAAGTAAATATGTTGCCACTTAATACTGAACCTTTCCAGCTTGAAGAGGAATTCCACAACCAACAGAAGGGAGCCATGCTCAGCTGAAAGGTAAGGGAAACTCAGCCCAGTTTAAACAGGGAACTTGACCAACTTCAAAATAGAGGAACTTGGCCCACTTTAACAAATAAACGTCTAACAACTAATGAAGGTAACTCAGCCTCCAAGATATAAATTGCCTGTGATGTTCTGAGGATTCAATCTTGAGACGTTGGGTTTTCGAGTTCTTGTTTATATCGACAGAGTGCACCCTGAATGTGAAGTCATAAGTTTGATTGCGAGGCTTTGAATCTTCTGGCGAATGTTCGTCTCAGAGAGTAGGAATTCAACAATTTTCAAAAAGAGGAGTAAATGAATATCTCTGAATATTCTAACGAATGTTCAACTCAGAGAACAGGACTTCGACAATTTTCAAAAAGAGGAGCGGATGAAGATCTCTAAATCGTTTGGCAAATGTTCATCTCAGATAATAGGACTTCAGAAATTTTCAAGAAGAGGAGCGGATGAAGATCATTAAGCAGACCAGAGAATGATTTGGCCACTTTTTCTACCAATTTCCAGAGGGTGAATCCATTGCCAATGTCTTTCACCATGTCTCAAGAATTCTGGAATCTTTATGGAGGGATATCTACATGAACAGGATTAGGAACAACTGCGATAACGATAGCAGTGATCTGAACCTGATTATTGTATCACATGGATTGAAAGCCAGAGACACAAATACTGGCCGACCTTAACCTTCCTCACACCTGATGCGAGGTCGTTGACTTGGATAGGGTGCCGTGGAGCAAACCATTCCTGTAACCGTGACAAATCAATGCAAACGGCCTCATCTAAAGCCTCGTGGATGGATGCGGCCCATTCATGCAGTTGCTACAATGTGGTGGCTCAACTCATTGAGAAATTTTAAGCATATTCAATTTCGCAGCAAGAAGGTATCCAGAAGCTTAGCTGTGTTATCACACCCACCAGACACAAGCTTCAAAGATTTCAGGAACTGTTATCTGACAAGACCTAGCAGCGCATGCAAATGAAAAAGATACTAAAAATACAGTTCTGACGAGTGCCAAGGTTTCCAGGCAGATTTCAAAGCATTAGAGTAGGTGCACAGTGAAGAGTAAAATGCTAAAGTTCTTACAAGCAACAGAAAGGGTAGAACTGACATGATAGTTCTCATGAGCAGGCGCATATTGAAGAAAAAAATGCTCAAGTTCTTACAAGCAGTAGAAAGCACAGAACTGACATGAGAGATGCCACAAAATCAATATGAAACTGTCGAGGACAATGCTAAGGAGATTCCAGGAAAATTCAGATAAAGCATTGCAAATACACTAGGCATATAAAATGTTTGTTTACAAGTCAGTGCGTAGATATTCGACCAATCACTCTTCAAGGCAGAATCCAGTATCGGTTCTCATGCAAGAGGTCAGAATACACAATGTTGTTCGAATTAGGACCAACATATTTCATGAGGGAGCATTAGTGTAGTAGATTCTTGAAAAAATAGCAGAGGGCATTAAATGTGCAGAGAATATAACAGAGAATTAGGATAGGATCATAATGGCAAGACTAAAATTTAGAACAAGCACACCTAGGTGGAGGCCACAAAACTAGTGGCTCAAATTGGAGTAGGACCAGACTGGAGCAGGACTAGCAATCGCCTACTCTGATACCATGTTAAACACACATGGGCACCAATAGAATATGAAAGATAAAACATGAGAATCAATTTTTATTAACAAGAGATATAGATTTATAGTACATATTGTGACCATTGGGTTTCACATCCCAAGGTCTCTTGGACTCCTTTTGTCCATTCGGCTTCCACACTAACCCATTGGGGATTACGTGTCCAACAAGTATACTAAACAAAATAAAATATTTTTAGAATTTTTTATCATCACCTGTGTCACTTGAAATTCTGTAGGTATTATCTCTTCACTGAGTTCTCTATTTGTCCAAATAACCTAAGGGTTTTACCTAAATGTATGAGCCACATCATAAAATTTATGTGATTTAAAGTCATTTGGAATTTCAATGAAAAAATCTATCTCCACATTAGTACTCGTGGTGCCTATACATCAACATGTTCATGAGGAAGAAATTCATCCACTGTGGTGAGGAATTCACCATTTTAAAATGTCGATGAAAAATGAATTTAAGTTTTAATAGATAGATAACTCATTCTTAGAGATAAAATGTATATACAATTTAACATAATATTTTAATGTGACATGCATTATATATAATCTTCTAAATATGATTTTATAGTTCATTAATCATAGTTTCCTATAATATACCTTGCTAAGGTTCTAAATGTCATGAGCCATGAATCACACACAATGATCTCTATAAGATGTTACATATTTCTCGAGATCTAGTCGATCCATTTCTCTCAACATCACATTCATAATGTTAACAAATTGTGTACTTTATTCTTCACTCTCTGAATGTTATCTCTTCCCTAAGACAAATGCCCCCCACAACCCCCCCCCCCCCAACCAAAAGAAAAAGAATCCTTAATAAACTCTATAATATTCTACCTTTCCTTAGTTGTTGCGTTGAATGAAACAACAAGCTCATTTGGACATGAAACCACTAAGTGGTCAAGGTGATAAAAAAGGTGTTGGAGTTGTGAATCCATCATCTCACATAACCCCAAGTCGTTCATATGTAATAACTTTCCAAAATTCATGTAATTCAGATCTCATATCTGTATAACTGGGATCCATGTCCTCACGAAACTTGGTGTACAAAATGTTCAAAAAATATTGTGCCAGCTCATAATTATTGGGAACATACCGTATGTATACCAGAACATCTGATAAATAAATGGTGTAATATTAGGGTCATTAGAGATTTTTTTTTTTTTCGGAACGCAAGTCAAATAATGGCAAGGTCATTTCTTTGGTGACCCTATTTTTCACTCCATTATAGGAGTGTCTACTAATAATTGATCTCCTCAGATGTATCATGTAAAATAAAACCTTGTTTACTAGTCTAACCCCATGATACATATTTATGAGAATATCAAAATTGTGCAAAACTATTTGGAGACAATATCGAGTAGGGATAAAGATATTTCTATTCTCTAGCTCATTAATGCAATCATGCGAAATACTCCCTCGTCCCATCAATAGTAAACATAGTGATGTTGTCTTCCTAAGGAATCTCCTCTGGAACATCTCTAGGAAGGGGGTAAATAGAGTGATATAATTCCACTCTACAATCTCTCCCTCTATGATGAGGTCCCTCAAGAGGGTGAGAAAAACCTGTAACATATTAAATTTTCAGATATTATTTAAATATAAATAAATTGCACTTGGACAATTCATATTTAAAAAATGTCTACATTTAAAATATCTAGTTGAAAAACTATATCATTATGTGAGTTGTGCATCAGAGGATGATTGTCCCCTTCTAAGGAAACAAACTCAGGGATATTATGCTTTGCACAAAACATAAAATTTTCAATCTCACACAAGTATGAGACACAGGATAAATTTTAAACTAAACATGTCTAGAACAATATTTACTTTTAGATTTCACCTTAACACTCCTAGACATATGGTTGAGAATCTATATGGCCAACCCAAGGCTCAATTGATTTACCTGTAGATGATAATATGTTTTCACAATAAATACTTCTGAAAGAATACTTTTTTCACATGTTAAACATTAAATCTATACGATATACTTGAACATGTTAACTAGCAATCAAACATGTACTCGTACCATGCCCAATAGACCCCTCAAAATTGTGTTTATTATTGAGGGAAGCCGTATCAATTGATTTAAATTTGGAGACTCTACAAAACACCATATTGATGAGCCCCAAAAATGGATAATTATATGGGCTCATTCAACCTCCTAATTTGACTTAATCTATCATTATCATTAGCTTATTGCATGTTTTTAATTATATTTAGCTAATAGAGTGAATTGGGTTAGTCATTATGCCAACAAGTCTAATGGGTGCTTTGTGCAGTTTTTTGGTCAATTTTGAGACAAAATCAAAGGTTTTAATGAGCACTTGGCAGCCAAATTCGTGGAAGAACAAGGGAGAGGATTTGTAGGAAGGTGTCCCCTTCATTTATGGGCCCTTACCTCTAATTATCCACCATTAGCTTGGAGCTCAAGGGCCACCAAATCAATTATCACAAGGGCAGCCGAGCAAGGGCTAGTAAAGTTGCTATTAACTACAAGTTTTGGCAGTTGAGTTCCTAAAGTTGAGAAGTGCTATTGGGGTCCTCAATTCGTATAAATAAGAGGGCTTAGGGCCTCATTTGGGTTGGCAGAAGTTAGCTAGTTGGAAATTTGATTTTAGTAATTTGTTAGTCATTTTTTAGGCAATAGGTTAGCTCTGCATTTCAGAACATTTTCAAGCTTTTTCTTGTAGACAGTTTTTGGGATCTAGCTATTATTTCTTGCTCAATAAAGATGAATCTAGCTTTGCACCAGCTCTAATCTTCCTTAGGAGGTTGTAGCTCTTGGGGTTGGGCCCAACTCAAGTGCCCAATACCTCCTTTGTGAACATTGATGTGTCTTTGCTGCATTCTTAGAATAAAATTTGTTATTTAGATTTAAATCTTGTTTTTTTATTTAGGTTGCTTTTGATGATTAAAAAGGCTTTCCATGTTTAGATTTATTTGATAGGTTAATAACAGAGAATATCTTCAAAAAAAGGCTATCAAGCACCTTTGATCTCACCTCTCCCTCAGTGGGACCATGAGCTGGGACCAAGGTGTCCTTGTTGCCACCAAAAAAACATTGTCTTTGCTTCATCATGCAATTATTAGTGTTAGATTCTCATTTGCATAAGTTGATACCAGTTGTGGTTACATGCTCAGATTCATGATTGCTTAGTTTTCATAGCTATTTCACATGATTTCGTTGCAAGTAAACTGTTGTTCATTTTCTTTGCTGTTATTTAGGTCAAATTAAGTTAAAACAACTAGATCTTTGGTTTTCTTAGTCTTTGCTGGTTAGTCTTAAAAAATCACATGCAGAGCACCTGTGAAACCTCCTCTCCTACCCTTACCCCATCCATGCAACTTGCTTCATCCTCCAACTTAGATTCTTGCCTCTCCTTTGCTACGTTTTCTCCCTTTGCCCTAATTTCCATATTTTTGTACAACATTGCTCTACCCCTCCTTGAACAAATCCAACCACCCTCATCACTCCTCAGCTCCATCCACCAAGTCCTAGACCTCCTCACACCCTTATCTCACCTCCATACCCACTTCTTCACCTTTCTTCCTCCATCAACCCTCCAAAACTCCCTTTCGGAACATCCTCTAGAACCCCTACAAACTTCCTGTAGAAGCTCACGAAAGTAGTTTCTTGAGATCCGATCACTGCGAAACTCTCTGGAAGGGTGATAGGGCCCCTTAGGACCTCTTCTAACCTTCCCAACCTCCTGCAAGCATTTCCTTTCGCCAATCAACCTCTGCACAGTCAAAAACAATTAAAGCACATGCACAATAATTTTGCCAACCTACTCAAAAATACAAAAATATGTTTCTTTTCAGATTTCACTTTAGAAGTAGCTTAGTCACATGCATTTTACCTTTCTAAGAGTCAATGGCATTCCTTTCTGTAGCTTTCATCATTTTTCTTGCACCAGTAGGATTAGTCGGTAAAAGTAGGGTTTGCTAGGGTTCGCATTTCCTTTCCTCTTTTCACTTCTTTCTGCAAGTAGATTAACCTCCTTTGGAGTTAGCTTTCATACATCAGTTAAAAAGCTTCTTCTAAGAGCTCATAGAAGTTGGCTTAAGCTCCTAGTGGACTTGTGCCAGCTAACAAAGTGACGGTCGCGGCAAGAGCTAGTACTTATGCATATAGCACCGTCGCTTCCAAGTTTGTTACGAACTACCGGGTTTATAAAAGTAAATAAGGGAGTCCCAGGAGTTGTAGCATTATTGCTGCAATACTGGGGCCCACCATATTTTGGCGCCGTTTCCAGGGAAGCTTCAGGGTATTTGTGATTGCTGCTTTTCTTCTATTTTCTACTACAACCTTTTGCTAAGTAGTTTATTTCATTTCCATTCTTCAATTTCATTTCTGCAAAAGTAGATTCAAAATTTCCTGCTTTCATTTCATTTCAGCAAGCATAGATTAGATATTTCCCACTTTCATAGATTATCATTTCAATTCCGCAATTTCAATTATGCAAGTGTAGATTATCATTTCAATTCTGCAATTTCAATTATGCAAGCGTAGCTTAGCATTTCATTCCTACAATTTCATTTCAACAACATAGGTTAGACCTTTCCTGCTTTCATTTCAATTCTACATTTTCATTTTAGCAAGATAGATTTTAGTTAGTTGCAGTTCAATCTATTTCAGTTTTGCATGTACAAGCATAAAAAAAGAGCAAAAATCAACCAAAAAGATTTCCTTTCATGCCTTGTAGGAGTAGAGATAATTCAGAAAAATGATTGCACAACACCCCGACTGCTTCACACTGCCAACCTTCTCTCTTCTTTGATGGTTGTGATTAAAGAACCCTTAGGTGGAAAGTAAGACATATTTTAAGAACCTCTAGGGGAGAAGAAGAAGAAAACATTCCTCTGGAGCAAATGGCTGCAAACAGAAATGTTGGGAGCAGTACCTTGTCCAAAAACAAATTTGCAACTCAGATGGAAGATTTCAAGAGTGAGGTGAGGTAGATTCTTGCCATGCAACTAGATACCTTGTAGATCCAAAGGAAGAAAGAGGAAGCCAAGAGGGATTTGGACATCTTTTGTCCCAGGTACACCAAAAAGCATCCTAGGAACGAATGTCCAATGCACTCCCTAGAAGTGTGTTTCGTCTGTGAAAAATACCATCCTACGAATCAGTGCCCTTCCTTGCCTAGACTTAAAGCTGCATATCAAGGGTCCAAAGGAGTCACTGAACCACTTTATTTCATGAACCAAAGAAGGTCACATGGACCCATACCTTACCAGCAGGGAATACAAGGGACATCCGAGACCTATTATGACCCCTATCAAGCAATTTTCATGCCTTCTTGGGGTCCCCCTGCTCATCCTTCCTGGTTCACACCTCCTCCTTGTTCCTTCACATATCCATATTATGCCCAACCAGCGACTCATTCATTTCACCCCTATGCTCAGCCAGAACCTCAGTGGAATGCACCTCATCAGGGGTAGAGGCCCCAGTACGACACTCCTCCCACTCCTTTGCCTCCACCACCTGCCCAACCACAACCCCATCCACATCCATCTCAAATATACACCCCCACTCAACTACCCATACCACCATTTCCAAACCCGCACATTGGAATAGCTCAACCCAATTGCAAAGCTCAGGCACAACATGTCCAAATGACTCCTCTTGAGCTCAATGATCTTCACCATAGCTCAGGAAGAGTATTGCAAAAAAGAGATTATCTTGAAAGCATTGAAGGATCACATCCAGCAAAAAAGATTCAAAAGAGGAGATCAATGAACCATGGGCTGCACTAGATGAAGAGAAGACATTAGAACCAGAGATCGAGAGAGCTCCCTCATGGTTACCATCAAATCCTCCATGTATTCAAGAGAAAACTCAGCAAAAAGAGGAAGATGTGAAGGTCGTGATAGAAGAAGATATGGAGAATGATCCAGATCAGCAAAAGGACCAAGAATATCAGAGCTATATTGAGATATGGTTTCAGATGGTCACTAAGTTGTAGCAGTACTCTCTTCCTCAATTGTGTTTGATCCCTTCAAAGTCAAATCATTTAGTTTCTGAAATCCGGATAGCTGTCAAAGCATGCATTTCAAGCCTCCACATCATTTTGTCTCTAATCTCGATGTGCACATGGATCCATTGGAAGTATTCTTATACTTGAAAATGATTTTGTTTTTCAAGTAGGGTAGGGTAGAAAAAAAAATGAAAATAAGAAGAAAATAAAAATCTAAGGTGAAAACCTCCTCGAAGGCGCCTTAGATTGGCTCATTGATTGAAAACCTCCATGAGGCGGTCAATGGGTTGGAAAGAAGAGAAAATAAAAAGAGAATAAGATCCCTGGGTGAAAACCTCCCTTGGAGGCACCGAGGGCAAGCAATTATGGTGAAAGCCTCCATGAGGTGCCCTAGTTGTTTTCAAAAAAAAAAAGAGAGAAAAAAGAAGAAAAAAACAGGCCTAATCTCTGTGGAATAATTGTAGGTTGCAGGGAATACATTGCAGGTAAGGAGGGTTGTGCAAAATAAGGATAGGGGTCCGTACCAGGCTACAAAACATCCCTACAGACACTCCCTCCATGACCACTCACCTTTCCTAGGATTTGATCACATTCAGGTCGAGATTCCACCTTCTACAGGAAGTTCTGGGATTTCTACAGGAAGTTATGGGCTTTCTCGAGGAAACATCCAGTAGAACCTTCGGGCGAGCCGAAATCGATTTTGGAGGGGAATCTGAATGTTGGAATTTGTTTGTTAGGCCTGCAGCCACCCCTGTTTCCACCCATCACCATATGGCACCCTGTTCCATCTCTTTACACCTCCGTCACCCACCTGGTTATGTGTTCCTGCACAGTCATACAAGAAACCCTGTTTTCCTCAGATTGACAGCAATAATTTTTAATGACAAGTCAAGCAACAAAGTCTCGCACACCCTACCTGTCCAAGCTCCATCTAGACTCTGCATCAACGAATTCCAAGTCTGCATTATAGCCCAAGCTCATTTTTCTTACCATGCAAAAAACTGCAGAATGCTTGGAAGCAAAAATACATAGTGCTGAAATTTGTTTTTTCCCTCACGTGAAAACCATGCATCCATTTACAAAACCGTTTTATGAGGAGTTGTATAGGGATGATGGCAACATGCCCGAGCAATTTCAGCTAATTCTGGTGCATGGTTTCCAAGAAATCAACCTCCATCATCTTCAGCCATTTTTGCATTTTCTCCATATCCGTGCATCCATTTCAAAACCTGTTTCATGCAGAGATGCGTACGGGTGACAGTAACCTACCCAAGCAGTTTCAGCCGATTCTGATGCACGGTTTCCGAGAAATTGACCTCTGTAATCTTGAGCCATTTTTAGTTTTTCTCAAAATCTGTGCATCCATTGATTGCAATTTTTCTATGGGAGGTGAATAATGATGATAGAAACATGATCAAAAAGTTTCAGATCGATCCGATCTATCGTTAGGGAGCAATGGAGAAAACAAGTTGCTGTCCTGTGAAAATTCAGCGTCAACAGCATGAGGGTGAAAATTTGAACGTTGAAGCAACCTCCTGCAGTGTAGATCTGGCCAGAGGATACCTACACCAAAAAATAAGGCACATATCAGCAACCAAACCAGCATGCATCCACAGAAACAAAGGCATGCAGCAGAAGGAAAGGCCACAACGCCTCACAACAAATGCATTCAAGTTCCAGGTACGTGACTAAACCCATTCCTCTGTTGCATGAATGTAACTTGAGAACTATGTAAACAATGACGTTGTTGTGATTAAATAAAATCGGTGGCCAGCTAACTGGCCAGCCTCATCCAGTTCAAATAGTTCTCGGTGGGTGAATATGACATGTGTACTCAGCCATCTCAGGAGGAAATTTGGAAACAGGTAGTGGTGACCGTTTAAACCTCAATGTAATTGATGGAAGTGATTATAGGTAGAAAACATGAAGTTTTGGGACAACACTACCGTCTGCATCGGGCCAACGCACATTTTTCCATCTCATCCCCTCACCACGAATCACACAGCAATTAAAAAAATGCTTGACTGAAACTCACACCACCTGCTGTTCATTTGCACTTGCAACATCCTTAACTGAAGTATGCGTCCTCCACTTCCACAAAATGATTAACTAGTCAGCCTCCACCATTTTTTCTACCTGTCTTCGAGATTCTGTTGCGTATTGGGCTCGCTCAGAGGCGCAATGGCATTCTACAGGAACTGGGGGGGGTCTTCTACAGGAAGTACGACACAACATTCCGGAGCAGGGAAGCCTGGACTTTTCTTCGTCGAATTTGGAGTTCTAAGAGAAGTAGGGTCAAAAACACTCTTCCACGCATGGTATGTGGTGAATTGAACTGTCTTGAATTGGAGCGTCAGAGACGAATCTGCCTCTGACTTGAAAATAGTAGTTTGCCTGTGTGTTGCACGAAAATTCTCAGTCGTTTCTGCGTCAAAACTCTTCTCCATGGTTCCTGTGAAAAAATTTCCCCTATAGAAAAGATAAAGTACTGTGAGGGCTAGCCTGTGTATGAAGAATTTGAATTTATATGGTTGCATGTATGCTGGGGATGAAAATTGAGCTTTGTGCCCTGTCTGTGGAAACCTAAGTCTTCCTTTTATACATGGACGACCGAGTATTTGGGCAGCAACAACTTTAGAACCAGGGAATTGGTGCAAATTAAAATTTAAACACCCGAGAGATCCTTTCTTTTAGTTCAAAGGAGGAACCCATAAACGGCATTCCCTTTCTGATCAGAGCATAAAATAGAGCACTCTCACCATGCCAGGGGGTATATCAGGAAGGAACCCTCAGATTCCAGTAAATTGCCCGAACATCCTGAGGTGGTGAACCTCTTCCCCCGTGCCAACTGGATGACCTTCCATGACAAAATTCAGGGTCATGACGATGACATAACAGAGGAATTCTTAATGTCCCTATGACCTAAATCAAAGACACACGCCAAACAAGCACAAGCAGGACAGAAAGAGAAACGAGAAAATGGCAAAATTGTTGAGCCCAAAGCAGTAGGAGGAACAACGGCAAAAAAACCCAGGGAAAAATGATTGCAAAGTAGAGCAAAGAGGGCTAAACAAGTCCAACTGAAGAGTGTCACAGCCAAGGCAACCACACAGAAACAAAAGGAGAAAACATAGTCTACAAAACAAGCATAAACAGGCAAGGGAATTTCTACAGGAAGCGGGGAAAAAGATCAACAAGGGGAGAAATCACCTGAGATATTGGCTAGGGAGGTAGCAGCTGTGCATGCTACCTTAAGCACATCTGCCAAGCAAAAAGGGAAGTGAAAAATGGAGATCCCCATGTACTTTAAGGCAAGAAGGAGCACACGGATAAAAATGGGCAGACCCAAACCACAATCAAAAGAGCCAATTACTATTGAGGACGCCACAACTAAACAAAAGGAGGAGTCTCATTCAAAGATAACCATCACCTATGAATGAGGAAGCCAAAAACCTTCACTTGGAGAGAGAGAATTCAGATGATGGACTCAAAGATAGCTCTATAGGAAGCTGAGACAATTCTATAGGAAGCTGAGAATTCTCTACAGGAAACTCAGGCTAAGCTAAGAGAGACCAAGAAATTGGAGGAAAAGGTGGCCAAACAATCACAGGAAGAAGGAAAGACAAGGAAACATCTAATGAATGGCGAAGAGAGGACAAGCTGCAAGCTGAGGTTGAGGTGCTAACAAAACTGCTACAAGAAAAGGAGCACAGGCAGTGGGAAGAAGCAGAGAGAAAAGCATGGTTTCATGACCGAGAAGAGGACATCACTTCAGAAGCTTGGCATGATAGGGAGGCCACCAGGGCCATCAAAGATGAAGAGATAGATTAGTTGCTCAGAGGATGACCAACACTTTCAGTAGGGGGTGATGATGAGCCCCAAAAATGGATAATTATATGGGCTCATTCAGCCTCCTAATTCAACTTAATCCACCATTCTCATTATCTTATTGTATGTTTTTTATTATATTTATACTAATAGAGTGAATTGGGTTAGTCATTATGCCAAAAAATCTAATGGGTGCTTTGTGCAGTTTTTTGGTCAATTTTGAAACAAAATCAAAGGTTTTAATGAGCACTTGGCAGCCAAATTCGTGGAAGAACAAGGGAGAGGATTTGTAGGAAGGTGTCCCCTTCATTTATGGGCCCTTACCTTGAATTATTAACCATCATCTTGGGGATCAAGGGCCACCACATCAATTATCACAACGGCAGCCGAGCAAGGGCTAGTAAAGTTGCTGTTAACTACAAGTTTTGGCAGCTAAGTTCCTAAAGTTTAGGAGGGCTGTTGGGGTCCTCAATTTGTATAAATAAGAGGGCTTAGGGCCTCATTTTGGTTGGCAGAAGTTAGCTAGTTGGTAGTTCTATTTTAGTCATTTGTTAGTCATTTTTTAGGCAGTAGGTTGGCTTTGCATTTCAGCACATTTTCAAGCTTTTTCTTGTAGAAAGTTTTTGGGATGTAACTATTATTTCTTTCTCAATAAAGATGAATCCAGCTTTGCATGACCAGCTCTAATCTTATTTAGGAGGCTGTAGCTCTTGGGGTTGGGCCCAACTCAAGTGCCTAGTACCTCCTTTGTGTATTTTGATGTGTCTTTGCTCAATTCTTAGAATAAAATCTATTATTTAGATTTAAATCTTGTTTTGCTATTTAGATTGCTTTTGATGATTAAAAAGGCTTTTCATGTTCAGATTGATTTGATAGGTTAATAACAGAGAATATCTTCAAAAAAAGGCTATCAAGCACCTCTGATCTCACCTCTCCCTCAGTGGGACCATGAGCTGGGACCAAGGTGTCCTTGCTGCCACCAAAAAAAGCACTGTCTTTGCTTCATCATGCAATTATTAGTGTTAGATTCTCATTTGCAGAAGTTGATACCAGTTGTGGTTACATGCTCAGGTTCATGATCGGTTAATTTGCATAGCTATTTCACATGATTTCATTGCAAATAAACTGTTGTTCATTTTCTTTGTTGTTATTTAGGTCAAATTACATTAAAATAGCTAGATCTTTGGTTTTCTTAGTCTTTGTTGGTTAGTCTTGAAAAATCACATGCAGAGCACATGTGAAACCTCCTCTCCTACCCTTACCCCATCCATGCAACCTACTTTGTCCACCAACTTAGATTCTTGCCTCTCATTTGCTACGTTTTCTGCCTTTGCCCTAATTTCCGTATTTTTGTACAATATTGCTCTACCCCTCCTTGAACAAATCCAACCACCCTTGTTACACAGTAATTTGTCACCATCCCTGTTACTCCTCTTGCTGTACCTTGGAGGACCTATCCGGGGAGTATAAGAAGTGACAAAGGCTAAAAACACTTGCATTATGTTCCCATGAGTATGTACTCCATGTTCCCTGAAGACACCTTCTGCAGATCATCCCTAAAAAGTGCTCTTTTTCCATTGGCGCAAGTCCACGGTATCCTACCCGCACCAATGATGGAGATCCTCAAAAGAGGGTGCGACCATTGGCGCTCTGTCTTAGAGCAACAATCGCGCCAACCAAATTTAGTCGTTCTTTTTGCCTTAACGCACGTCCGACTGTTGTTTCCTTCATTACATGGAGCTTTTCTGAGGATAAAAAATCAGTCTTTTGTCGAGCTTTATCCATCTTTATGGTTTTTTCTAATCTGCGAAAGGTGTCCCGGTTCAACGCATCCTCCTCCCTTCTTCATCTATATAAGCTTGTCATTATGCATTGGACAAGCTAGTGTTAGTGCTAGTGACTTAGTGATTGAGTGATAGGAGTGATGATTATTGGTCATGGAGTGTTAGATGTTGAGTTCTTGAGTTCTTGGAGGAATGCTAGTGAGTGCTAGAGAGGTTATGTTGCCGGAGAGGAGATGCATGGCAAGACACATATAGTTATTCGCCCAGCCAGGAGAAGGGTCGACGTCAGAACAATGGTTGTAACTTTTCCTGTTTATTAATTGATGAGCGACTGCTATTATAGTTCCAATCTCATTATCTATCATGGTGATGTGTTGATTTATTTCCTTTCTGACTGAAATATAGTTGTGCCTTGGTAGTTTTTATGTTGGTATTTGTCTCTTCCTTTGCATGTGCAGGTGTTCGTTTGTGATCTGTTGGAGCAAGGGAGCGAGGATATCAACTCTGCTTCAATCATAGCGTTGGACTCCAGGTTAGTCTTCTTGATTCACCTTTGATGCATAACTAGGAACTTGCGTAGCAGCGTGGTTTGTTTGTGGCTAGTTCTGTTAAAGGCGAGTGGGATCGCCTCTGTCCGCAGAGGGGATTTACCTGACCAACAAATTGGCGACTCCGCTGGGGAGTAACTATTTGATTTTTGTCTTGCATGTTAATTTTCTTCTGCTTGCTTGAGTGAATGAGCTTCCTGAGTCAGTTTTGAGTTTATTCTTTACTGTTTGACCCATCTGAGCACTGTCAACCCGACCTGAGGTCGTATCATTTATTTTTCTAGTTGGCAAGCTTAATTGGCGCGGTTATTTCTCTGACAGTCGCGCCAGTTGGCGCATGTTGCTCAAAAGAAACTCGCGCCAATCCTGTGGTAGCGCAAGTTGCAGGCTGACAGTCGCGCCAGCTCTGTAAATTTTTCCTGTGTGTGGGTGGAAAGCTCATTCAGTCTCTTTATATATCTCTTTCAGCCTCTGGAACTGTGTTGAACCTCTGCTTGACTGGTCTTAGCCTGTATCCCTCAGCTGTTTGCTCATTTCTATTGATTTTCGTCTCAGCCCTAGGATATCTAGTGACTTTGCATGTCTAGCCTTCTGTGGGAAGTTTCGATCTCTTGATTATCAAGTCAACTTGTTGGTTGTGTTCTGCACCTATCCAGTGCTTTGTTAAAGCTTGATCTTCTATACTCCGAATACTTCACTTCTAGCCTCGTTGGAGTTCACTAGTCTTTGTGCTTTTCCTTGCTTGCATGGTTCATTTTAGTGTTTCAAAATTGGTTCTATTTCATTGACTGAACTTGGATTGTGTATATCTCTTAGAATTTGTTTACATGCATCATGCCATCTTAAAGGAAAGAAAAACAAAAAATCTCTTGCATTATAGTAGTTAGCATTTATTGTTATTTGTTGCTATTAAAAAGAAAAAGAGAAAATTTCATTTCTTGTTATTAGCTGCATTAGGATCTTTGTTGTTTGTTGAAATGATCGTTCCGTTTGTGAAAAAGATCTCAACCCTCCTGTAGATAGAATTCATCAAATCAAATGATTTAATTTTGGCATATAGTTTGCATGTAAGAAGTTTTTGAGATATCACATACGGTAGGACCAAAAAACTGAAACATAATCAAAGATAAACTTTAAAATGAACTCAATGAACATAACAATGCATTGGAACATAACGTAAACACTCTAGAGGTCTAGGTTAGAGACGTGTTCCGGCGTCTTTAAACCTGGTAGTTTATCGTCGAGTGGTTGGGTGATTCCTCCACGGTGAAACGATAGCTGCCAATACGGACTGTGATCCCACGTACTGTCGAGTATATATTGGGAGACCCCTATAGGAATAAAGCCTTTATCCATAGGAAGCCGTGTCAGCCGCCCTACGATTCGCAATGCAGTGAACACAGCATTCACGAAGATCGACCACCCGCACCCTAAAAAGTATTCTGTGGTTTTGCGAAAAGTTTGGCACACCCTCTACCTAGAATTCCAGAGCAGTCACTTTTGATCCTTTTCGGACTCCCTAAACGAAAAGGTGCCTGTGAGCGTCTTGTCACTTCATGCTCATTAAATATTCGAAGGAGACTAGAGTCATCTTTTATCCTTTTCTCGACTCTTAAAAAATGAAAAGGTTAAGTTCCTGTCTTAAAAATTATTGGCCACGATAACATTACCCAATTAGATTTTGTTTGCGTTAGCTTGAGTAGGGTTATTTCTCATTCAATGGAAGCCTTTCTGGTGCCCACCGGCCAAGGTGTTCCTCCTGATGGGAACCCTCGCCCATTTCCTTCTGTTGGAAATGTTGGTGTTCAGTATATCGCAACATTGTCTTTGCCTGGGTTGACCATTGGTTTACCCGTATGTTGTTTTCAAACTCGGTGGTCTCAAGTGTGATGACTTCTGTCCCACCACCACCTCCTCCACCCGAACAACACCATGTTGATTCTAAGGTGGACCCCTTCCCTTCTTCGCCTATTGCTGCGTCCTCATCTTCTACTTCGCCTGGTGAAACCTTGGATTTCACTAACCAGGTGGCTAAGAAGAAGAAGAAGAAGACCAAAAAGAAGAAGTCTCCTAAGGGAAAGGTCGTACCTACCACGAAGCTATCAGAAGTGGAACCACCTGCTGCTCCTCCGCGGAAGCTTCGGTCTGCTTGTCGATTATGCAAAGGGGACCATTTTCTTTCTGATTGTCCTGGCATTCCCAGGATCCTAGACATATGGTCTCGTGACCCGACTCACCCCTTACTGTCGCAAATCGACGATACCTTACTAGTTTGTAACAGAAAAGGGAAGGTTCGTTTCCCTTGTCAACTTTGTGAAGGTAATCATCTCCTTCGCCTTTGTCCACTTATGGATGAAGCTTCCCGTCTTTTGGCAAGTCTGTCAGATCCCTTACCCCAACTACCCGCTGGATATCAGCGTCTTTTTACAACTGCAGAGCGTCTCTCCATTAACCAAGTGATCAAACATGATTCCTCTTTGGTCCATCTTTCTCTTCCTGAACCTACCTGTGCTCCGCCTACTCCAGACCAGTCCCTGGTCGGAACGAGTGATTTATGTTCATCATCTACGCACCACTTGATCATCAAAGATGAACTATCTGAGTCCAAACCAAACGAAAGTCCACAGTTCCAGCTTACAAGTGACCCGGTCTTTCAAAAGGTCCAGCTTACAAGTGACCCGGTTTTGCCTATAGAAGTTCCATCCTTAGATGCTCTTACACCTGAATCCAAACCAGACAAAAGTCAAAAGGTCCGGCTTACAAGTGACCCAGTTTTGCTTTCAAAATCTCCAACCCTAGATGATCCTACATCTGAATCCAAACCAAACAACAGTCAAACGGTCCGGATTACAAGTGACCCAGTTTCGCCTTCAGAAGTAACCTCCTCAGATGATGTTATCACTACCAAGAATGAAGAACCCACCGTCCAAATTCTATTCATTGACATAGACGTTAATGATCAAGTGAGCATCCCTCTCATTCCTTCACACCAGGAAGAAAGTCCATTAGAATCATATCCGGCTGTCTATCCAGTCCCACCTCCAAGCAACCTAGTTGTTTCCTTCAATTGGGATCAACTAGTTAATCCTCGGTTACCAGCCTCCATACCATTTCGAATTATAGTCCAAGTCTACCGCATGGTTATGGCTGGTACAATTATTGATGAGGGATCTCCTGTGAGTATCCTTTCTTCAACAGCTTGGGAAGCACTTGGTTCCCCACTGCTTCTGCCTGAGATGAGAAACCTTATAGGTTTCCATCGAGAAATCACTCGACCTTTAGGAATTCTTCCCAATGTACCTATCACGTTAGAAGGGAAGACTATCCAAATGGGTCTCATGGTAGTCCAAGGTCCGTTAGATTACAATTTACTCCTTGGATGAGACTATATTTATCGCATACGTGCTATTGTGTCCTCACTCTTCAGAGTGATGTGCTTTCCGCATGAAGGAAGAACGATCAAAGTCGTAGACCAACTTTCATTCCCCGGTTCAAACTTCACATATAGTCATCTGCCATTCCTAAATGGTCTTATTTCCATAGGAAATGCCCCAGCACCCACCCCGTCATTCTGATGACAGCAGCTCACCCGGGCGCGTGACTGAAGCCCGGGGGGCATGCATCCTCCTTCAAAATCGAGTCTTTCCAAGTAAACCTTCATTCCATCCACTCCGTGCATGCCATGAAGCTTGGGGGGCATGTACCTCGATTTGTATGATCATGCTGGGGGCATGCAACAAAAAAATTTAACAAGCAAAGTTCTCCATGGTTCAAGCTTGTGTAAAAATGAACCCATTTACATCCCGTGATTGCCTTTTATCTGCTAAATCTTGCTAGATGAGCCTTGGTTGTTTCATTCCATCGCCACCATCTTTTTGGCCGATCATATGCTTTCACTTACTTGTTTCTCCTTTCCTGAGGAACTGCAGCGATGAGTGGTTTTATTAGCCAGCCTCTTAACCTTTACGTGTTTCAAGTGAGTTCCACCATTACCGGAACCAGTTGCTATCCCTTATACCACTCATTCCTTCAGGACGAGTCGCCTTTACGCTCTTTTCTGACTCGTAAAATATGAAAAGATTGCCGAGTATTTTTCCCTTTTTGACTCGTTAAAGAAAATAAAAATGGAGGTCCGCTTTCAGCTCTTTTCTGACCATTTAAAGAGGAAAAGATTGCCAAGTCGCTCCTCTTGACTCGTTAAATGGTGATAAGGGGCGGTCGTTTTAAGTTCTTTTTGTCGACCGTTAAAACATAAAAAGATTACCGGGTTTTTGTCGTTTCAAACTCGTTAGCGGTTACGAAACGACGTGGTTTTGACCACTTTTTTACTTTTTCAGGTTGAAGTCACTAATCATGAAAAGTACTCCTCGATCGTAATGATCGGGCGGTTCTTTCGGGTATTATTTTATACTTTTTCGGGCCCGAGAGACACAACTTTACGAAAAAGGACATTCCTGGAGTTTCCTTTTCTGCTGTCTTTTCAAACTCTCTAAACATGAAAAGACGCCGAGTTCTTCCTTTGTCAAACTCGTTAAAACTTAATGACATCGGATTTTGTCACAACACAAGCATATGCTATCGCCATCAAGCTTGTTAAAAATAACTGGGGTACTCGCCAAAAATGGCGGGGGGGAAAAGAAAATTTTTGAACCATAACTATTACCGTAACGGCAGTATGTCGCTCTTGAACATGGCACTTTTTGCTTTCGTGTCCGGGGTGGGGATGTTTCATCTCATATCTTTCACTTGCTTCCATGGACTTGGGTACCCTATTTGACCTCTCATTCACTCATTGCCTCGTCATCATGACCTTTGATACAAAGATGTCAAATATTGCCGATTCCGTTAATGTGTCGCCGATATGTTCAAGAGAAGTTGACCTCTGCAAAACAACCTCCCTCTGATAGTTCGCACAATCTTGATTCACAACTTCATCTCTCTGTCTCATGTCGATGATGTGGGAAACATTATGGCCCACCTTCGATCAAGGTCACTCCCTGTCGACTTCAACTCATTATCCAGGGAATTGATCTAGAGACTCCTTTCCGGTGCCTTGGAGCCTGCATGCCTCAATGGCAAGTTCTTCGTGTTCGACGTGAGGTTTTCATCATTGGCCTCCGATCGAATGATTCTACAGGTGTTCGACTTCAGACCATTGATTCACACACCGTAGATTGTACCTATAGTACCTTGAGGGCCATTGTCATTATTGGTGGTACCTCTCGCGTTTGTTAACAGTTTCCATTATTGACTGGTAATCAGACGATGTTCATGCATGTTCGACTTCAGCTCATATATTCACATGCTTGGACTTGTACTATTGTTCGGGTCGAGATTGAGCGCAAGACCCTGGATTGTGTCTGTTGTAATCCAGGTGTGATTCTTGGTACTTGACTCATTCACTGGATGGCTGCGACCATACCTGAGTCAGTTCATTGATCCTAACCAGATGGCTGCGTCCATACTATGGAATCAGATTATTTATGTACTCTCTTATGGATGGCTGCGACCATACCACGTACATCATGTAATTGAACTATCAGTCATGTCTCTTAATACAGCTCCTCGGCGGCAGTAACTATATGTGCTCTTATGTGTGTTCTTGTAAAGCATTTCACCCCTCTCCACCTCTCGGACTTCATGCTTTAGGGGGCATCTGTTACACAGTAATTTGTCACCATCCCTGTTACTCCTCTTGCCGTACCTTGGAGGACCTATCCTGGGAGTTATAAGAAGTGACAAAGGCTAAAAACACTTGCATTACGTTCCCCTGAGTATGTACTCCATGTTCCCTGAAGACACCTTCTGCAGATCATCCCTAAAAAGTGCTCTTTTTCCATTGGCGCAAGTCCATAGTATCCTACCCGCGCCAATGATGGAGATCCTCAAAAGAGGGCGCGACCATTGGCGCTCTGTCTTAGAGCAACAGTCGCGCCAACCAAATTTAGTCGTGCTTTTTGCCTTAACGCACGTCCGACTGTTGTTTCCTTCATTACATGGAGCTTTTTTGAGGATAAAAAATCAGTCTTTTGTCAAGATTTATCCATCTTTATGGCTTTTGCTAATCCGCGAAAGGTGTCCCGGTTCAACGCATCCTCCTCCCTTCTTCATCTATATAAGCTTGTCATTATGCATTGGACAAGCTAGTGTTAGTGCTAGTGACTTAGTGATTGAGTGATAGGAGTGATGATTATTGGTCATGGAGTGTTAGATGTTGAGTTCTTGAGTTCTTGGAGGAATGCTAGTGAGTGCTAGAGAGGTTATGCTGCCGGAGAGGAGATGCATGGCAAGACACATATAGTTATTCGCCCAGCCAGGAGAAGGGTTGACGTCAGAACAATGGTTGTAACTTTTCCTATTTATTAATTGATGAGCGACTACTATTATAGTTCCAATCTCATTATCTACCATGGTGATGTGTTGATTTATTTCCTTTCTGACTGAAATATAGTTGTGCCTTGGTAGTTTTTATGTTGGTATCTGTCTCTTCCTTTGCATGTGCAGGTGTTCGTTTGTGATTTGTTGGAGCAAGGGAGCGAGGATATCAACTCTGCTTCAATCATAGCGTTGGACTCCAGGTTAGTCTTCTTGATTCACCTTTGATGCATAACTAGGAACTTGCGTAGCAGCGTGGTTTGTTTGTGGCTAGTTCTGTTATAGGCTAGTGGGATCGCCTCTGTCTGCAGAGGGGATTTACCTGACCAACAACCCTCATCACTCCTCAGCTCCATCCACCAAGTCCTGGACCTCCTCACACCCTTATCTCACCTCCATACCCACTTCTTCACCTTTCTTCCTCCATCAACCATCCAAAACTTCCTTTCGGAACATCTTGTAGAAATTACAGAACATCCTGTAGAACCCCTGCGGACTTCTTGTATAAGCTCACGGAAGTGGTTTCTTGGGATCTGATCACTGTGAAACTCTCTGGAAGGGTGCTAGGGACCCCTTATGACGTCTTCTAACCTTCCCAACCTCCTGCAAGCATTTCCTTTCACCAATCAACCTCTGCACAATAAAAAACAGTTAAAGCACATGCACAATAATTCTGCCAACTTACTCAAAAATACAAAAAGATGTTTCTTTTTAGATTTCACTTCAGAAGTAGCTTAATCACATGCATTTTACCTTTCTAAGATCAATGGCATTTCGTTTTGTAGCTTTCATCATTTTTCTTCCACCAGTAGGATTAGTCGGTAAAAGTAGGGTTTGCTAGGGTTTCCATTTCCTTTCCGCTTTTCACTTCTTTCTACAAGTAGATTAGCCTTCTTTGGAGTTAGCTTTCATCCATCAGTTAAACAGCTTCTTCTAAGAGCTCATAGAAGTTTGCTTAAGCTCCTAGTGGACTTGTGCCAGTTGACCAAGTGACAGTCACGGCAAGAGCTAGTACTTGTGCATACAACACCGTCGCTTCCAAGTTTGTTATGAATTACCGAGTTGATAAAAGTAAAGAAGGGAGTCCCAGGAGTTGCAGCATTATTGTTGCAATACTGGGGCCCACCACATATTTTCAATCACATGTATCACAAATGTGCGATAATTGTTTTTGCATTAAAAATCTCACTTCAAGATTTATTTTCAGGTTTTACCTAAACCAACTCTATCGTAAAGTGGATTGGTTTGCATAGGAAGAGTACTCAAATGAGAAACTAAAGGCATGTGTGGATCGAAATCATTACATCCAACCTCCAAATCAACCCATTCACCTATTGTAAATAACACATATTTCATCAAATTTGGAAGTTTTTATTACAAGGCCTTCAACAACATTCATTCTTTTGTAAATTGCCATATTAACTTGATTCAACATTAAAATAATTTTAGTAATCTCAAACCAATTAGAAATCATGAATGGGTAAAACATGGGGTTGTTATGTACAATAGTATCAATACACAATAGGAGTGTGAAATCAAAAATAAATTACATTTATAAACTTATATGAATACATATAACTAAATGAAATTCAATAAATAACTTCCCATTCATGTCCAGTATCAGTAGTGATTTTGTCTTCAAGTCATATTGGATTCTAATAATGAAATTATTTAAACCACAAATAAATTATTTAAGAACTGAAACTGACAAAATGCTAATATGGATTGGAAAATCAATGTCCTATGGTGCAAAAAGTTTAAATACAACCATTTTTGACCCATCTCTTTAATGAGTCTAGATGGTCCACTTAACAAATAATTTGTTAATTAATTATTCCATGTTTTATTAAAAAGAGAATTTTGTTTTGCATAGGGTTTTGTTTCAAAACAATACAATATGAGATTAATACAGTCTTAATAAATTACGTGATAGACAAATAAAATTCAATAAATGGATTCCTTATTAAATTAAATGAGATGAGATGATTGCATATACAAATAGTTGATTTAAGAATATATGAAAAAAAATTATGCGTTAAAAATTGAATGCCTTACAATTTAACGAGTAGTATTCACTTATGAGCCATTACCCATTAACCTAAATAGTCAATAATATAATTCTAGCTCAAGTGATGATTTCAGTTTATTTAAAATACAAATTTACAAAAAAATGACTTTAAATAACGAAATTAGATGCCTTACAATTCAAAAAGTTCAATGAAATAATTCAAACATGATTGTGTCTAATCAAACCTTGATAATCCACTTATCAATTATTATCATCATATATATGGTTTTTTAAGAAATGAAAAATTATTTAGAATACATTTTTATCTCAAAAATTACATATCACATTTATGCACTCATATTAGTGCATTTTATATGTAAACAATGAATAACTCACTTTGTACCTTGTTGATTTTCAATATGATATGATTGCAGTTACAACCATTAATTGATTCAAGCATATAAATTTATGAAAACTATCGAGTGAGAAATCACATATCTTATGCTTCAAAAATATCAAATCATTTACCTATGAAACATTTCTCATTAGCCTTACTAGTGAATTATGCATTGTGAATAGTGAATAATGCACATAACATTTATCAAGTAAATTATTATAATTTCTTTAGTAAGAATAGCACCTTTGTTTGCAAGTATTTTATTACAAGCCCTTCAACAACATTCATTCTTTTGTAAATCGTCATATTAACTTGATTGAATATTAAAATAATTTTAGTAATTTCAAACAAATTAGAGATCATGAATAGGTCAAACATGGGGTTGTTATGTACAATAGTATCAATACAAAAAAGGAGTGTGAAATCAAACTGTTAGAAGAAATTGATTTAAGCTAAATCATATTAGTATGGCAACTCTAACCCCCTTTCCCCCAACCTACAAGGGATTTGTTGATTGAATGATGGTGATGTGAAGCTATTATTGTAAATGACAACGATAAGTGTCCCTTGCATTTCTTTGAAACTAGTCTACTAAAACCTTAGTAAAATGTTCTTGTTCTCAATTTCCTATGGTCCCTATGTGCCTTTATGAACCACTAATGAGGGTTCATCATTCATCTTCATAACATGCAGAAATCCACTATAAAAGTTATACATTGTTGATCCAGGTATTTCAAGAAAGTTAGGCACCATTGATCTATCTCCACTCAAATCCAAGTACATCAAATGAGAGTTCTTAAATGGGTATTCAAGTCATTCCATTATGATGGACAATGTCACAAATTGAAGTAAACAAGAAACTTTAGTGGTGACTTCTTGTAAGTAGTGGAGGCAAGGGTTTTCAAATATTAGCACAATTGATGGTAGTGTGGATATTGATCTCTCCTTGTCAACATTGTCAAAACCAATAATAGTCTCGATGTAATTTTAGTGTCAACCAACTGTATTGAAAACCGTGATTGATCATTACTTTCACTAAGAAGAGAAAATGATAAGCATTTTTAATGGGGAAGAAATAAGTGTGAAACATAACTCATGTATTTTAGTTGAAATTTATATAAGTCCCTGTGTTCTTTAATTATTAAATACTTAATGTAAATACAAATAAATTATCATTAAGATATTGATTTTGAATATTAAATATGTATTAAAAGGCATTCATCTATGACACTTGATTTTTCACGTAGTTTGAATAAAACACTTAAAGTTTATTATCAATTAATTCTAATTAGTTTTGTATAAGATATATATTTACTTACATTAATAGCTTTATTTCGAAAAGAAATTACAATTATAAACTTATATGAATACATATAACTAAATGAAATTCAATAAATAACTTCTGAGTCTTGTTGGATTCTATGAGATAATTTTAAGTAAAAGTAGTTTATTTAAGAATTGAAATCTACAAAATGTTAATATTGATGGGAAAAGCATGTCATCTGGTGAAAAAAGTCTAAAGGCATCCATTTATGGCCCATCTCTTGAATGAGCTTAAATAGTTTACTTAATGCTCATGGTGGAGTCATTAATCCATGTTTTATTAGAAAATTCATTTTCTTTACATGGTTTTTTATTCTAAAAATAGCAATTTCACATTTATACATTCATATTAAACCACATGATAGTTAAATAAAAATCAATTAATGGTTTCTTCACTTATTGACTTATATGACATGATTGCATATAGGAATAATTGATTTAATAATGCATAGTTAGAAAAAATTGTCAATTCAAAATAGAATAAACCAGTTAGAACTCATAAATACTTGATTTTAAATTATCAATTTTCTAAAAATATATATTTTTTACTTACATTGAGATCTTTATTTGAAAAGTAAATTCCATGTATACATACATACATACTAAATATAATTTAATGCATACTCGTCTTGTTGGTTTCTATGAGATTATTTCAATTACAAATAATTTATTTAAGAATTGAAATTTACGAAATGTTAATAAAGGCGGGAAAATCAAATACCATATGTTGCATAAAGTTTAAATACATTTATTTATGACTTGTACCTTGAAATAACTTTAACAATCTACTTAACTTTCACTACCAATTAATTATTCCATGTGTTGTTAGGAAAAACATTTCATATTACATGGAGTTTTATTTAACAAAAAAAAGTGTCACATTTACACACTTAGATATATGGCTTTATATAGACCACTTAAAACTCATTATCAAATTAATTATAATCTATTTTGTAAAATATATATATTTACTTACATTAAGAGTTACATTTAGAAAATGCATCACATTTATGAACTTCTATTAATACATATAGCCAAATATCCCGAATGCGGGTGAACAGTCGGCTCAAGGGTACGAAGGTGGTGCGTAGGGTGGGCCCGTGGCCACTCACAAGCTCCAGATGTAATTGCTGTAGTCCGGAGACATGGTCTCGCACAAACATATTAACGGCAACATTAACACTGCCCTCCATGGAGTCCGTTTTATGTGTGATGGCATCCAGTTCAATCTTCATTCTGGTATTTCCTCCGCGTGCTTTCAGATTTAACAAGGGAGAAGCTCCATGTTGCTCCTCAAGCGCCATCTCCTTCCACTGCTTCCCATCGGCTCTGATTCATGGTGCGAAAAGTGATCACCATGCTTAGTCTCCATTATATTCGGTGTGCTTTCTCCTCAGGTGCTTCCCTGCCATTCCCCCTCTGTTTGTCAGTCCTTCTCTGCACAAAATTCCAAGAGAATGACCCTGAATGGGGTGCAGATGGGGCAATTCTCGCGGCCGAGTCTGCCGACAGCCATCCTCTACCACTTTGGACCCCTCGTCGAACACGTCAGAGTTCTGCTGCAATAGATATCCTACTACAAGAAGTCGCAGGGCAAGGGAAGAGGGCAAGGAATAGCTGAAGTTTGCTCACATCATTCTCATTCGCATACAACCCGATTCTTCATTCCCTGTTCTATGGGAAACTCTTCATTCATCATTTTAGTGACGATCGAAATGTGTGAGGACACTGTGGGTTCAGGGGAGGTCAATCATGGGGCTCATCTAGACCATAGGATCGCAGAAGAGAACATCTCCCAGCACCAAGACTCAGGAGGCTTGCAAACCATGAATACCAACGCTAATGCTAGCCCAAACGTGCCAGCGGGAGGTGACCCTTCAAGTTCTGCGGCCCATCCTTTTGAATCCAAAGGCTCAGATCAATTTGGGTGCCGAATTGTAGAAGAACAGACTTCAACCTTGGATGAAGATTGAACCTATCCGCGCCTTTTGTTTTTTGGTCAGTTGCCGAAGAAAGAAGCTCCAACTCTTTCTGGACACATAGTTTTCATGCTTGTAAGCTTGCTGATACAGATCTCTCTCAATTCTATATGCCGGTCTCTATAATGAGGGCAGCTTTTTCCTATATGTTGGTGTCTGTTCACGGTTATGTTTGTGGTGGAACTGGTCTTAGAGCTAGTTGTGCACAAGTCAATCCTGGTTACTGTATGGGTCAGTTTTATGTCATTGTATGGGTTAACTTTGGTATGCTCAATGTCAAGATTTGGAATCTTATGTTCTCAGATACTACAAACCCTTATGTAAGTCAACATGCAGGTTCTCTAGTTAGTACGACAAGAGTTTTTTGTAAGAATGCCAACTCCATGGCTAGAACTCTCGAGGCATTTGCCTCTATGTAATATCATTTTTGTATTAATAATAGTAGTAGACCAATTAAGAAAAAAAAATGCATATAGCCAAATAGAATTCTTCAACTCATATTGGATTCTATGAAGTTATTTAAACCACAAATAAAATATTTAAGAAATGAAAATGAAAAAAATGCTAATATGGATTAGAAAATCAATGTCTTATGGTGCAAAAAATTTTGAATACAACCATTTTTTACCCATCTCTTTAATGAGTCTAGATGGTCCACTTAACACATTGTTAATTAATTATTCAATGTTTTATTAAGAAGAAAATTTTGTTTTTCATGGAGTTTTGTTTCAAAACAATACAATATGAGATTAATACAATCTTAATAAATTCCATGATTGACAAATAAAAGTCAATAAATGGATTCCTTATTAAATTAAATGAGATGAGATGATTGCATATACAAATAGTTGATTTAAGAATATATGAAAAAAAAATATGGGTTAAAAATTGAATGCCCTACAATTTAACCAGTAGTATTCACTTATGAGCCATCACCCATTAAGCCTAAATAGTCCAATTAATACTTATTATCAAGAAATTAAAAGATACATTTTTCGAAAAAATGCATCATAGTATACTCATATTGATGGACATAACTAAGTACAAGTCAATAATATAATTCTAACTCAAGTGATATGATTTCAATTTATTTAAAATATAAATTTACAAAAAAATGACTTTAAATAATGAAATTAGATGCCTTACAGTTCAAAAATTTCAATGACATAATTCATTTGTGATAGTGTCTAATCAAACCTTGATAATCCACTTATCAATCATTATCATAATGTATATGTTTTTTTAAGAAATGCAAAATTATTTAAAATATATTTTTTATCTCAAAAATTACATGTCACATCTATGCACTTATATTAGTGCATTTTATATGTAAACAATGAATAAATGACCTTGTGCCTTGTTGATTTTCAATATGATATGATTGCAGTTACAACCATTAGTTGATTTAAGCATATAAATTTATGAAAATTATCGATTGAGAAATCACATATCTTATGCTTCAAAAAGATCAAATCATTTACATATGACACATTTATCATTAGCCTTAATAGTGAATAATGCATTGTGAATAGTGAATAATGCACATATCATTTATCAAGTAAATTATTATAATTTCTTTAGTAAGAATAACACCTTTGTTTGCAAGGAGTTCTATTTTAGAAATTATATTTCACATTTATATATGATTATTGATACATATAAGTAAACATAACTCATTAAAAATAACATGCCTCGATGGTTCATGTAAGATAATTTGAATGGCAAACAATTCATTTAAGAACACGCGCGCGTGCACAAACATCTTAGAAAAAAAAAATCGATACAAAAAATTCATTGCGAAAACAATTATAAATAATAAGAAATATACATATTAATATAATTGGCATCCCATATATTTCAAAAAATATAAAATCATACAAATTGATTCAACAAAAGCTATGTCCAAAATGTATTGAAAAATTGGAATGTACTTTTTAACAAATTTATAAAGGAAATTATCTCCATCAACTAAAGTGAGGTACATGTTCTATTTAACATTCGAATGTACTCATGCTTTTGTTTGATACGATGAAGTGTCTTAAGAAAGGGGAATAAAACTTGCAGAAGCCACATATCTTGCTCATTTCCTGTATATGATTTTAACAAGATGTGGTTTGATCGATATTCGATGAATTGAGAAGTATGATTTTTTGTATCTATTAGCAATACATTTGATTTTTCATAATTATATCCATATTGGGACCACACATCAATCAACTTTTTCTCATAAAATTCTCTTGTTCTCGCTGCTTCCAATTTTGTTTGCAAATGACAATTAGACCTGTCCCATGCAAATTTAAATTCCTCTATATCAATATTTGATTTTTCAAGTACTTTTCGGATGTACTTGTCAGTGACATTTAATGTCCATATTGCGACATCATAATTTCTTAAGCAATATTTTAATACTTCTGACTGAAAAGGCCTTAGAAAAAAGGACCTATCACCAAACTGCCAATCTAGTTCTCTTTGAATATGAAACTCTTGTTCATATTTGGTGTATGAATGGAAGAATACTCCTTCCATTTCAAATATCAACAACATCTTCTGACTTGTAGTAATGCCCATCTGCATCTGCACTGTAACCACATGTATGATATTAACATATCTTCACTTCAACACTTCATTACTTAAGGACATAAAAACCTATCATTTTAAAAATGATGTTAATATTTATTATGAATTATTTCCATTTGTATGCTAAGGTAATTTTACAATGAGTTCATAGTATCACAAAATACAAATACAATTGCCCCATTAAAATGAACAAACAAATAATATGTTTACTTTATACATACAACCTAATACCTTTATTTAATTTGTATGGAATAAAAGTATTATAAGAATGAATTGACCCACCATTTAAATCAATGATTTTAAGACTTATATTGATTTATTTAATTGCAAATGAAAAATATAATTAGAATGGTCTAGTGCAAGTAAAAAAACTAATTATATATTATTTTTCACATACAATATAATACAATTTTTAAATTTCAAACTTAATTAATTATATGTTAATTTATAGAGTTTCTACCTTAGTTTCTTTTGATGCTTCTTTTAGCACAAACTGTATGTTTATTGCTGGTGGTACATACAACTTAATATAGTTTCTCAACTTATATGGAATTAAAAAGGCTATAAGAAAGCAATGTGTCATCCTTCACATTACTAATTTATAAGAGGTATAACAATAACTTAAACCAAATTTAAAGCAAATAATTGTAATGATCTAATTAAAACAAATAGACCATTTATCTGTTAATTTTACATACAAAGTAATCCATTGTAAAAAAAAAATATAGCATGGGAAATTTTGACATGAAAACATTAAATGACCATTCATCTCACCAAAAATAAAGAAAATAAAAATATTTTATTTTTGGTAATGACAAACCAAATCAACAATTCTTTTATTAGTGTTCTAAAATAAAAGTAACAATTCATGATGTCATACATATAATAGCATGAAATAGACATCAATAATCTTAAGGTACTTCTAAATGTAATTGAACATCCTTCAAAATAGCTCGCACATCCGTAGCCTTGTTGAGTTTATGCAATATTCTCTATAGCTCATTGATCAACCAATTATCCCCTTGATTTGCTTCAATGAATGGAGGGGCAAGAATCACATTTTCTTTTAGATTCTCTTTCACTCTCTCAATTAAACAATCAACTATAGTAGTATTGGTTGCATCACATTGGGTATGCATTTCCCATACTTTTTTCAATGACTTAGTGTGTATAACTTTCGTTGGATTGTCAATAACCTTATGTGCCTTTTGTGGTTTACAATCTGAAGTAGTCCACTTAAACAAAAGTTTACCTTGTAATGTTTCTGAAACCAACTTTTTTAGAAATCTTGTTGTTCTTTGTTTCAAAGCTGTCGTCCAAATTGCAATGTCAAGAGATTCATTTTTGAAACACATTTCAGAAAATGATTTTGCATGTGGATGAATCCAAATTTTTTTTTCTCTATTGTGTAATCAGCATCAGCTCCCATTTTCTCAATATTCCCTTTGTTTGTTGCTTCATCATCGATGCTATGATAAAAAATGTCCTTTAGTTCAAAAATAACTAGTTTCTTTTCAGTTATTTTGGGTGCAACATAATGGAAAATAATCTGGTCAAACCAATTTATGCATGTTACAAAAATTACTAAAAAAATTGTTGAAATGATACACTTACCTTGAGAGGTTTTCGTGCTATTTATAGATGAAACAATAACTTATTTTATCATCTTGATAGAACCTGGAGTAAACATATTAAACCTTCAATCAAATACCAATTGTACTTCCTATTAAACCTTCAATCAAATACGAATACCAAGAAAAACATTAGTAATGCAACCTTTAAAAAGAAACACACACACACACACCTTTAACATTATTTTGATTGTTAATTTTATCTTTTTTATTTGTTCCTATAATAAAAATATACAACACTATGGTAGTTACAAGAATTAGAGTTTGAAGAATAATAAGATAAACAATAAGACAAGTTATAAGTATCTGATATGACATTATCTTCATATTTGTAACATTGCACCTCATCATCATCTTTGTTACCTTTAGTTGTCTCCAAATTAAACATATAAAATATTTTGAACTATGAAAATGAATAGAATCATTAAATAATAAGGAAAACAAGTGGACAAATTATAAGCACCTAATGTTATATTTTGTTCTTGATTAAAGTTTTGTTTAACTTTGATTTGATCAATGTCTTGGTTCTCCTTGCTTGTCGCTATAATAAACATAAAAAATGTTATAAATCGTGACAATGAACAAAATTCATTAAACAACTATACAAAAAGGGAATCATCTATAATTGTCCATAATAATATTTTGGTCTTGATTGTAGTTTTGTGGGATAGTCCCCTGGTCATTATATTCATTCTCTTTATTTCCAACTACAATCAACATATGAAATGATATGAATCATGATAATAAAAATAATAATTTAGAATAATAATGAAATAAATAAAAATGATAGAGTTATGTTGATTAATAACCATTTCTATCTCCATCATTCCATGGTCATTGTCTTGATTAATTCCATTCATCTCATAATTCCCTGTAATAGTCATCCAAAAATGTTATGAATATGGAAATTAAATAAATTGAAAAATTATCAAGAGAAAAAACCAAAAAAATTATGTACCTGGTATGATAACTTATTCCTCTCCTCCTTCTCCTCCTATTTCCATCTCTATACTCTTTTCAACATCATGAGCACTATGTTGATTATTTTTTTGCTTCCCACTTTCATCATTCTCTGT
Organism: Pinus tabuliformis; assembly: GCA_031772625.1. Lineage (NCBI taxonomy): Eukaryota > Viridiplantae > Streptophyta > Pinopsida > Pinales > Pinaceae > Pinus > Pinus tabuliformis. Next base: position 29,355,489 of record CM062811.1, on the reverse strand, counting down.
TTTAGAATCTCCATCATTAACTATTTTAGTAAACACTTTGATAATTAAGAAATATGAACAAAATATTATCCAAATTATTATAAGAAAAAAAAAAAAGAATTGTAGTACCTGAATTTTCCAAGAAGTTAATGGATCCTAGATTTGATAGTTGAAAATATTTGTAATTATTTAACATGATTGTCCTTTGTGTCTCTGTTTGCACAACACATGAAATTATTGTTCCATATGTACAATAGTCCTTGATTAAATTTGTCCCCGCATAAAGAGAAATAACCACTTTTGCATCACTACATTGTTGGTGTTTTTCCAATAAATCCATCCAGAAATCATAATCTCTCTCATTTTCATCGAATGTGTGAGAATATTTGATAGCCTCCAAAATTTTTAATTATGAAGTATATAAATGTATAGTAAGAACTATATCATAACTATAATTGTTTTGGGACTTATATTCATAAATGCCACTAGTCATTTTATAGTTGAACTTGGAGTTCTTTATGGAAATTTCCAAAGACTAACGTACATCATTACAAAACCAAATTTCTACTAAGAGAACTGTAGTAAAGTCATTCAACTCATTTTTTTTGATAAGAAAAAAAATTCAATATAATATCCCTTGTGGAATTGTTCTTTTTTCAAAGCCAGTGTATCCAAAACAACAAGGTCAGTATGTAAATTTGGTTGCAACTGACATGGAAAAGAGTGAAAATGTGTTGACAAAAGATCAGGGCCCCTAAAATGACAACCAAATTCAAAATTGTTGTCAACCTGTTGAACACTTGTTGGTCCATTTATTATTCTGTTAAGGACTCCACATGCTTGCTGATAAAGGGACTCTATCTTTGTATTACGTGTTCCTTTGACATAAGTAGACCCATCGACCATGTTGCAAAAATTGGTAAATATGATATCATTAATTTCATAGTGCTCAAGAATGTTGAATGTGGTAAGAGTCATCTCATTAAAGTTATGATCATGACTTTGAAAATATGTAACCATTGCATCCAATATTGTTCTATTGGTTTTCAATTTAGAAAAATAATATTTTAATTTTGTGGCATTTGATGGATCATTATGTGGAATAGAAAACAAAACGGTTCCATCCAATAGCTTATCTGCTACTGAAGCAATTTCCTCCATGGTTAATCCCTGAAGGGGCTGAAGAGTAGCTGCTGTCAAACTATGTAGACTATTTCTCTTGTAGTTCTCAAAATTAGGTTGGCTTGGAGAACACTTTAATGTGCCTAGTTGGTAACAGTTAAAAACAGTGTCCCATTTATCCCAAATAGGTTCCTCAAGATATAAGAGAATTTTTTTATCAGAAAAATTTGCAATTGGACAGTCGGAGAATGAGCACAACATTTCATCATCAACCTGATAAAATAATAAATATAAACTAATAAGAATTCAATGTATGAAACTAAATAAGGTGTTATAAACTAATGAGAATTCATTATAAATATGAGAAAATATGACTTATATTATCAACTTTAGTCATTTATCTACAATAAAAATAGATACAATAATAAAATGTTAAATGTAAAAATAATTAAAATTACATACCTTGTCTTCAGCCGTCTTAGAACATCCAATCCTCCTTTTCTTTAATTTGTCATTAGCAATTAAGAAATGCCTTGCCAAGTACACACAATCAATAAATGGAGTTTTGAAGAACACCTAATTTTCATAATTTAATTGACAACAAATGCGGATCACCTCAATGGGTTCAACTGATGGATGCAAGAATCGAGCATTACATTTTTTATATTTTCTTTTCACTTCTGTAGATACATTATATTTAGGATTTGTTAAAATTTCTTTCGCTGCTTGAATGGTGTGTTGACCATCAACTATCCAAAAATTGATATTCTTGGAATTTAGATCTTTCTCATTTATAATTTTGATAGAGTTTACCAATGGATCAGACCCATTGATGTCAAATGGAATCAGAAGAGCATCAGGTAATGAGGTTTGAAATTTTTCTAGGAATGATTTCACTAATACTTGAACATTCAAATCATCTTGTGTTCTTAATTTGAACACTTTGGGGGCTTCTATACATCTTTCAACAGCCACTTTTCTACTAAAGTAGTTTGAAAATAGATAGCAATGCTTGAAGGCTTCGTGAATCTCATCACATTGATTTGCAAGGTTTGTTGTCTCATATTCAATTTTCCTAGTTTTTTGAAATTCTGTAGTAGGCTTGAAATCACTTTCTGCTATGTTCTCCTCCAAATCAGATAAATATACTCTTCTCAAAGCAAGTAATTGAGAATCAAGTTTATCATCTGGTATTTTATCAAGAAATTTACCTTTTTGTTGTAAATGAAGAAGTACAGATGATGTTTTTATACTTCTTACATAGCGATATCTCAGAACGGTGGTGATGTGTTTTAAAAGATCTACACAACTATTTAGTCTAGATTTAGATAAGCTCTCATAGTTATCCAACTTGAACATGGAATTCTTATCGTATTTGTTGAATCAATACTTGAAGCTTCAATCAAATGTGGTCTAAAATTTGTACACTCCACTTGACATGAAATTAATTTTACCTCATTTTCTTTAATCATTTCCACTTGAAAGCCAATGTCATTTTCATTGAAAGCATAGCAATTAATTATTATTCCTAATATCTCTGGTTCTTTTCCATCTGTTGATCCAAATAGATACATATTAGGAAACATATTCAGGGGAGCTTCTATTTGGATGTACCAATCTTGCACAAACTCATATTTATTTATTTTTTTCTCAGTAAAACTAGCTAATCGATTATATTATATACAGGTAACATTACATGCAGAAAAACAGTTTGTCCAGGGCCAACTGTGGCTCCTTGGAAGACCTTGCTTGACACAGAATTTGCCCACGCAGGGGCATCACCTTCATGATAAACCAAAACATCTGACACAGACTTGAACTTAGACAGTAGTTTAGCAACCCGCGCAGGGGTGTCCAGCAAAAAGACTCATAGTGGACCTTGCCATGACACATAACAGATGGACATAGAGTATGTAAAAGAACTAAAAGCATAAAAACATAGCGAGAGAAGGAAACCAGAGAGTGCCTCTGAGGATTAGTCTTCAGGCTCTTCCTCAATGATATAACACCATCCTTGGCCTTCAGGAAGACTAGCCCACATTGCCCAGGGATCCTTCTTAGTGGCCGGCGGAATCTGCTCTAGAGGCTGAGGAGGGGCTTCCTGCGGCTCCTTCGCTGAATTTCCCTTTTCAATTGGAGGTTGCAGCACTGGACTATCCTCGCTATTTCCTTCAGGAGGCATCTCAGCCGAAACCGGTTGCTTTCCCTTGTCGTTCTCCTCTGGAACCTTCGTAAAGAGGACTGATATATGCGCATTGATGCCTGTGTTTCCCTGCGAGCTGCCCAATGTGAAAACAACTGAGCCGAAAGCTGGAAGCACGGGCTCACCTTCACTGGAGCTGCCCACCTCCAAGAACTGATTGCCCGGAACTGGTAAGGCTTTCGCCCTCCTGTAGCAGTAGCAGCAGCAACAGTGATGGTGTTCATCTGCTGCAGGGGTGCGAGAAGATGTCCCGCGTCCAGGTCCCCTCCTACTCGGCTGTCTCTCCCGCAATCGCACCATAATTTCCACGATTCCTTCAAATTGCTCCAAGAACGAACTTGTGGGTTTGAAATCCCAACTCTTTCTGCTGCCTGAGTGTTGTCCCCAACTCCAAACAAAGCCGAGTTCAATTGCCCAGGTACCACACACAGGATGAGCCAGCAAGAAGCAAACGTCGCCCAGGTGAACGCCTTCACCTCCCGCCTTAGATGCGTTCCTTCTGCCCTCAGAAATTTGTGTTGCTGGCTTGGCTCTCTGAGCCCTGAGCAGCAACATTCTTTCCCATTTAACCTTGCATTCATTCTCTTGGGATTTGCAGGCATTGAATTCCCGCTTCGGGCTCTCCATCGTTCCCAGCGTCGCCATAAAGGTCTCTGCCGCGCCTCCCCCTTCTTAACGTTTCGGCGGCCCTGGACATTAATTCCCTTCGCTCTTCACGTGGCGTCACATGCTGAGCATGTGGCACGCCATGCCCGGTGACACCCGCATCCGGGGACAAACTCATATTTATTAGATGTATTGTATTTTTTAATCATTTCAAAAGTAGAAGTAGAAGGTGTTATTGATACTTTCATTTGAGTTGAATAACTTTTCTTTTTCTTAAGTGATAGTTGTAACATTTCATTTGTTTTAGGGCCAACCAATTCTGCAAATAACAAAAAAATATTTGCATGAATCAAAATGAAAATATAATTTCAAATATTGCCATATAATGCTCTTTCAAATATTGAAAAAAAAATCACCTAATCTAACCATTTCTAAGAGAGTGTACATAAAATATAAAACCACCATAACAGTTTAAGGAGGCATCATTTGTATATCACTTATTTTTTGTTTCTTCTTCACTACTTTACTTCAAATTTTAGGCACACCAAATTCCACAGTTTCTAGAAAAAAAAATTATGGAATACATAAAATACCAAATATTATTAAACAACCTTATAATACACGATTTCCATTTACATGCACAATAATAAATGAGTCCATATTTTAATGCAAGTTTACTATATGACACCAAAAGTTATCACCTGGGTAAAATTGATAGGAAAAGAAACCACCTAATCCAACCATTTCTAAAAAAGTACAAAAAATATAAAACCACCATACCAGTTGAAGGAGGCATCGTTTGTATATCACTTGTTTTTCTTTTTCTCTTCACTACTTTACTTCAAATTTCAGGCACACCAATTTCCACAGTTTCTAGAAAAAAAAATATGGAAGACATGAAATACCAAATATTATTAATCAATCTTATAATACATGATTTCCATTTACACGCACAATAATAAATAAGTACATATGTTATGCAAGTTCACTATATGACACCAATAGTTATCACCTAGCTAAAATTGCTTCGAAAAAAAAAAAATTACCCATGTTGGTATGGGTTGTCCTCATTAAAACACCACTCCTAAGGCTATTTCCATGGTTTTTATTAATCAACAACCAATTATTAACATAATGTCTAACAATTGTAACAAAGTATAAACTAATTTTAAAATTTTCATACCATTTAAAGAATTCGGTGTTGTGTTTCTTGAACTTCCTTTTTCCTTGGATGCTTCCTTTGAATTCTCACTAGCTTCATAGTCCATGGTTTCTTGAAATAAATTAAAAAATTATTATCACAGTTTCAAATTATTGAAGAAAATATGAATTTATAAATACTATAACTACTCGCATCATTATATGTGTAACAAAATGAACAAGAACAATAACAAGTGTAGAACTCACAATACTAGCTAATCAAGTGTAGAACATGTGTTATATTTCCTCTTAGCGCAAACTCAAGCTCCTAGAAACATTGTAGAATGAGAAATCTAGCAAGTGCTAGATTTATGTCTACCATAAATACTAGTATGTTTCTGACAACAACATTGTAGAGTGTAAGAATTCTAGATTGTGTTAAATTTTCTTCCAACACAAACACAAGCACATTTTAATTTGAAAGAAATCTAACACATATTATATTTCCTTCGAGCATAAACAAAAGAACATAACAACATTGTAGGACGAAATAAGTCTAATGTGTGATAGATTAACAACATTGCAATGTAAAATAAAATCTAACATGTGTTATATTTCCTTTTAGCGCAAACTCAAGCACATAGAAACATTGTAGAGTGAGAAATCTAGTAAGTGCTATATTTATGTCTACCACAAATACAAGCACATTGCCAACAACAAAATTGTAGAGTAAAAGAAATATAGTTTGTGTTAAATTTTCTTCCAACACAAACAAAAGCACATTTAAATTTGTAAGAAATCTAACACATGTTATATTTCCTTCTAGCACAAACAGAAGAACATAACAACATTGTAGGACTAAATAAGTCTAATGTGTGCTAGATTAACAACATTACAATGTAAAAGAAAATCTAACATGTGTTAGATTTCCTTTTAGCACAAAATCAAGCACATAGAAACATTGTAGAGTAAGAAATCTATCAAGTGCTAGATTTATGTCTACCAGAAATATAACCACATTGCCAACAACAACATTGTAGAGTATAAGAATTCTAGGTTGTGTTAAATTCTCTTCCAACACAAAGACAAGCATATTTGAATTTGAAAGAAATCTAACACATGTTATATTTCCTTCGAGCACAAACACAAGAACATAACAACATTGTACGACTAAATAAGTCTAATGTGTGCTAGATTAACAAGATTGCAATGTAAAATAAAATCTAACATGTGTTAGATTTCCTTTTAGTGCAAACATGAGCACATAGAAACATTGAAGAGTGAGAAATCTAGCAAGTGCTAGATTTATGTCTACCACAACTACAAGCATGTTGCAAACAACAACATTATAGAGTATAAGAAATCTAGCTTGTGTTAAATTTTCTTCCAACACAAACACAAGCACATTTAAATTTGAAAGAAATCTAACACATGCTATATTTCCCTCTCGCACAAACACAAGAACATAGCAACATTTTAGGACTAAATAAGTCTAATGTGTGCTAGATTAACAACATTGCAATGGTAAATAAAATCTAACATGTGTTATATTTCCTTTTAGCGCAAGCTCAAGCACATAGAAACATTGTATATTGACAAATCTAGCATGTGCTAGATTTATGTCTACCACAAATAAAAACACGTTGCCAACACCAACATTGTAGAGTATAAGAAATCTAGCTTGTGTAAAATTTTATTCCAACACAAACACAAGCACATTTAAATTGAAAAGAAATCTAACACATGCTATATTTCCTTCTAGCACAAACAAAAGAACATAACAACATTGTAGGACTAAATAAATCATGCTAGATTAACAACATTGCAATGTAAAAGAAAATCTAACATGTGTTAGATTTACTTTTGACACAAATTCAAGCACATAGAAATATTGTAGAGTGAGAAATCTAGCAAGTGATAAATTTATTTTTACCACAAATACAAGCACGTTGCCAACAACAACATTGTAGAGTATAAGAAATGTGGCTTGTGTTAAATTTTATTCAACACAAACACAAGAAAATTTAAATTTGAAACAAAACTAACACATGTTATATTTCAAGCACAAACCCAAGAACATAACAACATTGTAGGACTAAATAAGTCTAATGTGTGCTAGATTAACAACATTTCAATGTAAAAGAAAATCTAACATGTGTTAGATTTCCTTTTAGCGCAAAATCAAGCACATATAAACATTGTAGATTGAGAAATATAGCAAGTGCAAGATTTATGTCTACCACAAATACAAGCACGTTTCCAAAAACAACATTGTAGAGTATAAGAAATCTAGCTTGTGTTAAATTTTCTTCCAACACAAACACAAGAAAATTTAAATTTGAAAGAAATCTAACACATGTCATATTTCCTTCTAGCACAAACACAAGAACATAACAACATTTTAGGACTAAATAGGTCTAATTTGTGCTAGATTAACAAAATTTCAATGTAAAAGACAATCTAACATGTGTTAGATTTCCTTTTGGCGCAAACTCAAGCACATAGAAACATTGTAGATTGAGAGATCTAGCAAGTGCTAGATTTATGTCTACCACAAATACAAGAATGTTGCCAACAACAACATTGTAGAGTATAAGAAATCTAGCTTTTGTTAAATTTTCTTCCAACACAAACACAAGCACATTTAAATTTGAAATAAATCTAACACTTGCTATATTTCCTTCTAGCCCAAACACAAATACATAACAACAATGTAGGACTAAATAAGTCTAATGTGTGCTAGACTAACAATATTGCAATGTAAACAAAAATCTAACATGTGTTAGATTTACTTTTAACGCAAACTCAAGCACATAGAAACATTGTAGAGTGAGAAATCTAGCAAGTGCTAGATTTATGTCTACCACAAATACAAGAAAGTTGCCAACAACAACATTGTAGAGTATAGAAAATCTAGCTTGTGTTAAATTTTCTTCCAACACAAACACAGGCACATTTAAATTTGAAAGAAATGTAACATGTGCTATATTTCCTTCTATCACAAACACAAGTACATAACAACATTGTAGGACTAAATAAGTCTAATGTGTGCTAGATTAACAACATTGCGATGTAAAAGAAAATCTAACAAGTGTTAGATTTCATTTTAGCACAACCTAAAGCACATAGAAACATTGTAGAATGAGAAATCTAGCAAGTGTTAGATTTATGTCTACCACAAATAAGCACATTTCCAACAACAACATTGTAGAGTATAAGAATTATAGACTGTATTAAATTTTCTTCCAATACAAATAAGCACATTTTAATTTGAAAGAAATCTAACACATGTTATATTACCTTCGAGCACAAACACAAGAACATAACAACATTGTAGGACTAAATAACTCTAATGTGTGCTAAATTAACAACATTGAAATGTAAAATAAAATCTAACATGTGTTAGATTTCTTTTTAGCGCAAATTTGAGCGCATAGAAACATTCTAAATTGAAAAATCTAGCAAGTGCTAGATTTATGTCTACCACAAATACAAGCACGTTGCCAACAACAACATTGTAGAGTATAAGAAATCTAGCTTGTGTTAAATTTTCTTCCAACACAAACACAAGCACATCTAAATTTGAAAGAAATCTAACACATGCTATATTTCCTTCTAGCACAAACACAAGAACATAACAAAATTTTAGGACTAAATAAGTCTAATGTGTGCTATATTAACAACATTGCAATGTAAAAGAAAACCTAACATGTGTTAGATTTCCTTTTAGCACAAACTCAAGCACATAGAAACATTGTAGAGTGAGAAATCTAGCAAGTTGTGATGGATTTCTCACACAAAACAATCTCATACTCATCTCCATATCCCTCCACTTACTCCTCCCCATCTAGGAGATGTGTATACATGTTTATAAACCACATCAAGTAAATTGTCTCTCTCACTCATGTGAAATCCTGTGTCTTTGTAAGATTTCCCAAACTCTGCAAATAGAAAAAACTCTAACATTATCATCAAGAAATTAAATCCCCCTCTATGCTCACTAAATCTAGAGTTAAGATGGATCTAAACGAAAAGCATGCACCTTAGAAATTTGATCCCTTTGTAGGCTCAAAATAATTTAGAAGAATTTAATTTGAGGGCTTAGATGATTCTTATCAATAATTTAGATAAAGAGTCTTACTTTTTAGTTAACAAATTTTTTTTCCCGGAAATTTGAATCATGGTTAGACAAAAATTGTAGTATAAGAAATTTAATTCACGTTCAAGACTTTTTTAACTCCATGTAAACATAAGCAAATTCTCAATCATGATTCTAATTCTCATTCAAGATATTATTTAACTCTAAGCAAATATAGTAAAAATTACATAGCTACACCAAATTTCATTTTAAACTATGTTGTCTATCTTATTTTTTCACCCATTTAAATATATATATATATATATATATATATATATATATATATATATATATATGAAATAAAATAAAAAACTCTTATATCTTAATAAAACATGCTTGTGGGGACAATTCAATTAGCAGTTGTCATGTTATGAAGTATTATGTAAACTATGAGATTCAAGATTCAAAACCTCTCTGGGTCAAACCATAGACCACAAAAAACCAACCATTTTAAGGATTGGTATGGCTGAGATCAGGTGCAATACCTTAGTGATTTTTACAGTTTAAAGAACCATGGGTTGCAATTTCTTAGACCATACTCTAATCCCTTAAGTAATGGACATGTTAACACACACACAATATTATATGTGTGTGTGGGGTTCTTAGCATGTCTATTACTTAAGGGATTAGTTTGTGGTCTAAGACAGTGTCACCCATGGGTATATAAACCGTCAAAATCACTTAAGTAGTGCCCCTCATCTAGATCATACCAACCCTTAACGAGCTTGATATCTTTTATGGTTTCTCCTCTCAACTACCACAAATTTCAAAACTTGACCACCTTAAAAAACCAAACCCTCAAAATCTAAAACATTAAAAAATTAGTTAAAAAAAACTAAGTTTAACCCACTTTTATACACGACCCATAAATAATAAAATATAGCAAATATTTATTTATAATAATTTTTCATTTTAAAACTATTTTTTTAATAAAACATTACTTTTCTTATACCTTTTATTAATAAATATTATATCTTTAAATTATTTTTGCTCGAGTATGACAATATTCAATTCCCCCTCATTACAACTCTAAAATTTCTCTAATTTTAACCATTTACCTTTATTACATCTTATGGTAAATAATTGGCCATCAAACCAAATGTAGTTAGGCATTAAAAAGATATATAATTAGGCTATTTTCAAATTTTTATTTTGGATTATTTCTCTATACTATGACTGGGAATCTTATTAGAATTTTATGAAATGATCAACCATTGGAATAGTCCTAGAAAAGTGGAAATTACCCTAGGCATAGAGCTCAGAAGGCTCGGAGTAAGAAGATAGCCACATATGTTGGTCGGACAACCCTCAAAAGGTGAGTAGTAGCCATAGTAGAAAATGACGTTTGACTAGAGATACACAAGGTTGCATACGCAATAGGCACTATGTATGGTTGCAATATTAGAAATTACTTTTAGGCATGGGTGATCCACGAAGCATGGGACCATGCAACTTGTCATTTGATGTTACATGATGGACCTATACACCTAAAACTTATGGGTTGAACCTTAATAATAGTGTACTTCACATGAAATTTAACATGGTTAGTTATATGTGTGCATTTTGACCTCTCTGTGTATATGTTACGTAGAATCAGAATTTTCTATTTTATAAATATAATAAAATAAATATATTATAATTTTTTAATAAAATTTGTAATTTATTTTGGTATCTAGAGAAATTAGAGAAATTGGTAACGGGTTAATCTCATACTTATGTGATATAGATAGGATCTCATATTCATGTGACATAGATAGGATTGATTTAAATCATTATCATTATAAATTCTAGTGGCATATGTATGTTTTTCTAGCACATAAATGTAAATTAGAGAGATTTGAACACTAGACCTCATACCCATGTGACCTAGATAGGATCAATTCCAATTGCTATCATTATAAACTCTAGTCGTGTATGTATGCCCTTTTAGCACATAAATGTAAATTAGAGAGATTTGAACACTAGACTTCCTCACACATAATATGTCATTCACATAGCCATTTACTCTTGAATGTCTAGAGCATTATAAGCATGGAAGTTTGAGGCTAGAGATTCTACTCGCAGTCATGCTTGAGAGCCCCCTAAAGTGCCATGACCACCATTTCCATGTTGGCAAAGAGCTTGCTAATGAGTCATGGTTGTTGGCGGTAGCAAGATGTCACAAAGTCTAACACAGGGATGGGAGGGAAGCTATATGAGATAGTTATGAAAAAGATAGGTCGTGATAACTTTATAAGCAAGTTGCACCAAGGATGAGCTCAGGGATAAACCTTTTCCATCAAAAAAATTTGCAAAGGGAGGGGGGGAACCAATGAAGTAGACAAAAGGAAACCCACCCAAGAAACCAGATAGGAATGTGAGTGCATGGTGGGCAAGGGAAGCAATAGGAGTAGGTGTCAAAGTGTTAACTAAATCTTGAGCTAGTGGCCAACTATGAAGAGCATATTGGAGTGAACCCAATTGATGTAGATGAGCAAAAAACAAATAAAATAAATAAATAAATAAATCATGCCAAAGGGATTCTTCTACACTCCTTGGGAGGCGAGGTCCCATAAACTCACTATGATGTGGTGGCATGAATAGGAGGGAGGTGGTGGGAGGTCACATCAAATCCAATAGGATCCCTTTAATTCCCATTATAACACCCCCATCAGGTTTCAAAATTACTAGGTGGTGATTTCTTGGCATTATTTAAGGCAGTGTATTTTGATGAATAATATTTAATATATAGTGGGAGGTATAAATTTGGAAAGGGTCATCCATATTATAAATATTAAATGCATTATAATGTAATTTCAACCATTTAAATTTAAAATTCTAAAATTCCGCCAGCAAATCAAGTAAGTTCTTTCTAAGCCAAGAATGAAAATGGAGCACTGTAGCTCTGGTTTTGTAGGTACCATAGAAATCAAGTTATCAGATGAATCTTGTTTGGACAGGGGATTGTTTATTACACAGGATTGCATGGCAGGAGATCTGGTTCTATTCTGTAATCCTATTGTGGATACCCTGAAAGAAGGAGAGGCTCTAGACCATATCAGTTTAGGGATACTGTTCATGTCTCGGCTTTAAAGACCCATCACAGAATCGAATTGCTCCGCGTGAAATCACAGCGTACCCAATAATTTCCGCCTCTGCATTGACGAGTGATGTGAATTGGAGTCTGCCGAACTCAAATATGGTGTTTTAATCTATTGATAGAAATTATCGCAGCCCGATTATGCTTTTACTATTTTTATTTTCCCTATTTTAGGTTCATCTCTTGTATTGGAGAGCCCTCTCGTAATGATCATAATTCCCAAGTAATCTTTCCTGGCTCCGGTAATGAGCCGACAAACGTTTGGAAACAATGGCCATGGCTTTAATCGAGGTTGATGTTGTACAGTTGTTGAGGTTGAAGTTATATAGTAGTTGTGAGGTATCTCTAGCTTAGATGTGTATATTAGGGATGCACCGATTTAATGGACTTTCCAACATTGAAGTGCAAGAATTACGTCATAAACTCTTCATTGAGGCTAAACGATCCCCAATTTTACAAAAATGAATATGGGCTCTTTTCTATCATTCTAGGTCGGCCCCTGATATACATCTGTATTGCCCTAAGCAATACCAAAAAAGGAAATCACAACAAGGTTCCACTGAATTACAAGAGGAATGGCCTAATTGGGATCTCCAGTTAGATGATTCTGTGAGATTATATGCTACAGGTGCGCATTATCCAAACCAAAACGAACCTTCAAAGGCCAATATTTTCTGTGGAGTATACCTGCTTCCAGGGTTTATCAATCATTCTTGCATTCCATCTGCATCGAGATTCTGCATTGGGAAATACAATAGCTTGTTTATGTTATTATTTCCACAAACCCCAAAAATCACATTTCCCCCCCCCCCCCCAACCCCCTAAGAAGAAGAAGAAACAAAAAACTTGAACTACCTGCTACCAACTCAAACTATTAGTTGCTTCTAGTCTCCTTTATTATTAAATGTGTTTTGTATTTTAATATATTGCATAGACACAAACTTTTGAGAGCAATTACTTCTCCAGATTTCATGTTTTTCATTATCTACTAGTATCACTCTGGCAGTTGGGTGTTCATAAATGTATGTTGTGGAAATGTATTCTGATCATATTCACTTTAGAAGTTGAATTCATGGTTGTTAGCCATGTTTTGCATTGTCCAGTGACTCGAGCTTCTTCCCTGGTCATCTCAATTTCAACACTGTGATTTGATGCCAGCCTTGATCACAATTCATTGCAAGCTGCATTTTGGGTCTGATTTAGCTTTTCTTCTCTTGGATAACGTGTCTTTATTATGTAAATATTTATGCTTTTCTAGATGTGCTATGCTACCTCTTCTTACTTCATGATGTCAATTTAATATTGACTCAGGTTTTGGGGTTGCAACACTTAAATCATTCTTAACTTCTCACTCAAACAATAGTCTTTTCATCCATTTGTAATCTATTTTTCCCATGTTTCTGAAAATCCTCTTTCTTTGGTGACTATCATGTATGGCTATATAATTCTTTCTGATATTTACATGTCAATCCCATTTGATTGTTTGGTCTAATATATAAATCATGAAGTCAAATCTACATAGGTAAATGTTTGTTATAGTCATAATATCATCTAGTGTTTTAAATCACATTTATTCAGAATAAGATAGGACAAGGTGAAGCAATTAAGTTATCATACATCAGCATAAACCTTTTGGACCATGCATTTCCAATATGTATATCATGATTGTAAGTACTCACTTGATCTAGCAGGTGATATGAAAGATCTCTCATTCTATCATCAATAATACCAGAATGTCCATGCACATGAATATTCAACAGCAACCCTAGAGCATTCAAGTAAACCTGTGAACCCAAAAGACAGCCGATTGCAAATTTAAGCCAAGAGCAAGTAATCTTAAGAATATCTTAGACCAGGTCACTCTCCCAATTTAGAAAAAATGGATAAAGTTTATAGTAATCATGACGTGTGAAGGATCAACAGTCTCTCTTTGCAAAGAAGCCAAGATATGGGAGTCATATATATGGAGCACTTTACTCAAATGTGCATGGCCTTCAAAGTAACATAACGCTAGATGCCACCAATTATGAGTATACCTGGCACCCTAAAATATGTCGGTGCATGATTGATCCCACTTTGCAAACTACCTACCATCTATAATGTATGGATCACTGAACAGTGATAGAAGAGGGAAAAGACTACTTCACATGAATGAACAGCAAGCATTCTATGAATCCAAATATGATTTCATTAATTGGACTCCCTCCTTAAAGCGGCATTCATGCTGAAACACATGACATAGTTGTACCAAAAACTAATGGAGATCAAAGACATGTTGTAAAATGATTAACACAAATAAGGTAGGTGCCCCCAATCAAAACAAAATACTATTTTTCAAATGAAATGCAAAAAATAAGCCATTAATCTTGGATAAAAATTTAAAATACAACATGCTAAGTGTCTGCTGCTGTGTGGCACACACCGCATGCTGAGACCATGGGTCATCACTTTTGATTGTCAAGCCTTTCCTTGAAGCCAATTTTGCATCCCCCATTCACCCAACCTCTAGTAAATAAAATGAAATAATTCCATATATATAGTTTTCACCTTGATTTGCTCGCAAAACCTACCCTGATAAGTCAGAATCTATGAATAGAAAATCTCAGACTCTTCTCAACATATAATTTTCAGATTGAAAGGTAGAGTGTAAGAGAAATTTCATAACTCCTGTTACAGGCTAACTTCTATTGGTTGTTTAATTATTTTTTGGCATGCATAGTAGATAAAAAAAACCAAGGAGAAAATGAAAGAATATCTTTCTTAACTGCTCAACAAAGCAATTTTCAATTCCATAGAAAACCCCGTATGAGAAAATTGAATCATCATGCATCTTTTATGAGATACACCATATGTTTTTTGAAATACCATTCAAATAGATTAGTAATATATATAATAGGTCTCTAAAACTTATATACCACGTCAAGGTCTTCAGAATGCGTATTAGACATATACCTGACAGAAAGGGGAAGCAATACCTTCTCTACAAGCTGAAGAGAAATATCAGGTCGGCCAATGTAAAAGCAAAGCACCTGGGTTCTTTTCAGCGACACCAAATCCTTTGGGAAGTCCTTTAGGAGCTGCAAAGCAAAATAAGTTGTTATTTCACAAACTGACACTCCTCACAAACAGATTAGAAAACCCCCATTTTATTCAAAATTCATTCTTCTTGCTAGCTAGTTATTAATCATAAAAATATAGCAAAACTAATGAAGGAGAAAAGATGCAAGTGTGTGACAAAGTACTACATCGAATGCAGTATGGTGGTATCCAAAAAGAATCTATCCTTGCAACTACCCAAGGAACTAAAAATAACAATAGACATATGATAGGAGTGAAACTCAAAAGATAGAAAAAAGAAAAGAACGAAACTAGTGGAGGCACCTGCACACCCAATAGGTGGATTGTACTTGCAAATCAGGATTAATGGACAAATCTTCTCCAAAGGAACGTTTTTATTGTATTTCTAAAATGATAAATGTTACAAATGAAAGGGGACTCTTTATACCAAATGAGGTGGAAACCCTAAAACTTAAAAGCTCTAGTTACTAATAAAAGTGATAAGACCCTTATTACACAACAATGGAATTTTACAGATATCAAAATATGCTATTATAAAGACCTAAGACAAGAAAATTATTACAAAATTATGAGCTTATAGACAAAATAGCTGATTTATATTATGTAATGTCTAAAATCTTATGTGGTGAGGTACCCAGCATGCCCTCCCTTTAAAAAGTTTTATCCCTGTCTCTAATCAAATCACTAGGGTTGTTGAGGTCCATGCAACCTACTTTGATTGACACACACAAGATGAGGGCCCACTGTCACCCAAATCCCCACTCTTTAAACCCAGCTACCTCCCTGATGGCTCTGAGAAGATTCCTTTAGAATACCTCACCCAATCAATAAGATCAATGCCTTAAATTGGATCTATGGGTGAAACAAAGGAGTTAACTATTTGTTGCCATACTGGCTGACTATGTATGAATTAAGGTGGGTAATTACTAATAGATTATGATGGTCACCTTTTTATAGGACTTGTGTAAATTAATACATGTGTGTTAAGTTATGGTATGTTCTATGCTTATAACAACTTACTTCTTTTTCTTATTATATTCCACCGATTAGCAATCACATGTACATAAAGTAAAGTGCAGATAGAACATTAAATGATCAACAAAAAACAAGCCAAGACAAGAGACACAAGATGTGGCGGCTAGCCAGGGACAAACCCCACAATGTGTGGGGAAACCCTTTGATCAAATCTTCTTTTATATTCAATAATTCAGTAGAGAGAAATAGTACAATAAATCTGATTCATATCAGTAGTAGCAAACCCTAGATCAGTAGCATCAGCATTATCGGCTTCATTATCAAACTAGGGCAGACCATATCTCACAAACCGACAGTCGGATTGACTTCATTCCACCACCAAAAGTTTCGAATTCCAGAGGAGGTTCAGATGAACCTACAGTGCAGTTCAGATGAGGAGATATTCTAGGCCACGCAAGTCAATCTTTACTTCTGCAGTTGCAGCGTTAGTTTCAGCAGTTTCCGGCTTCAAACTAGGGCAGTCGATATCTTGCAAACCGTTCGTCGGATTGACTTCATTCCACCACCAAAAGTTACGGCTTCCAAAGGAGGTTCAGATGAACCTACAGCACAGTTCCAAAGAGGAGATCTTCTATGCCACGCAAGTCAATCTTTACTTCTTCAGTTGCAGCTTCAGTTTCAGTAGTTTCCGGCTTCAAACTAGGGCAGTCGATATCTTGCAAACCGTTCGTCGGATTGACTTCATTCCACCACCAAAAGTTGCGGCTTCCAAAGGAGGTTCAGATGAACCTACAACGCAGTTCCAAAGAGGAGATCTTATAGGCCACGCAAGTCAATCTTTACTTCTGCAGTTGCAGCTTCAGTTTCAGCAGTTTCCGGCTTCACATGTGTGAGAGAGAGAGACCCATTTTAGCGCAGTAGAGAAGAGACTCATATCTGCGCAGTAGAGAGAGAGAGATGTGATGAGATGAGTGAGTCTAAATGAGGAAAAGTCCTCTTATATTTATACACAACATTGGTGGGTGAATAGATGCGACTGTTGGGTTTCTGAGCCTGCATGAGTTGTAGGTCGGCTTGATAATAATTCCATAATCAAAATAAATTCATATCTCCATGAATACTTATCGGAATTGGATCATATTTATATAATCTTACAACTCTCGATGAGAGGAATCTAATAAAAATATTATTAGCCATGAATAAGATGACCCACATGAAGTTTTGCCCTGGTTGCCAATTTTAACACTCCCTCTCAACCATGGTGAACTTCATTTGCAATTTGTCTATCGGTCGTTACTATTCATCGATCAAATGCACTGCCTTGTACAGCCTGACCCTTGCCCTGCTCTGCTCTATTTTTCCTGTTCTGCTTTGTCTTGTTCTGCCCTGCACTGATCTGTACTATTTTGTTCTGTTTTGCTCTGCTCTTGCATTGTTCTGTTCTACTCTACTTTTGTCTGAATTATAAAGAAGAAGAAATGATCGAGGATGTATCATACTGACTCAAAGTCAGTCTCAGAGTATGTACCACTGGTCCCAGACCAGTCTCAACCAACCCAAAGTCAGCGTCATAATGAGTAAAACTCCAATGGTCCCAGACCAATATCATCCTCCACTGACTCAAAGTCAGTCTCAGAGTATGTACCACTAATCCCAGACCAGTCTCAACCGACCCGAAGTCAGCGTAATAGTATGGTACAACTCCTACCACTGGTCCCAGACCAGTATCATTGATCCCAGATCAATGGAGGTCATCCTAGCATAGGGAGTACGGTAGTTACAACGATGCGTCCATCGGTACTACTATGGTCCCTAACTTCATTTCCCTGCTCATTGATCATATGAGAGGTACTTCCCATGAGTCCCAGACTGCATAGGTAGGATGCCTCGACAGGAGAACTAATCAATCCTGTCCTCACAGGAGAACACATCAATCCTGCTACAATTGCCATGGAGAACACATCAATCCAGGCTGCCATGGAGAACACATCAATCCAGGCCCCACAGGAGAACACATCAATCCTGCTACAATCGCCATGGAGAACACATCAATCCAGGCCTCACAGGAGAACTAATCATCCTGCTACACAGGAGAGCGAATCATCCTGTTCCACAAGAGAGTGAATCATCTTGTCCCACAAGAGAGCGAATCATCTTGTTCCAGTGTGTACCACTAGGGGAGGGTGAGCCACCCTGTGGTCGTATGTTGCTCTAGTAATAACCGCAAGCCCTCAGAGCTCCCAGAGCTCAATGTATGCAACATGCAGGACCCTTGTACAAGGGTTTCTTACCGACTCCAATTCGTTTGGGAAAATCACAGATTAGATCTTTCCTCGGGGCTTTGACAAGGTGTATCAAGCTGTACATCATCTTAATGCAATGGAGCCTCCTTTCTCATCAACTTACCATATCCAAGGTGATGTCTATCTGCTAGAGCAATCGACGAATACGGGATTCCTTAATAATCGAATCCCACCTCTAGTTGTTATAGACAATCACAGTGGTATCCAATGTAAATCCAAACAGCTTACTGAAGAGGTTTTGCAACCAGACTACCTCACACGAGGTTATATTAGCAACAATATATCCTGCTTCGGCGGTGCTCAAAGCCACCGACTTCTGCTTCTTGCTTATCCAGGATATCGAAGCAGATCCCAAGGTGAAACAGCACCCGAAAGTGCTCTTATGGTCCACAACACTGCCTGCCCAATCAACATCAGTATATCCAAGTAGTATCACATCTCCGGCAGTGTATCTTAATCCATGAGAGATTGTGTCCTGAAGACATCTCAGAAGATTCCTGGCATCAATCCAGTGAGGCTCAACCAAATATGAGCTCACAATGTTAACTGCAAAACATATGTTTGGACGGATGTCCACCAAGAACATCAATGCGAATGAGTTTTTGAAACTTAGAGGCATTTCCCAAGTCTGGTCCGACATCACTACCATATAACTTCTAAAAGTTAAGATCCTCGAAGTAGTCACAGGCTTGCAGTCCATCATACCGAATCTTTCCAATATATTTACCACATATTTTCCTTGAGATAGGAAAATTTCCCTTGGCTTCTGCCACACTTCAAGTCGTTGGTCCTTCATTTCAAATTCAGAAGCCATCTCCCTCTTACATTTGTGAATGAGAGGGTTTGCACCTGTTAGAAAGAGGTCATCCACATACAATACCGGTATGAGAGGCTTGTCATCTTCAACCTTAAAGTAAAGGTTAGGATCGGCTTCACTCCTAGTGAATCCCAGCTTCATCAAGTAGCTATCGATCCTCTCATACCATGCTCGGGGTGCTTGCTTCAACCCATAGAGAGCTTTCTTCAACCTGCATACATGAGATTTTCGATCATAAATCTCAAATCCTTCGGGTTGCTCCACGTAGACCTCTTCTTTGATCGAGCCATGCAGTCTTGACATCCATCTGATGTAGGTTCAATCCTTGTGAAACGGCAAGGGCTATGATCGAGCGGATGGTCGTATATCTGGCAATAGGTGCAAATATCTCATCATAGTCTATACCTTCCTTTTGGGAGAAACCTCGAGCAACAAAACGAGCCTTATACTTTTCCGTGCTTCCATCTGCTGCATGCTTTATCTTGTAAAGCCATTTGGAAGTAACAACAGTCTTGTCCTGGGGTCTTGGAACTACTTCCCAAACATCATTCTTTATGATAGACTCATATTCTTTGGCCATAGCATCCTTTTGATACTTGATGCTTGACGGCATCTCAGAATGACGAAGGCTCATTTTGTATGATCGTGCTCATGATGGTCAGGTATCCTTGATACCTATTAAGTTTCTTACTTTGATGGAAGGTTCCTCAGGGTGCAGCATGTCCTTCAGCATCATCAAGTAACCCCTTAAGCCATGAAGGCCTCTTCCTAGAAGAGGAAGGCTCATATGGAGGAGGATCAATCGGATCCATGGGTTCTTCTACATCAGGCATTGATTCATCATCCTTTTCTTTCGGTTCCCTGGTGTTGGCTTCTTGAGAGCTCCTCAAAGTCGGAAGATTGATCACCTTGCTGAGAGCCATATCTTCATCAAAGGTGACATCATGACTAATTATGAATTCCCTTTGACCAGCTACATAGATTCTATATCTTTTAGTATTTTCACCATAGCCCACGAAAATTCCCTTCTTTCTAGATGCTCCCAATTTATTTCTTTTCTCTTTCGGCACATGAAAGTATATAGGGCCTCCAAAAATTTTAAAATGACAAACATCAGGTTTCTTACCGGTGAATTTTTCTTCAGGAGTCTTGGAACCCAATGCTTGATGAGGGCATCGATTTTGTACATATACGGCAATGTTTGTAGCTTCAGCCCATAGAAACTTTGGAAGTCTTTGATCATGTAGCATGGCCCGGACAGATTCCATCATCGTGTGGTTCTTCCTTCCCACCACACCATTCTGCTAAGGAGTATGTGGTGTAGTAGTCTCCCTCTAAATGCTAGCCTGAGATGTGCCTAAGTGAACCAACTGTAATATATCAGAGGTCTTGCTTTGGCTTGAGGGGAATGGTCCCCTTTTGAGCTTTCCTTCAACACATCCCAGACATACACCTTCTTTCTCTACTTGGAATTCGGGCATCCCTGTTACCATTTGTCTTACATCGAGTATAGCTTTATAATGAAGGTGGGCAAACCTCCGATGCCAAAGTTCGGACTGAAGAGTTGTGTCACAAGACATGACACCTAGCGGACTTCCATCGACCTAATATAATGAATCAACACTAAACCCAAGAGTAAAGGCATCTTTAACATTATTTTTCCATATACATACCTTGCCATTGCTGAAGGTTACCTTGTAGCCTCTGTCTTCCATTGCCAAGATGGACACTAGGTTCCTTTTGAGGTCAGGTGCATTTAATACATCCTAGAATTTCTAGTCTTCTTGAATGCTTGTTCTCTTCCTTGATTCCCAGCTCTCCTCTTACCTTTGTTGTTGAATTTGTCATTCCTTTGATTTTCATTAGAGGGATTTCGAGTTGCACCACTGCATACTATACCATGCTTCTCTAATCATGATTATCATCATGCTGCCCATGTCCATGATTTTATCCATCATAATGCTGCTCAAACTAGTGTGCATCATCATCATGCTATCCTATATGTCCATGATCTCGTGTTGCCCTTTATGTCCATGATCTCATCCATAGTTTTCCCATTGTGAGTGCCATTTCTCTATCAGTAATAGTTTCCCCAATAGATAGGAGATCGTTCTTGATCTCGATGATTCTTAAGAAGTATGCTTGCATACTTTCATCTTTACCCTTCATGATTTCCCTTAACTTATTTCTAAGAAACAAAACTTGATTTGCATCATTAACTTTAAATAAACTCACCAGTCTGTCGTAGATTTCCTTGGAGGTGTCTAGATCAGAGATGTAGGCTACCAAGCACTTGTCGATAGAGTCCCGGATGATCTTCATTGTTTTGACTTTTCCATTTTTCCATTTGTTCCAAGGAGCAGCAGATGCATTGGATGAAGGCTCAACAATATTGCCTGTTAAATGGTCCAGCACTCCTTGATCTTCAAGGGTTAGATAGATAGACATCTTTCATCTGTGATAGTCAGCTTTCTCACGGAGCTTGTCTTCAGCAGGAAAGAGTGTTGAGGACCCCATAGTTCTTTTAGGATAGCCTTGCCAATCTTCTCTTAAATGATTGCTCTTGCTCTTGCTCGGGCTTTGTCTTCACCTCAACTCTGATACCATGTTAAGTTATGGTGTGTTCTATGCTTATAACAGTTTACTTCTTTTTCTTATTATACTCCACCGATTAGGAATCACATGTACATAAAGTAAAGTGCAGATAGAACATTAAACGATCGACAGAAAACAAGCCAAGACAAGAGAGACAAGATGTGGCGGCTAGCCAGGGACAAACCCCACAATGTGTGAGGAAACCCTTTGATCAAATCTTCTTTTATCTTCAATAATTCAGCAGAGAGAAATAGTACAATAAATCTGATTCATATCAGCAGTAGCAAACCCTAGATCAGTAGCATCAACATTAGCGGCTTCATTATCAAACTAGGGCAGACCATATCTCACAAACCGACAGTCGGATTGACTTCATTCCACCACCAAAAGTTTCAACTTCCAGAGGAGGTTCAAATGAACCTACAACGTAGTTCAAATGAGGAGATATTCTAGGCCACGCAAGTCAATCTTTACTTCTGCAGTTGCAGCTTTAGTTTGAGCAGTTTCTGGCTTCAAACTAGGGCAGTCGATATCTTGCAAAGCGTTCGTCGGATTGACTTCATTCCACCACCAAAAGTTGCGGCTTTCAAAGGAGGTTCAGAAGAGCCTATAGCGTAGTTCCAAAGAGGAGATATTCTAGGCCACGCAAGTCAATCTTTACTTCTGCAGTTGCAGCTTCAGTTTCAGCAGTTTCCGGCTTCAAACTAGGGAAGTCGATATCTTGCAAACCGTTCGTCGGATTGACTTCATTCCACCACCAAAATTTGTGGCTTTCAAAGGAGGTTCAGATGAACCTACAACGCAGTTCCAAAGAGGAGATCTTCTAGGCCACGCAAGTCAATCTTTACTTCTGCAGTTGCAGCTTCAGTTTCAGCAGTTTCCGGCTTCACATGTGTGAGAGAGAGAGACCCATTTCAGCGCAGTAGAGAAGAGACTCATATCTGCGCAGTAGAGAGAGAGAGATGTGATGAGATGAGTGAGTCTAAATGAGGAAAATTCCTCTTATATTTATACACAACATTGGTGGGTGAATAGATGCGACTGTTGGGCTTCTGAGCCTACATGAGTTGTAGGTCGGCTTGATAATAATTCCATAATCAAAATAAATTCATATCTCCATGAATACTTATCGGAATTGGATGATCTTTATATCAATCTTATACCTCTCGACGAGAGGAATCTAATAAAAATATTATTAGCCATGAATAAGATGACCCACATGAAGTTTTGCCCTGGTTGCCAATTTTAACAATGTAATAAGCAGTGGCTTTTTAGGTAGGCATATAAGGTGTCAAGTTTAGAAGTTGAAAGGTTAGTTTTATGAAGTTGCAATTGAATACAATATTGACATCTAAAAACATATGTAACCCTACAAGGGTGGATGAACCTTCCAAATAATAAAGTTAATATTATTATCAGTCTTGCAAAGGGAATATATTACCAACGCTCTAGAAATAAACTTATCTGAAATATAGAGGAAGATATTGGAAATCATTGGAAAATATCAGCACACATAAACTTGCACTAAAAGCTCGCAAAATATTGGAAACATTGAAACCTTCAAAAACTCAGGAAAAATTTGAAATATCAGAAGAATTTGTAGATTTTTTCAACACTGATTATTATCATCTCTCTTTCTCTCTATTTTATGTGTACATTATCTGAAATTTGAAGCTTTAAGAAAATGATCTGCACACAATTTTGCTGATATAATGTCCAATGGCAAAAATTAGAAGGGAATCCTTTGTAGGAAACTACGAGTGTAGTTTTGTCTTGCACACAACTACTAACATTCCACACCTTATCTTCTCTTTTCATAAGTACAATATTGTACTTGTGCTAATCTGCAGGACTTACAATGTCAAGTTCCAATTATAAATGATCAAGTGTTTAATGTATATCATTGATTAGACAAACTAAAGTGTCATGGACACTTAAAAATGTTAAGATTTTTGGTTTTGGCTGTTTATGTCAGTGATGGTCTTGTGGACAGAAATATGCTTATTCTTAGCCAGTGGGTCATTTTCTAGATCAACTGTAGTTTTTTTTTTCTGAATTTGAAATTCTTGCACATATTTAGGATGGTGTATTTTACGATTACTTCTAGCTTTGTTCTAAATTTTTAATCACTGTAATGAAAATCTGAGCTATGCACAATCCGTTACTCAAGGATAAGTTGGGGTAGAGATAGTTTACTTTTTGGTAAATTGTGACTTTCATTCTTTACAAGTTTGTATTAAATGCTAGATATGATATTTTAACTCTCACATAAAATGTATTAATATTGACCATTTTCACACAGGTTTTCATCTTCTTGACATTTTAATTTATCACATTATGGGACATGTTTCTTCTCACTCCATGTTCAACCAATTGTGTATATTTCTTAACACCGTTTTGATTAGAAGTTGGTAATTTTTCCAGTCATTATGGCACCAAGAATGGCTCCTAGATCTCTTGGTAGTATGGGCACTTACATTTACTAATAAGTTTTCCATTTTTTTGATTGCAGTGAGGGATATGAAAGCTGGTGATGAGATCACTTTTCCTTACATCTCTGCAATCCACCCCTTTTCATAAAGGAAGCAGATGTTGAAAGAATGGGGCATTCATGACTGCTACTATAGCAGATGCAAATTTGAAAACAACAATGGTACCCAAGATACCATACTCTGTGTTAATAGCTCTGAGAGATTTTGAAATATTGAAGCCTATGAAAAGGGAGTGGTATATGGCCTCGAACTAGCATAAGCTTTTGAGTGTTTCACATCCAAATGAATACGAATCCATTCGCCAAGAACATCGGTCAATTTTTGATGTGCCAAGTTACTATGTGGACAATTGTAGGAGACTAGAAGTGTTGCAGGCAATACAAGCTACAGTGCCCAGATATCCATACTTTATTCAAATGCTGGTGAAGGAAGCAGAATTAATTTTCGTTACTAACAAGTCATTGGAGAGCTTAGGGTTCACTGAAAGAATTTTGAATATGGCAAGGAACGCATTCTATTCAGTTTATGGAAATCAGCTAGAAGCTGGACTAGTTTCTGGTTCTCAGCAATTTTCTATTTGTAGACATGTCTATACATAGATGTGCTATTTTTAGTTGATGTGCAAGTTTCCTCCTATTTTTAGGTGCAGATTATGTTGTTAGATACTGCTCTATTTGGATACATGAGAGTGCACATAAACATCCTTGCCCCTGCCTCTTATAAGCATTATAAGATTGTTATCAATTTAAACCTTGCCACATATTTCTATTTATCATTGAGCAAATACCACAACTATTAAACATAGACTTTCGTTGTTCAATGAATTCGAAATGTGCAAGAATAAGAATATCAATCACTTATACAGCCAAATATTGATGGCCAAACCATGTCATCAAACTAGCAAAATGAGAAATAGACGCTAAAAAGTAATAAAAAACACAGAAATGATCAATCATACTCTTAAGCACTAACGTTATCACAAACATAGTTTGAATTTAGAATGCAACTTAACAAATTTTCATTACAGTGTCCCTCTAGAGAAGC
This sequence comes from Pinus tabuliformis, assembly GCA_031772625.1. Taxonomy (NCBI): domain Eukaryota; kingdom Viridiplantae; phylum Streptophyta; class Pinopsida; order Pinales; family Pinaceae; genus Pinus; species Pinus tabuliformis. The sequence goes on along the minus strand of CM062811.1, from coordinate 29,329,918 downwards.
AAAACACTACATAAAACAATTCTTACAAATACAAAATGACCAGTTCACATGAAACTTGGATACAAACCACAGAAAGGAGTACAATGACAAGAATAATCATAATAATGTGAAAGAATGTGAAGAATGAACACTTATCACTCTTAACACCCCTTAATTCCCACCTCATTGACTATAAATCCAAGTTTCCTAACCTGAGACTATCGTATTTATCCCACAAAGTCTCTGTAAGGATATCTGCAATCTGTAGAAAAACAGGACAATATGGCAGCCCAGCTTCCTTATTTCTCACCTGCTCCTTGATGTAGTGAAAATTTACCTCAATGTGTACTATGTGTGGTTAATGGTACAAGAATAGGACAATGAGGTGCTTAGTGAGATATCAAAATCGAACAGAAAATATACCAAAGAACGTATGGATATACATGCACATCAGGTTGCTTCTCCTTCTGGCCAGAATCTTGATCACCAACAACCTTGTTTTCATTTCCTGAGTGACATGGGCAAGGAATTCACTGAAGGCAGTGATGGCCCAGGTTCTAATTTTGCTAATATTGTTCAAATGTTAATATTCTTGCTTCCACGTGTTCAATAATCATGTGCTCACTAGCTTGAACGATGCATTTGAAACAAACATGGATTTGGCCTACTAATCTGTGACTCCACTCACATAACAGAACCATCGTCACTCATAAATTCAATGAATGCATAGAATTTGAAGGTAAAATTAACTTTTCAACGCATCTATACACATGCAGATTCATTGGCATGCATGATATTTTGTGCTCTTCAAGGAAATATATTTATTTCACACAACTTTCTATTTTTAGAAATCACATGCATGCAAATTTGTGGGAAATATCAGTTTTATCTTCGAAGACACTGCTTTTCTAAATTTAGAAGTTCATATTTTTAGCAGGTGCAGTGTGCATGCAAGTGTACAAATTCCATTTCAGGAGGATGAAGTTGTTTTTGGGTTCTGAGCAGTTTTCTATTTGTAGACATGTCTATAGGTAGATGTGCTATTTTTAGTAGTTGTGCAAGTTTCCTCCTATTTTTAGGTGCAGATTCTGTTGTTAGATACTGCTCTATTTTGTCCGTATAGATAAAAAAATTACACATTGCTTTTCTTCGGAAATTTAGATTAATTTAAAAGAAGAAAGATATTCTTGATGTTTGCATGCAACATGTCTATCTCAGCATAGGGTTTCATTCATGATTTAATCAATTTCCTTTTCCAAACCCCATTTTGACATGTATAAAAGCAACTATTTTAACTTTAAACTGTTTTGGTAGTAATAAAAATAAGTTGGCAGGTATTTAACTATAAATTGGAGGACATTGCTATTATTTCTTTCAATATGGAGAGAGTTCCCATTTCTAATCAACAAGGGTGTATCTCTTTGACCTATTTGCCAATGATTTTATTTTAACCAATCCACAAAGTAAAGTGGATCTAGATATATGCTCCAAGAGGATCCAACTTGCAACTTTTAATCTGACTATTTGTTAAATTAAGTTAGCCTTAAACTAGTTCCAAAAAAGTTTAGCAAAATCAAAAAAATCATTGAGCACCTTGTTCACATTCATTTATTATGATTCTATTCCTACCCACAACTCTGTCAAGCTTAAATTTTATCAATTGGTAAAAGATTACAAAATAAGCTGTCAAAACTGGGCAGTTCTACAAACCATCCAAATACTAACAAAAGGCCACTGGCTAAATAGAGAGTCAAACACAAAAACCACGAGTCAAACATTAACCTCTGAGGGTCTTAATATGCTTTTTTCAGATGAAGGGTCTCAGTGGCCTTACTCTATACATTATTTTGTGTAGATGCATCTCTGTCTATATCATAGGCCATCTTTCTGAATACTTGAAATCTATAGGTAGACATACGATGGATTACACACCTCAAACAAATATGGAGATCAATTAGGAGCATCCCAGAAGCAGGGTGATCTTGAAGTAAGCATCTAATACCCACTTGGTGGACCTTTCTTTCACTCCTATATTTTATGTCATTGTTGTCATTTATTGTTCCCACAACTCAATAGATCAATTGGTAAATATCGTGCTTGTAGCAATAGCTATTCAGGGTTTGTAAGTGAGGATGAGGATGGAAACTTGGATGAATGGGAGGCTGTAGCTGATGCCCTAAATCTTTTTGAGGACTCTTTGAAATTGTCAGGAGAAAAACTGAGGGAGGAAATACCCGCTGTTGCTCAGTTTCAAACCAAAATTTGTTATTCAATGAAAGCAAAAAACAATGAATTCTAAAACCACAGTACAAAATCAAGCCCATAATGATTCCAAATCTTATCTCATTGCCCAGTCTCTCTAAACTGCATAGCTTTCCAGCACAATTTGGGAGGCTATCTGCATGCATATCAACTAATAGGACTGAAAAAAGCGATCAAACCAAACTATATCAACTACGCAAATTGCAAATACTTACAGTGTCGGGTCCCTATAATACTAGTGATTGCCCCATTACTATTGTAGTTATACCCCTTATTTATATTGATGTACCCATGTAGTGCCCATATTGTTACTATTGTGCCACATAGAAGCCCACTATTGTTATTGTTGTGCCCTACAATATTATTGTTATGTAGGCTTTGATTGTATTGGGACCACTTAGACTCCTATATATAGAAAGGAGGTATTTTCATTTGTATCATCCAAGAATTGTTCATTTATGTAATGTAAAGGAGGTTTCCCCCTCGAAGAGGCTGAATTCTAAGGCGTGGATCTCTCTTTTCTATCTTTTTGTGAGCTGGTTTCATAACATTTGGTATCAGAGCTTTGGATTCTAGGGTTTCGCTGCTCCAAACAGGTCATCGTGGAATTTTCCTTATAACGTTTTTTATGTGATGTTTCAGAAATCGCAAAAAAAACCCATTTGAGAAGAATTGGCGCTGAACCTTGGGTCCGAATTTCAGAGATTTTTGCGCGATATTTTCGGAGATATGATCTAAGGAAGTTGGCCTTTTTGCAGACTCCTGAATTACATTCAAAACAGGTGACCTGGGAAAATCGTCATAACTCTCTCTCTGAGGATCGGATTGAAATTTAGTAAAAAGGTGCAGAAAGAGGACGGACTGTAGTTTCTTGTATGTGTGTTTTAGATTCAAAGGTTGAAACAGTGGCTCGTGGCACGTCGTACAAGTTCTCTCTACTGAACCAGTCTAAAAGCAAGTCACTGTGGGAGATTTCACATAACGCTTCCTTGGAGAATCCAATTTGGCTCAGACTTGTGGCATTGGAAAGAGGACGCAGAAGGCTACTGTAGGTAGCAATTTCAGAACTAGATGATTCGAAATTACAGAGACACATCAGATTCAATATCAGGCTTCTATAAAGTGAAAAAAAGGTGTGTAGTTTTTTTTTAAATTTTTGTGTAAGCTTGGTTTAAAGGAATTCAAAGGGCATAGTAAAGAATTATTATCGGTAACTGATGCCCCGAGGAAAGAAAATGCAAACACCTAGTAAGGAACCTGAAAGCTCTAGCATGACTCATGAAGAAGAAGAAGAAATGCTACGTGATATATCAAAATTACAAGAACAAGTGCAACAAATGTCACGATCACAAAAGCTAACAGAAGCTAAGATAAGTGGCGTGGAATCTAAGATAAAGGGCATGGAAGCTAAGATGGATGATTCAAAGACAGATTTGAAGAGAGACATGGCAGATTTGAAGATAGATTTGAAGACAGATATGGAAGAATTGAAGAAGTTGCTACAAGAAAGTGTCACTAATGGTGAAAAGGTAGTAAAGGAAACTCATGATGAGAACAAAAGAAATGTTAATCATGATACCATAGACGCTAATGTTGGATCGAAGACTCATCATGTTCCAAAAATCGATATGAGGAAGTTTGATGGCAAGGATCCCGCCACATGGATATTACAGATGGAGCAATTCTTCGATCTCAATAATGTGCAAAACACACAAAAGGTACGTATGGCAACTTTATATTTGGAACCAAATCAGTTTGTATGGTATCAATGGCTTTGTTCTCGTAAACAATTTATCACTTGGGCAATTTTTACGGAAGAATTGATAGCACATTATGAGGATACAAAAAGCAACACTTTTTTTAGCCAATTGATGAATCTCAAACAAAAGGGTTCAATAATGGAGCACATTGAGGAGTTCCAAAAATTGAACATAAGGATAAAAGATATTCCAGAGGAGCATAGGATTGATGTGTTCATAGGGTCTTTAAAGGATAATATCCAACATGATGTGCGCCTTTGGGAACCTGATTCATTAGAGAAGGCATTCAGGTTAGCAAGAAAAATGGAAAGCAAAATTATGGCAACTAGGAAGCATACCATTCACAACTATAAAGATGGAAGTGTTGTTGCCCATAGTCTTCCACAACCTACAAGGTTGACACCACAACAATTGGAAGAAAAAAGAGCAAAAGGGCTTTGTTACAATTGTGATAGCAAATACACAAAAGGTCATAAGTGTGCTGAGAAGAAATTATTCTACATAGATTGTGAAGAGGAAGAAGAAAAGGAGCAAGAAAGGTCAAAAGAAGAGGATATATTCCAGGAACAAAGCCTATATGAAGAACAAATAAATCCGACCATATCTTGTAATGCATTGGCGGGAATTACCACTCCTCAAACCATCAAGATAGAAGGACAAATCAAGAAGAAAAAGGTGATAGTGTTGATTGATTCAGGAAGCACCCACAATTTTATTCATTGTAGGGTAGCAAAAGAATTGAATTGCTTCCTATATCCAGCACCAGAGTGTCAAGTGATGATTGCAAATGGAGGAACAATAAATTGCTCTGGAAAGTGCCATAATATCAAGCTATCCATGGGAGAATATGTATTGACTAGCCCAATGCTTTCCATTCCAATGGGAGGTGCTGATGTTGTACTAGGAGTCCAATGGCTACAATCCTTGGGTACAATAGCTTTTAATTTTCAAGAACTTTTCATGAAATTTTCTGTGGAAGGAAAGGAAGTTGAATTAAGGGGTATTGCAGGGAAACCAGGAAAGATAATCAGCTCTAATGGTATGACAAAGCTTCTAAAAAAGGAGCAAAGGGGTGTAATTGCACAATTATGTTCGCTAGATGTTTCCACATTAGAATCATCTATTTCTCCAGATCTCCAAAAAGTCCTGGACAATCATTCCAAGGTATTTGAGACTCCCAAAGGTCTCCCACCTATGCGTGATCATGATCATGCTATTCATCTGATTCCAGGAAGTGTTCCTCCAAACATCAGGCCGTACAGATATCCCTATGTCCAAAAAAGTGAAATTGAACGTATGGTTGCAGAAATGCTAGAGGCTGGTATAATTCAACCGAGTCAAAGTTCTTTCTCTGCTCCAGTAGTATTGGTGCACAAGAAGGATGGATCATGGCGCATGTGTCCGGATTATAGGGAGCTCAACAAGCTCACTATTAAAGATAAGTTCCCCATTCCTGTCATTGATGAATTACTGGATGAATTGCATGGATCAATTTACTTCACCAAGTTGGATCTTCGTTCAGGATATCATCAAATCAGAATGAAGATTGAAGACATTCCGAAAACGACATTTAGAACTCATGAGGGTCATTATGAATTTTTGGTCATGCCTTTTGGCCTTACCAATGCACCTTCAACATTTCAAGGTTTGATGAATTCAATTTTCAAACCATTCCTTAGAAAATTTGTGTTAGTATTTTTTGATGATATACTTATCTACAGCAAGTCTTGGAAGGATCATGTTGAACATGTTGACAGGGTGCTACAACTATTGGAAGAGAAACAATTATATGCCAAAAGATCCAAATGTTTCTTTGGAGTCCAGGAGGTGGAATATTTGGGTCATATTGTATCTCATGAAGGAGTTAAGGTAGACCCTAGCAAAATTAAAGCCATTAAGGAATGGAAAATCCCCACATCCATAAAGCATTTGCGCGGATTTCTTGGGTTGACAGGGTATTATCGCAAGTTTGTTAAGAATTATGGGAGAATAGCAGCACCTCTAACGACATTATTGAAGAAAGATGCATTTTCATGGACTCCGGAAGCAACAAAGGCCTTTGAACATCTTAAAGAGGCAATGTGCCAAGCACCAGTCTTAGCTACACCAGACTTCACAAAAACCTTTATTGTGGAATGTGATGCTTCAGGAAATGGAATTGGTGCTGTTCTAATGCAAGATGAAAGACCCATTGCTTTGAAAGTCGTCCAATCAAGGGAAAGTTTCTAAGAAAAGCTATTTATGAGAAGGAAATGTTGGCAATACTCCATGCACTTAAGAAATGGCGACCCTACCTAATGGGAAGACACTTCAAGGTAAAAACAGATCATGATAGCCTTAAATACTTTTTAGAACAAAGATTATCCTTTGAAGAGCAACAAAAGTGGGTCACAAAGATGTTGGGTTATGACTTTGAAATCATCTACAAAAAGGGAAGCAAAATGTGGTGGCAGATGCACTCTCAAGGAAGGATGAGGATGTGGAAGCATTGTTGTGCGCTATTTCTATCATCCAACCAGATTGGATAAATGAAGCAAGGGAGGAATGGAAGAATGACGAAGAAGTATGGGCACTTATTCGAAAGCTACAACAAGATTCCAGTACGTCTGATACATTTAGCTGGAAAAATGATTCGTTATGGTACAAAGATCGCTTATACCTCTGTAAGAATTCCCAGCTAAAACAAAAGATTCTTATGGAATTGCACACTTCTCCCTTAGGAGGGCACTCAGGATTTTTAAAAACTTACCACAGGGTGAAGAAGGAATTTTTTTGGGATGGCCTTAAATCAGATATTCATAAGTTTGTGGCAGAATGTTTGGTTTGCCAGCAAAATAAAGTTGAAACAATTAAGACACCGGGTCTATTACAACCTTTACCCATTCCAAGCCAACGTTGGGAGGAGGTATCAATGGATTTTATCACAGGTTTACCCAAGTCTGAGGGAAAGAGTGTCATCATGGTGGTAGTTGACAGACTTACCAAGTATGCACACTTTTGTGCATTATCACATCCATTTAAAGCCAGTACAGTTTCTACTGCATTTATGGAAACAATTCAAAAGCTACATGGAAACCCAAAGATTATTGTAAGTGACAGAGATCCCATTTTCACTGGAAATTTTTGGACAGAATTATTTTCTTGTCTTGGTACTCAGTTAGCTCATAGCTCATCTTATCATCCTCAATCTGATGGTCAAACTGAGATAGTAAACAAATGTTTGGAAGGATACCTTCGTTGCTTTGTATCTGATAAACAGACACAATGGGTCAAATGGTTGCCTCTGGCTGAATGGTGGTATAACACTTCCTTTCATACAACAACAAAAATGACCCCATTTATGGCACTTTATGGGTATCAACCACCATCCATCACATCATATTTAAGAGAAAATTCTAAGGTTCAGGCAGTGGAACATCACATCGAACATCAACAACAAGTCCTCCAACTCTTAAAGGATAACCTTGTGTTGGCACATAATAGAATGAAACAACAGGCAGATCAGCATCGCAGTGAAAGAAGTTTTGATGTAGGTGATTGGGTATTCCTACGGCTACAACCATATAAGCAAATGTCCCTCAAGCAAGCTAAGAAGGATAATAAATTATCACCAAAGTATTATGGTCCGTACAAGGTGTTGCAAAAGATTGGTACTATGGCATACAAATTGGAGCTTCCTACAGCTTCTCGATTGCACCCAGTTTTCCATGTTTCATGCTTAAAGAAGGTTATAGGCGACAAGCTCCCAGTTCAAACAATATTGCCAGAACTTGACAAAGAAGGAAAAATTATATTGGAACCGGAAGCAGTTATAGAAACAAGAACTCGACAGCTACGAAATCGATCAATTTCAGAGTACCTTATCAAGTGGAAGAACTTATCCGCTGAAGATTCCACATGGGAGGACGAGAATTTTATGCAGAAGTATCCTGAACTACTCAAGCGTTGAGGACAACACTTTTTTGAAGGAGAGGGGCATGTTGGGTCCCTATAATACTAGTGATTGCCCCATTACTATTGTAGTTATACCCCTTATTTATATTGATGTACCCATGTAGTGCCCATATTGTTACTATTGTGCCACATAGAAGCCCACTATTGTTATTGTTGTGCCCTACAATATTATTGTTATGTAGGCTTTGATTGTATTGGGACCACTTAGACTCCTATATATAGAAAGGAGGTATTTTCATTTGTATCATCCAAGAATTGTTCATTTATGTAATGTAAAGGAGGTTGCCCCCTCGAAGAGGCTGAATTCTAAGGCGTGGATCTCTCTTTTCTATCTTTTTGTGAGCTGGTTTCATAACATACAGCCCGGGATGGACAAATTCTGTGTAAAAGTATTTTTCATTAACAGAAAAAGAGAGTATATTAAAAAGACATGGCATAAACTGTTTAAAAAAAGTGCACAAAGGTAATCAAAATTACAATCAGAAATAGGAAAAAACCTGTATTTTGCATGAACTCTCACTTCCAAAAGGGAAAAATCTGAACCAAAAACTTGTGCTGCTTGTAAATTTGAAGATTTGCTCTTCTAAAAATCAAATCCTGTATGTAAATATCATGCTTGTGAATTTGTAAACTTCCGTACTTTATTGCCTTTAAGGATTCACTGGGTGCATTAATGGAAGTAAATTTACCAGCTTAGAACTGCCATATTTATTAATTCATTAGAGCTCAAACTATCTGATGAGATCAGATTAGATATCAGATGGAGTGGGAATCAACACTTAGTTTACTAACTACTTTCACCTAGTTCAGTAGCCTATATTTACTGACAAACACATGCATGTAGATAGTTATCGTGTATTGGTCACATGATATGAATGAAAAATTTGAAATTTTAAAAAATCATGTATATTTTTTATATATGGAAAAAATAGTATTGGATCTAATTATAAGTAAAAGTTCAATAGGCATGTAATGAATTTTTTTTATTTTTTTTATGTTAAATAATAAATTTAGTAATTATTAAAAGAAAAAAAAAAAAAATTTCCTTCTTTCAAATAACGAATTAGTTCAAATACATAATTTATTAATTATTAAAAATATTAAAAGTAGAGATTTTTTTTTATTCAAATAAGGAATTTAGGAATTTGTTAATTATTTTTTATCTCTATTTTTCTAGCAATATATACTTGTCTCATATAAAACCTCATGCAATAAGTTTGGTAACACCCTTGAAATAATATTTACTCTCATTTATTAAATATTTTGTATTTCCACTTTTCAACTTGAGTGACAAAGAAATAATAAATTTAGTTAACAATGAGTAAAATCCATCAAAAGTGTTGCCTAAAGTCATAGTTAATTGATCTATTACAAATGATGAAACTATTGGTGGAATGGAAGATTTCAATATGTGACATAGTAATCAAGATCATTTATAGGAATTTTTACCTATAAACTATTCATGTGATACATAAATTTGGTTCCATTACAAGAGATATTGAATAATTAGGTCATGTTCATTTTAGCAATGATATAAACAATAAGATGGGATCTTAGAATTGTAAGTAAAAGTTCAATATGTATGTAGTGAAAAATCTAATTTTTTATTTTTTATTTATTTATGTTAAATAATAAATTTAGTAATTATTAAAAGAAAAAAAGAAGAGATTTTTCTTTATTTCAAATACAGAATCTAGCAATTATTAAAAAAATTAAAAGTAGATATTTTTTCTTATTCAAATAAGGAATTTAGGAATTTGTTAACTATTTTTTATTTCTATTTTTCTAACAATATATACTTCTCTCATATAAAACCTCAAGCAATAAGTTTGGTAACACCCTTGAAATAATACTTACTCTCATTTATTAAATATTTTGTATTTCCACTTTTCAACTTGAGTGACAAAGAAATAATAAATCTAGTTAACGATGAGTAACATCCATCAAAAGTGTAGTTATTTGATATATTACAGATGATGAAACTATTTTTTGAAATTAAAGATTTCAATATGTGACATAGTAATCAAGATCATTTATAGGAATTCTTACATATAACTATTCATGTGATACATAACTTTGGTTCCATTACAAGAGATATTAAATAATTAGGCCATGTTCATTTTAGCAATGATATAAACAATAAGATGGGATCCTAGTTTCTTGTTTACAAATTCTCATTTTGTATAGTCTAAGAAAAGGTGTTTTATTTGACCTTTGGTATTATTTAAGTTTATATTGTAACTTCTCTCTTATACATATTTATTTACTTCTTGTCAAGCATGTGGAAGTCCTTTGCCCACATGTCACCATTATAAAATGGCATATCAACTTCCACGATAGCTTACCTAGTCAATTAATTTGGCTATTATATCCACTATCAACCACTTGAGAAATATCACATTATTTTAAAACTTGCTTACTTGGCCTTCACATAACCAAACAATGGGTCATCAATTAACACAGTTACCTTTCCATCATCTACCTTATCCATCTGCCGGATCACTAAGCCGCTATCCCCCTAGGACACTTAATGCTCTATACATACTTACTGTCTTGATACTCGACACCTAACATACAGACGAGCTTGTAGATTTAAGCCCTAATGTCTCAATACTTGATATCTTGAAAGGCCAATGGTCAGGCTATCAAGCGATCAAGCCCTTGGAAGAGGCTAAAGAGTGTCATTGATACTAAATAGTTGATATATTAAGATCCAAAAGCCCAACATCCATGTCATCGCTATATGGTTACCACCTAGACATCACCTCAGTGCCTAGTCAACCTTCCATTGCCATGTCAATATGCCACATGACTTGCCACATTGGTATGCCATGTCATCTAGACCCACATTAGTGCCACATCATAATGAGACATTAGCATGTCAAATCCACTACCACAGAATTGACATGTGGTATCCCGGATCCACATCCACTCACTACATCATTACTCTATCGATACCAACGTTTCTTGTTGGTGACTAGTGTCCTACTTACTAATGTCTACTACCCAATATTGTGACATTTTGATAGGTTGATGTACCAACAACTAATACATTGCATTAGTTCTGGTTAACCTCGAGGTGTCCTTAATACAGCTAGCCCAACATTTGACCTCTCGATGGACTATAGTCCCCAGCCATCAAGTGAGAGTCCTTGAACCCTCTATCTCCATGAGATAATGGATAATGTAGGGTGATATGCTAATGTCGAGGACATGTTTGACATGGCATCTAGGTTAGTTGGGGATTTTTGCACAATTAGGTGATGGGGAGCACTAGTTTCCATCATTATAAACCATAGGTATATAGATGGTATATGGGTGTTAATGTGAGGATAATTTTTCCCCACGAGGATGGCTTTGTTTAGGTCCTTGGACATCATCTAAAGGGAAACACCATTATCATCCTATGGCCTAGTACGAGTGGTTTTTAAGGATTAGTAAAAATACAGACTATGCACATGGTACAAAACCACCCCCCAATGCCTCTAAGGTGAATAGTTGGCCTAGTGGTGCTCATGGAGACCATCTAAGGGATGGTTCTTAGGCCCTTGAACATTTTTCAAGGATGAAAACTAGTCCCTGAGGGCCTAAAAGAGGTGTAAGATAATGTTCATGGTCCATGTATAAGCTCCCAAGCCACTTCAATACAACACCTACAAAGCAAATATTTTCCCCAAGTATGTTGCATGGACAATGTTTATTTCCCTTTAGTCGTTAATTCCTATTGAAAAGTGTTTGAAATTTTTCATGTTATATGTTGATGCCTATTGCTACACTTTTTATATTTCAATCTCTATTCTTCTAGTAATATATACTTGTCTCATATACAACCTCAAGCAATATGCTTGGTAACACCCTTGTAATAATATTTACTCATTTACTAAATATTTAGTATTTCCAATTTTCAACTTTAGTCACAAAGAAATAATAAATCTAGTTAACAATGAGTAAAATCCATCAAAAGTGTTGCCATAACAACAAATGGTTGTATAATATTCTCCACCTCCTCCCATGGGTAATGCGGGGAAATGGTAATATGGTCCTAATAACAATGCGTAGGTCCTCAGTTTAATTCTCACATTTATTTTACCAAGAGAGAAAAATCATATGACCCTCTTGAGTCAAGTTCTACTTCTAAGGACTTGACCACCCCTTTTGCTTCCACTAGATCTCTCACATCAAATGAGCCTATGGAACTGCTATATCACCCACCTAACGGTGTAGTCCAAAAGTTAACAAACAATCCTGATGTGTGGGCTTCCCAACATTATAGTATTATTGAAGAGTTAGTCGAAGCATCATGTGTCATGTCGTCCTTAGAGGATTTTCAGTCTTGCCTCATGTGGCGCAAATCCTTATTGACTACTATTATAGGGCTAGATCCCTTGGAATATGACTAGGATCATTTTACCACATGGGTTGTCACTCTGCTTATTGAACATGACTCCCTAATGACGAATTTCTTTTGGAAAAATTCATCATGGAGGTCATGGATTCACTTATTGACAATCCTAGGGAGATTATGTGTCTTGATACCTCTAGTCTCCCAAAATGGGAAAAGTAGAGATTGGTAAACTAAATTTCAAATTAACCTAGGGGGAATTTTCTCAGCCATCCTTGGAAGTGTCACCCTTGGACCAAGTAATGTTTTTGGTTTCTAATGTTGAACTTTCCAGTGAATTTTCCAACACACATCCATCATTCAATGAGTTTCTTGTCACCCCTTTATGTCTTCATAGTCGTTGTCATGGAGCTACAGTAGCTCACAAAACCATTCACCTTTTATGTCCTCTGGTTATTCCTAATAACACTATGATTCTAGGTTTTCCTCGTTATCATCAATCTTTAGGAGTCTCATAGTTAAAATTTGTATGGCATGGCCCCATCATGGCACACCATATGGTACCTCAACTCCTCCATGAGTTCATTTACGGGAGTCCTTTTCTTGTGTCCAAAATAGGAACACATTGACATGATTATTTTGATTGAGCTGTGATTGTACCTTGTACATAGAAGTGTGTGTGTTGTTTTGTATCCTTTTGGTTTGATGTGTGATGCGAGAACTTTTCTACTATATAATTTTTGAGAAAAAATACCAAAAAATTCTAGGGAATGAATTATTCTAGAAAAAATATATGGATGTTTGTTAGAAATGACTAATTTGATGCTTTGAATGCCAAAAAATACACTAAGTATGGATGTTGGTTAGAAAAGACTAATTTCACACTCTCAAAGCCAACCAATACACTAAGAACGAATGGAGGAGGCATATTCCTAGTGTTGAACCAATGTTCGTGCTCCAACAAGCTCAAAATGAAGGACCCAATATATGCAAAAGGGTAAAAAACATAATGATGACTACAAATAAATATAAGGAAGGAAATTGGTTGATAAAACTTCATATTATTTTCTTATGCCATACATAATACACTAGGATTATATTTAAATTTTAAATTAATATTAAGTATAAAATTTATTAGATTTGTAGCATGTTGAGAATTGGGAAAGAATAGACTAATCTGCCATGCATTCTAAATTTAGTGATTAGTCGAAAATTGTGTGGAGTTTCCTGGAAGTGTTAGGGTTTGCAAGAGTTCGTGGGAGTTTCCATGGAAGCACGCAGGGGAGGGAGCTCCACTCCCTCCTATACGCAGGCAATGGCTAGTCGAGGAAAGAAACCATTAGAGAGTGTCATAGGTCCTTCAGGTGAGGGGACAAGGATTATAGAGGAGGAACAGGATTCAAATAAGACAAATGAGAATAAAATCAACAAGGAAAATGAGCAAGAAGACAAGGAACAGGGAGTGAATAACAAAGCACAAAAAGGGCCATGTAAACCTAAAGCTGAGGTCACTCCCAGAGTATTTTTAAATGATCCTGCTCTCTAGGTGCATAGATACCACATGAGGACATATGCTATCATTTGTAAATTCATGGCAGTATGGCCCACAGAAAAAACTTTACAGTCATGGATTAAATATAACTAGAAACCAAAAGGAAGCATTTACCTACATCTTGGGTCTAAGGGTTTCTTTACGGTAGTATTCACAAATATTGAGGACAAAGACAAAGTGTTTGAAGGAGGGCCCTACTTCTATGTAGTAGCAAGCCTTTATATGTGACCGTGGATGATGAACTTTATCCCTGAGAGAGAAACATTCACTTCTATCCCAGCCTGGGTAAGACTCTACTCATTACCCCTTGATTACTGGCAAATGGAATCGTTATTTGCTATAGGAAACAAGTTAGGGAATTTTGTCAAAACTTCTAAAGACACCAAGAAAGGTAAGTACACTTCCTTCACAAGAATATAGGACGATGGAAGAGTCCTTTACAAACCACCCATTTATTGAGCTTTCACAAGGAAATGGGGAATATCACACAGTAGTGTACGACATTATGAACCACCCTTTACCTTACCCCTTACATGTATACCACCTACTCTATCATACCTTTCACCTGCACTCCCTTCACCCTAGTTGACGGAGAGAGTCATGCCCAACCTATTCCCTTCACCCCCTACCCTTATGTTTCTATTCACCTTTAGACCTAGGATATGATGCCTAGACAGCTCAGTTGTTTTTGTGTGGGATCCTCAGAACTGCCCCTTATTCTCTCTCTATAGCCAGCACTTTAGCAGAAATCGTTGAACTTCCCTATGTGTGGAGATGGATCTCTTTGGATCTCTTCCGGATGAGGTCATTTTAGAAGTTTTAGATGAATAATGGGTGCAAATAGTTGACTATGAACATATTCCTTTCAGATGCCGAAAATGCCATGAGCATGGGCACCTATTTAGAGACTTCCCTCTACACAAAATAGAGAACAAAAGTAAGGCGATCATAAAGAAAGATACTGAAGGCTTTAACAAAGTTGTTCATAAAGGAAAAGGGGGAAAAAGGGGGCCAAAGCATCAATAGACAAATGGACCACAAACTAATCTGGATAGGTTCCAAGTTCTCGAAGAAGAAGAAGAGATAACAAAGATAGATCAGGTAATGGAAGGAAGCCTAGGGGAAAAGGAGAAAGAGGAAGACACAGCTAAAACACAGGATAGTATAAAACAAAAAGAGACTATCATGAGAGATGCAAAACCAGAGATTGAGCAAGAAATGACCCAGAGTGAGATGGAAATGGAAGATCATGAACTGCAGGATATTCTTGAAAGGGAACACCTAGATCTGGAAGGATTCTTGAAACAAGGGACCATGAGTGGGGTAGACTGTTTATTGCCAGAAGAATTTAATAGGGTACAATAGTTGTTCCTATGCAAAACTCCGGCTATAGGGTTGGACAGACAAGGAAAAAGTGAAAGGCAGGGTAACGAATGTGTGAAAACCATGAAAAACACACCGGGATTAGCTCCCAGAATTCCAGGAAAGAAAAGAGGCAGGAAAAAGCAGAACTAGTTATTAATGGAATGTGGAAAGCTAATGATAGATTCAGGGCAGATGAAATATCTAACTAGCTACTCCTTTATAAATATTTAATAATGAAATTTACATATTGGAATACTAGAAGTCTAAGTAGCAAGAGAAAACAAAGAATTCTTAGTAATAGAATGAAACAAGAAGCTCAGGATATGATCTTTATCCAGGAAACTAAATGTTCCATACAAAACGTAAGAGAAATTCACAACAAATGGATCAATCAATGGGGCTTATGAAATTCAACATAATGGGGCTTCCAAGGATAACCTAGGTATTGCTGGCTGTGGTAGGGTACTTAGGGATGATAATGGTAGTCTCCTTTACATTTTCCATTGTCATTTGCGAAGAGCCACTAACAATATGGTGGAACTTCTGGCTCTTAAGCAATGTTTAGAAATTCTAAAGCAGGATAACCTACAGAACGTTATAGTCAAGGCGGACTCTGAGTTAATCATAAACTCGGTCAAAAGAATAAGCTATGGCACGGAGCTGGAAAAAGTCTCTAAACAATGGAGACTGCTCCAGGTCTTTCAGAGAATCCAGCTTCATCACCAGGCCATCTGCACGGTGAATTTTAACCATGTGAGAAGAACATCTAACAAATTGGCAGGCATTTTGGCTAAACAAGGTGTACTCAGTACTAAAAGTAGGGTGATGTTGAAGTGGCCTAAGTTGCCTCTATCTAGATTGAAGACGCAATGTCATGACCAGGTGGATGATGATATAATGGTGTTTTGTTACAAAGACACGGGGGCAGTGTCTTGTCGATTCGGTATATTTATGCAGTTTTTTTCTAGAACACGATCATTTTGGGGATGAAGGTTACTGTCGGCCTCCTCAGCCTTTGACAATACAGTCTCAGAAGTGTCATATGGAATCTGATGTGCAGATATAGTTCCACGGACAGTGGGTCGAATAGCTGGGTTCTCATTAGTCACCGATTCCTTAAGCCGTGGAGGAGGGTTGATGAAAGGGACCAGATCGCCGGCTTTCCAGGCAGCCTGTATCCCCCCGTTTTCCTTTCGGCGGTTTCAATTCAACCCAAGAGGTGGTTTGGCGGCCATCGCATGCCCTTAGTGAAAGAAGCAGAATTTTAGAGTTGAGAGTGATTCCACTGACCGCGCTACACATGGCAAGGTACGAAGTTGGAATACCACCCTCATCGGGCGTTATTCTTTAGTGGGTTAGGCCTGTGCGATATGGTCCTGGGCTGTCTGATCCTGCAGGACAGATCTATGGTCAGGAACAAGCGGGCTTGTTTGTGGGTCTAGGGTGGCCACCGTGTGAGTATCCTACAGGCTACTTGGCAGTGCGATATTATCCTCCGTCGTAGGATCTGGCAGGGAGGATCAATGGTCAAAGTTAGTTGTGTGGATCAGGATAAAATATCTTCCGGGCAGGTTATGTGTTTGGATGGAAATCAGTGGCGTTCACGCGATCATGATGCTCAAGAGTTATCACCCCCTTCCGGACCCAAAAACCATTTAGGGGTTTCCCTATTTCATCACCGGGTCCATCTCCTAATTTTATGGGTTAAATTGTGTACTTTTTGTGGACTTAGCAGTTTTATGGACTTAGCAATTTTGTGGTTATGCCTCTAGCTCAGGACCATCGCTAGTAATGGTTGATTGTCCTGTGGCCTACAGTTCCCTTTGGAATGGTGTATACTATGTAAGATATTTTAAGTTTTAATGAAATAGAAGGATCGACTCTTGCTTCAACAAAAAAAAAAGTATAAAATTTATTATATTGCATAATAATTGATAAATTCAAAATTTGTCTTGTCAATTACTATATGTGATGAGTCTCCCATAAGGTTTTTCTAACCAGTCCTAGGCACATAAAGGCTATATTGAACCTAATTTTGTTCACTTAATAATACCTTCCTAGCTTAATGAGTTTTTAGGAGAGTCCAAGATATTTTTCATACTTTATGTACCTAATATGACTATTGTCTAATATTTGAATGGATTTTACACAAATTTCAAGGAGAATCATGTAGAGATATTTGTGGGGCCTACTACCTTCTACAAAATAAACCCAACATGACTTCCTAAGTATAGTAAATCCTCCTCACTATTGCTGCGTGGTGATCCAAGAAACAAGATCTAGGTTTTTATTGATTTTTGAAGGGAAAGCAATCCTCCACTCAAGAAGTTTTCCTCCTATCCACTTATACAAACATAGGCTTGAGTATGTCTATCATTTCTGTTCAGACATTTTTATGTCTACAAAATATTTATGAACATTACTTTCATGCATGTTTATTTAGATAGTTTATGAGCAATTTTTTCTTACAGATTATCTTAACATTTGTTGATGATAGCTGTAGCACTATTACATTAGTTATATAGAATTTTTACTTTGAATTTAGTTCATTTCCATTACTATTTTTAATTTTGTTCCTTATGTATTATTCATTGTTTCTTACACTCTACTCTATTTTGCAACTACAAGAAACACTACAACCTTGCATTTTGTTAGATTAACCCTACCACAAGTCATTTTGATGCATTGGATAGGTGCACTTTTCAATTTTCCAACTTCTCCTTAGCATCATTGTCATCCAATATCACATTTAGCATATTCACCTTCACATTACACTGTTTCTTGTAGAAAAATAAGGACACTTGTAGTATTTTGCAACTCGACTTCTAAGCTTGCTCAAATTCACACAAGACACATGATTTTCCTTAATGCTCTATGCATACTTACTATCTCGATACTCGAAACTTAACATACAGACGAGCTTGTAGATTGAAGCCCTAATTTCTCAATACCTGATATCTTGAAAGGCCAATGGTTGAGCTATCAAGCCACCGGGCTCTCAGGAAGAGGCTAGAGAATGTCATTGATACTAATTAGTTGATGTCTTAACATACAAAAGCCCAACATCGACGTCGTCACTATATGGTTACCACCTATACATCACCTCAGTGCCAAGTCAACCTTCCATTGCCATGTCAACATGCCACATCACTTGCCACATTGGTATGCCATGTCATCTAGACCCACATTGGTGCCACATCATAATGAGACGTTAGCATGTCAAATCAACTACCACACAATTGACATGCGGTATTCCTGGGTCCACATCCACTCATCACATCATTACTCTATCGTTATCAAGGTTTCTTGTTGGCGACTAGTGTCCTACTTACTAATGTCTACTACCCAATATTGTGACATTTTGATAGGTCGATGTATGAACAACTAATACATTGCATTAGTGTTGGTTGACCTTGAGTTGTCCTTAATACAATTAGCCTGACATTTGACCTCTTGATGTACTATAGTCCCCAAACATCAAGTGAGAGTCCTTGAACCCTCTATCTCGATGAGTTAATGGATAATGCAGGATAATATGTTAATATCAAGGACACCTAACCTAGACTAGGTTAGTTGGGCCTTTTTGCACAATTAGGTGATGAGGAGCACTATTTACCAGCGTTATAAACCATAGGTATATAAATGTTGTATGGGTGTTAATGTGAGGATTTGCAACAAGGATGACTTTTGTTGGGGCCTTGGACATCATCTAAGAAGAAACACCATTATCATCGTAGGGCCTATGAATGGTCTTTAAGGTTTAGCAATAATATAAACAATGCACATTGTACAAAACCACTTCCCGGTGCCTCTAAGGTGAATAGTTTATAGAATGCAATTGTGTGTTTATATAATTTATAGGATGCATAGGTTAGTTAATATTATATGGTTTGTATTAATAAAATAAATGTGCAAATTAATAGAACTGCTGGCAAATGAACATTTAAAAAATTATTATGATGAAGAATTTTCAAACAATTTTGTGGGAAAATTTAAAATTTCGCTCATCTCCTTCGCTGGGCTTGGCTCGAATCGGTTGTTCTTATTTCCTTGGCTCGAAGTCCCACCACCTGAACATTCTCTTCCAACGATTGATTAAGGTGTCGCTGTCAAGGTTCACACCTAGGAGGAAAGCTTATTTTCTGAACTAGCTGGCTTATATCATTATGATATTTGGCAAGTTGGGCTCTAAATATCTAGTATTCAACTATTTGGGAAACTTTTGAGCAGACAGATCAGTGTGCTTTGAGGAGCAATAGCCAAGACAAGTTTACTAGCTCTGCATTTACTGCTATTTTTTTTGTGAGGCTGATCTTCCATAGTTTTTGCCTAAAACAGTTATGTGTTTTAGCTTTCTGTTTGTTTTCTTAAAAAATAGCTCCTTGAAAATAGGGTGTAGAAACTGCAGGCAAAATTTTCATGTATGTTTTAGCTTCTAGATCCTCTCTAGTGCCATTCCTTCCTCCTCTATATCCTCCTCTATATCCACCTCATGCACCTCCTTAGTTGTTCCTGGGGTCACCTCCTCAACTCGAAAATAATTTCTTTTGAATCATTTTCCAATTGTATGGAGGGTGCAATAGTTGTTCCTGGGGTTTTCGATTGTATGGAGGGCACAAAAGTTGTTCCTGGGGTCACCTCTACAACTCAAAAATAATTTCTTCTGAATCATTTTTCCATTATATGGAGGGCACAATAGTTTTCATTAGTATTAGTATTTGGAGGGAATTTCTCTACCGAGGCGTACCATCCCACTTTCTTTGGTTATCAAAGAGTTTTCCCTAATCATTTCCTACCCTACAATCATCTTTGACATTGCTCACATGCCCATCATAACTGAAAATGGGCGGATGAATTCAAAGGCACCTCCACTTCCCCTGAATTTCTTTTGTTGTTTGCACATCAAATCGAAGGTTTGAGGAGATGATTGATCAAGATGGGGCACATGTATGCCTAGTGTCGATTTTGGTGGAGATTAAGGAGGGGACCCTCCACTCTCAGTTTTTTGTAAAGTTATGATTATGCTTAGGACATATCTTATGAATCATTAGGGGAGATGGATCCTTTGGGTAAAAAACTTGACAAATTAGATCTCTTTTGTGGAGAGTAGAGTGAAGGTTAGCCCTTTTTTCTACAGGCGGGGAAGATTTTGTGATCGTACACATAGACATTTGAATTGCAGAGACGGAAGTAGAAGAGACAGGGACCATAGCAGAACGAGGAAAGTAGAAAAGATGCACAACAAGTGATATCATAGCAGAACAAGGAAAGTAGAAGAGAGAGGGACCATAGCAGCTTCCTCCCCATCCAGTGAGAATAATTACATCCCATCGTATACCCCACCAGATTCCCAGTCATTGCAGATTTCATCATAACCTGTCATCTCAGGGTTAAAATTATATTAAAACACCCGTGACTATTGACCTTCCAAAAAATCATAAAAATTTTGTTCTTGGCACTTCTGCACTTGCTAAGATAGCGATGAAGGAAAAAATACAGGTTGTGGTTGAGCAGTATACGAATATCTACACCGCAACCCAAAACTGTGTCAATCTAGCCGATCTTGCATTGCAAGACCTTGATAACGGTATACCGATGATAGGGGTATACTAATTTTATTAATAGGAGAACTAGGAATATTTTGAGAAGAGTATATATATTCTTTCCAATCCATGTCCTTGCCTTGCAGGAAATTGAGAGGGGTATATAGATTCTTCTCAATGGAAAACAATTGTCGTTTGTGTGGTTGTTTATGATCTTGCCATTTATTCACATATTTTTGTAATATTTAAAAAGTTGCAACCTCATTAAATGACACTTACACAGCTAGAATACACTAGTGCTACCTCTAGAGAGATAAAATTCGCTGTGTTAATCTTATTCCTTAGTGCTCAAGATACTGGCCCATTGTATACACATAATCGAAGGGAATATCCTTCACTTTGACAAGTGAAATAGCCAGTAAACTCAAGGCAGCAATATACAGATGAGTCCATATGTGATACATTATTAGATTGACTTGGTAAACTAATATCTTGTTGCCTATTCAAATTGTTGGGGCTACCTTTAGATTCTTTCTTTATGATTGTACAAACTTTAAACACATACCAAACCCATTTCCTTGTAAGCATTACTAAGCATAGGATGATAATATAGGGCATTTCTTGGATTGGATTCCATCTTAGTTATTTCCTCTGCTTTTGGGCATATGTAAAGTTAAGTGCATTTTAATGGAATATGATTGCTTGTTTCTGTGTTAAGATATTTGCAAATTTCCTTGCTGACACTTTCACATCAATGTAAGAGAAGTCCTTATAATCAAATGGGTGTTTATTCTTGCGCATTCTCACACTTTCAAGGCTTGCATATGTGCCATAAATCATAGACAAGTACCGAGACTTGGAATAAAACTCAAAGTTAGAACCTCTTTTGACAGCGTATATGTCCTCCTCGTAAGATAGTTGTAGAGACTTCTCCCTTCAACGTGGTTGGGCTTCAAGACTATGGCTAAGATGTTCAGGTCTCTTTACTTGAACAACACCTAAAACACATCCTTTAGGACTATGTATTGAGTCTCTTTCTTATTGTGGATTAGGGGTTCATTTAGGCTCCCTTTGACTGTGTCTTAGCTGTGAATAGAAGACTACGGCTAGGGCTATTTTGGAGCTTCCTTTGACAGCATATGGAAGCCTCCTTGCTATGATGAAGAGCCTTCTTTTGGGACATCAAAGGAGCCTCTCTTCACTATGATTTAATCCCTTTACGATAGCATATAAGGCTTGCGGCTAGGGCATGTTGTATAGCAACTAGGGCTCCTCCAAGGCTGCGGCTATGACTCTTCCTTTAAGAATAAGTTTAGGGCAGCATTAGCCCTCCCTTGATAGCAGATTAGTGCACAACTGAACAAGAACTTCAACTCCTAGTTTGGACTGTGATTAGGGCATCATATCTCTATTAGGACAACGTATATAATACTTCTTGACTGTGGCTAGACTATCTCATTTCCTCAAGCATCTAGGGCTTCATCATCTATATCTCTCTAGCCAGTAAAATCCAAAACAAGTGGAGAGAGATCAAGAGTTAAGTGTGTGTACAAAATTACTTGAAAACCTCTTCTATTTATAATAAAATATTGAGGATGGATGGGGGTAATTTGGTTGCTAGAATTCCTTGACGAATTGTTACATAACACAAATAAATTCATATCTCCATGAATACACGTTGGAATCGGATGATATTTAGATCAATCCTACACCTCTTGACAAGATTGTCCTGTTGTGCCACTATTGCACTATGTCATGGTTGTCCTGTTGTGCCACTGCTACACTATGTCATGGTTGTCCCGTTGTGCCACTGCTGCACTATGTCATGGTTGTCCCATTGTGCCACTGTTGCACAATGTCATGGCTGTCTTGTTGTGCTTTGCCATACCATAACAATACCATGAATTTGATACACTAAATACTAGTTGTCCCATGTTGTACCATTGTACCATTGCTATCCCATTGTGCACTATATGCCATTGACCATTGTTGTCTCATTGTTGTAACATATGTTGCACCATACTACACCAAGTTGCCTTTGTTGTCCCATTGTTGTATCATTGCAGCACCATGTAGCATTGTTGTCCCACTATTGCACCATACATCTTGTTGTCCATACTACTACACCATTGTTGCACCATACATCTTGTTGTCCATTCTACTACACCATTACTGCACCATACATCTTGTTGTCCATACTGTTGCACCACTCTTGCACCATACATCTTGCTGTCATCGATAGTACTACTATGGTCCCTCGATAGTACTACTATGGTCCCTAACCCCATTTCCCTGCTCATTAATCAGATGAGAGGTACTTCCAATGAGTCTCAGACTACATGGCTAGGATGCCTCTATAAGGGAACTGATCATCTGTCCCATAGGAGAACTAATCATCCTCGCTCACAGGAGAATGAATGATCCTATCCCAAAGTCACCTCGAAGTATCACAGGGGAGGGCTAAGCTATTCATCCTATACACAGTGCACCATTAGAGTAGGGTGAGTCACCCTATGGTCGTGTGTTGCTCCAGTAAGTACCCCAAGCCCCCCAGATCTCCCAAAGCTCGATGCATGCAACATGAAGGACCCTTATACGAAGGTCTCTCAATGACTCCAGGTTGTTCAGGAAAGTCACATATTTGACCTTTCCCCTGGGCTTTGACAAAATGTTTGCAACCTGTACATCAATCTCAATGTGATGGAGCCTCCTCGCTCATCGACTTACCATATTCTAGATAAGGTGGTATCTGATGTCTATCTACTGGAACAATCATCGAATATAGGATTCCTCAACAATCGAATCCCCCCTGGTTGTCACAAAGGATCATAGTGGTATTCATCATGTGTACAAACAAGGCAATGAAGAGATTCCACAACCAGGCAGCTTTAGCTATGTATTTGGTCTTGGCGGTGCTTATAGCAACCGACTTCTACTTCTTACTCATACATGATATTGAAGCAAAATCCAAAGAGAATTAGCACTGAGAAGTTCTCTAGTGATCCTTCCCATGGCATGCCCAATCAACATTCGAATAATCATCCAGCTTCATATTTCAGGCAGTCTATATCAATCCATGAGAGATTGTGCTTCGAAGATATCTCAAAAGATTCTTGGCACCAATCTAGTGAGGCTCAACCAAATATGAGCTCACCATTCTAACTGCAAAACATATATATGAACGAAAGTTCACCAAGAACATCAATGCAATGAGTTTATGAAACTTAGAGGCATTTCCCAAATCTGGTCTGGCATCATCACAATATAACTTCTGAAAGTTAAGATCCTCGAGGTATTCACGGTCTTGCAATTTACCATTCCACATCCGGAATCCAACTCTCTCTTACTTTTGCAAGTGAGAGGGTTTGCACCTATCAGAAATAGGTCGTTCTTAGAAGGTGCCAGTATGAGAGGTCTATCATCCACAATCTTCAAACAATGGTTTGGATTGGCTTCACTCTTAGTGAACCTCAGCTTCATCTGACAGTTATCAATCCTCTCATATCAAACCCAGGGTGATTTGCTTCAAGCCATAGAGGGCTTTCTTGCACATGCATACATGGTATTCTCGATGAATCTCAAACCCCTCGGGTTGTCCCAAACTGTTGATTTGTGGTAGCACCTGATGTGCTTGAGCCACAAAATTTGGTGGAGAGTTGGAACACATGAGATCTCCAATACACAGAAAGGGTTTGGGCAGATTCTAAATAGTTCAGGAGATATTAAAATAATTAATATTTTTAATATGGACCCTAAGTCTAAACTTAGGGAAATTAAAATATTAATGTGGATTAATATGAAGCCATGTTATAATTGTCCAAAGGACATGGATCAAGCCAAGTCTAATCTTAGTCATTGATTAGGGACTTAATCTCAGCCGTTGATATGTCAACGAGAAAAGTATAAGAGGAGGCTTGAGGGTCACTTGGAGAACACACCAGATGATCAATCATTCTATTCTCTAGAGTAAGGTTTGCTAAGAGATATAGAATCAGCGATTAGGAGAGCATCTAAGCAGCATTTGATTACAAAGAGATAGAGAGGTAGAGATAGTGTTGGGAGAGTAGTAGAGCAGCTAGAGGAAGTGACGCAGGAGCAGCTAGTGCTCACGCAAGGCCACACAGAGGCATCCAAGTGTTGTGCAGAGCACCAGAGAGGCCAATGTATTTGATGCAAAGGCCCAGAGAGTTGACGCAGGGCCTCCTGGGGCTGACACAGGCCTAGATAGGTTGACAAAGTCTAGCTTGGGCAGACGCTGGGGTTTCAGTGCAGTTTTGTGCTGAGGAGCTGCCAGAATGATTATCTGCCAGGGTTTCAGCCAGGAGATCTGTCAGAAACTGTGAGGTATTACTGCTAAGGAAATTCTCTATTGGGTAGGCTAGTTTTGACACCTAGATTATACTCTGATATTGCTTAATAAAAAAAACCCTCAGATAATTGTACCGGTTTTCCCGCATTGGGTTTTTCTAGGGACGTTGGTCCAAAAATAATGGTTTCATATGGTGTGTTTTTTCTGTTTCTTATAGTAGCCTTTTGTGTTGCAAAAAACACCTCTTACACTCTCTTTTTCTTCAACTAGCCTTTTGATAGTAATATAATATGTGGCAAACCTGGTGTCACAAGGCCTGAGCAACTCTCTAGATACATTATTCCTATACAAGCTCAATGTGAGTTGATGGTTAAATATGAAGTGAAAATTTTGTTTCCCCATCCGAACTGTCTCATTAATCCATGGAAACTTTGCCAATTCATGTAACAATAAGTCAAGACAATGAGCAGCACAAGGTGTCCAATATATTTTTCCGTATTTATCCATGATCATTTTTCCTGCTCCGACACAATTTGAAGCACTATCTGTTATAACCCGTACCACATTTTCTTCTCCAACCTCAAGAATAGCTTCCTCTAAAATCTTGAAAATAAATTCAGAGGTCTTCTTATTCCCTGATGCATCAACTACTTTCAAAAAAAGTACCCCTTTAGGGCAATAAACCAGCACATTAATAAGAGGTATATGATTCATATATGACCAACCATCTAATAAAAGTGTGCACACTGTTTCCTTCCAAGAGTCTTTGATCTCCTGCAAATTGTTTGTAGCTCTTTCTTTTGACCTCTTCAAAAGAGTGGTCCTTATAGTCTCAAAACTAGGAGGGACATATCCTTTACCAAAACCTACCATCATCTTACATGCATTGATGAAGTAAGAGCTTCTTGCCACATTAAATGGAATTACAGATTCAAAAAACATATCAGCTACAACATCAACAACTTCTTGTTTTTGCATGGGCTTCCAAAGAGAATTTAATGTATCTATCCCACTTTATTTACCAATCTTTGACTGAGATGAACACCCAACACCAATCGTGCTTGAAGAAAGTGCAGAAAATGAATTGTAATTCATTGTAATTTCTGTTTGAACACGTTGTATTTTGTTTTCATTCATTTTCTTAGCCTTTGTATATTGTCATAATCTTTATGAAGTGTCTCCTTGAGCTCTGTAGACACATTCTTGCAACCTTCAACACCACCTCCTTTGCCATTAGTGATAGAAAGTAAGTGGTCCACGACTCTAGTTAAAGATCCAAAAAACTCATTATTACATAGCTTACATTTCAAATGCCTCCCATGAGGCCTGTCTAATTTCTCCACATATTTCCATCCTTCTGCCGTTGACTTTGGAGGTGCCATGAGAAATATGTCTGCATTTTTGTTGGCAATGACATATTAAGATTAAAATTTAAATAAATGATAAAATAGTGAAATTCAAATACAAATAAAACTTGATATTTTGATTAAAAAGTAAGAAGTAAAAAAATCTATTGAATCATACTAGGTCCTAGGATACATGGTTTTGCACAATTTTCTTTTACTTCTCATTCTCTATTTAGTGAGATTGAATGCCAATCCTCAAGCAAGCACAATTTTCTTTTACTTCGTAGTCTCTATTTAGTGAGATTTAATGTCAATCCTCAAGCAATCATTAAGTTCAATCGTAGCCAACTCTCAAACCCACAATGTTCACTATGCAAATGGAGATGCATGAAATATTCAAGGAAATAAGCTTATTTTCTAATCAAGGTGAAAGTGACATAACTTCAGCCTAACAATATGTTTTTTAATATAAATTCTAATTTGAGTTTAGACAAATTTTAAATCTTCCTCCTATATTTTTTTCACAATCACTAGTGAATATTTTTATTATAAAAGGCTCTAGCAAAATTTGAGAGGAATTACAAAAATTTCTTGTTACCGGATACATAGAGAGGTGGTAGACTAAGACTTAAGTATATTGTATGACTATCATACTATGACACAAAAAGAACTGAAATTAATTAGACACTAAAAGTTAAAACTACATCAGGCTCTGCTAAATACTAATGCTTTGCTCTTGAGTACACAACAGTGTAGCTGATACATGACGAACATGGTAACACTGAAATTTTGAGTGTAACATTTGTGTGTGAATTAGGCTCCAGACACCTTTGATCAATTTGATAAAGTTCCTCAAGTATGCTGAAACTTCTAGCTGAAGGGATGCAGTTATGATGTTTTTATTATATTTCTACAATGTCGTATTAAGATTTTTGCAGAGCTTTTTATTAAAGGGAATGAGAAAATTTCTCTTTGTACAAATTTGTTAACAAAAAGTATCCTTTAGAAAAACTATCTGAGAGGGTAAATCTTTCCTTCAGATTAAAAAAATAGTTTAAGAGGTGTTCCAGTTTCTCGTAAAGAAGAAAGTAGAAAAACTCAAAGAATAGAAAGAGTTAACAGGCACTAGAAAGACTAGGCAAATTCAAAAAAGCATTTCTATTCAAATTGCTATAAATGCTAGACGCAATCCCTTAAACTGAAAAAGTTGCAGGTATCCATAGTAAGTATGCACATAGCTGAAGATTTTAGTGAGATTATACACACCTCTGACTCATAAAAGTAATGTAAACATCTAGCATGATCAAGATTCAAAACAAACAGGAGATAACAACATTCTGTTTGCACAGTCTAAAAGACCAAAAATTATATAGGATCTAAACTGCAAATGACACATAACAAGATCTAAACTGCAAAGGCTCACTACTAGCCTCTAGGAGAAGACAGAAACCCTTGTATATGGATAATGGCAGTGGACAGAGAGCTAGTTTCCTTTCCATACACATCAAGTAAGAAGCTTGAGAACAGAGCTCAAATAAGGCTTCCACAAAGGACTCGTTTACAGATCACTGGTGGAGCATAACAAGGTAACGAAGGTCCAAATCATGTGGAGCAAAAAGTAACAGTTCATCGACTCGACTCAGGAAAACAGGGCAAAAGCCCCTTGATGGGTTCCAGAGGAGATGAGGTGAGATACGAGTTGTGACTCGTGAGTGATTTTGATGGCATAAAAAAGCCTCATAATGTAGCAGTTTAGCTGAAACAGAGCTGTAAGCTAGCATTGACAAATGCTTTATCAAAAGGGATTGTTAGCCTGAAAGACGGCTATAAGTTGTACAAGCAGCATTTCCAAAAGAAAACAGGGGAACACTCAGAGTCACAGGGGGGTGGATTCCAGAGTGTCTAGCCCAAGAGGTCAATACCTAAGGCAACCTAAATCCAAATGAATGATGATTGAGGAGGGTGCTTGAGGACTTAGGGTAACTCTGGTTTTGGGTTTTTAGTTGTGGCACATAAATTCCCAGATTTAAACATGTAAATTTCAACCTATATAAAGATGAATAACAACAAGATTTCTTTAAGCAAAGGACAAATTTGAAGTCACAGACTCACATATGAAGCTGGAAATTCCAGATTTATAAATAGAAATGGGTGAATGAGGGCTAATTAGACTTAAATGGCAATCTGAAATAAAAAATTTTCTGCTATAAATTTCCAAATTGTAAAACAGAAAATAAAAGTTTATTTTTTGTGTGTTTTTTGGATGGTTGAAAGGGGAGGACTATTGCATATTTCCTAGATTGGGCATATGGGTCAAATGGACTTCTAAGAGAGTTATTCCAACAAAGTGTTAGAGTTTATGATAGCAGCAAACAACACATTATAACAGTCCTGAGTTAGTTGGAAACTTTACTAAAGTGCAAGAGGAAAGGATCTAAAAAGATACACTTTCAAGCTACTTGTTTCCCCTTCAGAGAAACAGAGTTAGAGACACTCTAATGTTGTTGCTTGCAGGAGCTCGTAATCCACATGACTCAGATATCAAATGATATAAAAAGATGAAAAAATTACATAGATTTTGTTAATTTTTTCTTTTTTAGATGATTGCAATGCAGAATATTAATATATGTCCAAAGTTTTGAGACGTTAGCTCATATTCTATAACTATAAGTTATTATATGATGGACCAGAGGGTTGACGGTACCTGTGTTATGTGTAACTTATTCCAGTTGTGCACACTGCAGTCAATGCCGAAGCTCGAACGAAGATGTAGCAAATCACGATTCACACTGTACAGCCTATGGCTACAGCTTACAGGCTCACACGGTAGTGGGCACGAGCCCAGGCATCCCCGTAGTCAGTGACTAGCGGTGACTGAACTCGCAAGGTGCCGACGTGCTGCTACAGGACCACACCGATCTCCTCAAGGCTCACACTACATAGCGCAATAAAACGCACAACAATATGTCAATACAAACACACTCTTGCGATGCCAATACAAACGCTTTGCTAACTCAATACTCTATTCACTCGACTGACCGACGATAGCTTGTGCCAAATCCTTAGAGTGCCATCATTTATAAAGAAACAATTGGTGGGAATTGTTGCAGAAAAGCAGTATGTGGCCCATGGTTTTTCACATAAACAAGCAAATAAAACCATAAAAAAATACTGGTGAACCCTAAGTCGAACCTCAAAAAAAATATCGATCAAATTCGCGTTCAAGTTTGTTCATGTTCGCGTTCAGATTCATGTTCAGATGAGGTTCAAATTCGATTAGGTTCGCCTTTCGGGTTCGAATTTCAGGTTTGGTGAAACTGAACGAATTTCAATTTTTTTGTTGAGGTTCATCGAATTTTGAACCTGAACCTTCAAATTTAGCGAACCTTGTGACATAGCCTGCTACATGAGGGGAATGGTCCCTTTGTAAGATTTTCCTTTGGTACATCTCAGACATGTACCTTCATGCTCCTTTAGAATTCAGGCATCCCAGTCACCATTTGACTCACATCGAGTAAGGCCCCACAATAAGTAGACCTCTGGTGCTATAGATGAGTTGTGTCAACTAACATGGTCCCTAATGGACCATCCTACGACTTGGTACAAATTTCCAACGTTGAACCCTTGTTCAAAAGCATCTTTGAAAATTCTATTTTCAAACACGTACTTTTCCATTGATGAATGCCACCCTAAAACCTTTGACTTCTATTGTTGAAATGGACACTAGGTTCTTCTTACGATCAGGTACATAAAAGAGATTCTGTAAATGAATCAAGTTACCCTCATTCCATTGAGGGGTAACATTTCCTACACCTTTCCGAGATAGGTGGCATCGACTCCAAGTATAATCCCACGATTGTTTCTTACCAAATTCGAGAGACCACCCTTATATTCGATGAAGTGCCTTGAAGCACTATAATCAATAAGCCAACTTCCCACAGAATCTGAAGGAGAGGGCCAATACAAGATAACACTTCTTTATCTTATCAGAAATAACATTTGATTCTTCATACCTGGGGTTCCTTACTTTCCTTGAAGAGTCAGTCATTTCCTTGATGACCTGCATTATTTGTCATTCCTTCAATCATTGAAGATGTCCCTAGAATGATTGTTATCTTCATCAATAGATGTGTCCCTACCATTTGTACACTCCTTCACATAATGGTAGAACTTATTGTAAGCAAGGCATCTGCCTTTCCTTTCACCCTAAGATCTAGACTTCCCATCGAAGTGATATGTAGGTAGGCCATCAAAAGCTTCCACTGCGCCATTCTGATGATATGCTTTGCTTTGACTTTACCCTTGGTGAATTTGAAGAGGGATGAGGAATCCATGGATCCTTTTGTCCTTTCCCAACTGCCTTTAGTGATTTCTCCTTCACTCATGACTGTGTATACTATAAGGGATTTTCCTTTCATGACTGCATATAGATAAGGGCTTTTCCTTTCATGATAGCAAGGGCATTCCATGTGTAGAGCACTTCTTCTAGGATGATGTTTAGGTGCCATCTCCATTAGGCAGCGTAACAGCTACGTTTAGGGCATCTCTTCTCCTTAGACTTGCGGCTAGGGTTTCTGCCTTCATTTCCATGGCTACATATTACTGCTTCTTCATAGGGCAGTGTTTAGGGCTTCTCCACAGGGAAATGTTAGGGCTTCCTTCACTGTGCTAGATCTCCCTTTCCTCCTCCATCTACGGCTTCTTCATTAGTGCAGTGTAGAGCCTAGGGCACTCCCTCTAGACTAGTGCTATAACTAGTCACTTTTGATGATGGTGATCCTCTTGAGCATTCATTCTCCACACTAGCAAATGCATATATTGGATTAGGTATAGAGGAGGAGGATGATGGGTGAGACAACAATGGTAATACACAAATTCTAATGATTATGGCATCGAGGAGGACTACTGATAGTCATCGGCTATGAGAATCTTCCATCTATGGTTCTAGTGTCCATGCTATTTTGTATTTTCCATTGGCATTCCAATCTATAGTAGCATTGAATCAATATCTATGTAGTATGTTTTCTACATTCTGATTTTTATGACTTAATGAGAAGACCACAGTTTGTGGTTCTAACTTCTTGTGTTTTCCATTTGATCATCATTGATGTAGTACTAGTAAGTACTAGCTGTATGATTGAATTTGTATCATGTAAATGTTTTAGTTTCTAAATTCTAAAATAATTGAAATCCTTATTGTTGTGTTTTTAGAGTCGATGTGTCTTGTCTCACTTATGAGAGATGAAACACTTGGTATTACCTTAGATTGGTTATTTATTTTCTATTTGCCACTGTAAATGCGTTCTTGTTATTTGATTGCTTCAAGTTGTTCATGTGTTATAGGTGTAGAATTTATTTGCTAACAAAATTCAGAGTTGATTTGCCTCCCAAAAAAAATATTGTTTGTGTGTGGATTTTTCGATTTGTTGATCTTATATGTCTTGCCATAATATTATAAGAGTCCAAAATGAATTAAACTCTGTGATTCTTGTTGGGGTTGCACATTCTCTAAGCATGCTCCTATTTGGATTGCAGGAAAATCAAGGTTATGGTCTTGAATAGCAACATGATTGGACCAAGAACCAATAATGTATGTTTAAAAATAGACCTTAGGCATCACAGAGGACACACCTCCAGTCATGTGATGGCCTGATAATTGATGTCAAAGAATTTTTAAACTCTAGTATCAGTTGTAGTTGCTTTAGTTTCTTAAATAGTTTCTTCTCCTGTGATTGGGTGCATAGTTATACTTATTTATTGATCTAATTTTGTCAAAATTTGGGTTCAAAAACTATCTTGAATTCATGTCTGGAGGGATATAAAGATATTGGTCACTGTAAAAGGTAAGTTATTAATGGTAGGTGTTTCCCATATTTCAGAAATTTTGATATAAATCCTGAGAGAAGCTTTGTATCCTAAATTGAGTGGGGCTTTAGGATTGAGAGACTTGGCAATCCTAAACAAAGCATTGGGAGAGAAATTATGTTGGGATTGACTTTGCGTTAGAGATGAACTCTAGAAACAAATATGGGATATGAAATATGGCCACTCTTCTCAATCGAAAAACTTGCAAGCAACCAAGCATCCTCTAAGATCTTCCATATGAAGTTTTCCACAGGCCAACTAGACCTTAATTCAAAGTCATGGTTTTTGGGAGACCTGGAATGGTCACACTAGTGACTACATTATTCTCAAAAGATTCTTGGGAATAGATGCTACAATTGAGGGATTGTTAATCTTAGAGATTTAATAACATTTACTTCAAAGCATCAGGGTCTTACTGTAGAAGAATTTTAGAAACTGATTCAATCCCCTAGGATATGGAAAGAATGGAAAACAGTTGAAGATTGGCAATCACATCCATCTTTCTCTCCCTAGCCTATTTTAGCTCATGAGCTTCAAAAATGAAAAATATCCAATGCTCAGGATGAAGACAAACTCTGGTGAGGTTCTCAAACCAAAGGGATGTTTACTCTCAAGGAATCCTACTCTCTTATAGTTGGTCATCAAGACATCCACTAGGATCCCATTTGGAAGAAAATCTAGATGAATGGTGTTTTCCCATGGTCCTCAATTCCTTTAGCTAGTTGTATGACGTAAGATCCTCACATGGGATCAAATCAGGAAAAATGGATTTTAGGGCCCCTGACTTTGTACTTTATGTTGGAATTATGAATATCCTATGGAGCATATATTGAATGTATGTCCTTCCATTGAACATATGTGGATGCATATTTGACTGCCTTTTGGATCCTTGTACTATAACTTCAACACTTTTTTATACTTCTACTCCCTCATAGATCCAGTATATTAAATAGTCTAGTTAAAAATAGAGAGTGGATTGTTTCCCTTAGTTTTGTCATGTCGATGCTTTGGAAAGAAAGGAAAAATCGAATATTTAAGCAAAATAAAGAAATGACAAAGTCATGGTCGACATCAAAGTGCAACATGGGGGTTACATTACTCCTACTCAAACTCACAATGAAATGCTGAGGTGCCAAGTGTATTACCATGAAATTCTACAGCTCCCTTACTTTCAGTGTCTGTGAAAATAGGATTAGTGTATTGAACTATATTTCTGTGACCTCAAAAGTGTTTTCAGGATTTAAATTATCAACAAGGAATGCATGATCTTCACCATACTTTTCATATGGTTGATCTTCTTCCCCTTCCTTTGCATGTTGTATATGTACTTGTATGTTTCTTTGGTAGAGATTTCTCCTCCATGAGAAACACTGCCCCAAGAATGCCTATCTACCCTCTTAGACAGAGCAATATCTGCGTGATAGAGATGAGATTTGTAATTTTCCCATTTGACATTGAGCTGCATTAGAAGGGCCAAATTTTTAGCATGTGGCCAACTAGAAGAGGAGGAAATGACAGATTGTTGGTAGCCAATATTATCAAGAGTGAACAACTCATTCCCGTGAAGAAACTAGATGATTGGGGAGGAAGAATGTGATTCCCAACCAATCCAATGATTACTAAAATGGCTTACAACTTCCTGTAGTATGTATTTCTGAGTAGTTAGTATTATATTGTCCATATTCCTAATATACCATATTGTGTTGGATTTTTTTCTTTTGGAAGCTATCTTATGAAAGTACTTAGTACTATTATCTCCACTAGAAACCCGTGTCACTTTTATTTTTTGTCTCCATTCCTCTGAATGATAATTTGGAGAGGGGCATCTCTTCTCCTTAGACTTGCAGCTACGGTTTCTTCCTTCATTTCCATGGCTGTGTATTACTGCTTCTTCATTGGGCAACGTTTAGGGCTTCTCCATAGGGCAACGTTAGGGCTTCCTTCACCGTGCAAGATCTCCCTTTCCTCCCACATCTAGGGCTTCTTCATTAGTGCAGGGTAGAGCCTAGGGCACTCCCTCTAGAATAGTGCTATAACTGGTCACTTTTGATGATGGTGATCCTCTTGAGCGTTCATTCTCCACACTAGTAAATGTATATATTGGATTAGGTATAGAGGAGGAGGATGATGGGTGAGACAACAATGGTAATACAAAAATTTTAATGATTATGGCATCAAGGAGGACTACTAATAGTCATCAGCTATGAGAATCTTCCATCTATGGTTCTAGTGTCCATGCTATTTTGTCTTTTCCATTGGCATTCCAATCTATAGTAGCATTGAATCAATATCTATGTAGTGTGTTTTCTACATTCTAATTTTTATGAATTAATGAGAAGACCACAGTTTGTGGTTCTAACTTCTTGTGTTTTCCATTTGATCATCATTGATGTAGTACTAATAAGTACTAGTTGTATGATTGAATTTGCATATGTAAATGTTCTAGTTTCTAAATTCTAAAATAATTGAAATCCTTATTGTCATGTTTTTAGAGTCGATATGTCTTGTCTCACATATGAGAGATGAAACACTTGGTATTACCTTAGATTGGCTATTTCTTTGGTATTTTCCACTATAAATGCACTGTTGTTATTTGCTTGCTTCAATTTGTTCATGTGCTGTAGGTGTAGAATTCTTTTCTAACAAAATTTAGAGTTGATTTGCCTCCCAAATAAATTATTGTTTGTGTGTGGATTTTTCGATTTGTTGATCTTATATGTCTTGCCGTAATATTACAGGTGCCCACAATGAATTAAACTCCGTGATTCTTGTTGGGGTTGCACATTCTCTAAGCATGCTCCTATTTGGATAGCAAGAAAATCAAGGTTATGGTCTTGAATAACAACATGATTGGACCAAGAACCAATAATGTATGTCTAACAATAGAGCTTAGGCATCAAAAAGGACACACCTTCAGTCATATGATGGTCTGATAATTGATGTCAAAGAATTTTTAAACTCCAGTATCAATTGTTGTTGCGTTAGTTTCTTAAATAGTTTCTTCTCCTGTGATTGGATGCATAGTTATACTTATCTATTGATCTGATTTTGTCAAAATTTGGGTTCCAAAACTATCTTGAACTCATGTCTGGAGGGATATAAAGATAGTGGTCACTGTAAAAGGTAAGTTATTAATGGTAGGTCTTGCCCATATTTCAGAAATTTTGATATAAATCCTGAGAGAAGCTTTGTATCCTAAATTGAGTGGGGCTTTAGGATTGAGAGACTTGGGGATCCTAAACAAAGGATTGGGAGAGAAATTATGTTGGGATTAACTTCGGGTTAGAGATGAACTCTAGAAACAAATATGAGATATAAAATATGGCCACTCTTCTCAATCGAAAAAGTTGCAAGCAACCAAGCATCCTCTATGATGTTCCATATGAAATTTGCCACAAGCCAACTAGACCTTAATTCAAAGTCATGTTTTTTGAGAGACCTAGAATGGTAACACTAGTGACTACATTATTCTCAAAATATTATTGGCAATAGATGCCACAATTGAGGGATTGTTAATCTTAGAGATTTAATAACATTGACTTCAAAGCATCAGGGTCTTACTGTAGAAGAATTTTAGAAACCGATTCAATCCCCTAGGATATGGAAGGAATGGAAAACAGTTGAAGATTGGCAATCACATCTATCTTTCTCTCCCTGGCCTATTTTAGCTCATGAGCTTCAAAAATGAAAAATATCCAATGCTCAGGATGAAGACAAACTCTGGTGAGGTTCTCAAACCAAAGGGATGTTTACTCTCAAGGAATCCTACTCTCTTATAGTTGGTCATCAAGACATCCACTAGGATCCCATTTGGAAGAAAATCTAGATGAATGGTGTTTTCCCATGGTCCTCAATTCCTTTGGCTAGTTGTATGACGTAAGATCATCACATGGGATCAAATCAGGAAAAATGGATTTTAGGGCCCCTGACTTTGTACTTTATGTTGGAATTATGAATATTCTATGGAGCATATATTGAATGTATGTCCTTCCATTGAAAATACTTGGATGCATATTTGACTGCCTTTTGGATCCTTGTACTATAACTTCAACAGTTTTTTATACTTGTACTCCCTCACAGATCCAGTATATTCAATAGTCTAGTTAAAAATAGAGAGTGGATTATTTCCCTTAGTTTTGTCATGTTGATGCTTTGGAAAGAAAGGAAAAACCAAATATTTAAGCAAAAGAAAGAAAGGACAAAGTCATGGTCTACATCAAAGTGCAACATGGGGGTTACATTACTCCTACTCAAACTCACAATGAAATGCTGAGGTGCCAAGTGTATTACCATGAAAGTCTCTAGCTCCCTTACTTTCAGTGTCTGTGAAAATAGGATTAGTTTATTGAACTCTATTTCTATGACCTCAAAAGTGTTTTCAGGATTTAAATTATCAGCAAGGAAAGTGTGATCTTCACGATACTTTTCATATGGTTAATCTTCTTCCCCTACCTTTGCATGTTGTATATGTACTTGTATGTTTCTTTGGTAGAGATTTCTCCTCCATGAGAAAGACCGCCCCAAGAATGCCTATCTACCCTCTTAGACAGAGCAATATCTGTGTGATAGAGATGAGATCTGTAATTTTCCCATGTGACATTGAGCTCCATCAGAAGAACCAAATTTTTAGCATGTGGCCAACTAGAAGAGGAGGAAATGACAGATTGTTGCCAGCGAATATTAGTAAGAGTGAACAACTTATGCACGTGAAGAAACTGGATGAATGGGGGAGGAAAAATGTGATTCCCAGCCAATCTAATGATTACTAAAATGGCTTACAACTTCCTGTAGGATGTCTTTCTGAGTAGTTAGTATTATATTATCCATATTTCTAATATACCTGATTGTGTTGGAATTT
The DNA here is from genome assembly GCA_031772625.1 of Pinus tabuliformis. Lineage (NCBI taxonomy): Eukaryota > Viridiplantae > Streptophyta > Pinopsida > Pinales > Pinaceae > Pinus > Pinus tabuliformis. Next base: position 29,292,783 of record CM062811.1, on the reverse strand, counting down.
TCTCTTTTGGAAGCTATCTTATGAAAGTACTGAGTATTATTATCTCCACTAGAAACCCGCGTCTTTTTTATTTTTTGTATCCATTCCTCTACTTGATAATTTAGAGAGCTCCAATATTGTATTTTTTCTTTGTTCAGATAGGAAATTAGGACTTGTAGGGTCCATCAATTCTGAAATCTCTTTATCTATAGTAGAAAACTCCCAAGAGAGTGTCTTCTTGCACTTGATGATGCATATCTTAACCTTTGACTTTAGCCTGTGCGGTTTTTGAGTGACCTGATACATCATTTTATTTTTCATTATCCCTAAAGGCCTCATCCAAGATATCTTAATCAGGTCCACTAAATATTTATCTTATAGCCATACTTTATTGAACTTGAATGGTAATTCCTTGGCTTCTTGTTCACCATTCCATTCCAAAAATATTGCATTATGATCGGAAACTAAAATTCCTTGGGGCCTTGTACTGATTACTAAAATGGCATACAACTTCCTATAGGATATCTTTCTGAGTAGTTAGTATTATATTGTCCATATTTCTAATATACCAAATTGTGTTGGAATTTTTTCTTTTGGAAGATATCTTATGAAAGTACTTAGTATTATTATCTCCACTAGAAACCTGCGTCATTTTTATTTTTTGTCTCCATTCCTCTGCCTGATAATTTAGAAAGCTCCAATATTGCAATTTTTCTTTGTTTAGATAGGAAATTAGGACTTGTAGGTTCCATCAATTCTGAAATCTCTTTATCTATAATAGAAAACTCCCGAGAGAGTGTCTTATTGCACTTGATGATGCATGTCTTAACCTTTGACTTTAGCCTGTGCAGTTTTTGAGTGACCTGATACATCATTCTATTTTTCATTATCCCTTAAGGCCTCATCCAAGATATCTTAATTAGGTCCACTAAATATTTATCTTGTAGCCATACTTGATTGAACTTGAATGGTAATTCCTTGGCTTCTTGTTCACCATTCCATTCCAAAAATATTGCATTATGATCGGAAACGTTAGAGAAGAATGACCATGTCTTCAAATGCTTCAATCTAATATGCACAACAGGGTTTACAAGATACCTATTGAGCCTCTTGGTTATGCCCTCAACACTTGCTCTACCATTCCTCCACGTAGGACATAAAGGACAAAGAGTTATATCCTTGAGCATTTTCTATGTAAATAAATCACTGAAGTATCCTACAAGAGGATCCATTTTGGATTTCAGACCCGAAATATTTTCAAAATTTAGTGTAGGGTTTAGATCCCCTACAACAATAAGAGAGTCTAATTCTAATAAGCCACAACCATCCATTTTTTTCCAGAATTATTTTCTATTTTCATATGGATCGTATAGATTAAAGATACGAAATGTTGTCAAATAACCCCAACAATATCTCAATAAAATGATGCCAACAAAGGATTTGTAAGCCAAAAGGGAGAAAATTTTGGGATTCCATATAGTGGAAAGACCTCCAAAATTCCCTAGTGGATTGGTTGTATAGACCGCCCAATTTGGGCATAAGCTCAAGAGGATATTCTAAGCTTTGTCCCTATCTACCATTGTTTCCTATGACATCACCAAAGCAGGCTTTCTGGTTTGAATTATATTATGCAGTGTTCGACAAGATTGTAGTGATCCATAACCTTTGATATTCAATTACATGATCCTCAATTAGATTGGGTTGCTATGGGATAGTCTTCTATAAGGACCCATGAATTTGAGGTCTTTGTTTCTTTGTAGTAGTAATAAGAAGTTCCTAGATCAATGTTTGAATAGAGAGTTGCTTCATTGGTTTCAGAAAAGTAAGTGATGAGCTCTGACGCAACTCCATTACATGAGGATATATTTTTGTATTTAGTATCCTTTTTCTTCTTAGTTGATCCATTTCTAGGGAAATCCGTACTAGTAGAAGGGTCTGTCTCCTGAAAAAGGTCTTCTTAATTGACAATGATTCAAGACCCAGTGATTCATCCATTTTTAGATTTTTCACATCAACATCAATTGAGACAGGGGAAGTATTTTCTTGTATATTATCATGTTGAGAAGGATATGTTGCATAAGACCTCAATTCTGGATGTCAACTGGGTTCATTTCCTTTTGTAATATATCGAATTTGGCCAACCTCTGGAGTAAAATTTTTATCTTCATTATTCGCCAAGTTTCCCCGTCCATATGGAATCTCTTTGGAATCTATTTCTTGAGTATTAATTCCTGGAGCCGACATACTGTTATCCTTTCTACTACTATTGTTTATAGGAACTTATTCTAGCGCAGGCACCTACACTTCATTTGGTAGCTCCCAAGGGGCGTGTTCTTTCTTGGGAAAATTATGATTCTGATTTATGCCTATAGTCATACCATACATTTTGAGGCAATCCCAACCAAGTCTACATAGGAATTTTGCTATTAGATGTATGGTATTATGGCATCCAAAACATCTAAAAGGTATTCCCTAGTAATCCACTTATTTTATGATAGATTGTGTACTCTAATAGATATCAAGGGTAGCCGAGAGACCTTCTATGGAATCTAGTTCAATGAAAATCCATGCTACTCATTTTCCAGAAGGCCAGCACACCCTTCATCGACATAATAGAATTTTCCTATCTTGTTGGCAATTTCCATGATTTCCTTCTTGGTCCATAGTTCCAAAGGAAGGCCAGGGAATTTAACCCATATGTATTTTCGCTAGAGATATTCTTTAATAGGATCAAATCTAACCATCTAATTCTACAAGCATAAAAATCCCCTACCTTTCACGCATGAGATTGAGCCAATCCTATCTGCATCTTCCACTGTCATGAAGTGGAATCCATACCAACTATTGAGGAGCATGCTTACCTTCGATCTATTTCCAACACTATAGAACTAACACTTCTGCACCCATTCTTTCATTTGTCCACTAGACATCCTAATGTGTTCCCAGTGGCCCACCAATACCTTATGCTTCATCCTTACCACATTATCCCAATATATATCAATACCCATAATGAGTTTTTGTATCTATTCTTAGGTCTTGATCGATTTCTTTTACGTTTGTCTATTTTTTTTTGGATCGAGTTCCATTTGAAGATTCCTTTCCAATATATGTATCTGAGTCCTCATGTTGGGATGTTTTCAACAGGCCAACGGATGTGGGAACTTGATTTTGTCTTCCCAGTCTCTCTGCAAATTCATTTTCTATCGATAATTCTATAATTTTCATGTCATCATAAATCTATTCCATAGAAAAAGATTGACCAACCATGTCAATATTGACTATTAGAACCGCATTACTTTTGAAGGCCAATGTATTGGTCAGCACAATGCTACTACATATGTGTGAAAATAAAATCCAAATAAAATATGAAAGTGTGACTGATTTTATTTGTACTATAGAACAAAGGCTAGTGGGTTAATCTCCTAAAACAAGGTGTTAACATAGTTTGCTGAGAGGTACATTTTGCATCAGGATAACCCCTAGACTGCTATCTTTTTATGAGGAAGCAAAAACATGGAAACTATTTGGTTAGGTAGGAATACAACTTGTCAATTTGGTCTAGCTTGAGTGATTAAAAGAGAAGGTTGTTAGGCTCTCCACCATTTCATGGATTGATATAGTGATGAGACAAAAGAGGCTCTCTCTTGAGACTTGAGTAGGTGATTCATAACAGTTGTGGTTTTGGTGCCTTAACTTAGCCAGAAAATTCCAAAACTCTATTCATGCACAAAATTTATTACTGAATCTACCTTAGAGTATGCCATAGTCACTGAATATGACATGCATGGTTTTACTAAGGAGGCGCTAAACTTTTGAACAATGAAACTTTACATTGGTATCCTAGCAGTAGTTGCATTGGTTTAATTAGCATTACACCACTTTTAATATGGGTCTTCACAACAGAGAATCACCATTACACTTTGTTGATTTGTGTTAAAAGGAAACATAACACACAATAGATTTCTTTTGGCATTCAATGTTGTTGTTGGTAGTTTTCTTGTATTTATGCCACATGTAAAGCTAACATGCGTTAAATTTCTTTCACCTTGCAATATTTTTATAAGAAACGTGCTTGTGTTTGGGCTGGAAACTATGCTAGATTTCTTTTTCTTTGCAATATTGTTGTTGTCAATTTGGTTGTTTATGATAAGAGTAAATATAGCAAGTGTTAGATTTCCTTCACCTTGGCAATGTTATTGGAAATGTTGTGCTTGAGTTTGGGCTAGAAGTTATGCTAGATTTCTTTTGCTATGCAATATTGTTGTTTTCAATTTGGTTGTTTATTATAGAAGGAAATCTAACACGTGCTAGATTTCCTTCACCTTGGTAATGTGATTTTGTTTGTGTTAGAAGGAGATATCGCATGCACTAGATTTCTTCTAGCATGAAATATTGTTTTTAGTAGTATTCTTGTATCTATGCTACATGTAAAGCTAGCATGTATTAAATTTATTTTATCTTGCGACGTTGTTATTGGAAATGTGATTGTGTTTTTGATAGAAGTTGTTGGATTTTGTTTTCCCTACAATGTTATTGTTGGAAATGTGCTTTTGTTTGTGCTAGAAGTAAATCAACCATATGCTAGATATCCTTCAGACTGCAATGTTTTTTTGGCAATTTGATTGTGTTTGTGCAAGAATAAACTTTAGAATGTGTAATATTTCTTTTACTTTGAAATTTTTTTGTGAGTAATATGCTTCTATTTATGTTAGAAGGAAATTTAGCATGTGGTGGATTTCCTTCGCCTTAGAATATTTTTATTGAAAATGTGCTTGTTTTTCCTAGAAGGAAATCTAGCACGTGCTAGATTTCTTTGACCATGTAATTTTGCTTCTAGCAATATGCTTATGTTTGTAGTAGAAGGAATGGTATTGAACGTTAGCTTTCATTTGAGGAAACAATGTTTCATTACATACAATATTACTACCATACTATTTTAATTTTTGCATCTATATTACTTTTTTGTAAGTTGTGTGTTTTTCTGAAAATTTAAAGTCACACTTTACACGGTTCAACCTTTTAATTACAAGTTACAATTTAATTGTTGTTACAGAATTGATACAAGATACAATGGAAAATATAATTTTGGGAAAAGGGGACTATGTTGATCTCCTTATTAATTATTAAGTCATTGGGCTAGGAAGGGTCGAATCTGCAGAGTCTGGAACTTATTATGTTGGAGAAAGGGATAATGTTGGTTATGTTACAATTTTGATAATTAATGTAAACCAACCACATTTGATTGATGGGGATGTTAATGAAGGGGACATACATCCATGGAAGATCATGGATTTGAGACACAACATAGGTAAATAAAAATATTGAAGCATGTGTTATATATTATTGATAGCATAATAAATGTTTTTTTAGTAAATACTAACCTTATTTCCATTCATTTATAGGTGCAAATGTTTCTTTCACATTTTCTATTAGAGCCAAGGTAGATCTTCTGCAACATGGAGTGAAGGTGGGTGAGCGCTCCATATTCAATACAGAGCTTGGGCATAAAGTGCATGGAAAGATGGTAAAGAAAGGATGCATAGTGGTTAAAATCGATAAGGTGTTAAAACATAATGCTCCTCTACCACATCCAACAGGATTTGAGCATACACTTGGGGGTGCATTAGAATCTTATGAAATTTGGCCAAAATCAGATTTGGAGCCTCACTGTCATGATCATGCCACAAATATTCCCCAGGATAGGGTTAGATTCATATGTACAAAGGTTTCTCTTACACATGAATACATGGGAACAAGCATGTGCATTTCCAAAGGAATTCTAGTTAATGTCCGCGAGGATGACATTGTTGAGGGTGAAACACTAGGTGAAATGGATTTTGTTGTTTTTCTAGAAGAGATAGATGGAAATTGTGAGATATGTAGAATTGGGGATAACTCTATACACTGTTTGGTTAGATGGCCAATAAATAATTTGGTGGACAACAAAGGTGTGATATTAAGGGTCAGGGAAAAGGTCAAGGAGCCACCAAAGGAAATGGTGATATGGGATGTTATAGAGGACACAAATCCCTTAAACAATTGGGATGGGTACTTTTGTAATGAAAAAGATAGAAACTCAATTGATATGCATTTAACAAGGCCATATAAAAGGATTAAATGAGTTATGGCTACAAAAAAAATTGCAAAATGTCAAACAAAAATAGATGAGGAGAAAGAAATTTGATTTTTGGCAGCAGATGTATGTTGTAGAAAAGATTGTATTCAATATGTGGATAGGAAGGCCATTACAGGTGCTAGAAGGGATATGAGACAAATAAATAAAAATGGTATTAGAGAATTTGTCTTGAATTCACTCATTTCAAACACAGTCATGTCAAAGGGCTACCACCTATTGATAAAAATATAAAGGACATGAGATTTAATGGGAATATTATTTGTATGAAAGCATGGTATAAGATACATAAAATTCCTCAAAGCACATTATATAAGTACCAACATTATTTCCAACATGGACAAATCAAAGCTATTCATTGTAAGCACGTCAAGTTGGAGAAGATGGAACATCTACTCCTTTAATATTGCTTCCTTCGGCTTACACACAAAATTCTTTGTTAAAAGAGATCAATGAGGCTCATCAAAAGCTCATTTACCCATCAATAGCATAGTCAACAATAAGCAAGATCTGGAATACTAAGTTTCGAGATGTGGCATTTTCAAAGAACACCAACTTCAGTAAATCCAGTGAATGTATTGTGTTGAAAGCACAAATGAAGTCAGCAACTACAAAAGAGTTGGAAGAAAAGGCACAAGGTAGGTTGAAGAAACATAACAAGATTGTTATGTGTGGAAGATATTACTATTGTGCCCATAGAATTATGTCAGAGTGGTTTCCAAAGGAGTATTTTAGCATTATCCATGATAAAATGGAAAAAACAAAGACTTCAATCCCAAGGCTACGTGTCAAATCAAAATCTATTGTAGGAACAAATTTAGGTTTGTCATTGATAGGTATGCTTACACATGGGCATAAGGCAAGAGGTTTTGGTCATTTCTCCTTACCATTTGTCCATATGGGATCACAATTTACTATTACATCTCTTGCAAAGTGCTTAAGGGACCTTGAATACCCACAAATGGATATGTATGGTGATCTACTTTATGAAAGTGGAATTTCAAGAAACCCACTTACAAATGCATTACTTGATACCTCTATTTACTCAAAATGTCAAGGGTACAAGGATGATTTTATATCTCATGGAAGTTCAAAAAGTCAAAATGTCGATTTTAAACCTCTTCCTCCACATTTGTTGTTACAGTTGCACAATGTAGCAAGTGATAATAAGAATCACTACCTTTTCATGTTTCTATCACATTTAACTGCACTTGGTGTCTTCATCACTATTGAGGTTGGGTTCTTGCCTATGGGGCACACCCACGAAGACATAGATGGAACCTATGGAGGAATGTCTTCCAACCTAAAAAGTAAAGATATTTATTCTTTACCTGAAATGATGGATACATATTGCACAATTGAATAAAATCGAGTGTTTCCACCTACACTTATTGACAAGGTCTATGAATTCAAAACTTTCCTTAATGGATACATCAAGGAGGGAAAAAATGCACTAGTTGGACATCTTAATGTCCAATACTTCCAATTTCTTGTACTCAATGATGTTCCAGTACTAAGGTACAAATAATCAATTAGAGATATTTAGTGGTCAGAACCAATTGAGTTATGGAATATAGATGATGAAGGCCGACCTATAGTTCCCATAGGGAAGCCATCTTTCTTAGCTTCCAAACAGAATGATGTCTATTTAAAAGAGCTAAAGGAAGGGATAACATCATACATAAAAATGTGGAAAGACACTATTGGGAATGAGGATTCACCAATTGTTACAATGGAATGGAAAAATAAAGTAGTGTATTGGGAAAAAGTTCTTGATACATTAGATGGAATCTATAATGGTCATAGAATAATAGATGGAAGTGATTCATCTTCTAAGGATTTCTACCCCAGGACAAGGCACATTGTTGATGTTGATTGTAATGCACTCCAAGTAATCTCAAGTATTATGGATGGAGATTTTGATAATGTGATAGATGAACCAATATATGTTGGACCCAAATGCAACAAGCCAAAACCAACTTTCAATCCGATGATTGATGTTGAGAAAGGAAAGATGTTGCTAGTTAGATCAGGAAATGAGGATGTCGGAGAGATGATTTGGATGGCAAAATCCATCTCAAATACCTTTAGGGATAATGAAAGTGAGAATCTTCATGTAAAGGTTGACTGGTGGAAGCCTATGTTAGGGAAATACAATGGAAAATTTTTAGAGCAATATTGGGTACCAAATCCTGATGACACGGAACTTGGCTCTATTCCAATTAATACCATAGTGTGGGCATGGATGCCAAAGAAAGAACATTTCAAGAATACCAAGATAAACAAATATGGTGTAGAAGCCATTCTTGATCTACTTGAGCAAATATCTTAAGAGTAGGTTTATATGATCCATGAATGTAATTTTTTTTTAAGGATCTATTAATATACATTCAGACACACTTTTCCATATTTGTTGTATATCAAATATTCTCTTCATATTCTTTTTGGAGGAGTTTTATATTATTTAATATTTCAATGTAATCATGTGTTATTCAAATTACATGACAATGCCATAAAATATTTAAGTTTTCAAAGCTTTATTTGACCAACATGACTTCTCACCATATCAAATATGCACAATCAAATTCAATAATGCACTTAAAAACATCTTCTAAACCTGGTCTATTAAAAAAAATGGAGTACCTAATTAGTATTCTATTTAATATAAACCATTTAAACACTCAATGAATAAATGCTAGACACTAGATATAATGTTTGAGGTGAGTTTTCCTTAATTTTCCTTATTATAATTGATATAAACCAAATTCACTATTTTGTTGCACTCTAATTTATAAAAAAAAATATTTTGATCATTGAACAACACAACTAGAATTATAAAATATTTCCTCTTATAGATTTTGAAGTGGTGCCAACATTGTACTAGTATAATTAATTTTTACTCAACGTAGGAAAAATAGTTAGTGTCAATTTAAAATGGTCAATAATAGTAAGAAAAACAATATTAGTATATTCTTAAATAACTTTATAGGTAAGTTTTTTTTTGCAAAATCTATTATTCACGAGTCAAATTTAATACATAAATATAAATGTTAATGATAATAGAAATAATGTAAGGAATCTAAGTTTTAGATGAATGTTAATATGTTCTTTTCAATATAATATCCTTAAACACTACAGGAATATAAACTAAACATTTGTAATAAATATCTTAGTAAATTTTCTTTCTTTCCTGTTGTATTTGAAAATAATCAAATTGTACTACTTTGTTACTATTCTAATTCATGATTGATTTTGATCATTATGGTCAATAATAGTAAGAAAAACAATATTATTATATTGTTAAATAACTTTATAGGTAAGTTTTTTTTGCAAAATCTATTATTCACGAGTCAAATTTAATACATAAATATAAATGTTAATGATAATAGAAATAATTTAACTAATCTAAGTTTTAGATGAATGTTAATATGTTCTTTTCAATATAATATCCTTAAACACTACAGGAATAAAAGCTAAACATTTGTAATAAATATCTTAGTCAATTTTCTCTCTTTCCTGTTGTATTTGAAAATAATCAAATTGTACTACTTTGTTACTATTCTAATTCATGATTGATTTTGATCATTAAAATGATTAGTAATTGAGATGAGAGGCTCATTTTACAAGCCAATATGGGGGAAAAAATAAAAATTATGTTCTAAATAGAAAAAGAAAAAAAATGAATATTTTGTAAAGTAATTAGAAGTATATAAAATGTGTGAATTAGATGTTTAAATTTTATACTTTTCAAAAAACTTCAGCTAGGGATACAGAGAAACTATTTGAAGATTTATGTTAACTAATTTATGTCAATATCAACTTCATATATACCTATATATAAGAAAAAGTTTTTTATGGTTAAAATTTTTATTTGGTCATATATATACTCTATTTAGCATTCAAAGATATAGTCTCAACAATGAAAAATAACACATTGTATCTTTCATTCAAAATGTTTGCACGTGAAGAAATTTGATCCCTACATCTGCACTTAAAATGGATCTATGATGGTATATATTGGACACAATACTATGATCATTTGTCATTAAATAACTTTATAATTAATATATAGCTTGCATGTTAATCTATTATTCATTAAGTAAGACTCAAGTTTTTAACATAAAAGTAAAAATAATAAATAAAAATAAATTATGCTACTACTCGCATTCAACATTTAATTTGATCTTAAAAAAATATTTTGTCCTCAACTCTAAAATGGTGCAAACTTCCTACAATAGTATGTAATGTTGATGGTGATAATGATGATTATCATCCACTAAGACCAAATACGGTATATAAGAAGGTAAAAAGATATTACTAAATGTTATTTCAAATTTTATTGTTATGCTAAAAAAACATTAAAAGAAGTGTTTCAAGATCATCATAATTTTGTTTAGTTAAACAATCTCGAAGGTTGGTTGCGTCACAAATATTTTGAAATTTAATTCCAATATGAGTATAAACTAGATGATCTATGAAAGTTTTTAAATTTTCAACCATATTACTAGTGTTGCAAAGGTGATAGCCTTTTTATTGTGCTAACACTCTTTTAGTAATAATCATAACTTAACACATACATGATATTTTACTATATATTGGATTATAATTAAATGGGTTAATAATAGCAACATAAACATCATTATTTTCATAAAATAACCTTAACAAACTTGTCTTTTAATATAAACCATAAAAATATTAAAAATAGATAATGTAAGGAATCCACATTAAGATGTGAAAGATTTGCTTTTGCAAGTTTATATAAATTTTTTTTATAAACTTTATCATCATAATTTTTACACAAAAAATGGTGAATATCTACATTAAAATTAGTGAACTAAGTGACTTTCTAATTCCTCATTTCGAAAAAAATTAATCTAGTTAAAGCTCTAAATAATGGTATATATTGGACACATTACTAAGATCATTTGTCATTAAATAACTTTATGATATATATTAATCTATTATTATTTAAGCAAGCCTCAATCTGCTACTCACATTCAACATGTAATTTGATCCTAATTTTTTTTTTCTCCTCAGCTCTAAAATAGTGCAAACTTCCTACAACAATATGTAATTATGATGGTGATAATGATGATTATCATCCACTATGACCAAATAAGGTATATAAGAAGGTAAAAAGATAGTACTAAAAGTTATTTTGAATTTTTTTTCTCGTTAATACTATGCTATTCTATTATATACAAAACAGTAAAACAATTACAGTCATTGAGCCATACTGCCCAAGGCCATGGATGGGGCTTTGGACTGGAGTTTAACAGAAAGAGCAGCCCACGCAGGGGCACCGCAACTGAGACAAACCGCCCGCGCAGGGGCTTTAAACCATGGAAGTGTTATCAGAGCCAGAATTGACAACCCACGCAGGGGCTCAAAAAGGAAAAGGGAGACCTTCATTAGGAACCCGCGCAGGGGCTTCAAAAACCATTCAACAAAACTACTTTTGAACCAAACATAAACAACAAAAACAAACAGTAGGCCTAAGCAGACATAGCACAACATGGGTGAACCTGGGCAGCGATGCTGAGCAAGAGGACGGCTAATCGTCTGGTTCCTCCTTGATAATTGGGTACCAGCCATAGTCCTCAGGGAGAGGGTCCGGTTCTTTCTTGTCCTCCGCTGGAGAAGGCACTGCCTGAGACGGAGGTGGACTGACAGCCCGTTCTGGAGCAGCCTCTGGCGATCCCTCGACATCCCTTGAGCTTCCTGCCTGGTGCTTCTTCTTGCTGGGGTGATCCTCGCTCTCATCCTTCGGTTCCTCAAGGAAAAGGACCGAGACATGGGCGTTGATGCGGGAATTCTCCTGGGAGCTGCTGAAAGAGAAGACAGTCGTGCCAAACGCTGGAAGAGGTGCCGAGTCCAGTTCTGGGCTGCTAGAGTCCAAGAATTGGCTCGCTTGAATGGGATGAGCTTCTGCAACTCTATGGCAGAGGCATCAACAACAGCGTGATTGGGGTGATGCCTCGGAGGGGCGTGAAGACCCACCTCGGCTAGTGCCGCGACGGCTGAGAAGCCGCTGTCGTGGCCTAACCATTTTCCCACTGATAACTCGAGGGAAGAACAGAACAGCAAGGGAGGAATTGGGGAGACTGAAGCGTCCGCCACCCGCTTTTTCCGCCTGGAAGCCGCGGTCACTTGACAGAGGAATGGCATGAGCAGTAGCTCCACGAACCATAAACACAATAGAGGCCCACTTCCTAAACCATGAGCCAGGCTCCAATTTCTGAGCTCGAACAAACATAGATTGATCCACCCCCTCACCATTTTTAACCTCCTAAGAATTTCCTCGAATTCTACAAGCCATAACTGCGCTCTGAGCACGCACCTGAACCCCGGACTATGCATTGAAATGTCGTCCCAGTACCCACGCTTATAATCTTCGGCGGCAGATTGCATTGAATGCCTGTCTCAGGCATGAGGCCACACATGGCCTCCATGTGGCTCCCCTCCTTCATCCCTGATGTCACCCGCATTCGGGGAAGTTATTTTGAATTTTATTGTTATGCTCAAAATGCATTAAAAGAAGTGTTTCAAGATCATCGTAATTTTTTTTAGTTAAACAATCAAGAAAGTTGGTAGCGTCACAAATATTTTGAAATTTAATTCCAATATGAGTATAAACTGGATGATCTATGAGAGTTTTTTAATCTTCAACCATATTACTAGTGTTGCAAAGGTGATAGACTTTTAAATTGTGCTAACAGTCCTTTAGTATTAATCATAACTTAACGCATACATGATATGTACTATATCAGATTATAATTAAATGGGTTAATAATAGTAGCATACACCATTATTTTCATAAAATAACTTTAACAAACTTATCTTTTAATATAAACCATAAAAAAATATTAAAATAGTTAATGTAAGGAATCCAAATTAAGATGTGAAAGATTTGCTTTTGCAAGTTTATATAAATTTGTTTTATAAATTTTATCATGATAATTTTACACAAAAGATGGTGAATATCTACATTAAATTAGTGAACTAAGTGACTTCCTAATTCCTCATTTTGAAAAACTTATTCTAGTTAAAGTTCTAAATAATGGTATTTATTGGACACATCACTAAGATCATTTGTCATTAAATAAATTTATACTTAATATGTATCTTGCATATTAATCTATTATTCATTAAGCAAGCCTCAATTTACTTCTTTATTAACATAAAAGTACAAATAGTAAATAAAAATAAATTATGCTACTACTCACATTCAACATTTAATTTGATACTATTTTTTTTTCTCCTCAACTCTCAAATGGTGCAAACTTCCCACAATAGTATGTAATTATGATGGTGATAATGATGATTATCATCCACTAAGACCAAAAATGGTATATAAGAAGGTAAAAAGATATTACTAAAAGTTATTTCGAATTTTATTGTTAATATGCTCAAAAAGTATTAAAAGAAGTGTTTCAAGATCATCACAATTTTGTTTAGTTAAACAATCAAGAAGGTTGCTAGTGTCACAAATATTTTGAAATTTAATTCCAATATGAGTATAAACCGGATGATATATGAGAGTTTTTTAATATTCAACCATATTATTAGTGTTCCAAAGACGATAGACTTTTAAATTATGCCAACACTTTCTTAGTAATAATTGTAGCTTAACACATACATGATATTTACTATATCTGATTATAGTTAAATAGGTTAATTATAGTAAAATACACATCATTATTTTCATAAAATAGCATTAAAAAACTTATCTTTTAATATAAACCATAAAAATATTAAAATAGATAATGTAAGGAATCTAAGATTAAGATGTGAAAGATTTGCTTTAGCAAGTTTATATAATTTTTTTTATAAAGTTTATCATGATAATTTTTACACAAAAAATGGTGAATATCTACATTAAAATTAGTGAACTAAGTGACTTTCTAATTCCTCATTTTGAAAAAACTTAATCTAGTTAAAGTTCTAAATTCTAGATCCATTGAAAACTTCCAAATTTAATGAAATTTGTGTTAAATGATATGTTTTCACAGTAAATACATGTTAAAGAATCACATATTAAACATTAAATTTAAGGTGTAGACTTGAAAATGTTAACTAGAAATCATAGCATAGGATGCCTAATATACTCCTTAGAATGGCATATAATATGTGTGTGGGAGACTAACACTTCTCCTCCCATGGATAAATATTGCAAGGGGTCATTGGAGGGGTTGTTTCATGCCATTGTTCACATATATAAGGGAGCTAGTTATTAATATTGGATTTACTTTTAATAAAGATCAAACTTGCTTTAGCAACAAAAATTGTGTTATTTAAAATAAATCATCGTGAAAGCATATATTCTACAGTATTTATCATGACATTTTATTTTATTCTCAATATTTTTCAATTTCAAAATGTTATTATTACTCCTAAACAAATTAACATTTAAAAATCAATACTTCTCTGTATGGTTGAATTATGCTTGTCCAACATGGAATTGGAAAGTATACTCATCATCCCACTAGTTACTAAAGATGCCATCAATTAAGTAATCTCCTCAAGCTGACCCCATGTCAACTTAAAAAGATTCATCTAATGACCCAACCAAGCTAAAGTTCACTCGGGGGTAAATTAAACTTGCATTAAAATAAAAAGGCCCCAAATGGAACCAAACTAAGGTACCACTTATTCGATGCTAAATTTAAATATAAAATAACCAACGACACTATAACTAAATCAATCAAGGATATGATGTAACTACATGCAACTTGAAGCATGCGTAGCATCACATGAATGTACAATATCAACTGCGAAAATCTATTCATATCAACATCACATGAATGTAACATCAGAATCACATGAATACAATATCAACATATGGAATGTGAGAATGAACCCCCTATAATGGATGTGATCTCTTTAGATTTAGGGTTTTCGATGGTGTATTATTAACTAAAAGTAGGAATCACAATGAAAATAGCTCCATATCTCTATTTTATTAATTGGAAATAGGAATTACAACTTAAACTAAAATCCCAAAAATAGTACAATTAGGTCAACGTGTTAGAATGAGAAACCACTCTCAACATCTTTAGTCAAAGTGAGGGCATAAGCTAGGAATATGAGTTTTCATGATAACACCCTTTTTCCATTGCATCAATAGCCCTCACACTAGGCATCGGTAACTTCACAATATCTTATAATTTAATCTTTGGAGAGTTTGGAGAGCTTCCATTGTCTTCACTACTGATGTAGGAGAATCATGGTTCCAAAAATTTGTACATTTAGTAGAATTTAGGGGTCTTGCGTTTTTTAAGGAAGTTGGTTTCCTATGCATCAAATTAATGTAATTCTAATGTTTTTGAGTTACTTTATGAGAATATGATCTAATTAAGTTTTGAAAGGCATATTGTAAATGTTCTTGAATGAATGGGAACATGAGAGAATCAACATAGTTGAGAATTCATAGGGATTGATAGATTGGGAAATTAATTGTAGATCTTAAATTAGGAATTAGTTCATGATTTATGGGATTGGGAGGATTCTTAGGGTTTAGTTGAAATTATTAAGGATATGAACCAGAATTGGTTCACAGAACCTTTTGTATAAATGCGAGCCTAAAAGGCATAGAAAACGTTAATTAGTTAGAGTGTGAATTAGAATTTAGATAGATAGTATAGGTTTGAATTTGAGCATATGGGCTAGAGAGTAGGTGAAGAGGCCACTAATTAGAAATCAAGAACAAGAAAAGAAACCTTCTATAAATATTTGCTTATATATATACAGAGATTCGATTTTGAATTAGATAGTGTACACAAAGTGATTGAACTACAAACGGTGTGTAAATTGTGGAATATTTCTATGGAATATAGATGTGCAGGTGAACTTGAGAAAATTTACACTGAGGACAGTGCACAATCACCATGCACAATCGAGATTATAGATAGTTCTACATGTGAGCTAGGAATGTAAGAAATACACCGAAGAAGCTCAAAAATGGTAGCGGAATTGCAAAGATTGCGAGGTGTGACATGGTGGAATTTTGAGGTGAATATGTTGTAAACAACCAAGTATTTCAGATCATGAACCAGTGGATGAAGACAAAGTGTAGAACACGAATAAAACTAACAACAGTCGCGAGAGTGTTGTGATCATTGATGGGAGGAGATCCTACAATCCCACGATGATCAGGTTTGAACTAGCATGCGAGCTATCCATGGCTGACGAACCCCATGCACATATTAACCAAAGTTTATTCGTCCGTTCATCATGACCGTTCATTCTGGTGATAATCTAATGGTAATCACTCTCGAATGTGAGCACGAGTTAACACTCTGGGTGGACTCGATGAGTTATTCAAAAGAAGTTTAACTTCTTTGAGTTCCAATGGGAAATATGATAAGCGGTATATCACGTGGAAATGAGCTGGTAAGCAGAATTCCTTGAGAGCGCATGATAAAATGTGGAGGTGACATGTAGCATGCCGAGGGGGAAGAAAAACAACTTTTCTCGTGTGCTTCCGGAATTTTATCCATAATGCTACTTAGAGCGCGATGTGACGAGATAACCGTTGGATCTGAAGGAAGAGAACTAACAGTGGAGACATGAAGTGCAAGTTGGGCATCGATAAATGTGCAAAGTTGTGTGAATCAACAAAATGGTAAATTAATGAAGGGTTTAATGGTTTATGTATAATTTCTATTATACAAGAGTTATAATAGAAATAAAACGAAATAAATATATTATGGTTAATGTTGGGATTAAACTAAAATCCAAGTTAAAATGGTATTATTGATATGCGCGGATAATAATATTTAAGAAAATATTATGGAAAAATTTTATAAGGTTCCGCTCAAAGGTTTATAAAGGTTTAGACTTTGGATAATTGAATGAAATGTTTCCACATAGAGTTTATTTGAAAGAGCATTAAACCTTGATTTAAGAGAGTTTTTCCTAAGTATGTGATTGAAATTCTTGGGACATGAATATGACATGCATTTATATGCATACTGTGGATATGTGTGGCTAAGGCTGCATCAACTATACATCTCCACTTCACTAAAGACCTTTAGCTTACTTATCTCTGGACCATAAAGTGACGAAGCTCTTTTTTATAATTTTACCTAGAATGTAATTAGGTACATGAGCTTGTGCTTAATATTTCAACATAAGTCAACAAAATCAAGGGAGAAATAATTTAGAAGCCGCTTTTATCATTTCTTTATTTTGGTGACAAAGAGGATAGAATATTAGCCCATGAAAAAATCTGCAAACAATATTGTTATATGTTAGTACTTTGTACAAAAAACCCACAATATGGTTCACTTAAATTAAATTTTGATAAGAAATGTGTGAGTTCATTCAAGCAATGCATTCCTAAGACAAAGGGATACCTCCTTGTAACATCAAATATTTTTTGGAGATGACATTGTTACACGTTGTTTATCTATAAAGGCCAAGAATGTGGCCAAAAAATCTATTCGATATTTTAAAAGAGTAAGTGGTAGATATTGTAGCAGTTGGGAAATAAACAATGAGTTCTTTCAAATAAAATATGCTCCTAACCTCAAACATGAGGAGGAAAATGTTATCACATCAAAGTTTCTCACCTATGACATTATTATGTTGGGAAGCATCACCAATTCATAACAGTTGACATAATGTAACATTACATACTACTTAATGACTACTTTGTACTATAATAAGCAAGGTTACACATTTAACGGATTGCATCTTCAATTATGCAAATGTTCATCCATTGAAAAAAATGATTCACATATTTTTTTTTTCAACGATTTCACATGAAGAACCATTTTAGAGGCTTTAATTCATCTCCACATTGATTTCTTGCAAAAGAAAAGGATTCATTGTCCTAGAAAAAAATCTCTATCTTTTGGTTAAGGAAACTTGTTTACAGACAAAATTTATCAAGTTATATCTAAAAATAGAATTGCAAGGAAGAAGACCATCCTATTAATAATATACCTACCTAAATTGCAAGAAAATTGGATATGGTATAAACATGAAAAGATAATTAGGGAAAACTCTAATCCAAGAAAATATAAATTTGACAGAGATAATAATTGAGTTGTGGATTTATATTTCATTTAGAAAAATAAATTGAGGGTCAACATGGGAATAAAAAAATTTATATTAAAAGGTGACGGAACAACAAGAGAAAATGGAGAAAAAGGAGAGTTCATCTATCTTTAGTGAAAGTATTTTGACTATGTCCTTTGAGATTTATAATTTACATTTCATGTTCATGCAGTTACCTATCATTCCCAAGAAAATTGGCATTCATCATAGTGAATGGGTTGAGAATGTTGATCGTTGGGCAGTTGGCTTTCTAGGAAAGTTTGAGGACGAGTGTGATATGATAATGAAATTTTTTACTTTGCATACACTTCAGTTGTATTATGTTTTCTTGATATGAAATGAGATATTGCTAGTGCATCTAGGACATTAAAATTGTTATGATTCCATCTTAAACATTTGAGAATATATTGTTCCATTTTAGTTGGGGTGTTCTCCATCTAGAACTATAAATTACAAGAAATTTTCAATATCCAACAGTAGTGACTGTGATTTCAAGTCCACATTCCTATAAAACTTGCAATGTGAACATGGACTTGTGAAAATTGCTTCTAAGAGACAACAATTAAAGAAAAAATATAGGATAGCCTAAAGAGGGAGAGCTCAAGAAATAAATCACCTTTAGAAAAGTTGGAGAACACATTGCAATAACATAAAATTGTGGTATCTATCAAGTGATATAATAATTCTTACTATAATTTTTTTGATAATATAATGGTGGATAGAGTTCATTTCTTAGGAAATTATGTAATTGATGTATGTCTATAATAGTTTGACACTTTTTTCAATTTATATACGTTCACATACCATTTTCCCTTCACATATTCAATTATGACATCTTGTCTTACATCATTTACCATTTCAAGACATATGGTTTTTCTCGAGAAACACCATAATACTGATAAGCTATGTAATAAATCAAATCATTTTTGAGTTTTCACAAAATATCTCTTTATTTTTAATAATTCATGATTACAATCTTTCAAGTTATGGAATGCTAGATTCAAAGAACATTTCCATAGTAATTTATTTTTGGTATCGTATCCCAATATTTGTTTCTAGTTAATGTAAGTTCTATGGAAATGTTAATGCACATTCTTATTGTTGTATTCATCAAATTTATTACAACATGATGTAACTTCTCAGTGATGCATATTTCATAGAATGGAATGATGCATTATCAACTATTATACACACATCATTTCACTGGTTTTCATCCATTGAATAAATACATAAATTTATGTAACAAAATCTAAAATTGTTTTGTAATTTCAATAGGACAATATAAAGAAATAGAATTATTCACTATCGCATTAATGGAGAAATTGCATCTAACCAAACTATCTAGTGGGGGTATTAGGTGAATTTTTTTTATGCTAGAAGACCCTACTTTTTTCACCAGAATTTTCCTATACATAAAAACATTCCCTAAACTTTTGCCATACAACATCCTAAATAGGTGTACTATCATTACAATAATATTTGCGAAGAATTGGTTTGTAGATTTTGTTGTTTTCATGGCATGGTAATGAGGAATTATGGAGAAGATATGGTGTTGTTACATGGGTGTCCCTATTATTCTACATATCAATTGTTTGCATTAAGTGATTTAGGAAAGGAGGGCATTGAAAGCTACAAGTTATCTCCGGTTACACCAATGAATGAACCATCTGTCAGTAAAAATGGAAAAAGACAAGGATTGGGGTTTCTTGACATTGGATTTTTGAGAATGGAGACTTTAGAATTAGAATGGATACCACACTATGGATCATAGAGATATCTAGATAATGAGAGATAATGACAAAATAGATAGGATAAACTGTACTCAATTCCAAAATTTGATTATACCCTACCCTAGCAAAAGATTTGGATACCTAACCCCAGAAAAAAATGCCCGCACCTGGGCCCAATGCTTTGTCACAGGGGAAATGCAAGGGTAATTGGTAGCCTTCACGGCCAATTTATTGCACACTAAAGATCAAAGGGCCATTACCAAGTTTCTTTCACTGGCCAGTTACTGTAGCGAGAGAAATGACAACAAAGTTCTTTTTCTTTTATATACTTCGCAAACTTTTGGCCAAGAGTTTTAATAAAACGGAGTTTTATTACAATAAATATTCTCATAAAAGATTTATAAATGGAATATAAATGCTTTACTGAGAGTTCTAAAGAGAATCTAAAATATCGACCTAGAGTTTCTCCCCGAGAAAAATTTTGGCCAAACTTCTCAGCTAAAACCTCATCAAACTTGCACTAGAGAGTGTTGTACCTCTAAGATAACAATGGTCAACTATGAATGCCATAGCATCTAAAATAATTGTTTTGGGTTTTTTGTTTAAGTTTGGAGGACCGATGAATGAAACAGATATAACACTGTAATGCCTAACCTTTTGAATAATATTAATCCGAAAGTAGAGGGCTTCTATAAAACTTCACACAGTGATAAAGTTTGAATAGTGGTGAGCAGAAACAAAAAATAATATGATTATTACAGTTTTCAAACAAAAAATTAAACAACCATAAGTATGAAAACCTCTAACCAATGTTCAGAAGGTTCAAGAGAATATGCTTATGCTTACAACAAGATGCTTATGATTTATTGATTCAGAGGGAACTAATTAAACAGACAGTTCATTAATCCATTCTCTCTAATGATTATCACTTCAGAAGCTTATAGGAATAGATTGAGACACAATTATTCCTACCTAGGTATCTCTCTAAGAAATAAGAATATGAAGAAAAAAATAATGTGTTACTTGAAAAACTTACAGGAAACACAAATTGTGTTAAAATAAATTCAGAATCATCTGCTTTGTATTAAGGGTCTAGAAAAGCTACTACATCAAAGGTTTACAAATGCTTCTTCAAGAATGAACTCTCTTTCAATGGTCAACCTATTCCAATGGTGAACAATGAACTTGGTTCAATGCTGAACTTGTTTCAATGTTTGAACCATTAATAACTCGAGAAGAGAGTTATTTATACAATAGTAGAACTAAGAAAATATCCTAAACTGTTTAAGGATTTATTCTAGGAAAAGGAAATATCTTCATGCAAGAAGATAGAGACAACTATTGAAATTTTTCTTGCTATCCCTATTATATAGGTTCTGTTGGGTTTGGTCTTTGATATTTTGCCCTTTAAGCTGCTTGTTTGTTTTGTCTCCACACTGGATGTAATATTTGCTTATGACCTTTCATCTGATACACTTTAACAATTTTTTCTTTCATATGTATGTTCTATCTACCTCCTCTGTTTTATCTTCTAATTGTGTAAATTGTTTGTTTTAACATTTACTACCTAAATGACTTCTTTCCCCTCTATCTCTGGTTTAAACTTGATCTTCCGTTTGTACACAAACTTCTAATAAGTGAAGCCTTTTGAATATATTTCCTAAGAATCTTGGAGTAAACAAGTTTTTAACAGTGTCAAAATTGTTAATCCAATCTCCTAGTCTTCTACCAATCACCTGCAAAATACAAAAATTTGTTAAGAAAAACACAAGTTGACAGGGAGGGCCATAATGGCTTCATTTGAGTTGAAAGGTATGTGGATGGAGTCCGGAGAATTTTTGGGAGGTAAACAGTGGCTAAATTAGTTTCAGAGGCTTAGGGTGGCGCAGGAGGGTTATACAGGTTTTACTGAAAAATGGACGAAAGGAGCGAACACGGGGGTTTTCACGTTTAAATGGGAAACAGTTAACTTTTTAAAAATTTGTCACAAACTGAACAGTGGATGGTTTTGTCATATTCGGGGAGTGGTTTCAGAGGCTCATTGCACTGCTTTTGGTTGTGGGGTAGTATTTTCTTGAGGGAACGCAAGTTAACATGGGAATGACACGTAACCACAAGGGACCCAAGCGAAACCACTAATTTCGTGTGCTCTCGGGTGGGTAAAGGTCGAAGATCGGGAGCACGTGATATGGCTGTGGATCATTAGATCTAGGAGCAGCTGATCGGATGACTATCGCATGGTCGAGATGCATGGAGGGGGCAGGTCGAGAGATTAATGGGCCTGGGGAATAATTACAAGTGATTTGTAATTATTTAATGAATAAGCGGGGTTTTAAAAGTCTAATGTGATGGGTTAATTGAGTGGGATTGGGGTTTAACTGCGATGGGGTTTATTTAACCACACTAAGGGTGGTGGGTTAAATAAAATTATATCAAAAAAGTGAATATAGCGAAGGTTTGTTAAGAAATGCGGGGTTAAACCAAGCTTAGGCTTAAAAGGGGTTTTATGGGTTCTTAGGGAAATTAAAAGGGGAAAGTGATTTTTTCAAAGAAAATGGGTTTCACACTAGGGAAAAGGGGTTTTTGGATAGGAGAATGAGTTTCGAGGGTAAATTGCTAGGAAAATGTGTGAAGCCAAGGGGAAAGGTGGAAATGAAGGGAAAATGTGAAAATGAAGGGATGATTAGGAAATTAGTAAGTATGTAGTGGGGGATGAAATGAAATGAAGGGAAGTTAAGCTAATCAACTTGTGAACACATTTTCACTTTCATAACTGCTCCTGCACACTAAAACACATGATCAAGCATGGTAAATGTACTTCTACAACTTTTCTTCTACCTACCCATTTACTTACCCTAACATTTTCTCTTCACTTAATTGTGTGCATTTAGGCTAGTAGGCCCTTTTCTGTGCTTTTCTTTTGAAAAACAAACTATCTAATTCTAACCTTATAACATCCAAGGGCTCAGATTAAACTGATGAGCTCCTTATTATTCCCTACCTAACTACTAATATGCCAAGATTAAACAATTTGGCTAGATATTTATTCTCTAACTATAAACATTAAATTTAAAGCATGAAGTAGTCATGATTAAACTATTTGACTATCATGGGTTGTGGCATTTATGACAAACTGCACACAACCATTGTTTTGCATAATAAAGTAAAATGTAGTGGCACTTGGACTTGCACACTTTCAGAGTTTATTGCTTTTTTCTTTTCTCTCTAACCTAACATTTTATTTTTTCCTTCATTCTTTCGAGCATCTATTCTAACGTTTTATTTGATATGGACATGTTTATCAAAATATTTCCTAACATTTTTTATTCAATATTCTTTTTGTCCATATCCTAGCTTAAAATTTTTTGAAAAATATTTTCGTTTTTGACTAATTTATTCTAACTTATCAACACCAAAAAAATGCTACAACAATGAGTTTGTTAACTTGAGCTTAACGTGACCAAACTCTCAAGTGAAACATTATTAAACCCTCATCGGAGAAATATTTTGAGCTCTCAAAGGAGACACATTTTTTTTTCATTTTGAACTTTTCAAATGATAAAATAGGTTGACTTTTTTTTCTCTCCAACGAGACACTTATAAATCATTGCACACATTTCACTGACACTTCAAAAAGTTTTTCCTAGTTTTGTATTTCGACCCATTTTAAGATTATAAATAAGGTGAAGTTATGTACAAGTATACAAACTTAGTTGTCGATATAAACCCCAAACTACAAGCAATATTAAGGAAGAGGGATATACTCATTACTTGCATTCCTAGAATGTAAGAATACAACTACACCCTTCACCTCAACATCCGAATGACTAGATTATGAGAAATGGCATGTTCTCTTTTTGCTTAGTAACCCAATTGTTAAGAGGCCTATAATGTAAGAATATGAGTACACCCTACACCTCAACATTTGAATGACTAGATTATGAGAAATGGCATGTGCTCA
The DNA here is from genome assembly GCA_031772625.1 of Pinus tabuliformis. NCBI lineage: Eukaryota > Viridiplantae > Streptophyta > Pinopsida > Pinales > Pinaceae > Pinus > Pinus tabuliformis. Next base: position 29,268,917 of record CM062811.1, on the reverse strand, counting down.
TTTTCCTTAATAACTCAATTGTTAAGAGGCCTATTATTAATTTCACATTAAAATAAGATATTAACATAAGTGTAGAATATAAATGTAGACCTAAATGGTAAATGCATAAGACAATCATAACGAATGATTAGTTAGAATTAGGTGCAACTACTCCAATAATTTCTCATATGTATAAATACTTATGAAGACAGAATCTAAACTAACTTGGTTAACATTCCCAAGTATATTTATTCTTTATCAGTATGTGTGCGTTGTTGTAATTTTGTATCTTCTTGAATGTATGTCGAAGCCTAGATTTCAACACTTTGGTTTTGTTGTCACTGGTTCAGAATTTGAGACTTCATTAGAAAATGGGGACAAACTAAACCGACAAAAGAATAGTGAGATAAATATCAGCAAGATGGAATTAATGCTCATTGATGAATGTTATTGGATGCAATGTGAAATACTTTTTATTGTTTATAGATGAATGTGAAAAATACTGCTTGTAATGAAGATGCTCGAGAAGTGTGAATGATTCTTCAATGATCACAAATGTTCCTTGAAAAATTATGCACAAGAAACTATAATAATTATGAAAAGATGAACAAAAATTTCAAGTTGATATTTTGTTCTAAGATGAAAGATAAATTTTTGAGTTGAATTTCTACCAAATATGCTTGGAAAAGGAAGAAAATCTTGTGTTGCGTAATGTGTGGGATGTATATTTACCTATAAAATTTGAAGTCCATTAGAAAAGATGTAAATAATTCCGTATGGTTCTTGGTGCAATACTCTAAATTGAAAGAACAATAATGGTTAATGGAATTTGAAATTTGAAATAATATTTGACTAAGGTTTTCTAAATGCACCAAAAAATTCTATATTCATATCAAATAATGATACAATATAAATACAAGAAATTATGTCTCAAGATAGCTAATCTATCTTGGACATAGAATCTCTTGGTTGAGTGAATATTTCAACCATACACCAATCTGGGAAGCTAAATAGTTGGAGATAGTATCTCAACCAGCTAGACATAAACCCCAAACTACAAGCAATATTAAGGAAGACGGATGTACTCATTACTTGCACTCCTAGAATGTAAGAATAAAACTATACCCTTCATCTCAACATCTGAATGACTAGATTATGAGAAATGGCATGTTCTCTTTTTGCTTAGTAACCCAATTGTTAAGAGGCCTATAATGTAAGAATATGAGTACACCCTATACCTCAACATTTGAATGACTACATTATGAGAAATGGCATGTGCTCGTTTTCCTTAATAACTCAATTGTTAAGAGGCCTATTACTAATTGCATATTAAAATAAGATATTAACATACGTGTAGAATATAAATGTAAACCTAAATGATAAATGCATAAGACAATCATAACAAATGATTAGTTAGAAGTAGGTGCAACTACTCCAATAATTTCTCATATGTATAAGTACTTATGAAGACAGAATATAAACTAACTTGGTTAACATTCCCAAGTATATTTATTCTTTATCAGTATGTGTGTGTTTTTGTAATTTTGTATATTCTTGAATGTATGTCGAAGCCTAGATTTCAACACTTCGGTTTTGTTGTCACTGGTTCAGAATTTGAGACTTCATTAGAAAATCGGGATAAACTGAACCTACAAAAGAATAGTGAGATAAATATCAGCAAGATGGAGTTAATGCTCATTGATGAATGTTATTGGATGCAATGTGAAATACGTTTTATTGTTTATAGATGAATGCGAAAAATACTGCATATAATGAAGATGCTTGAGAAGTGTGAATGATTCTTCAATGATCACAAATGTTCCTTGAAAAATTATGCACAAGAAACTATAATAATTATGAAAATATGAACAAAAATTTCAAGTTGATATTTTGTTCTAAGATGAAAGATAAATTTTTGAGTTGAGTTGCTACCAAATATGCTTGGAAAAGGAAGAAAATATTGTGTTGCGCAATGTGTGGGATGGATATTTACGTGTAAAATTTGAAGTCCATTCTAAAAGATGTAAATAATTCCGTATGGTTCTTGGCGCAATACTCTAAATTGAAAAAACAATAATGGTTAATGGAATTTGAAATTTGAAATAATATTTGACTAAGGTTTTCTAAATGCACCCAAAAATTCTATATTCATATCAAATAATGATACAATATAAATACAAGAAATTATGTCTCAAGATAGCTAATCTATCTTGGACATAGAATCTCTTGGCTGAGTGAATATTTCAACCATGCACCAATATGGGAAGCTAAATAGTTGGAGGTAGTATCTCAACCAGCTAGACATAAACCCCAAACTACAAGCAATATTAAGGAAGAGGGATATACTCATTACTTGCATTCCTAGAATGTAAGAATAGAACTACACCCTTCATCTCAACATTTGAATGACTAGATTATGAGAAATGGCATGTTCTCTTTTTGCTTAGTAACCCAATTGTTAAGAGGCCTATAATGTAGGAATATGAGTACACCCTACACCTCAACATTTGAATGACTAGATTATGAGAAATGACATGTGCTCGTTCTCCTTAATAACTCAATTGTTAAGAGGCCTATTATTAATTGCACATTAAAATAAGATATTAACATAATTTTAGAATATAAATGTAAACGTGAATGGTAAATGCATAAGACAATCATAACGAATGATTAGTTAGAAATTGGTGCAACTACTCCAATAATTTCTCATATGTATAAATACTTATGAAGACAGAATCTAAACTAACTTGGTTAACATTCCCAAGTATAATTATTCTTTATCAGTATGTGTGTGTTGTTGTAATTTTGTATCTTCTTGAATGTATGTCGAAGCCTAGATTTCAACACTTTGGTTTTGTTGTCACTGGTTCAGAATTTGAGACTTCATTAGAAAATGGGGACAAACTGAACCTACAAAAGAATAGTGAGATTCATATCCGCAAGATGGAGTTAATGCTCATTGATGAATGTTATTGGATGCAATGTGAAATACTTTTTATTGTTTACAAATGAATGTGAAAAATATTGCTTATAATGAAGATGCTCGAGAAGTGTGAATGATTCTTCAATGATCACAAATGTTCCTTGAAAAACTATGCACAAGAAACTATAATAATTATGAAAAGATGAACAAAATTTCAAGTTGATATTTTTTTCTAAGATGAAAGATAAATTTTTGAGTTGAATTGCTACCAAATATGCTTGGAAAAGGAAGAAAATCTTGTGTTGCGCAATGTGTGGGATGGATATTTACCTGTAAAATTTGAAGTCCATTCGAAAAGATGTAAATAATTCTATATGGTTCTTGGTGCAATACTCTAAATTGAAAGAACAATAATAGTTAATGGACTTTGAAATTTGAAATAATATTTGACTAAGGTTTTCTAAATGCACCAAAAAATTTCCATATTCATATCAAATAATGATACAATATAAATACAATAAACTATGTCTCAAGATAGCTAATCTATCTTGGACATAGAATCTCTTGGTTGAGTGAATATTTCAACCATACAACAATCTGGGAAGCTAAATAGTTGGAGATAGTATCTCAACTAGCTAGACATCAACAAACTCCTAACTAATAGGAGCATATTGGTTCTAGAATTTATGAGCACACCAAGAAAAAGTAGGAATTATATTTTCCAAGTTGCCCCCTTAATGAATACTTGTCTCAATCTCTATCAGCAAAAGGTTTACATCTGCTCCAATATGGAAATTAAACCTTGTACCTTGTTCATACAAACATCATCAAATTATCGATGTCCATGTAAAGGAACAACCATCTACTGAAATGCATGGGTTCCCAACTATCGCAGCCAATAGTCTACTAGGAAGTGTTGTGCAAAATAAATTCCATTAGATTACTAACATAAATTATCAACCTGGGGGTCTGTGGACTTGCGAGGCATACTTGCACTATATGTGCTAGAGATTAATTTCAATTTCGAAAGATAAATCTAATCTAGGAAAGAGTAAATGTGGTAGAAAACAAATCAAATGAATAAGGTCTAATGCCATTCCCTAATATCCCAATGTTACTCAATCGTGAAAAAGGTGAAACATTTCATATGAGCAAGTAGTCAGGTCTATTAGATATTCATTAAACCAAAATCAAATCTATCAAAGCAAAGCAAAAGAAACTAAAGTGTAATTCCTTTCTCTAACATCACAATGTCACTCAATCGTGGAAAAGGTAAACCTTTCATATGAGCAAGTAGTCAAGTCTATTAGATATTCATTAAACCAAAATCAAATCTATTAAATAAAAGTAAAAGCAACTAAATTTTAATTCCTTTCTCTAACATTCCAATGTTAATCGTGGAAAAGGTGAACCTTTCATATGAGCAAGTAGTGAGGTCTATTAGATATTCATTAAACCAAAATCAAACCTAGAAAGCATTCATAAATCTAAGCTATGAAAGCAGTAAATATTAATCTATGAAAGCAATACAATCTCACAATCATTAGATGGCCATTCCAATGGTGTATGAGGGTGGCAAGTGAAGAAGCTCCATATGCAAGAAAAACTAAACCTTCAAATCTCCAAGTATAAGCTCCAAATTCTCTATTAAAAACATGAGCATTTCTCCAACTTTACACACCAGTTTTTAGAGCAGAGGCTCCCCTATTTATACAAGTACATAAGTAACTACCATATTTAATGAAGATCCACTAAAATTTCATATAGTTACAACCAAATAGCTCATAATGAGACACATATCCCCTAAGTGTCTCATACAGTTTTAATCCAAATAAGAAATGATGAGACACCTCATAGAGTTACAATCCAAATAGGGTACATATCCTTCTTTGACCTTTATCCAAATCTCCTTCAAAGGGAATTCGAATTTGAGCTTTGGAGGCCACATAAGGGTGCCTTGGAAGCTTCCAAATGACCTACACATTTCATGAAACTCAAGCCACATATATAGATATATGAAACCATGTTAATTTCCTAGTTTTTAGTCATCAATTCACTTTAAACACATAAAATAAATAAATTTGGTAAATAAGGATCCTAACCCACATATTTATGAAAATGGTGGCTAATGAAAGGTTATATGGTTATGGAGTTGCGACATGTGAGTGGAATGGTGGCGATAAAGGTGAAAGTGGAAATCATTTTGAAGACATTTTGGAGGCCCAAAATACCTCCAAACTAGAGTAAATTCATGTCCTCATGCAAATATTGCATTAATTCCTTTGATTTTCTCGCAAGGTCTTTGCTTTTGAATGAGCTTGGCTTATATCATATGTCCTTAAACTTTGCATTTGACAATTTTATTTATTTTTGCAAAGTATTCATTGCCATACATTGAATTGCAACATGTTTGGTTGGTTCTTAGGTTTCAACAAAATTCTAATTTGTATTGGTTCTTGTATTTCAATACCTTGTTTCTTTTTGTTGCAGCAAGATTCATTGAACATATTTAATAATGCATCTTTAAAATCCGCCATATAGTGTGCTCATAATTTATGCATTATTTGCAAATCATATAACTTTTTGAACCATAATGCAATTATAATTGATTAGGACAAGTATGTTAGGATGACATGAAAATGTGTGATGGAGTATGATATATGAATATGAAATGATGTCCCTTCCCCGCAACTAAAGATATGACAATGTGAAAGAGGAAGTGAGGAATTTCCCAAAGTTACAATTTTACTATTTTAAGGAATTGCATGACTAAAAATTAGAAAACCACATACTTTCACTTACCTTCTATGTGCATGAGTTATGGAAATTGAAGAGTGTGGCTGCTTATGGGTCATGGAATGAAATGTAGAATTCATCTGCTTCTTGGTTGCATAAATGGTGGATGAGGTTGTGAAGCAGATTATTTATTTCTGCTACTAAATCTGTTGTATCTACGGCAAAATGCTGAAATGATATAGTCTTCAATCACTATAAAACCGATGGTACATCTCTAGTCATGCGAATAAATGTGTCAGTGTCGATCATGAAGAGAGGTCATTGGATTACCGACCATTGATGAATGTCGTTAACCAATGCGAGGAAAACTTACCATAAATGTCAATGAGTGCCAAGGTACCTAAGTACATCTTGTGAAGGGCGAATAAATGAGCCAATGTAGAGCCACTTGCAAGATCCAACAATTAAGGGACATTGATGTATTCCCATGATTGTTGGCGAGAGAGCCTGTCATTAAGGCATACAAGCCTCAAGGTACTAATGAGGACTCTAACCTTGGACTTAGATAATGTGTCGATGTCGATAGGCCAAGGATTGTTAGAAGGAAGGCCTTAAGGAATCCTCCATCATCTAATGCTAGCATGAAACAATGATTTTGAAGGACTATGAATGGAAAAAATTTCAGTGGATCAAGGTTTATTTAACGGAAAGGAAAATGACAAGTGAATGGAAAGTAAAAGGACAAATCAGCACGTAAGTGAGCTGAATGTCTTTATGAAAATGGGTTATGAGTTAGTGAAAGCAAGGTAGGAAAATATAGTTTCTACGAATAAAAATGAGCAGTGAAGGAAAATGAGATGAGAATTTTATTGACTCACTAAGTGAAATGCAATTCGTCTACAAAGGAAATGAGATGAAGGTTTTATTGACTGAAGGAGTATGGATGTAATGGAAACACTGGCATCCAAAAGGCTTGCAACTGTTGGATCTAATATGTATTAGCATGTGATCATGCATTGATGTTTCATCTCTATTGTTGCTCTGATCATTTTCTTGTGAAATAAATGTGGTCTTTGAGAGACACTATTTTCTTATGGTCATCTGTTCTTCATCCTGGAACCTGCAAAAAATAGTACTTCTTCTCTAATGGATTGTAAGATTACCAAACTAGAGAGGTTATCAATCTCTCTGTTAACGCCATTTACATAAAAAAAATAAGAATCGGTACTATTAAACAAGTTCATGAAAGAAAACCAAAAGAGTTTATACATGTGTTGAAAGTAGTGCCTCAAGTTACCTGTTGTTTAGTTTCAGCAATTTCTTCATTCTTTACTATTTCAAAATTTGATAATAGCTTCCTCCCTTTTTATATCTCGTCGATATCTTTCCAACGATGCTTGAATCATCGAATTCTGATGTCGTATGAGAAAGTTAGACTGTTTTGAAATTTTTATGAAACAGTGAAAATTGTCATGTAAAATGTGGCATGGGAACATGATGCTATAGTGAAAGATGATGTAAGAAGATGAAATGGCATGTTGATCATGAATTTTTGGTTAGAATGCATTGTTTGAAAAATAAATCATTGAGTTAAATGCATAGCTGCATAATTTTTTTCCAGATGCAAAATTGTCGATTAGTTGCAGAATTGTCAATTAGCTGCAAAATTGTTGTTTCGCTGCAAAATGTGCATAGTTTCTGTAGCTAAAATCTTGTAGATCTTCTTTAGCTGTGCCATGGCATAGGATTTTTCATTTTTTGATGTCGTTTGATTTTGTATCTGCAAGGCTCATGATCATATAAAAATACTTTATGAAAAAAATGCATGTCCACAAGATTCGACCTTGCCATCTACAAGATTCTTGTTAAGGCATTGTGGGTATCCACGATCATGTAGATGAAGCACTCTATCAGTTTTTTTTTTCAACCCTGTATCGAAATACAAGCTTTCGATTTGCTGCAAATATTAACATTTTTTTTAATTTTTTTTAATTTCCAAAACAATTTTCCTCATAGCAAAATTATTTAAAATATTTACAATTAAAACTATATATAAAAGACAATGTTATAAAACAACATGAAAAAGAAAAAATATTTACAAAACCATTTGTAATAATGACACCACCATAAAAAAATCGAATTATAAAAATCAAACAATGTGTGAGGTTTTTCTTTGAGGTTTGCTTGCAACAACATTGACTAAGGACGAAATGACCAATGTTGATGCAATTGCCACATGATTGAGTAGGCAAGAGTGGTGGATCTACCTCCTCTGGTGGTCTATGAAATTCATATCATCTCTAGTGGAGACTTGTGCACTAAAGATAGAGGAGGAAATTAGTGATAAATGCGTGCACGTTTTGAACACTCATGGCTTTGGTGAGATCTACTAACTGCACAGTGGGTATGAATTAAATTGGATTCTTAGATCACGTGCCATTTGGATCGAATGCTACAACATATTTTTTTTTTTTTTATTTGAATCCTTCCCTCTTCAACATGCCATGTTTAAACAGTTCATAGTGTATTAATTAGAAATCATTTTTCTTCATGCAGTTAGCGAAATAGGGTCCCGAAAAATATTAGATTTCTCTCAAACAGTTGTGAAATTGAGAAAACCATTTCTGGGTTATTTAATTTGACCTATTTTGAGAATAACTCATGTCTCATATTTTCAAAATTTATTCTAGTTTTCTCGGAATCTATGTTTAAAAATGACGTTTTTTAAAGTTCTGCGTTTTTTGGAAAATGTTTCTACCAGGTATTTTTTTAGAACAACTACTACATCTGGAGATTTGGAATAAAATGAATAATCATCAGCAGCTGGCAGAGGCACCCCCAATATTTATTATATTCATCATGTTTTTTATTAAAGGCCAGGGTTCTATCCCCTATTGCCATCGAGGATATGATTCATTACAGACATTTACTGAACCATCACCAGGACGGTCACGAGGAGCCATGCCCCTGATAAATGCTTAGCTAGACTCCACGAAGGCTCTTTGATTTCAGTAATAAGGAAGGCTGCGTGGCTGGATAGTGGGTTGTGTGGCTAGGTTGTGGCTTGCGTATATGTGCAAGCCCAAGCCAAAGGCAGGCCTCATGCATATGCGTGGGCCTTTTTATTTTTAATTTTATTTTAATATTTTTTTATTTTTCTATTAAAAATAATTTATTAATAAAGAGAAATGGTTGGGTTTTGTTTTGTTATATTTTTGTTTTCAAAAGTTTAAAATATATATACCTATATAATTTAAAAAAAAAAACATTTTTATTGATTTTTATATAGATTTGTGTTTAATATATATATGTGTGTGTGTGTGTGTGTGTGTGTGTCTTTTTAAATAAATAATTGATTGAAAAATAAAGAAATTTCAAAACATTTTTTTTTTTTTTTGAAAAATCAAATCAAATGAGGAGAATAGATTTTAGCTGCAGAATTGCATTTTGTGGCTAAATTTTTTTAGATTTTATGATATACTAACAAAACAAATTTTTTCTTTTTCTCATCCTCTAGGCCACATGAAGCGTATGAGGAGAGCATACTCAAGATTTTTAGTTTGTTAGCATTCTCAAGATTTTTTTCAGCCGATTCTTCGCAAAACATAATATGAAAATGATCGACTTCCTACCTCAAACTATCGTTCATCCTTTTTCGTTTGTGCTCCTTATTCACAATCGCTTTTATTGAAATTTTTCCTTCCAATGGCTAGTAAATGGGTGGCCACCACAAAACATCAAATTTATCCTAAAAATTTCAAAAACTTATTTTTATTGGTTAGTCCTATTCTACTAAAAAAAACATGAACATTCTCTTAAGTTTAAGCTAATTTCCAATGCATCCATTTGCGCAACAAGATCATGAGTAAACTCATATCCAAGTTTGTGAATTCTTGGATATGATCATGAAAAATTGTTGTTGCTAATGGATCTTTATTTTTGTTTTTGATTATCTTTGAGTGAATGAATGGGGGTGGATGTTCTATGTTTTCTATATGTAAATGCAAAGAAACTTAAATGAAAATTCGAAATCAAATGTTGATCCCTATGTACGCCTCCTCGGCAACGGTGCCAAAATGTTGAGCAAAATAATTTCCATTAGATTACTAACATAAATTATCAACCCGGGGGTCCATGGACTTGCGAGGCATACTTGCACTATATGTGCTAGAGATTAATTTCAATTTCGAAAGATAAATCTAATCTAGGAAAGCGTAAATGGGGTAGAAAACAAATACAATGACTAAGGTCTAATGCCATTCCCTAATATCCCAATGTTACTCAATCGTCGGAAAGGTGAAACATTTCATATGAGAAAGTAGTAATGTCTATTAGATATTCATTAAACCAAAATCAAATCTATCAAAAAAAGGTAAAAGAAACTAAATTTTAATGCTTTTCTCTAACATCCCAATGTTACTCAATCGTGCAAAAGGTGAACCTTTCATATAAGCCAGTAGTCAAGTCTATTAGATATACATTAAACCAAAATCAAATCTATTAAAGAAAAGTAAAAGCAACTAAAGTTTAATGCCTTTCTCTAACATCCAATGTTACTCAATCGTGGAAAAGGTGAACCTTTCATATGAACAAGTAGTCAGGCCTATTATATATTCATTAAACCAAAATAAAACCTATAAAGCATTCATAAATATAAGCTATGAAAGCAGTAAATTATATTAATCTATGAAAGCAATACAACCTCACAATCACTAGATGGCCATTCCAGTGGTGTATGAGAATGGCAAGTGAAGAAGCTCCATATGCAAGCAAAACTAAATCTTCAAATCTCCAAGTATAAGCTCCAAATTCTCTATTAAAAACATGAGCATTTCTCCAACTTTACACACCAGTTTTTAGAGGAGAGGCTCCCCTATTAGTACAAGTACATAAGTAACTACCCTATTTAATGAAGATCCACTAAAATCTCATATAGTTACAACCAAATAGCTCATAATGAGACACATATCCCCTAAGTGTCTCGTAGAGTTTTAATCCAAATAAGAAATGATGAGACACCTCATAGAGTTACAATCCAAATAGGGCACCTATCCTTCTTTGACCTTTACCCAAATCTCCTTTGAAGGGAATTGGAATTTGAGCATTGGAGGCCACATAAGGGTGCCTTGGAAACTTTGAAATGGCCTACACATGTCATGAAACTCAAGCCACATATATAGATACATGAAACCATGTTAATTTCCTATTTTTTAATCATAAATTCACTTTAAACACACAAAATAAATAACCTTGGTAAATAAGGATCCTAACCCATATATTTATGAAAATGGTGGCTAATGAAAGGTTATATGGTTATGGAGTTGCAACATGTGAGTGAAATGGTGGCGATAAAGGTGAAAGTGGATGTCATTTTGAAGACATTTTGGAGGCCCAACAGGAAGTCCTTCACATACATAGTTCATCCAACGTCTCGATGAACTCCCCCTAAATATACAATTTCATGTCATGGAGTCTACCACCAATACGGTCCACCCAAGTGTATCCATCTTGCATGATACACTCTTCCAGTGTGCTAAAAACTCTCTAATAGTTGGAACACATAACAAAGGGGTATGCATGCCTCTCTCGGTCTTACCACCAGACTATCACAAAGCAATATATGACATTTAGGTGTTCTATTATTACAATGTGACTGATACTTTATCACGACCGTGAGTCTATTCTACAAACTCAAACAAATGTTCACTATGTTTTCCTTTGGATCACTTTCCACTAATCTTGGATACACCACACCATTCATATGTTGGAGCACACTGCTACTTTCTCACTTGAATCTTTCCATCATAGAGTTCACTCATCATAGGCTTTGTATTGTGGAGTCTTTGGCATCTTCTTTTTTAAATTTTTCATACTAGTATTGGATCTACCTAATTTACCTATCATCGGTTACAGACATGAATTATAACAAAATGACTATACCTACATTGAGTTAGCTAGGCTCAATAAAGTTGAATATATTCAAGATTCCAAAGAAAAAGAATTGTCACCATCATGTCCACATGTTGTCATATCTCCAATAAAAATTTAACGAAGCTCCATGCTCGTTTGTGCATCGTCCTCCACACTGGCTTGCATGCCACACTTCTACATTTCTCCCAAAATATGTTATCAAGTTAAATTTTTGCAGATAACCTATCCAGAAAGCGGAGAGTGGTTCTAGTATCCTTCCTTATTTTATTTCTTTTGGTATCTCTATAGCCTCTCAGACGGCATATTTCTGCTTCTTCTCAATTTCAGGTTGTACTTCACTAAACTCATGGAGAATTTCAAAAAAACAAAAAAATGTTTTATGAATAAAACATCTTTGCAATATTCAAGTCTGCATGTCCTGATTTATCTTGTTTGTCATATTTTGCAAATACATTTGAAGGAAATACCTCCACATAAATACGATCATTAGAACCTAATGTCAAAGACTTCTTGTCCTTCTCCAACTCATTCAAGGAAACCAACAAAGTGCTTGTTGTTTTTGGTTCAATCATTTTGGGGAATCTTCAGTCCATGTTCCATTGCATATAGATGACAATAATATTGTTAGCCTTACACTCATAGTAAAATGACTATAAATCCAAATATCATAATTAAATAAATTAAATCTTGAGAATTAGGAGTTAGTTCCTAAAACTTGGGAGTTTAATTAGGATGAAAGATTCTCTTCATCTAGTTCTCCTAGATTAGTGTTTTGTTGGGAAAATATCTCAACCAAGTTTGTCCAAGATAGATGTACTATATTGGGACCAACTTCCTCATGTATTTATTTCTACTATTATCATTCTTTGTACATTGGATTGATTAATAATGAGAATGTGAGGAATGTTGTAAGGCTGAGGCCTTTCTCGCCATGTTTGTTTCTATATTTCTGAGTGTTAATTTTATTGAGTTTATTTTATGTGCGTTAGTTTTCTTCATGTGGTATTAGAGCCACGGATCCATAGACACTCCATTCAGCGCCAATGCTTGGCACTCAAGCCATTCAAGAAGAGGGAAGAAATCGTCATAACCCGCAGGGAGGCAATGACTTGGTGGTCTCCTATAATCCATTAATGGGCATATCACCTTGGCCTCCGTTGTTAACTTAATGAGATAGCAGTGATAAACTAGTGAGGCAGCTGATACGACGCAGAGACCCCCTTCATGAAAGTACAAAATGAATAGAATTCTTGTTTCTTATATGTGACCTCGAAACGAGGGAGATAGAAACAAACAGAGACACTGATTTGAGGATCCAACACCACATCCTTTATTTGGTTTATTTCTGTAGTAGCATTCATTCTACCAACCAATATGACAGTTATCTTATCTGATTAACACCACTATCCGAACATTGTAGAACTCTGTTTCAGCCCATTTGTCATTATATATAGTGTATATATCAATAGATATCTGAATATAATCGCATGCGGAGCCAGGGAAGCGAGAATTAAGGGGCTTATGTCCTCATAGATGTGGAATGTTTTGCTGAGATTGTTAAGCATCTATTTCATGGTCATAGTCTTAGCTACTCCGTTAATTTCTAGGACATCCTCGGTAGGTTTGATCACCCACAAGATATCCACTGCTTGGGATTTCTTCATCTCATTTGAGAGTTTGATATAGAATTTCTTGGTGTGCACAATCAAATCTAAAATTCTAGCTAATCAATCCGTTGAATGGCCAATCCTAGAAAATTGAAATTGTTTGTGGCTTTCCTCTTCGGCCAGAATCCGTCAGATTGGAAGTGAAGTTAAAACCTACTTCGATGTCCTCATGGTCAGACACTTCATTGATGAGAGAAAAATTCACAAAGTATGCAATTGTAGTATGGTTATCCTTGTTGGGGACCTGCAAATTGAAGGCCCAAACAAAAGGCTTCTTGCCACCTTCGCAATCCTTACAGGCTTCTTCTAGAGCCCTTCACAAGACCCTCAGATTTTCTGAAACCCTGGGGTTGTTGATAGAAGCTTTCAAAACCCCAACAACCCCATCGATTTTTTCCATGCGATCTTCAAATTGCTCGCTATACAAGTTATGGAGTCATCAGATCTAGAATCTCTAAAATTTCTTAAGCTGAAGGCTATTTCGTGTTAGAATATAATATTAGTTTTGCACCAATGGCTCCCATCATGCTCTGTAAACATTTATTTGATGGATCAACCTTGGGATCTTTGGCTTCGCTAGAATTTCTTCACTGGGGGTTTTCTTGATTTGGTTGAGGATTCGTTGGATGTGAAATCAAAGGAGTGGATTTTTGTGTTTGGCAGCAGCAGTGAAGACGAAGGATTAGTTGTGGATTTACTGTGTTAGTTGTTTCCTGATTTACCATTTTCTCAGTGATGGAGTGTTTTCATTATCCAAGATTGGAAGAAGAGGAGAAACACCATTCAGGAGAAAACCAAGCAATCTGTGTCTGAACATTTCGGGCTTGTTTGAATGCCTATGGGAAGCAAAGTTGTATGAAGATGCAGTTTAGGGGGAATCACTTGACTTGAATATCCTAGTTTGAAAATCTTTTTGTTACTTTAAAGTTAATTTTTGGAAAAATAAATTTTTTGTTTTTGGAGTGATAAGGTGATTTGTTTTTTGTAATTTTGGAGCGATAAGGGTGTTGTAAATCTAGAGTGATATATCACTTTTCTTTTAAAGGAAAGTTCATTATAAAAGGAATTCATTTTTGAAGATCGATTGCCTCAAGCAGTTCTCACTCGAGCGATAAGTGAATTTGTTTGGCTGAAACTCATTATTGTAAAAGTAATATTTTCCTTTGAGAGCGATTGAGTCAGTGCTGGCAATTTTTGAAGACAAGTTGCTTCAAGAATTTGTAATATTGGCATTCTCATTGCTTGAAGAATTTCATTCACGATGTTGTGAAGGTGAAGGTTGATGTAATTCACTAATTAATAAAAACAGATCTTTTTGTGGTGCTTGTGTCCTAGATCCGCTCGAAATTGAATAAGGGTATCTTAGGTACAGCGTGTGTAATGAATGCATGTGCATGACATGTGTTGAAATTATATCTTTGTATTATGCTTAAACAAACACATAAGCAGTCTTAAGCAGAAGAAATTTTAATCAAGCTCCTGTAATCAAGCTTAAGTACACAAGCACAAAGCATCAGGTCATCGACTTGATAAGATGATCTTCCAAGAAAGCACATTTCACATTATGTAATCAAATAAATCAAGATAAGGACGCTACCAAATCAAGAATTTCAAGCCAAGATGACATCAACATCATCAACACTTTTTGTATCTCTTGTAGATAAACATTTTTAACTAAATTGTACGGGTGAATTATCAGTTGTAACCGACACCCTAATCTGAATTATTAAGGTGAATACATTAAGTGAAGTAAGTCTTCAATTGAGTCATCAAGATTGAACTTGTCATTTGTCTCTTGGGTGCATTTTCGATAGTGTTCGACACCCTTCCTTTTTTAAAATCAGCACATTCACTCAGTACATTCAAGCAAAGCAAACATCATCAAATGAGTGTGAATTCTAGTATTCTATTCTTCAAGTTAGAAATAAGTGATAAATAAAGCGAGCATATCATTCAAACCAATCATCAAGAAAGTGTGAAAGCAAGAAAGTGTGAGTTCAAACAATCAATAGTTAAAACAAGTTCAAGCAAGCGTGCAACAATCAATCAAACATCAAGCGAGCGAGTTCTAAAAATCCAGCAAGTATCAAAAACAAGTGAGTGTGAGTTCCAACACATTCACATGGTGAAAAACATTCAGTTGTTAAAGATTCTTAACAATTTGATCCTCTCAACTGTTGAAGACATGCTACAAATCAGCAAAGCAACTCTTGTTGATATTTAAATGAATCTACAACAAGCACATGAAACAATTGAGGTCCTTCAATTGGAGTCACAACTTCAAAGAGGTGAGTTGCAACAAAAGAGTGATGTTTCCAAGCCTTTCATCTATACTGATGAAGATAAAGATGTTGATTCCAAGACACTGATCCAACCAACTTCAAGTGTCGAAGTGGTCCCCAATCCAGTTCAATTTTCTTCCAAACCAATCATCAAGCCATGGGAAGAAATTCAAAGTAAGAAAAATCGACGAGGATTAGGATATGACAAAGATGAAAAAAAATTGCATATCCCCCACTATTCTAAGTTGATCAAGTTCATCAGTGCAGGATTTCTTGATCAAATAACATCAACAAGCCATGAGAATGTTGCAAACAAATAGACATGTGGGCAAACTGAAGTTGCAGTCAAACCAAACTACCTTCATTGTCAAAGAATCGATCATCTGGAACATCAGTGTTTTGATCTCCATCCTTGTCACCATTGTGGCAAGTCAAATCATTCATCAACACAATGTAGCAAACAACAACAATCAAGCAAATTGAAGATCGATTATTCATGGATTGATCCCTGGGAACGGTCATCGACAGTCAGAAGATTGTGTAAGTTTTACAATCGAATTCACTCACACATATTGCAACAAACATTAAAAATGAAGATTGTACTCTCGTGCAGTTGAACAGGGGAGTACACCAGCGAAAGGGGGGGAGTTCAGAAATAATTTGAAAAAGATTGTCTCTCCTTTCAGCTGACAAAGGGGGGACAATGTCAATGAAATTGACAGTGGTTGTCAGACTGAAAGTCTTGACAACATCAGCGAAGCAACTGGTGGGAATTTTCATCGGCGAGTGAGCATCAACAAATTCACCAGTGGGCGGTCGAAATTTTTTCCATTGGGAAATTGACAACAAATTCAACAGTGAGCATTTTTCAAACACAACAAAAGTAACAGTGAGTTGTTTTTCAACATCATCAGCTAGTGGATGTACTCTATATTTTGTTAGTGGACAAAGGATGCTGATTTCAAGAAAAGGACAGATGGATCCTTTTGCAGCTTGGCATGTGATGGAGTTGTCAAGTGACATTCAAAGATGAATTATACATGCAACTAACTCATGGTCTCTTCATATTGCAGTTTCTTCAGCATCCAGCTTTGGCAGTTTTTTAGGAAAATGTTTTTTCAAGATCAACTTGAGAATTTGGAGGATGGTTCCTTGTTCTTATTTTGGATTTATAATTGAGGGGGGGAATGTTAGCCTCACTCTCATAATAAAACAATTATAAATCCAAATATCATAATTAAATAAATCAAATATCGAGAATTAGGAGTTTGTTCCTCAAACTAGGGAGTTTAGTTAAGATGAGAGATTCTCTCCAACTAGTTCTCCTAGATTAGTGTTTTGTTGAGAAAATATCTCAACCAAGTTTTTCCAAGATAGATGTATTATCTTGAGACCAACTTTCTCATGTATTTATTTGTACTATTATCATTCTTTGTACATTGGATTGATTAATAATGAGAATGTGAGGAATGTTGTAAGGCTGAGGCCTTTTCCACCATGTCTAGTTTCTATATTGCTGAGTGTTTCTTTTATTGAGTTTATTTTATGTGTGTTAGTTTTGTTCAAATATGCCACTAGATTCTTGTGCTTGTACAACTCATTGGCTCTCTAAAGATAAGGGAGTAAAGTTTATGTACGCTCGAAGTAGTTTCCCATGGTCGTTTTGTATAGAAATACTACTATATTGTAGTCCCATATTTTGAAAGGGGACAAAATATCTCAGCTGCAATCAACAAGTAGCAATCTATTCTTTCCATCACAACACTACGATGTCATATTCCAACTATTTCCCAACTGGATGAAACCCATGCTCATGTAGAATATAAAAAAAACATAATCTCGTGCAATGATGACAGTGGTTTCCTCTATAGCAAGGGATACAACTTTTCTTTCTAGTTCCTATTTTATTGCACCCATGATATTATCTATAGCCTTTCCATCCTTGATAAAAATAAATGTACGCATGGCCCACCTTCCACTCATTAGCAACATCCTTCTATTCATCAACATCAAGCGTCAAGAATAATATTTATGGGAACTTCTTTAACAACTATACAAACATTGGGCGGATGAATCGACAAGGTCCATACCATCTCGCAGTGAAATCCACTACCACCAAAAGTTCAATATTGATGGAATCCTATAACTTGAAGTTTCGTTCCTCTGTAGAGTGAAAAACAAACATGTTTTCTTCTTCCATCTCTTCTTACTCTTCTCAACAACAAAAATTTCCAAGACATATTCACCTTCACCCATACCTTGTGGAAAGCTTATATTTCTGATTTGTGCCTAGATCAGGATCTAAACACTATACCAAAAACTTAGAGCCAGATCACATGAGAATTCCTCCCACATGAGATTTGGAGAGTCAAAACAGAAAGTGGGGTATCTTGCATAAACTTGACTAGAAAAATATCATTGACTCCTTAATAAAATCAATAGTTTGCAGGAGCCTTTGATCTCCGACCACTTTAAAGCTAGCCTTCAAAACTCGTCAACACCAAATATATATCTATGCACTAACACATACAGTTCATGATAACAATTTTGTAAACTTATAATCTGACAGATATTAAATTCACCTCTGTGAACAATATCTCTACGAATATCATTGGGTCCTTCTTTCTCAGCAGAAATAATCCATGCAAAAATAAGAAAATTCTTCCACAATTTTTTCCCCTAATTCTACAAAACAAATAATATCAAATAGGTGTCCTCATAGGTCTCTGTACTCCATGGTGGGCACCACTTACTCACAACTCTAGAATGTATAATCGGGCAGGTCTAAAGCAAAAGAAAAAAAGGTGGCACCACAACTACGTTCAAACTTGCCGATTTCCTCCGCCACTTTGAATGCTTCACATAACATTTCTCACTATGTAGCCAACGATTCCATGAATGGCTTACCATAGGTTGCTATCCACAATTATTTAATTTACTTACTCTCACCCCACCACTAATCTTAACACGTCCACATTCGGTGCAAAGAGAGGTCACAGTGCATGTTAGGAAAATCAATAGGCAATATGGGGAATGAATGATGAAATACTATCTCCAACAATGGTAAAAACCTCAAGTCCATGATCAAAGAAATTGGAGCACCTATCACAACAATGATTCAACCCAGAAAGGATATGGAACAGTCACAAGTTTCACACCTCTAATGAACTCTTCAATTGAGATATCCACGCTCATTGCATAAACCAAATCACCCACACTTCATGATTCCACCACCGTCGCACTCCACACCATGGCTATGTGTCTCCTCATTGTTATAGACATTTTTGTGCCTTACAGCGTGAAGCATGAAATGTCAATAATCTGAGGGATCCAAAGTCCCTAAACATGTTGTTCCTACCCCTAGAGGAACAAGGTCAGCAAACCACAGCACTAAATATCAGTTCTCCAGCTGAAAACACTCAAAAATAAGCTAATTCTGGATCATGTCAACTGCTCCACTGAGCATCTGCGCTGAATGTCAACTGCTCCACTCTGTACCTGCGCTGAATGTCAACTCTAATAAAGGCTACCTGCGCTGGGCGAGATTGGCCAAGTGGCACAGTCATTCCTCAATGTGTGAATGCCCAGGAAGCTTCCAAAATGACACTTGGATCAAGGAATTCGCCTTGTGATGAGTAAGAGGATCTAGATCTCCAAGTGGAAGCAAGAACCTCCAAGTGGACTCAAGAACTGAAGAATAACTGAAGTGGGAGAGGACACTAGTCAGCTTCGTGCCAGCCTCAAGCTGACTCATCCTTTCCCCAAAACTCCTATATATAGAGCTCTCTCATGAGGTCTAGGGAGGCTGGAATCTTGTGAATGTAAGGAAGTGCTGTTGGTTTGAGTATAGAACTATTGGGTGATTTTCTTGAAGGAGGTGAAGAGGAGATTTCTTTCTGCTGGGAGGTGTTGCTGGATTGGGCCTATTATGGTTGTAACACTCTCAGAACTTTACTTCTTCCATTAATAAAGCATTTGAGGTTCTTCTATATGCATGTGTCTCAATGGCGTATTGATGCTTGTATATTTGATTTATTCTAATCCTTGAATCAATTATGGATGTATGCTTCTTGTAGTTTCCCTTTCTTGTGCTTTTGCAGGATCTTCGTGTAGTTGGGCCAGTGAAAGAGCAAGGAGCTGGGAGCAAGCAGCAAAGAGGGAAGATTGGATCAATCATTAGCGGAAGATAATGGTTAGTGGATCTCTTCCTCCTCTCTCTTACATCTCATAAAGAAATAATCTTGAATAGCTTTGCATTCGGTTGTTGCTGAGGTACTATCACCCTTAGAGTGGGATAGGGTCATTCCGTATTGGATACTTTTCCCAACAACAAATTGGCGACTCCGCTGGGGATCGTATCTTGTTGGTTGTTTGTGTTTTTTGCTATTCATTTCATAAACACAGGGAGTACCGAATCGAACTGCATTTGGATCTATCAAATGCAAAGTAGAGGGCAACTACTCTAGCTCAGTTCTGGGCAAGTTTATGATTTGAAGAGCTGATCCACAAGGACTCTAAATAGCTCTTAGTGATAGCTTTTCATCCTCCTTTTCATCCCTTAGTGTGTACTTGACTAATAGCTTCTGATTTGGCCAAAAACTGTGAATTTTTGAGCAATCTGTGACCCGGAAACCAAGAGAAACGAAAGTTTCGTTCTTCAGTGCACGCTGTGTGAAGGCTGTCTGCCTTTTAGCGCAGTTCCCGAAGGGGCTACCTGCGCTGAAGGTCAAACTGCCTGTGTCCCACCTGCGCTGAACCAGTCTTGCCTTGTGCTACTGGGGTTTCCTGCTGTTTCTTGCCCTGTTTTCACCCTTGTTTTTGCTGCCTGTTACCAGTCAATGTACCTATCTGAAACCAACTTTCCTTACCACTATTCCGCCTCGGTTGTATAAAGAAACTGTGTTTATTCTTTGTGTATTTCTTGTATCATTTACAGTTTCCCATAACGAAAAGTGAACTAGTCTTGCTATGGCCTCTTAGATCTAGACCTGTGATTAAGTGTCGTTTTGATCCTAAGAGTTAGTTTATTTGCTGTTCATAGCTGATTGAGCTTTTGCTTTCGTCATATGGTTTGAATTTATATATTTCTAGTGTCGAAACAAGTAAATCTTAAGGTGTCTTTTGATTTTGGACAAGCTTGTTTGCTTTCACTTGAAATTGAATTCAAAGTTATACAACAGCTTTCTTTTTGTATTGCACCAACATTAAGAAAGAGAAAAGAAATACTTGCATTGTGCATGTGCATTATGACAATTTGCATGTTGATTTAGGGAAAAGTGCATTAGTGTGTGCTCTTTGATCTGTGTGAAAAGATGTTGTCTTTCTTTTCCCTCAGTAGTTAAGATTTTCAAAGTTGAAAGATTGAAAAGCTTGCTTATCATCTTAGACTGCATTTAGGAGTGTTACTATACATCTCGTGGTGATCCATAAAGGCAAACTGCTAAACAAGATCAACCTTAAAATAAATCGAATTTACATAACAACACATTGAAACATAACGCAAACACATAGAGGTCTAAGCTAGAGACGTGTTCCGGCGTCGTTAAACGTGATATCTTAGCGTTGAGTGGTTGGGTGATTCCTCCACGGTGAAGCGATAAGTATCAATACGGACTTGTGCTCCCACGTACCGTCGCGTATATATTGGGAGACCCCTATAGGATCAAAGCCTTTATCCATAGGAAACCGTGTCGGCCGCCCTACTGATCGCAATGCAGTGAACATAGCATTCACGAAGATCGACCACTCGTACCGTAAAACGTATTCTGTGGTTTTGCGAAAAGTTTGGCACACCCTCTGCCTAGAACTCCAGAGCAGTTTCTTTTGGCCTTTTTCAAACTCTATAACTAAAAAAGTCCATCCGAGCATTTGCCACTTCGGGCTCGTTAAAACATCGAAGGAGACTAGAGTCATCTTTAGCTTTTTCTCGACTCTTAAAAACTGAAAAAGCAAGTTGTGTCTAAAGCGTCGTTATAAAATTTATTTTAAGCGGAATAATCATCACCTTTCCCTCGTTGATCTTCGAGTTACTCCACCACAAGTGGAAGTTCCTGTAGAATCGCTAAGAAATCTTTTGGATAGACTAGATATGTCTGAACAACCGTCGACATCTAGGACTGTGTCGTCCGACACAGCAGTAGCAGAGCCTCCTGCTGCTACTCCAACGATGTTCGCTGGTATACCATCTGTCCCGGCCAATTGTCAACAACAAGCCGGAGTCTAATCAGGGACAACGACATGGTTAGTTCCTATTTCTTCATCCGGATTATCATCTGGTATTTCTTATGTTGAAACTCAACAAATTGATCCAATGTGTCTTCAAAGGCCAATTTACCCTTTAAGTACTGGATTTCCACCATATGGAGGGCAGTATGCTCTTTCATTGTTCCCTCCCAGAGAACAACCATATGGGAGTTTACAACAAAGTTCAGGTCAAACTGGAATTACATCCAGCGGTTGGGTACCAATACTGCCTCAACAACCAGAGGTTGTATATTCAATGCAACCAGTACACCCTGTGTCGAATATTCCCACCATACCTGCTATAGTGAATGTGTCGCAAGTACAAGCTCCACCTGTTGTATGTCAACCCCAAGTTTCTCAGGTTGCAATACAACAACCTCTTGTCTCAATGACTCAATCACAATCTCAGGGTAGTGCCTCCTTATCTGGAGCGACTCAGGCTCAAACATGTACTGTGACTCCTCATCCCGGTCAATCATCCAGTATTGGTCAACAGCAAATGGTCCAACAACCAGAGCTGGTTCAATCTCAACAACCGCCATTCCAGCAATCATATCAAGGACCTGAGCAACAAGTCTTTGTAAGTAATGGGCAACCATACTATAATGGTTATGCCCATCAACCTTGTCAAAGTTGCCAGCATTATGCTGGTTTGCAAAGACCCATTGCTCAGGCGATCCCATCTTATCCTGGGTATGCTTCGCCTAACCTGAATCAACAGTTGCCCTTTGTAGCAACTCTAGAATTACCAGATCTAAACCGACTGACGAATGATCCAATTGCTTATGCTCCTTGGTGGCCAGCGATTCCGCATAAACTTCCGTCAGATATTCCTAAATTTAATGGAAATCCGGGTGAAGATCCGTCGAATCATGTGATGACATTCCATCTATGGTGTTCATCGAACACCCTGAATGATGATTCGATAAGACTTCGCCTCTTTCAGAGGACGTTAACGGGTCCAGCGGCAAAATGGTACATTGAATTGCCTAGAGCTTCGTTCGACAACTTCAGTACCTTAGCCACAACCTTTTTAACCCATTTTCAATTACCGATAAGGTATGAAACGGGAACAGAACTCCTTACCAACTTCAAACAGACGACTGCCACCCACATATCTGATCATATACATGAGTGGCGTCGTCGTCGTAGGATGGTGAAAACATATGTTCCCGATCAGCTGTTAGCTGAATGGTTTATAAAGTCATTACTTCCTGCTATAACAGAAGATGTAGCCAAGGGGGGAGTCGTAACAGAAGAGCAAGTTATCGCTCGTGCACAGTATTTGGACTTAGTTTATACTCAGTCCGGCACGCTCTACGACAAAATACCCGACGCTCCTAGACCGAAATTTTCAATTCCTCCTCCTCCTCAATCAAACAATGACTCTCATGCCAGCGATGGCGTGATTGGCAAGCACAAAATTTATAGTCAAAATGCAAATGAAGAACTTCTTGCCTCAAAAGTAAATGCCATGTCGACCGACAAGGGCAAACAACTGAAGCAACCAGGGGGCAAGAAGAAAAAGAAAGGGAGAAAAAGGAAACCCCCAGCAGGGTGTCATATATGCGATGAGGATCATTGGACGAAAGATTGTCCACATATAGCTGAAGTTAAGAAACTCTTTAAGAGTTCAAAAACCCCAACAGTATTGACTGATCCGTTTCCTAATCCAGGTCAAAATCTGGTTGCTAATCAAAATGCTTCCCGATCCCAAGTGCTTATGTTGTCTACCTCAAAGCAGCAAAATAATGCTTTGACGAGGAATAAGGATTACAAGAATCCAAAGTTGTCGAACAACAAGGCTAACGAACAACCTAGTAGTTCGACAACAACTTTGACCGAAGTTGTGCCACCCATCGTCCCTGAGCCAATAATAAAGTCGCAAAAGGGAGCAGTACACAAATCGACATTTAATCCTTGTGCGAAAATAGCACAGATAGAAGACCTGGCCCAATCGCCGTCCGTTATGTCGACACTTGAGGTACCGCAAAATTGCTTCTCCCAAGAGCAAGCTTTATTATCAGCAATAGGTGGAATTGACCCAATGGATTCCAATCTTGTCGCCTTTGATCATAAAGATATGACCCTTAGTTACCAGCTCAACTAGATTTCCTTATTCAAGTGAAAGCCCTCAACAAAAATGTTCATCGAACAATTATTGATGAGGGGGCATCTACATGTCTTATGTCGATGAGTTGCTGGAAAGATTTAGGCTCACCACCCTTGTCGAAATCGTCAACGACGTTAAAAGCATTTGATGGATGATCATACACTCCATACGGGATTTTAAGTAACTTGCAAGTTGAACTAGGGGGCAAAACAGTAGGAATTGATGTTGAAGTAATTGATGGAAACCTCGATTACAACATCCTACTCGGAAGACCATGGATCTATGCCATGGCCGCAGTTGTGTCGACCTACTTCAGGAAGATTGCATTTCCCTTCCAAGGAGGAATTACAATCGTCGACCAACAAACTTTTCTCCCCAACAGTTCACAAGTTACGGGAAGCATTCCAATGATCCATGGAAGGAATCATTCGCTCCAAAATATCGGAGTAGGTCTCCTAAAAGACCCTGCCTTAATGGGTACTTTTGCCCTACCGCCTCCAAGTAATCTGGCGGAAGTGGCCACAGTGGAATATGAAACCTTCTATGTCTGATGGATTTGGACTCCGAGGACAGTTCTTATCTCATGTCAACCTCGTTAAATAATGAAACAAGGAGTCAGAGGATGGTTCTTATCTTGTGGCAACCTCATTAAAAAATGAAACAAATCCCCTTTCTCAAAGGTAAACCTTCATTCCAACCACCGAGTTGAATGCAATGAAGCTTGGGGGGCATGCACCTCGATTTGTGTTATTATGCTGGGGGCATGCGAACTTATCACCGAGCAGTTTTAGCACATAGTTCATGCTCGTTAAAAAATAAACATAAGATTGAGCAGTGTTTTGGCGCATTCAAGCTCGTTAAAAAAAGAACCCATCTCGGTAAATTACCATTAAGTATGTAACCTGATCAACCATAAAAGCCTTGGTCGTGTTTTGCACCTGCCACCTCCACTTTCATTTGGACGATCGTTCACTTCCATATGATTGTTTACCCATTTTGAGGAATAGCTGCGAAGAGTGATTTCACCTAGCCATCCTTGTGACACTGCCGTGATTGGAAAATTCCAACCTGTACCTGGAATCAGCTGCTATCCCTGTTCATCACTCGTTCCTCAAAAGACGAGTCTTCTTTAAGCTCTTTTCAACTGACTCGTAAAATATGAAAAGATTGCCGAGTTTTGGCCTTCCAGCTCGTTAAACGACCGGAAAAGCTATCCCTCCTCTAGATTTTAATCTTTTTTGGACCTGAGGGATTATTGCACAAAAAGATCGAGCGCTTGTTTTGTTCGGCTCGTTAAAACTATCAAAAACTCATCCCTTCTGTATTGTTTTATACTTTTTCGGACTTAAGGGATTAGATGACGAAAAAGGAATTTTGGAGTTAACTTTCTGTACCTTTTGAGACTCTCTAAAAATGAAAAGGACCGAGTTTTCCTTGTCGTTAGACTCGTTAAAATGATTAAATAGCGACAAACTTGTCTTTAGACGAGAACGAGTTTCCCTATCGCTAGGCTCGTTAAAACATAGCGATGGGCTTGCCCGAAGGGCAAATTATAGAACAAGCATATGTTATCCTCCTCAAGCTTGACAAAAATAAAGAGGTACTGGTCAGAAATGACTGGGGAAAAATTGGGAGAACCTCAAAGCTTTAATGGTAGCAAGTCGCTCTTGAACATGACACTTTGTCCTCCGTATCACATCGGGTTGGGTTGTTTCATTCACCGGTCTCATCACCATGGTCTTCGCCAAGCCATCCACATTTGGGGTAATGCTACCGATCCATCACATCAGTGTCGTTATATGTTCAAGAGATGTTGTTCAGAAAGAGTCAACCGTGTCCCATCCACTGCCATACATTATCCTTCATCCACCCATGATCGCCACCCTGAATCATATCTCACAGATTGTTTTCACCTCCACTAAAATCATTAGCTCCGTTCCGTGTCACTGATGTGGGATTCATTAAGGCCCTCCTTTGACGGATCGCTTCTTGTCGACTTCAGCTCATTATCCAAGAAGTTGATCTAGGAACACCCCGCTCAGTACTTTGAAGATTGCATGCCTCAATGG
The DNA here is from genome assembly GCA_031772625.1 of Pinus tabuliformis. Taxonomy (NCBI): domain Eukaryota; kingdom Viridiplantae; phylum Streptophyta; class Pinopsida; order Pinales; family Pinaceae; genus Pinus; species Pinus tabuliformis. The sequence goes on along the minus strand of CM062811.1, from coordinate 29,242,974 downwards.
CAAGTTTCTCACTTCCGGCGACAGGTATACATTAATGACCTTCGACCAGAAGATTTTGCGTGGTGTTCGACGCCAAGTCCTTTATTCACACCACGTGAATTGTACTGCAGTACCTTGAGGGTCATTATCATTATCGGTGATTCCTCTCGCGCTTGTTAACGGTTTACATTATTGACTGGTAATCAAGCGATGTCTTTCCATGTTCGACTTCAGCGCAATTCTCACATGGATCGACTTGTACTTAGAGTGAAGATCGAACGAGTTTGAAGACCGTGGATCTAGTTTCATCCATCTGGGCTGCGATATATATTCAGGAAATATAAAGACATTTGATATGTACATTATTACAGCAGATGATCATCCTATTCAAAGGATGATAATTTCAGCAGAGAATTATCAGTCTACCATCAGACGGTCGTCTGTTATATGTACCAAAATGAATTTATAAAGCTGAGCATGGGAATGCCCGCCTCAGCTAGATCATGAAAGCAGAATGAAAAATAATGTATTGTATTGTATTTATTACAGGTCACCTCTTAGCGATTGAATGAACTTCGGATCCTCCTGATAAAGCATTTCACCCGATAAACGACCTCATACTTTAGGGGGCAACTGTTATAGACATTTTTGTGCCTTACAGCGTGAAGCATGAAATGTCAATAATCTGAGGGATCCAAAGTCCCTAAACATGTTGTTCCTACCCCTAGAGGAACAAGGTCAACAAACCACAGCACTAAATATCAGTTCTCCACCTGAAAACACTCAAAAATAAGCTAATTCTGGATCATGTCAACTGCTCCACTGAGCATCTGCGCTGAATGTCAACTGCTCCACTCTGTACCTGCGCTGAATGTCAACTCTAATGAAGGCTACCCGCGCTGGGCGAGATTGGCCAAGTGGCACAGTCATTCCTCAATGTGTCAATGCCCAGGAAGCTTCCAAAATGACACTTGGATCAAGGAATTCGCCTTGTGATGAGTAAGAGGATCTAGATCTCCAAGTGGAAGCAAGAACCTCCAAGTGGACTCAAGAGCTGAAGAATAACTGAAGTGGGAGAGGACACTAGTCAGCTTCATGCCAGCCTCAAGCTGACTCATCCTTTCTCCAAAACTCCTATATATAGAGCTCTCTCATGAGGTCTAGGGAGGCTGGAATCTTGTGAATGTAAGGAAGTGCTGTTGGTTTGAGTATAGAACTGTTGGGTGATTTGCTTGAAGGAGGTGAAGAGGAGATTTCTTTCTGCTGGGAGGTGTTGCTGGATTGGGCCTCTTATGGTTGTAACACTCTCAGAACTTTACTTCTTCCATTAATAAAGCATTTGAGGTTCTTCTATATGCATGTGTCTCAATGGCGTATTGATGCTTGTATATTTGATTTATTCTAATCCTTGAATCAATTATGGATGTATGCTTCTTGTAGTTTCCCTTTCTTGTGCTTTTGCAGGATCTTCGTGTAGCTGGGCCAGTGAAAGAGCAAGGAGCTGGGAGCAAGAAGCAAAGAGGGAAGATTGGATCAATCATTAGCGGAAGATAACGGTTAGTGGATCTCTTCCTCCTCTCTCTTACATCTCATAAAGAAATAATCTTGAATAGATTTGCATTCGGTTGTTGCTGAGGTAATATCACCCTTAGAGTGGGATGGGGTCATTCCGTATTGGATACTTTTCCCAACAACACTCATTCACCCCAAACACATCCAAAATGAAAACCTCATCGACAAATCACTCAACCACGAAGGAGTTGTTTGCTACTTCACAAATTATGGGAACAGGATAACAAACCCATCAAGAAATTCAGAAGAATATTATGATCCACCATAGGTATCTCTAGCTCCAGCAAGAAACCATCATCAGCCCACTCCCCTCCACAGTATGCATGACTTCACACTAGCTAAATGTAGCAAAATACTGATTGAAGTCTTCACATGAGTTCGACCACCTCCATGCTACCAAAATTCCAACACTAACCCAAACAATAGTCAACAATTGTGAATTACTCCACTAGGCTTATTCAAGCAAAGAGAAGTTGCACCAGGTTTTCTTCCTCCTCCAATTGCTAAGGTTCAACCTCCTCCAATTCCGCACACAGTACCCAACTCTTATTTCATCAGCTGGTCAACTCCGCTGCTATGAATTATATCGATTGCACAAACAAGTAGCTTTGACATACGCTAGTAGAAATTACCAGTCAACCTCTCTAGTTACAATAATCGACCTCCACATATGTTTTAGCAACAAATACCAGTTGTATAGTAGTGGCAACAACGATACCCTCATAATGGTCTCAAACCAAAAAAATATATTTATTCTTCGCACGATTTACCAGGGCCCTCTAGTGAGAGATTCAGGCCCAGGCCTAAACACGCTCTGATAGAAACTAAGATTTTCTAAATGAACCCAAAAATTCTATATTCATATCAAATAATTATACAATATTAATATAGGAAAATATTTCTTGAGATAGCTAATCTATATTGGCCATACAATCTCTTGGTTGAGTGAATATCTCAACCATACACCAATATAGGAAGCTAACTAGTTGGAGATAACCTTGATAAGATTTAAAGAATCAACTTTATTAATCAAACTGGGCAACTCTGAGGCGAGGAGCTTCAACTGGAGATTGTCTATGGGAAAAAACTCTACTACATTCATCTTACAATCAAATATATACATATATATATATATATATATATATTTGACGCAAGTAGGGAAGTTAGAACAATTGCCTCAGAAGTAGGAACTAATTCCTAATCTAAGGCTCCAGTCAACCGACTCTCTCCTAAATTACATATTCTCCATTATTTGCAGCACTCTCCCTTAATGGGGAGAGGGGTTCACAAGTATTCCTAACATTTTCCTAAAATATTCAAACTTGATTCTACTGAGAGGCCTAGTGACAATATCAGCATCATTGTCACATGTATTACAATATTCAATATGGATTTCTTTTGACTGAACTTTCACCCTGACAAAATGAAACTGTGTATCTATGTGCTTTGTGTTTTTATGAAAGATTGGATTATTTTCAAGTTTGATAGAGCTCTAAATTTTGCATTTCATAATTGTTGCACCCTTTTGTTCTTTTCCAGCATCATGGAGAAGTCTCCTCAACCAAACTGCTTCACAAGTTTCTACACACATCACTTGATACTCAACTTTTGCTGAAGGCAAGGATATCGTGTTTCGTTTCTTTCTTCTCCATGAAATGACCCCGGATCCAATGCTGAATTCATAACCTATTATGGATTTTCAGTCATCTAGACTTCTACCCAGTCAGATTCTGAAAAACCTATCAGTGTAACATCAAACGAATCAATAAAAATAATACCAAAGTTTAAGGTTCCTTGCAGATACCTTAAGACACCTTTCGCTACAAACCAATGACTCTCAAGAGGCTTTGACATGAATTGGCTCAATACACTGACTGCATAAGTCAAATACGGCCCAGTTGTAGTCAAGTAGATTAAACTCCCAACCAGTTGTCTATACAATGTTGCATCTACCTCCTTAGAACCATCATTATTTTGAAGATTGGTATTCGGTTGTAAAGGCACTGTTGTAGATTTTGACTGATCCATTCTACAAAAATTCAGTAAACTCCTGACATACGTACCCTATGACAGGAATGTCTGGCCATAATCCCTCGATACTTCCAAACCCAAATAGTAGTGTAGCTCTCCAAGGTCTTTCATCTCAGAAACCTGTGACATCTTCTGTTTTATTTCTTTAATGGGTTCATCTACATTTCCTATAATGATAAGATTGTCTACATATAAATAAATCAAAACAAATCACCCCTCTTTGTCAAATACGGTATACAAATTAGGGTCATTCTTGCTTCTTTTATAACTATGTTGTAGGAAAATGAATCAATTTTGTCATACCATGACATGGGTGCTTGTTTTAGTCCATACAATGCTTTCTTCAATCTACAAACTAAATGTTCTTCGCCCTATTTAAAAAACCCCTCAGGTTATGCTAAATACACTTCTTCTTCAATAATCAAAATATGGATCATAGAAGCTTGAATTTGAATAACACTTCTTCTTTTAATTCCCCATTTAAAAATGTAGAGTTCACATCTCGCTGGTGTATCATCCAATGATGTTTGGTAGCTAAGGCAATTAACATTTTGATTGTGTTTAATTTACCTACAGGGGAGAAGGTTTCCTCATAGTCTATACCTTCTTTCTGTGTGTACCCCTTTGCAGACCAACCTAGATTTATATTTATCTATTCTCCCTTCTTCTTTAAATTTAGGCTTGTATAGCCATTTGAAACCTATGAGTTGTTTTCCTTCATGTGATTCAACTAGATCCAAGGTTTTGTTTTTAAGTATTTATTTATATTCCTCTTCCATGATTGCCCTCCATTTATTATATTGACTAGCTTCTTTATAACTAGAGAGTTCAAGAACATTTAACATACTAGTTATAAAATCATTCTCCCTATATCTTGCTGGCAACTAAGTTTCCCTGCCTAGTCTCCTGAGTGTTGGATTGGCTTCAAAACTATTATGATCATCCCTTGGTGGGCTTGGCTTGACAACTGCAACTATAGCATCCACTTCCTCTTTCCTCCACTGCTCATGGTTGTCTCCTATTTCATCACTTCCTTCTTCCATCAACAAAGGCATGTGCCACTTTTCATTGACACTCTCATGGTTTCCATCATTAACCTGCTCATGAAATACTACATCTATACTTGCAAAGACTTTATGAGTACAGGGTTTCAACAATTTATAAGCCTTAAACTTTGTACAATACCCCACAAAAATGCATTTAATGGCCTATGAATCCAATTTCTTTGTATCCTCCTTTGGAACATGAGCAAATGCTTTGGAGCTAAAAACTCTTAAATGACTTACAGTTGGTTTAACACCTAGTAAAGCTTCGAAAGGGGTTTTTAAATCAAGACTCTTTTTTGGAATCCCACTCTTAAAATATATCGCAGTATTTATTCTTCATCCCAAAATCCATTAGACATATTCTTACCTTTTAGCATGCTGCGAGCACACTCCATAATGGTTTTGTTTTTCCTCTCTCCTGCCCTGTTCTGTTAAGGAGTGTGAGGTACTATAAACTGCTGCAATACCCCATGGTCTTTATAGTATTTGATGAAACCAACCTTATTGTATTCATCCCATTGGTCTGAGTGGAGAATCTTGATGAATTTTCCTGTCTACTTCTTAATCATGCTTCTAAATTATTTAAAGTATTCAAAAGTATGACTCTTTTTTCTGAGAAAATATACCCAAGTGAATATTGTATATTCATCAACAAATAGTAATAAATAATAGGCACCTCCCAATGACCTCATCTCCATTGGCCCACATAAATCAGTGTGAACTAACTCTAGTATATCTATATTATTTCTATCTACATTTACAGGAAACTCATCTCTATGCATCTTCTAAAGAGCACATGCTTCACAATCAACATGAACATTTTTTAAAACAGGGAGACCATTGACCATACCTCGTTTTTGAAGTAGTTGTATGTCATTGAAATTAATATGGACAAATTTGTGATGCCATAAATCTTCTGCAGTAATAGCTGATGATGTCAATGTTTGGTGTGGTGCACTTCTCTCATTCATCTTGTATAGACATTCCACACGAACACCAGATGCAATTGCCTTCATGCGATCCAGTAGATCTTTAATAACACAATCAGACTTAAATAAATCTACCTTAAGATTTTGATCCGTTATCATCTAAATAGAGATCAGATTCTTTTTTATTCCAGGTACGTACATTACATTTTGGATATGCCTAATGTTTCCATTAGGAAAAATCACAGGAACATTACCATATCCTTTTATTTGGTACCCTCTATCATCGCCAAGATAGATGTTTGCTTCACTGCTGATCTCTTTGAAATTTTCAAACCAATGCCTGTTTCTGGTCATGTGGGTGGAAGCTCCTCAGTCCACAAACCAAGTTTTTGCTTCATCATCCTCAGTAGAGAATGTAGAATTAGATATGAACATTTTGAGATTCTGATTTTGTTCTTCATCAGAAAAATGAATTGCATGCTTCTTCTGTCTATGTTGACCTTCATCAAACTTCTTCTTCCGACAATGTTTGGCTATATGACCAACTCTACCGTAATAAAAACATTTTGTTCCTCAAACACTTATGTTTGAAGACATAGCTTGAGATGGAGGTGGCTTTATTTGTGGGGTTCCTCCGCCTTTGTGTGCTACATTTTGCTTTCTTCTAAAGGGATTCTTCTTTTGCATTAGGGAAGATCTGATCTCTGGGGTTTCACGGTCATCCGCCTTTCCTCCTCCTGCATTAGGATCCCTGTCAATTCTTCCAACGTGGGGTATTTTTCTCTCGCATTCAACCGAGTGATGAACATTTGATAGTTGTTAGCCATACCATTCATAGTAATCATGACCAAATCAGTGTCTGACAATGTTTCACAAATGTCACCCAACTTATTCTTAAGCTCTTTGATACGAGAGATGAACACTGCTACTAATTCATTCTCCTTTATTTGAATGGAGAGAATCTTTCTCTTTATAAATAACAGGGTATTTGTTTCCTTGATCTCGTACAAGTCTTTGAGAGTTGTCGAGATGTCTATTGCAGATTTACATTCTTGAATATGGGGAATAATGCAATCTTTCACAGACAATTTGAGCAGGACCTTTGCCTTATTCTCTCTCTTTTCTGAGTTCTGGATTATTGTTGTTGTTCCACGTGTAGCTAGGGTCAGATTCGACTCATCACCGGTTGCAATCACCCATGTGTTTTCCACCTCCAACAAGATCTATAACTTATATTTCCGATTGGAGTAATTGGAATCGTCGAGCTTATTGCTCTCGTTAAGATAAGCCTTTTCCATCTGGTTGTTCATCTTGACAAATCTCCCTCAAGGAAAAAAAAAGTTGACCCTAAGCGATTTAAAAGAAAGATCTAGCAATCCAGAGACAAATCTAAAAAAAATTGGTGCTCTCTCCTAATAAAACCAACTTCTCCAATTGGATGCCAAGAAAAGACAAAATTCTTCCTTTTTTTTTTTAATAAAAACCCTTATTTCCTTTAAGCAAATTGACTCCCTTTTTCATATATAAAAGATATGCCCCACAACTTTTTTTAAAAGCATATTGTAACTCCAGTGATTTAAAAATAATAATAATAATAATGCGGCCTTACCCATGCTTTCGGCCTCCCAACACCGCTGACACTGGCTCAAATCTAACGCATCATATTAGACTGAAACAAATTGACACGTCCAACACTACACGAATTCCCTCTCAACCATGGCAATCCAACCACGCATCAACTGGTGACACAGGCTACTCCACGATTCCGTTGTGTCTACTCTCTCGTAGCACTCACGCAACAACATCATTGTTCCTCCATCAGGCTGCTTCGGTCGGCCTCTCGCAGCCTCCATGCTCAACCTCCAAGATGAACTACATTAACGATCCTCTAGATCGAAGTGTGGTCTCTCAAGTTTGCAAGCAATGGTATAGGATCGATGCTTCACTAGGAAACATGTGACCCTGACCTTCTGCTATACAATAAGGCCCGCTGATCTCAATGGGTCCTCAAGCTCGAGAAATGTTGCAGGTTCTCCACTCTCATAATTCTGGAGATCACACAATTTCTGCTAAATATCTAGCCCGCTTCATTTCGTCACACACACAAGCCCCTCTCCATGCTCACCGCGCTACCGAGAAAGCTCCTCCAGCCACGACAAACATCACAACAACCTTTACCTCAGTGCAGCATCAATTACACGACGATCACCTGCCCGGAGGAACACAATGGGCACACACGTTCCACTCTCGTCATGCAGCTTACTGCTTCAGCTCCACCTTGGCGTTCCAAATCACGTTCAGCAACAGCATGATTTTCCCTCTCAGATCGACGATTTTCGGGCACGATGATCAAAATCGCTCTAAGGGAATGACCAATCAGCTCCTTTTTCCCTCCTGGTCGCTTGCTGAGCAACTCCCTTCTTCCTTTAGGAAAATTGGTGGATTTGAATAATCTTTTAAAAAAAATCCTTAGTTGCTCTCCCTCCTCACCCTGCGAGGCCTTCTTCACACCAGCCACCACGGCCTCTCTTCCAGCACCTAGACACTCACTCATCTATCAAAGCACACTGGATTTGACTCACAAGCCTTGGAGATTTGATACCATGTTAGGAATTGAAGAATCAATTTTATTAATCAAACTAGGAAGCTCTCAGGTGAGGAGCTTCACCTGGAGACTGTCTCTGGACAAACGCTCTACTACACTCATTTTACAATTAAAAATATATATAGTTATCACACAAGTAGGGAAGTTAGAACAAGTACCTAAGAAGTAGGAACTAATTCCTAATCTAAAGCTCCAGTGAACCAACTCTCTCCTAAATTACATATTCTTCATTATCTACAACAAATATCTCAGCGAACTATACCTCAAAAAACTCTTAACAAATAGGAACATGCTCATTCTAGAATTGATGAGAACACCAAAGAAAAGTAAGAATTATATTTTCAAGAGCTTACATTACATATTTCTTTTTATTTCTTTTATGGGAAGTTCTAAAAATTATTTTTTATGAGGATCTAAATAAATATAAATATTGATGAGTGATATGGAACCAGGGAATTAATAATTTCGTTTTATTTATGAAGAAATCGACAAGAACCATGACTAGTGAGAGTGAACTATTCGACCAAGGAAAATAAGAGGCTGAGAAAAATGGTCTACTAATTTGAGTCGACTCATGCGATGGGAAATATGGTGATAAGTTGATTTTTTCAAACCATTTCACAAGCCATCAAAATATATGGCTACGGTCAACCATGATTAAAGACCATTATTTTCAAAAGCAAGAGTAAATTGAGTTGAAGAATGATAAAATAGAAATTGATTCTCATCAACTTCGTTATTCAACCATCTCATGACAACGCTAGACTCTCATCAACTCTATTATTCAACCATGTCATGGAAATGCTCGACCAATAAAGTAATTAGCTTACAATAATTAACAACTAATTATTTATAGTGCAGTTCAAGTAAGAGCACGTAAGTATTGAGTCAAAGGAGCAGCTTACGATAATTAACAACTAATTATTTATAATGCAGTTCAACTAAGAGCACGTAAGTATTGAGTCAAAGGAGCCACAACCTAGAGAGTTGTTGTCTTCCCTTATGTTTGGGATTTATGTTATCCATGGTATCAATTGTGCTTCTCTTCATTGATCTAAGGTGGTGACCACACCTCTTCCACTTCCCCTATAAATTGATCTCTTCTCCCACGTTTCTCTTATCACTATGAACATCATTGTATCATGACCATTCATTTCTAGATGTAAAGTGTCAAATAAGTTTTCAAATTCTTCTTGGCTTATTTTCAGGTTCTATTGATTTATTGAAACCATGCCCTTAACACTATGATTGCAAATATGAGGAGGAAATGGGTTCTTAAAATATAGTACAAATTCATCCCTCCACCTATAAATCCCTTAAAGATTAAAAGTAAGTCAAACCTGTATCATATGACTAGAGGTTTGACCATGGAAACATTTCTTTAATAATGAATAAAAAATTATAAAAAATTCTTATATCCCTCGAACAAAAAAAACTTGTTTACATACATAAATATTTGGATGCTATATCAAATATATATGGTTTATGTGAATTAAATATCCAAAGATATGTGTTAGATAGAGCCTTATGTAAAGAACTAGTTGATTTGATTGAATGGGCTACTATGTCGAATTGGTCAATTACCATATAGATTGTTATTTGATGGTTATAATTCATATTTAAAGTTTGATGTGTGAATATGCTATTTATGGCGTATTAAGGATGTTGATGGCTACCAATATCTAGTTTAAATGGGATATCTAAATACTATAATGACTATCCACAAAATAGTGTGGTGTAAACGAGTTGACTTTCGAACTAACCAATGCATAGAAAGATATGAAAAGCAATATCCTATCACTACTTCATGAATCTAGGTTCATCCATTATTGTATAAAATGTAGAGCCATCAGGAACTCTTGCATAGCATAGTTCTTTGATAGCTATCGTGTTATATTTGAAGAGTATTAATATTGAACCATGTTATCACCATTGTTTCCGGGTTTGAGAGTAAATAAGTCATCGATTAAATGAATATTGACATGAGGGTGGATGATTTTCCAAATTTATGAGACAACACATAGGAATAAGACATCGACTATCTCGAGGAGGTGCATTAGGACTTTCCATGGATTTTGTAATTGATAAATAAAGTTAACTAATTTTTTAATAATGTGAATTTAATAGAATTTTATAGTGATATTGCTTCACTTATTTATTATTGATGTGGTTGGGTACACTTTTATTTAACATGTTGATACATTAAGGGTAAATGAATCAACCTCATCGACTTGGCTGATTGGGTCAATTTCTTGATCTATCACATCACAAAAATAGAGGTTAAAGAGTAATAGGTCATAGTAGAACCTCGCAGATGTATATTTTTCTATACAGTTGGTGGTTTTTGCAATTGAGATAGCTATGAAAATTGTTATACATGCTTGATGGACAATAAACATATTTTTAACACCATGTTGTGACACACTTGCTTAGAACCAGAAATAAATTAAGTTGGGGACAAATATTGAGATGTAAGATCATTACATATTATACTTAGATATTAGCATAAGTATAAGAATGTAAATGTAAATGCATAATGTACAAACATCTGTGAAGATCGAATGGATGTCCTTAGAATTTCCATCATTCCGTAAGGTCTTTCCTCTCTCCCTTTATCTTCTCCTATTCTCTGCAATCAAATCAGTGCGTGACATCTCACCTATGATTTTCTATCACATTTCCTCACTGAGCATAACACCAAAACATCATCAAACTTTAAAGTGTTTTAACTAGAGATAGAATCACTTACATCCATGACCAAGCCATTCCAAATTTTTGGAAATGAGTACAAAATCAAAACATCCTAATATTATCATCAAATTTTACTCCTACAAAATATAATTGGCTGAGGACTATGTTAAATTCATTTAAATGATCAACAATAGACCCATCTTTTGATATCTTCATATTACATAAATACTTTGTAAAAAAATTGTTGTCGAAAGATTAGGATTTTTGGTATAGTTTAGCCAATCCATCCCCCATATTTTCTTTCAAAATGTTGACAGTCACTAATGCTTAAATTCAGAACTATATTGTTCCCAATGGCTCTCTATCAAGAATCTCCCATTATTTGTCTTTCATAATCACTAGATTCTTTTTTATTCCATCGATTGCTAGAAAAATATACTTTATATATATATATATATATATATATATATATATATATATATATATATATATAATATTCCACGTACATCTTTCATATATTGTAGTTTTGGTCATTAACTATTTTGAACCTAAAATATTATTCTACCATTTCTCCCACATAAACCAGGATCCTTCCTCTCTTGTGAGTTTTATATCAAACAAATAAACTTCCTTCATCTCTGATGCTAGTTGTTAGGAATAAGATCGCAAAACAATAAAATAAAAATGAATGTGAAAATAAAACATATAATAAAAAAATACAAAGGAGACACTAATGTACATGGTTCACCTAATTTGGGCTACATCTATAGAGAAACAGGAAACGTTTCATTTTTATTTGATCGAGAAAAATTAAGGGATACATCCTACAACACCTCCACTAGAACCTCCTCTTCTATCTCTCATTGTATTCTCTCCTTAAATTACAATGGTCTCTCAATAACACACACATAATTGCAATACAATTCACTCATAAAGAGAGGTTTCATTTCTAAGGAAAAAACTGTTAACATCACATCTACCATCAAACATGTGACCTAATAATGAATGTTCCTTATTGACTAAAAAATTAGAATATTTTATAAGGAATATTTTCCAAAAGATATTGTCTACGGGTGCTTCCCCTAAACCCAAGCTAGGCATGGTTCAAAAGAAATGTTTCCACTCCCACCCCACCCACAAAATCCATAGCAACAAAAGTAGGAGGGAAATCCCTCTTACACCCGCCCATGACGAACTAGGTTCCAAATGTGGCTTAAAGGAAAACCTCTAAATCAAGAAGATAATTAGCCTCCATAATTAACATAATGTGCATACTTCATCTAAAGATGAATTTTACTGAACAATATGATTTTAGGAAGTTATCATGCACATCCTAACATAATAATTGGATTGTTCACTCTAGAGTTTTCATTTTTTAGCATGCCTTATCTTCATTTAGAAAACACAGTTTCTATTTTGAGTGTGCATTTTCTTCTTAATGAATAGATTTGTCATTTCAAGGAACATATTAATCAATAGCCTATATATCCATCATTTCACCATACAAAATTCACCATTGTGAGTGAATTTTCCTTAATTTAGCCTCCATTTTAATATGGAAAATTTAAACATTTTTCCTTCTTTGTCTTACAACAAAATTTTTGCTCATTTTTCATAAGAGAGGGTTTTAACTTTCTAGTTGCACAAACAAAGGTAGAAGAAGATGTACAATTTTTCTACAACCCTATAACCTATAATATTTCTTATAGGTATAGAAATTGAAATACCAAACATCCTTTATATATATATATATATATATATATATATATATATATATATATATATATATATATATATATATAATCTAGTAAATGCTTATCTCTTCTACATATGTTTCACACACACATTTGCACACACAACCTTTAAGTCTAATATACAAGCATACCTACATCAGAACATTTATCATCATACTTTCTACACAATGTTTATCCCATCTTCATTGCAACGACCTTGCATGAATGGAAATTACACCCCTAGATAGAACATTTTCCTTAGATTGCATATAGCCATTATAACAGGCATAATATTCCCGAGCTGACATTTTTATTCCCCCCCTAGTAGGCATAATTAAACCCCTAGAGGCCAAATTCACCCATGAGACAAAAAAATGTGATGTTTCATGACTCACCATTGTAGGATGAATAAGTGAAATAATGAAGGAAACAAGAAACTCAACAGAATAACCAAGATAAGAAACTAAATTAGAAATTGAATGTGTTATTCAACAATGATTCTCCGCACTACATTTCATGGGCACTTGATAGTTTTATATCACCAACTATCGTTACATAACTAATTATTCGGTATACAACTGTCTATTTACATTTTACCTAAAGTTACTAATTCTTTGTCAACACCATTTTGCTAAGGAGTATAAACAGCAGTTTTGTGTCTAACAATGCCCTCATCCTTACAATATTGTTCAAATTCAACATAAGTGAACTCACCACCATTGTTAGTTCTTAGACATTTAATAGATTTGCATGTTCCTTTCTCTACCATTACTTTAAATTGTTTAAAGACATTTAATACATCAGCTTTCCTTTTTAGCATATAGACCCAAACTATACGGGAGTAATCATCAATGAACGTTAAAAAATACAATGCACCTCCATATGACACAACAGGGGAAGGCCCCCATAGATCAGAACGAATGTAGTCTAAAACATCTTTACTATTATGAATTCCAACTTTAAATCTCTGTTTACACTATTTTCCATACACACAATGTTTACAAAAATCTAAATTCAAGGATTTCAAACTAGGAAGAGATTTATGTTTCATCAGTATATGAAGACCTTTCTCGCTCATATGACCCAATCGCTGATGCCACAGACGAGTACCTGCTTCTTCCATTTCTGACGCAACTGCTGCTTCACTGACCTGAGTACTTCCTTTTAACCTGTAAAGATTTATGACCTTTTCTGCCTTCAAGACACCATCCTAACCTGTAAAATTATAACCATCTGAATCCAACACTCCCAAAGATATTAAATTTTTCTTCAAATCAGGTACATGTCTAACACTAGTTAATGTCCTAACTGTGTTATCATACATCTTAATCCTGATATCTCCCATCCCAACAGTCTAACATGACACATTGTTACCCATAAACACAGAACTACCGTTTACATTTTCATATGAGGTAAACCAATTTCTATGTGGGCACATGTGATGCGAAGCACCGGAGTCTAACAGCCAGCTATCAAAACTCTGAGAGACATTACATTCAGGTGAAGTTTCATCTATCATACATAATTCTTCAGCAGATAAAACTTCGTCTATCATACCTGAATCGACCTGATTCGCTTCGTTCTTCGGGTTTTCGGATTCCTTCCGTTTCCAACAGTCCTTCTTCAAGTGTCCAACTTTACCGCAGTTCCAACATTTCGCCTTACACTTCTTCCCCTTCGATTTCGACCTAGAAGACCCCCTTGGTTTTTCTCCTCTTTCCTTTGAGCATCCTCTAGTGACCATGGCTTCTGATGTAGCTGTTTCAGTGTTGGATTTCCTTCGTACTTCTTCAGACAGAAGAGCTCCCACGACTGATTCAAACTTCAAAGAATCAGCAGAGCTGAAGCTGATTGAAGTTACGAAGTGATCCCATGATTCAGGCAGAGAACACAACAAGGTTATGGCTTTATCTTCTTCCTGTATTTTGACTTCCATATCTGTTAATTGGAAAATTAGTGTATTAAAAACATTCAAATGTTCTGCAATGCTTGAACCTTCTTTCATTCGAAGAATGTATAACTGTCGTTTCAGATAAATTCTGTTGGTTAATGGTTTTGTCATATAGAGGTTTTCAAGTTTTTCCCACAATCCTGACGTCATAGTCTCTTCAACAATGTTGAGGAGAACTTCATCCGCTAGGCATAACCGGATGGTACTGAGAGCCTGGGCATCCAAGTCCTCCCAGTCTGAAGTAGTCATGGTTGCAGGTTTCTTAGTTGCCCCATCCAATGCCTTGTTCAATCCTTGTTGCACAAGCAGATCCTTAACTTTCAGTTTCCAAAGAGAAAAATTTCTCTTTCTGGTGAATTTCTCCACCTCGAATTTTGCATTCGACATCTTGGCCATTTTTCCTCCTTCCTAGGGTTTCAGTCTTTCTAGGAATTATTTATAATTTTTTTTCTCTTTCTAAAAACTGTAAAAAAAAAATAATTCCCAACTCAACAGTTTTTTTAATTTCAGATCCTTTGTTTCCTTTCCCCCTTTGTTTTTCTTCAATTCAAAAATTAAAATCTTTCCTTCAACTTACTCACATCGACCCCCTTTTTTTTATTTCAAAGAATTTTACTCTCACTACTTTTTGAAAAAGAAAAGTTCCGAGACAAAATTTCTTTCAAAAAAAAAATACCCGGATTTTCCGAACAAGTTCTGGGCGCCAACACTGAAAACAGAGGTTTTTCCTCTTCTGAATAGGTTCTGGCAGCCAACACAGTCTCAGTACGGCAATCACGCAGAGGGTTTGATAAAACACGCAACTGGCAGCACGCAACAGCACCTTCAGCCTTCACGCCCCCTTCAGCCTTCATGCAGCAGGTTGAATTCTCACCAGCGCAGTTAAATTCACACCGGCAACACCAATTCTTCATGCATGGTCTTCACATGGCTACAGGTTCCTAGTACACAAGGCAGACTCTGGAATCACGCGTAGGGTCTTCACAGGGCTACAGGTTCCCAACACGCAGGGAAAACTCTAGATTCTCTCTCTGGAATCACGCACACAGTTCTAGTCTTCACGGGATGCTGATACAGCCACCAATGCAAGCGGCTCACACTGATACAGTCACCAATGCGAGCGGTTCTGGTCTCTTCTCAGCGCAGGTGGGTCTTCGCTTCACGCAGCAAATCATTTTTTCTTTCCCAACGATCATTTTTCTTCTCAGCGCAGGTCACGCCGACTCTTACAGTGCAGGTTCTCACAGCTTCTCACGCGGACAGAAAAACAACATCACGCCTTCACGCCCAATCGCTCGGCCATGTTAGGCTCTGATACCATTTGTAGGATGAATAAGTGAAATAATGAAGAAAACAAGAAACTCAACAGAATAACCAAGATAAGAAACTGAATTAGAAACTGAATGTGTTATTCAACAATGATTCTCCGCACTACATTTCATGGGCATTTGATAGTTTTATATCACCAACTATCGTTACATAACTAATTATTCGGTATACAACTGTCTATTTACATTTTACCTAAAGTTACTAATTCGTTGTCAAACTAACAACCACAACATCTCCCTAGTGGTGTGGTAGATGGATTTATCTCAAACCATTAAAGGGGAATCACAATTTTGGAAACGATCACTTTTAATTGTATGGTGGATTTGTACCATATTGTCAAAACTCCTTGATGAACATAGACAACATTTGTAGTGGTGAATGCTTAGAAATTAGTCGTCCATCCTCTTTTTCGCATTAGAAGTATGTAAAAGAAAAAAATATCTTCCTCTTCATGCACAAGAAAGAGATGTAATTCCACATGTGGTAAAACTTGATATATAAATATAATGATAAAACCTTAACCTTGAAAATTAAAACCTTCAACATTAAATATACCAAAACATTAATTGTGAACAACACATGATTATAGAGAGAAAACCATTAGGATAAGGCAACACTATAAGTTACTACTTATTGATGGAATCAGTTCAAAAGCTATTCTTATTACAAAAACTATATAATTTGACACACCCAATACAATGAAACTCATCTGTATCTATTTTTGGGAAAAAAATACTCATACGTATCAATAGTTTCTCATGTGTATTCTTGGATGTCTATGCTAGCTACCCATTAATATTATATTATTTTCTTTTCATTACATGGTGAGTGTAGTATGATTATTATAACATATTTTATTCATTATCCCCATGTTTATCTCTCTCGGTACACCATATTGTCCTCATTACCTACATTACAAGTCAGTTCTATTTTGTGTGTTGTATCATATAATGACTATTATGTATCTTCCCTCTCAATTTGGAATTTGAATATGGTTGGTTGTGCCTATTATTTAGGAAATATCATTGTGTTTTTATAGAACTATTCCTTTTCTTATTATCTATCCTTTGTTTGGGAAAAAGTGGAAGTTTCTAGTCATGGATTATAAGAAAATACAAGAAATGCACTCAGTACTTCATAGACATGGATATTTTATATATATTCTTGCTAACATATTAGGTACATGAGAATGAAAATAAATACATATATCGAAATGTAGTGACTATATGAACTGGTGTCCAAGAAAAGAGGCAAATCTATGTTCTAGAATATGAATGCTCAATGTTAAGCAATATGTTCTATAAAAAAAGAAATAAATATACATATTTGGTTACTTTTAATTAAAATAATTATAACTGATAAATAATTTGACTCTCACTCCACACGATTGGTTCATTATTAATAGTACAATCTAGTATGAAGAAGGTATGTTAAAAATATTTTACTTTCACTCTTAAGGCCATAAATAAACTACTTCCATGTCTATATTTAGTAACATAATCATATATCATCACTAGAAAGATGAAATAACTTTTATATCTGCTTTACAAATATTTCAAAGACTTGAATAAACTATTTGAACATCCATATTAACTGACATATTTTAATATTAACTTCATATATAGAGAGAAAGTGTGTGTGTGTGTTTGCATCTAAGTGTTACCCTTGGGTCTCACTAATGCACCAACAACCTTCATGTGTTGAATGAACAATTTAATCCACAAATATCTTCGTAGGTTTATGCTAGTATTAATATATGGCATTTTAGTGTATTCTAAAAAATAAGAAGAGCACAAGGAACATCTGAAATTAGTGTTACAAACTTTAAGATAACATCAAGTATATTCCAAACATAGCAAATGTGATTTTTACAAAGATAGAATACAATATTTAGGTCATGTCATTTCCAAGCAGGGACTATCTGTTGATCCCCAAAAGGTGAAGGTTATTATGAATTGGCCCATACCTAAGGATGTGTCAGAAATTCACTCATTTATGGTGATCACAAGATATTATCTAAGGTTTATAAAGGGGTTTTCAAAACTAACTTGTCCTATTACTTCCTTATAGAAAAAGGGAACAAAGTTTAAGTGGACATCCAAACACCAAGAAAGTTTTGACAAGCTAAAACAACTTCTGACAGTAGCCCCCATATAAAAAATTATAGACCCAAACAATGAATTCACTATTTGTATTGATGCTTGTTTGGAAGGCCTTGGGGGAGTGTTGATGTAGGAAAATGCAGTAATAGCCTATGAGTCTAGGAAGTTGAAACCACACGAAAATAATTATGTTGTGTATGATCTAGAGTTGGAAATAGTGATACATGCTTTAAAAATTTGGAGACATTATATGTTAGGGAAAAAGTTTACTTTGGTGACATATCACATAAGTATGAAATATATCTTTATCCAACCTCATCTAAATGCTATATAAGCAAGGTGGCTAGCTTTCCTTAGTGAGTTTGAATTTGATAGCAAACACATAAAAGGAAAAGAAAACAAAACCGAAAACTCTCGAAGTAGACATTCCAATGCTTTGATAGGGATATTTCTTAGTAGTATTAGTACAAATTTTGTGGAACAAATTAAGAATTCAGTACAACAAGAACCTAAATATCTAGAAATTCAAGAAAAATTATAGGAAGTGGAAGTTCCAAGATATGCTGAAAATTCTGAAAAATTGCTAACCTACCAAAATAGATTGTATATTCCCAAATGCAATTTTGCTAAAACAAATAATATTGGATGAATACCACAAGAATACATCTGTAGACCATCCTAGATACCAAAATATTGAACAACATTAAGGAAAAAGTTATTTTGGCCAGGCATGAATAAGGATGTGGCAGAATACTTAGAAAAATGTATAGAGTGCCAACAAGTAAAGGTGGAACATCAACACCCTATGGGGTTGTTGAAACCACTGCTCATTTTTGAATGGAAGTGGGAAGTGATTTCATTTGATTTTGTCACCATATTACCAAGGATAAATAAACAACATGACTCCGTCATGGTGGTAGTGGACACATTGACTAAAGAAACACATTTTATATCAGTGCAGTCTACATTTGGAACCTGTTGTGGCCAGCAACAACCCCCCCCCCCGTTCAATCTAGTATCATCCACGATACCAGAATGAATGGGGACCCTTAGTTAACTTTTGGAAAAGCAAGGATTTCATTCTAAAGTACAAACATACACTTAGAAAAGGTTTCTTGAGTGACTTAAGCCTAGACCTGTGTTCATGAAAGCAAATCTTTAAGGTTGCATCACAAAGGAATGAGAAACACCTTCATTTCCCTTCTAAAGACCAATATGCGCACCGCTTCAGTGTTAATAACAACATCGCATCGCAACAGGCTAGTACCCATAAAGGAAAGCTTACAAACCCACCGATTTGCGATATTGGGATCGAGCGATCGCATATCACAGAAATGAGGCAGGCGAAGATTGGCAAGCATTGAGTTATTGTGATCTGCGATATGGCGATCTACGATATTGTGATCACTGTTGTTTGCGATTGCGCGACATGCAAGGGTACGTTGGCAAATCATAAAAGCACCTTAGTACGAATCCCTCGGGCGCGCCACCCAAAGAAAAGCCACTTACTATAACTTGACTTGGAATTATGCATTTTTAATGATAGTAATAAATCAGTTGTCAGATATTTAAGTGGAATAAAGACGCGTGGCTTAATGCGGATTTGCTTCACGTAAGGTGGCGTATCTGATTTATCTCTTGCATTTAAAACTTTCCCATCACCTTTCTGATCAATCTTTCCATTTCACTCATAACCTGCAGGAGCACCCAAGATTAATGAAAATCATAAGGAGCTGCTCTTTAATAAATGGGATGAACAAATCACACAGGCGGAGCAAGCAGCAGAGACAGCGGCGACACAAGCGAGCATCCTTATCGACTGTGTAAATGAAAATTTACATAGGGATAATTTGATTTCAGAGACCACCCCGGGGTACCTACCGAGCACGTTGCAACTGGAGGCAGAATGGAGACAGAGAACGCAGGCAAATGGGAAAACAATCCAGGCATTGGCTAGACCAAATTGGGAAAGTTACTGGACTTACTTAGTTAAGCCGCACAGCCAATGCATGATGGTAAGATGCATCATGAACGCAGCCGAGAAGGTAGCGCCAGCTCTTATGGATGCCGTTTTCGTAGCCCAGCTAAGCACAGAAATCAGCCAGCCCACTCTTCTCAAGCCTATGCTTGACAGCTGCAACTTCAGAGACCAAATTCAGAAGTAATTTCATTTAGAATGTTGTTTTTTCCTTTTTAACTGAATTAGAAAAAGGGCGGTCATTTGAGAACCGTATCCCCAATTTTGTAACATACTATTATTAGGATTAGATAGTAGTATTTCAACCCTTCTCATTGCATTGGAGAAGGGTCCAGAAATTTGTCAAAAACTTGTCCTCAGAACATGCACTTCTGCACCTCAGAGGAGGTTTTGATGAATGGAAGGATCGGATTTATTTATATTTGCATTTTAATGTCTGCTACTGATGTTGCATTTCTGTACTCTTAGTAGGCGTTCAAAGTAAGTAGAAGTAGATCATTATTGCTTCAAGTTTGTGAGTAGAAATTAGTCATAAATGGTACTTTTATCTCTTGACGAATTTCTACTGATTTGCTTAAAGTGATATACAGCTGATGTTATTTGTATGTTAATGTATAGATTTATGGTTACCATTTGGCACTTTTGTACGGTGGAATCATCTGTTTATGTTTGACATATGAATGATTTATCATGTGATATGCAGTCCACAACTGTCCTGTTTAACTTCTTATGCAGAATGGTTTATCTTAAATGGTTTATATTCTTATAGTAATTGAATAATCTTCATTACCAGTTATTATATGAAATCTTTTTAGATCACATTATGGGAAGGATATATCCCGGGTTAGCGTAGGTTGTATATGTTATTTTTATTCTGATTTTAGCAGCTTATAGTCGAGTGATGAGTTAGATTAAAATTAGTTCTCAAAAGCTCTCTAGAAACAGCATAAATCAAAACTTACACACACACACACCCCTTGCATCGGGAAGCTGGTCCCGTTATCCCCAGTCAGACCCGCTACACCAAACGGGCACGGAGCCACCAACCAGGTTCCCGACCGGGTGGGTATCCCCCTTGTTGTCGACCCGATTTTGGGGCCGTCAACATATTTGGCGCTAGAAGGAGGGCCTGAACATATTGTCTGTTGGAATGTTTTAATTGTAAATCTTGAAACAGGATGGCTACTCACAGAGTTCCTATTTGGAGTTGCATCCATGTTCCTGCTTCTTCCAACACTCCACCAGATGTGGTAAGGCTATTGTCTCAGGTAAAATTCAATGGTAAGAATAATTCTTTTGCATTTCATCATGCCCTGCAATTCATTCAAAGAGTTTTGAGTTCTGATATTCAAAAAATTGACGAAGGCGTTTTGTGCAGGATTTTTACTCTTACATTCACAACAGAAGCTAGAAAATGGTGCAGAAACCTCCCAGTTGCATCAGTTCACAGCTGGGACCAATTCGTTAGGACTTTCATCTTGGAATTTGATTGCTATGAATATGACCAGGTATATGATGAAATCGACTATCTGTGGAAAGAAGACGAACCCGTAAGGGATTTCAATATGCGATTTCATCTTAAATGTCTACAATATGACCTCGAGAATGAGCTCACAGATGAAGAATCTTCAGATTATGATGAGTATTTCCTACCTCCTGTACCTGACCAAACAGAATTCAGCCTAGGAGTATTGCATGCTCTAACACCAGAAAGCAAAGGCGAAAGTACTGAAAGGGAAAATACCCTGGCACCAGAGGATGACTTTGACAAAGAGTCAGACAATATCATTTCAAATCAACAAATGCTGATGCCAAGGTTAGATCCACCAACTGTTTCTCTTTCAAAAAGTATCGGCGCAAAAAGGTATGATCTAAAGCCCGGTGCTTATAGTGAATCTGATGAACGAGATTTATTTGATGTTGTCAAATGCGTTGTTCCAGATTTACATTTTTCTCTTTACCCCAATGTTTTTAGTGATGACGATTTTTCCCCTCATAATATTGAGCATATTTCGACGGACACAGAGGGTTATTCGAACGAACCATCATTGGGTTTTCAAAATAAAGAGACCACTTTAACACAACCTTTGATCCATATTAAACGAGAGCTGCCTCACCTCCCTCGTCTGAAAACATATAATGAAAAAGAGGAACCTAGGGGACACAGTAAAGTCTTTTGCGATAGTTCCTTTGCCGATCGTGATGATGTTGAGTTATCACAAGTAACTCAACTAGGGTCAGATGATAAAAAACATCTTAGATCAGGAATTATACCAGCTGACCCTCACCTCAAAGCAAAAGCTCATTTGAATAATTTTACTATCCAAGACGATACTCCGATCTATGATTCATATCAAGAGGAAAGCTTCATCCCTGTTCGCAATCATAACTCAGTTCCTGATTCACAAAACTTGGCCAGTTCTTGTGAAAAGAAAAAAGTCACAAATAACTCCCAGTTGTGCGATACCACTATTTGTACAAATACCCAATCATTTCTTTCTCACTCGCGTTCATTTTGTACAAAATCGAATTTCTTTTTAAATTTTCAAATTTTTGATAGATTAGATTTCAGCGATTTATATATAAGAACTTTCATTTCAAACGAAATCGCTAAAAACTCAACGTCAACAAGCAACGGGTTACAAGCCATCGAAATTAAAAAACCCATTTCACAATTTGACTTGTTATCCCTCCTATTGAAAGATCACCAAATCACAAAAGAAATCCATCCCGATTTTTATGATCCAATAGGTACTCAGTTAGAAAAGACCTCTCATGAGAAAATAAAATCAGACAGAATTCCAATTGAGTTTGTAAGTCCTTATTCCCTAGCCAACAATTTCGATCCAAGAGAAATTCGATTCTTTTTACCAATGCTTGGAAAATTCAGGCGGCTAGGGATAATAATGAATCGTTGGTTCCATTGGAAATATCATTTTACTTAGTTATTTCCTGTATATAATTAGAATAGGAGTAGGAGTAATTTAGCTAGGTTATTAGTTTTGCTTTCAATAATTGATAGGAAAAGTTAGTTATATTCTCTACATAACCCTAGAGAATGTTTGCCTCTCTCAAATAAAGTTTGTTCTGACTAAACAGTATTTGACATTTACTAAAGACGCCTTGTCTCTGTTGAAGATTTTGAACTTCGGCTCCTATGAACAGCAAGTCTTTTGAGAATTTGATCTTTATTATCAATAGAACTTTAACCCAGAAATGATGATAGTTTCAGCTCCAAAAAATTAAAAAAGCTATCTCAGTAAAGAATTCGTTTTAGGTCAGCACAATGAAAGGTATCAATATTAAAATAAAGATTCTCTGTGAAAACAGCCACTACCAAAAGCAGCCCTATCATTGTCGTCCAGAACTTTCTTAAGGAAAGAGAATTTGATTTCCTCCCTGCTGAAGGGAAACGCGACATTCAGAAGAACGACCTATAAAGATGCTATATCTCAAGGAATAAGAGGTCTCATCACGAGCCGACTTATCATGATCACAGATATTATAACTTGCTGACTTTGCCAAAACTGTCTACCAAAACAGGGCAATGACTCAAGATTGTTGCAATCAAAAGACAAGGGGTCTCATCACGAGCCAACTTGTTCAGCAAAAGTGTAAATCAAGTGAATGATTGTGTCATAATTTGGCCACCAAACCAAGACATTGTTCTTTAGAGAATAATAAAAAGAATAATAAAAAAAAAAAAAAAAAAAAAGATCAAGAAAGGGATTTTTTCTGAAAAAGTTGTAAATAACCTTAAGCCGGATAAAGGATCATTCCTGGATAATAGGTAACCCTGTCGAGGCTATGGACGCCTGCTAGCAGCAGTGGCTCTACCTGCGACAAAGGAGCATTCTTGAAAAGGGTTGATACATAGGGAACACTTTATTTTTATGTTTTTACAAGACCGAGTAATGACTGACCTGAATTTGAAAACAATCTGGGAATGCAAATAATTGAAATAAAATGGGGCTGAAACAAAACATCATTGACGCTTTGAAGTATCATTTGTTTCTATCTTTTTATAATAAAGTTCAAAATTCCTGAGAAATTTTTTTTTAGGAGTTTGAAGACGTCAATAGAAAAAGAACAGAGATAACTGGTTCACCCAAGTGAATCGCCAATTGTTGTGGCCAGCAACAACCCCCCCCCTTCGTTCAATCTAGTATCAGCCACGATACCAGAATGAATGGGGACCCTTAGTTAATTTTTGGAAAAGCAAGGATTTCATTCTAAAGTACAAACATACACTTAGAAAAGGTTTCTTGAGTGACTTAAGCTTAGACCTATGTTCATGAAAGCAAATCTTTAAGGTTGCATCACAAAGGAATGAGAAACACCTTCATTTCCCTTCTAAAGACCAATATGCGCACCACCTCAGTGTTAATAACAACATCGCATCGCAACAGGCTAGTACCCATAAAGGAAAGCTTACAAACCCACCGATTTGCGATATTGTGATCGCGCGATCGCATATCATAGAAATGAGGCAGGTGAAGATTGGCAAGCATTGAGTTATTGCGATCTGCGATATGGCGATCTACGATATTGCGATCACTGCTGTTTGCGATTGCGCGACATGCAAGGGTACGTTGGCAAATCATAAAAGCACCTTAGTACGAATCCCTCGGGTGCGCCACCCAAAGAAAAGCCACTTACTATAACCTGACTTGGAATTATGCGTTTTTAATGATAGTAATAAATCAGTGGTCAGTTATTTAAGTGGAATAAAGACGCGTGCCTTAATGCGGATTTGCTTCACGTAAGGTGGCGTATCTGATTTATCTCTTGCATTTAAAACTCTCCCATCACCTTTCTGATCAATCTTTCCATTTCACTCATAACCTGCAGGAGCACCCAAGATTAATGAAAATCATAAGGAGCTGCTCTTTAATAAATGGGATGAACAAATCACACAGGCGGAGCAAGCAGCAGAGACAGCGGCGACACAAGCGAGCATCCTTATCGACTGTGTAAATGAAAATTTACATAGGGCTAATTTGATTTCAGAGACCACCCCGGGGTACCTACCGAGCACGTTGCAACTGGAGGCAGAATGGAGACAGAGAACGCAGGCAAACGGGAAAACAATCCAGGCATTGGCTAGACTAAATTGGGAAAGTTACTGGACTTACTTAGTTAAGCCGCACAGCCAATGCATGACGGTAAGATGCATCATGAACGCAGCCGAGAAGGTAGCGCCAGCTCTTATGGATGCCGTTTTCGCAGCCCAGCTAAGCACAGAAATCAGCCAGCCTACTCTTCTCAAGCCTATGCTTGACAGCTGCAACTTCAGAGACCAAATTCAGAAGTAATTTCATTTAGAATGTTGTTTTTTCCTTTTTAACTGAATTAGAAAAAGGGCAGTCATTTGAGAACCGTATCCCCAATTTTGTAACATACTATTATTAGGATTAGATAGTAGTATTTCAACCCTTCTCATTGCATTGGAGAAGGGTCCAGAAATTTGTCAAAAACTTGTCCTCAGAACATGCACTTCTGCACCTCAGAGGAGGTTTTGATGAATGGAAGGATCGGATTTATTTATATTTGCATTTTAATGTCTGCTACTGATGTTGCATTTCTGTACTCTTAGTAGGCGTTCAAAGTAAGTAGAAGTAGATCATTATTGCTTCAAGTTTGTGAGTAGAAATTAGTCATAAATGGTTCTTTTATCTCTTGACGAATTTCTACTGATTTTCTTAAAGTGATATACAGCTGATGTTATTTGTATGTTAATGTATAGATTTATGGTTACCATTTGGCACTTTTTGTACGGTGGAATCATCTGTTTATGTTTGACATATGAATGATTTATCATGTGATATGCAGTCCACAACTGTCCTGTTTAACTTCTTATGCAGAATGGTTTATCTTAAATGGTTTATATTCTTATAGTAACTGAATAATCTTCATTACCAGTTATTATATGAAATCTTTTTAGATCGCGTGATGGAAAGGATATATCCCGGGTTAGCGTAGGTTGTATATGTTATTTTTATTCTGATTTTAGCAGCTTATAGTCGAATGATGAGTTAGATTAAAATTAGTTCTCAAAAGCTCTCTAGAAACAGCATAAATCAAAACTTACACACACACACACACCCCTTGCATCGGGAAGCTGGTCCCGTTATCCCCAGTCGGACCCGCTACACCAAATGGGCACGGAGCCGCCAACCAAGTTCCCGACCGGGTGGGTATCCCCCTTGTTGTCGACCCGATTTCGGGGCCCTCAACAAAACCGTAAAAATTGCTCATGAAGGAAATTTTCCGACTACATGGGGTACCACGGATGGTGGTGTCGGACAAAGATGCTAACTTTTCATCCAAGTTTCAGAAAGCCTTTTTTGGGGGCATGGGAACTCAAGCAAATTTCAACACTACATATCATCCTTAAACAGATGGATAGACAAAAAGGACCATTTATATCTTCGAGGATATGCTACAAATGTATGTCATGAACATACCTCCCAAATGGGAGGACATTCTTCATTTACCAAAGTTTTATTACAACAATAACTACCAAACTTCCATTAAAATGTCTGTTTGAAGCTTTGTAAGGAAGAGAGTGTTACACACAACTCAGTTAGATTAAGGTGGAGGATATAATAATATTGGGACCTGAAGCTTTGCAGGAAATGGAATAGGTGGTGCACAGGATTAGACATAATACCAAAAGAGCATAAGATAGATAAAAAAATTACACAGATAAGAAGAGAATTCTTAAAGAGCTTAATATTGGAAACCATCTTTACTTAAGAGTAAAACTGAGAAAAAACACTTTAAGAACTTGGACATGTGGAAATATGGTAGCACAATTCTGTGGGACTTTCGAAATCTTGGAAAAAGTTGGTCCAGTAGCATATCAACTACCTTTTCCCAGCCATATTAAATTTCATATTTTTTTGCATGTGTATTTGTTAAAGAAGTATATCCATGATCATTCTTATGTTATTAATTAGACCTTGATATAGGTGGAACCCGAAAGGGACATCCTACCAGAGCAACGTTACATGTTAGATTAGAAAGAGATCTTGCTCCGAAATCGAGTACATAAATTTTGGTAGGATTAATTATCACAGATGAAGTGTTATCATTAACAATTCATGATCTTTTTATGTATTTCAATAATGTTATTTTGAAATGTATATTCTCATACATTAAATAGGTCATGGTTGGGCTAGAAGTTACAGATTCCTTATTAATAAATTAATGATATCTCGTCAAAATAAGGCACACACCTAGATCTGTCCTTGTGTTTCGTCAAACAACCTAATTCAGATGCTACTACGTAGCTTTTACTGTGTGTGCAAATAACATCCAGTATTCCACTATCATTATTATCCGTTTTGGGAATATCGACTTCCCTTCTTACTACCGAAAAATTTACAATAGTAGTTTTAATATCATAGAAAAATAACCATTGTCTTCTGTGAAGGTGATATTATAGTAGATGGTAAAAAAAGAAAAATAACTTTAAATTGGATAGAATGAGAAAGCCAACTGACATAATACAATATAGGTCCATGGTTGGAAAGGAGATGAATTTGTATAAGTCATTACAAGTTCAATCATGAAATTAACTAAATTTTGTATGTTTTAACCTTGTACAAAAATTACCTACAAACTAATTCTTAAAAAAACGCAAAATATACAATGGAAACAACATAAAATATAAAATAGATAAACACAAAGATTTTTCGTTGGATCCCAAAATCGAGACTACCAGATTTATTTTTCATCATATTCCATTCAATGTTACAATACATATATATACATGTTGAAGCATCCATATACCCCAGATTAGAACATGGATGTATTTCCCTTGACCAGATATAGAAAATATCATAGGAAGAAAACCATGTGCAAAATATAGGGTTAAAAAAAAAAATCGTAGGCCGTTGCCTTGGATCCCATATAGGGGGCTACTGCCCCCTTCAAAACCCCCCAATAAGGGAATATGTCACATCCCCTATGACCCCCCCACTACACCATGCGTAACAAACAAGGGTCTCACTTGCCCCCCTATAACCCCCCAGCTTCAAGCCTAGGTCTAGTCGTGAAAAGAATATAACACACACCCAATATTCTCCCACTTATTGTTTTCTTTCCACACAAGATCACAGGATAGCTTAAAAATGTTGGCATTATGGCTAAAGTGTTGTCCTTGATGGCAACCCATTCAGGTGATAGATCACAGTACTTCAAGTCAGCAGCAGAGATTGATTATCAGCTATCAAATATTGAAGAAAATAAGGGGTACGCAGGTACACCTTACATAAGGTGCGTACATGCAGGTCAGTGTTACATAAAGTGCGTACATACCCGCAGTTATCCCATTCAGGAGGTGCGTACCCCCAGTGCACACATTTCAAGGCAAAGAAATTCACATGTGGGGTTTTCTTATGTTTTACTCTTGGTATTTAGCCGACGGTATTGGGTTATTATGGTGTCGGCTCATGGTATTGATCCATGTTTTAAGGAAGAGCTTTCCTATATAAAGCAAAGGAGATCATTTGGCTTGAGCATGTTTTGGGTTGAATATCTTATGAGGGCTAGATTTGGTCTAGATCTAAATAAGGCGAATCTATTGATGGACGGAGATCTCTTCGGCGCATGTTCAGATCTGTAGATCTGACTGTCTGGGTTATTTCTAAAGTCTTGAAATCATCTATGCCCAAAGGTACGCAGGTACAGTGAAAGAAAAGTGCGTGCATACGCAGGAACGAAGCGTTTCAGGTGCGACGGTACGCAGGCACATAAGGGTTTCAGGTGTGCCGGTACGCAGGCACAGAAGGGTTTCAGGTGCGCCGGTACGCAGGCACAGAAGGGTTTCAGGTGCGCCAGTACGCAGGCACAGAAGGGTTTCAGGTGCGCCGGTGCGCAGGCACAGAAGGGTTGCAGGTGCGGAGGTCCGCAGGCAGTTCAATGGACTCAGAGCGAGGTACGCAGGCGAACAGTTGAGCAGGGTGCGTACTGTAAGTAGGAAAGCAGTTGAGCAGGGTGCGTACTGTAAGCAGGCAAGCAGTTGAGCAGGGTGCTTACGTAAGCAGGCGAGCAGTTGAACAGGGTGCTTACTTCTCTTAAGATCTTTGTTTATCATTGCTGTGTTCTGGGTTTGGTTCTATTATTGTTGATCTGGTTACTACAGTTGACTGGGTGATTTTCTTATACTTTATGATCATTTGATGCTTATGGATCCAGTCTGAAAATTTATGAAAAGTGGTCCTTGTAAGAAAAGAAGTAGGGGGTTGTAGCTCCCTTCCAGGAGAGACTGGAAAACGAGAGAGAGTTGTAGCTCTCTGCAGGTTGCAGCCTATGTACTGGTAAAGGACTGCACCAGTACAAAACCATTGTAAAAGGAGTTTCTAATTTGAAAGAAGATAGAGACATATTGCAGCAGGTGGTTTTCACCCACATTGGGTTTCCACCTTACATCTTGTGTTCTTTGGTGTGACTATCTGTTTTCTTTGTTCATGCTCATTATTTTATGGTACTGACATGCAAAACTAATTCAAAGAACAAATAAGGAAGATTTATTAAAAGAATGAGATAATACTGATTCACCCCCCCTCTCAGTATTTCCAACAATTGGTATCAGAGAAGGTCCTTCAGAGAAGCTTGATCGCTTGAAGGTAGATCGTTCATCATGAGCAACTACGAGAGAGAAGCATCAATCAGGCCACCAGTTTTTGATAGGACAAACTTCAATTATTGGAAGGTAAGAGTTACTGCCTATCTTCAATCTCTTGGTACAGAAGTTTGGGACATCGTAGAGACAGGCTACGCTTTTCCTTCAGCTACTCCTACAGATGCAGCCGAGAAAAAGAAGTATGAAACAAATGCGAAAGCAGTCAGTACTCTATTAGGATGTATATCTCAATCAGAATTCATGAAGGTAATGCACTATAAATCCGCAAAAGAGATATGGGACAAAATTGTCACGAGCTATGAAGGAGATGAACAGGTAAAGCGTGCTAAACTTCAAACTCTCAGAATTCAGTATGAGACTCTCAAAATGTATAATGATGAAAGTGTGGCTAACTATTTTCTTCGGGTAGATGAGGTTGTTAATTGTATGAAAAATTTGGGTGAAGAAATAAAAGAGGCTATTGTGGTTGAAAAGGTTCTAAGATCATTGTCCCCCAAGTTTGAATCTAAAGTATCTGCAATAGAAGAAAAGGAAAATCTACGAATTCTTACCATGTCTCAGCTACATGGAATTCTAACTGCTTATGAAATGAGAAAGGGAGGTCCATCAGACAGAAGAGAAGCTGCTTTCAAGGCATTAGGCAAAGGAGATTATTATGAAGCAAGCCACGTTCCAGAAGAAGAGGAAGAAGAATCAAATTTTGTCAGAAATCTTCAAAGGGGTTCTGGAAGGTTCAGAGGTAAGTTACCTTTTAAATGCTTTGCTTGTGGAAGAGTAGGTCATTATGCTGCAAAATGTCCTTATAAGGATAAAGGAAAGGAACTTGCTAGATGGAACAAGAAACAGAACGCAAATAAGAAAAGCTACTACACTCATGAAGATAGTGATGGTCTATCAAACAGTGATGAAGATGAACAAGGTAATGAATATAAGTTGTTAATGGCATTTGAAGATGATGATTATATGGATGCTATAGATGTGGATAACCTTTATGATGAAATTACTAGACTCAAGAGATGTATAGAAGAAAAGAACATGATCATTGATACTCTACAATTTCAAATTGATGAAAAGGAAAAACATCTTCAAAAATTAGAAGGTGAAATTGTTGGTCTTAGAAAAGAGATTGAGAAAACAAAAGCTATTAATCTCAAGTTTGTCAAAGGATCTGAAACTTTGGATGAGATTATCAATGTGCAGTGGTCTCCACTAAACAAGACAGGTCTGGGCTATAATGGAGAAACTTCTCAAGCATCCACCTCAAAAAGTTATCTTGATGCAGCAAGAAGAAATGAGCAAAAGCACAATGAATATCATCTGGTAAAGCAAGGACGAATTACAAACAGAAACTATCAGGGAAATCCATCTTAAGGGTGAACAAAAGCTACAACCAGCCATAGGTAAAATCTTCTCAATTTGGTTCAAGAATAGATGACAATAGAAATTACAATCAATTGGCTGGTAGATTCGATAACCGCAGAAGTTTCTTCAATGGACAATGCTTTTCTTGCCATAACTTTGGTCACAAAGCAGCTCAATGTGTTGCATATAAAACAATCATGACTAGGGAAGCTCAAAAACAAAGAAGTATGACCGAGATTACAAAAAGGACCTATAACAACTTTTCGGTTATTGAAAATGAAGTTGAATGTTCTATTTGCAATAAATTTGGTCATGAAGACTCTGAATGCAGGAGCAGGTTTCAGCAGAAAAAGGAACAAGCCTCAAGCACCAAAACATGGAGAATAAAGGAACCACAAACAGAAAGATGTGGGATAGCATTTTATGCAGAGGGACAGGAAAATCTATGGTACATTGACAGTGGATGTTCGAAGCATATGACAGGTGATAAAGAAAAACTTGAGTCATATTCTGCTCTAGAAAAAGGAAAGAAAGTCTCTTTTGGAAATGATACTCCTGCAACTATAAAAGGAAAAGGCATTGCTCAGTTAAAAGAAAAGGTCAAGGCTGGAAATGTTTTGTATGTTGATGGATTGAAGCATAATCTTCTAAGTGTCAGCCAGATGTGTGATCAAAGAACCGAGGTTATATTCAGATCAAATGGATGTTTTGTTCGTGATCTTGATACAGGTAAAACAGTGATCAAAGGCAAAAGAACTCCAAATAATCTGTACATATTTGAAGAAGGACAACAACAATGCTATCTGAGCAAGGATGATGAGCACTAGTTATGGCATCGGAGGTTGGGACATCTAAGCTTTTCACAAATAAGGAAAGCATGCAAATATCAGGCAGTTCGCGATCTTCCAGATATCAAAATTCCTGACAACACCATATGCAAATCATGTCAGTTTGGAAAACAAACCAGAACTAACTTTCCAGAGAAAGAAGGTTCAGCTAGCATGCCTCTTGAGCTAGTACATACAGATACATGCAGTCCTTTCAGGAAAAGAACACCTCGAGGAGAAGAATACTTGATATTATTTATTGACGATTTCTCCAGGTTTGTCTGGTTAGGACTTATGAAGCACAAAGATGAAGCATTCGAAAAATTCAAATCCTTCAAAACCTTGGTTGAAAATGAATCAGGTCACAAAATTAAGTGCCTCAGATCCGACAGAGGTGGGGAATTTACTTCAAATGAATTTTTCGATTTCTGTGAAGAACATGGGATAAGAAGAGAATTCTCTACAGCAAGAACTCCTTAGCAAAATGGAGTTGTGGAAAGAATGAACAGAACAGCCCAACAAATGGCTCGTGATATGCTTGATGAGTCAGGAACTCCCGCAACTTTCTGGGGTGAAGCTGCACATGCTGCGGTTGTTATTCTCAACAAAACAAATGTCCGGGTGAACAGCACTCAAACTCCTCATGAGCTCTGGAGTGGTAGGACTCCTTCGGTAAAGCACTTCAAAATATTTGGGAGCAAATGCTATATCAAGAATACTGATGAGCAGCTTGGCAAACTTGAACCTAGAGCAGATGAAGGCATTCTTCTTGGTTACTCTCCACATAGCAAAGCATACAAATGCTACAATAAAAGACTTGGCAGAATTGTTGACAGCATTGATGAGAAGGGATACATTCCTAGGCAAGTACATCATGAAGACATCGAAGAAGATGAAGGCTACCCCCAACGACAGAATGATGAAGAAGAAGAACCTCAAGAAGAACCTCAAGAAGAACCACAGGAGCAAACAAGAATAGAAGAAAAGACTCCATCCAGATATGTTCAGAAGAATCATCCAGAATCTCAGATTATGGGGCAGAAAGAAGCAAGTGTACAAACAAGAAGAACAGTTGCAGAAGCTTCAAGTTATTTGGCATTACTCTCCTCTACTGAACCACGGAATGTGAAAGAGGCGTGCAAAGATGAATGTTGGGTGAAAGCAATGGATGAAGAACTTGAGCAGATCAAAAAGAACAACACTTGGGAGCTGGTTCCTAGACCAAAGGATAAGAATGTTATCGGAACAAAATGGGTCTTCAAAAATAAATTGAATGAAAATGGAGAAGTAATTAGAAACAAAGCCAGACTTGTTTGTAAAGGGTATGCGCAGCAAGAAGGAATAGACTTTGAAGAAACCTTTGCTCCTGTTGCAAGACTTGAGGCCATCCGAATGTTCCTTGCTCTCTCAAGTTTTCAAAACTTCAAAGTATTTCAAATGGACGTGAAATCAGCCTTTCTGAATGGAGACTTGGAAGAAGAAGTATACATTGAACAGCCAGATGGGTTCATTCTTGGAAATGATCCAAATCTTGTATGCAGATTGAAAAAGGCTCTCTATGGTCTCAAACAAGCTCCAAGGGCTTGGTACTACCGTTTGGACAAATATCTTCATCAACAAGGTTTTTCAAAAGGATCAGCAGATAGCAATCTTTATATAAAAGTTGAAAATGACAAATTGCTAATACTTGTTGTGTATGTAGATGACATTATTTTTGGGAGCAATGAAGAAGCTATGAGTCAAAGTTTTGCCTTGGTCATGCAGAAAGAATTTGAAATGTCCTTGCTAGGAGAACTGACATATTTCCTTGGTTTGCAAATCCAACAAAAAGAAGGAGGAATCTTTTTATCTCAAACCAAGTATCTCAAACAGATTTTGAAGAAATATGGTATGGAAGATGCAAAACCAGTATGTACACCCATGGTCACAAGATGTAGCCTCAGTGCAAATGATGAATCTGCAGCAGTACATCAACCAACCTACAGATCTATGATTGGAAGTTTACTTTATTTGACAGGTACCCGACCGGACATCATGCATGCAGTTGGAATAGTTGGAAGATTTCAGGCAAATCCGAAGGAGACTCATCTTTAGGCAGTGAAGATAATTTTCAAATATCTTCAAGGGACTCAAAATTATGGCTTATGGTATCCTAGAGATACAAATCTTACACTTCATGCTTATACAGATGCAGATTGGGCCGAAAGCGTGGATGACAGGAAAAGCACAAGTGGTGGTGCGTTCTTTATGGGTTCCAGACTGGTATCTTGGTTCAGCAAGAAATAGAGTTCAATTGCCTTGTCTACAGCTGAAGCGGAATATGTTGTTGCTGCATCTTGTTGCACCCAACTCCTTTGGATGATGCAGACTTTGCAGGATTTTCAAATCACTTGTACACCACCAATCCCCATCTTATGTGATAACACAAGTGCAATCAGCATCTCAAAGAATCCTGTTATGCATTCAAAAACCAAGCACATACCAATCAAGTACCATTTTCTCCGGGAACAAGTGCTTGAACAGAAGGTCAAGTTGGAGTATGTTCCTTCTAAGGAACAAGTTGCTGATATTCTCACCAAACCATTGCCCAGGGACACTTTTGAATACCTCAGGCAAAAGCTGGGGGTTGTTGATGCATCATCTTATTGCTGAACCTCTTCTGATTGATGGTACAGGTTCAGGGGGAGCATATAATGCATTGTTGGCATTATGGAGGATGTGCAAAAGGAGATCTTGGAAGTAGCTGCAATATGTCTCTATCTCTTTCATGGTGGATTATGGTTCTTCGTTGCAGATCTGGTTCATATTCAGGGGGAGCATGTTCTTAGGGGGAGCATAACCCTTTGCCCTTGATGTCAAAGGGGGAGAATGAAGCTGAAGTTTTGAGGTTGCCATCAAGTCCAAAGGGGGAGATTGTTGGCATTATGGCTAAAGTGTTGTCCTTGACGGCAACCCATTCAGGTGATAGATCACAGTACTTCAAGTCAGCAGCAGAGATTGATGATCAGCTATCAAATATTGAAGAAAATAAGGGGTACGCAGGTACACCTTACATAAGGTGCGTACACACAGGTCAGTGTTACATAAAGTGCGTACATACCCGAAGTTATCCCGTTCAGGAGGTGCGTACCCCCAGTGCACCCATTTCAAGGCAAAGAAATTCACATGTGGGGTTTTCTTATGTTTTACTCTTGGTATTTAGCCGACGGTATTGGGTTATTATGGTGTCGGCTCGTGGTATTGATCCATGTTTTAAGGAATAGCTTTCCTATATAAAGCAAAGGAGATCATTTGGCTTGAGCATGTTTTGGGTTGAATATCTTATGAGGGCTAGATCTGGTCTAGATCTAAATAAGGCGAATCTATTGATGGACTGAGATCTCTTCGGCGCATGTTCAGATCTGTAGATCTGACTGTCTGGGTTATTTCTGAAGTCTTGAAATCATCTATGCCTGAAGGTACATAGGTACAGTGAAAGAAAAGTGCGTTCATACGCAGGAATGAAGCGTTTCAGGTGCGACGGTATGCAGGCACAGAAGGGTTTCAGGAGCGCCAGTACGCAGGCACAGAAGGGTTTCAGGTGCGCCGGTACGCAGGCACAGAAGGGTTTTAGGTGTGCCGGTACGCAGGCACAGAAGGGTTTCAGGTGCGCCGGTACGCAGGCACAGAAGGGTTGCAGGTGCGAAGGTCCACAGGCAGTTCAATGGACTCAGAGCGAGGTACGCAGGCGAACAGTTGAGCAGGGTGCGTACTGTAAGCAGGAAAGCAGTTGAGCAGGGTGCGTACTGTAAGCAGGCAAGCAGTAGAGCAGGGTGCTTACGTAAGCAGGCGAGTAGTTGAACAGGGTGCTTACTTCTCTTAAGATCTTTGTTTATCATTGTTGTGTTCTGGGTTTGGTTCTATTATTGTTGATCTGGTTACTACAGTTGACTGGGTGATTTTCTTATACTTTATGATCATTTGATGCTTATGGATCCAGTCTGAAAATTTATGAAAAGTGGTCCTTGTAAGAAAAGAAGTAGGGGGTTGTAGCTCCCTTCCAGGAGAGACTGGAAAACGAGAGAGAGTTGTAGCTCTCTGCAGGTTGCAGCCTGCGTACTGGTAAAGGACTGCACCAGTACAAAACCATTGTAAAAGGAGTTTCTACTTTGAAAGAAGATAGAGACATATTGCAGCAGGTGGTTTTCACCCACATTGGGTTTCCACCTTACATCTTGTGTTCTTTGGTGTGACTATCTGTTTTCTTTGTTCATGCTCATTATTTTATGGTACTGACATGCAAAACTAATTCAAAGAACAAATAAGGAAGATTTATTAAAAGAATGAGATAATACTGATTCACCCCCCCTCTCAGTATTATTTCCAACAAAAAATTGGTCCAACCATACAACTCCCATTGTTTCTCTACACCAAAAGAACTTCTCAGTGCTCACATACTTTTTCAATGCATCTGCAGTATTCTTTAAAGTGTCCACCTTTCCTAGCAAGACTTTTTTTTCCTCAACCATATCCCTCACAAAGTGATATTTAACATCAGTGTGCTTTATCTTTGAATGATAAGCAGGGCTCTTTGCCAAGAAAATTTCTCTTTGGCTATCACAGTCTACCCTTGTAGCTCATTGTACTAACCCCATACTTGAACACAATCTCCGCACCCAAACTTCTTCCTTGCTTGCATGAGTGGTTCCCATGTATTCTACCTCTGTAGTTGAAAGTGCCACTACCGAATCTCTTGTTGGAATTATGAAACAGGTTTGGCACATGTTTGGCTCAATGACAGAAGTGTTGTCCTTGATGGCAACTCACTCAAATAGCAGATCACATGTTTAGGCTCTCAAAATAGTAGAAAATGAGATACCCGCAGGTTCTTGTTCACAAAGTTGCAGACATACATAGGTGCGCCAAACAAAAGCTACGGACATGTATGCAGGTGCTCCGAACAAAAGGCGGGGTTGCAAAGTACACACACTTTCATGCAGAGAAAAGTGAACACGTGGGAAATCTTATGGTTGGTCCATGGTATTTAGTCCTACATTTTTGATCGTATGGTTTTGGTCCATGGTGTTTGCATCCAAAGTATTGAACCCATGTTTTGGGTCCGTAGTATTGGATCTTTATGGTTTTGGACCATGGTTTGAGTAAGGTCTAGAATATAAAAAGGAAAGGAGATCATTTTGCAAGGGTAACTAATGTGTTGAATATCTTGAGATGAGGAAGATCTGAAATATTGGTGATCGGTAGGTGAGTTATAGTTGGACCTGAATCAAGGAGAAACCTGAGCATTACAAGACAGATCTACAGATGGGTCAAGATCTCTTTGGTGCATGATCAGATTTGTAAATCTGATAATCTGGGGTATAAGTGAAGTCTGATAAATTATCTATACCTATAGTTGTGACACAGAGCAGGAACAGATACCCACAGGCTCGACACAGCGCAAGCGCGGATACCCGCAGGTTTGACAGAGCACAGTGCGGATACCCCCAGGTTCGACACAGCACAGGCGTGGATACCCGCAAGCTTAACATAGCGCAGGTGCAAATACCCGTAGGTTCGACACAGCAGAGGTGCGGATACCCACAGGTCAAAGAACTGAATACTGCAGACATATGCAGGTTTCTATTGGTGAAGTTGCAGACTTTTTCTTGAAATATCTTTTAGCTGCTTTTGTCTATTACTGCAGTGTTCAGGGTTCTGAATTGGTGTCTGGTTACTGGTACTTTGTTTTGAGAAGTTATTGATTCAGTATTTGTACAAGGAAGTTGGTTTATTGTAGATCTATTTGATGTTTTATTGATATTCATGGATCCGGTTTGAAAATCTATGAAACATGGTCCCTGGAAGAAAAGAGAAGTCCTCTGTAGGTCAGGACCTACATACCAGTATCTTGGCTAGTACAAGAGCTAAGGGGTTTGTAGCTCCCTTCCAGAAGAGTCTGGAGAATGAGAGAAGGTTGTAGCCTTCTGCAGTTTGAAGCCTGCATGGTGGTATAAGATTGCACCAGTACAAAATCATTGTAAAATGAAGTTTCTAATTGAAAGAAGATAGAGACATATTGCAGCAGGTGGTTTTCACCCACATTCTTCCACAGGTTGAAGCCTGCATGTTGGTATAAGACTGCATCTATACAGAATCATTGTAAAAGGATGTTTCTAATTGAAAGAAGATAGAGACATATTGCAGCAGGTGGTTTTCACCTGCATTGGGTTTCCACCTTATATCTTGTGTTCTTTTGTGTGACTGTCTGCTCTACTTTTCTGTTCCTGCTTACTGTTATATGGTTTTGACACACAGATTAATGATTAACATCTAAAGAATACATTAAGTTATAAGTCTGGAAGGTATACACAAGTTTCATTAGTCAGATCTACTAATCTTTATATAAGTTGAAAAAGATATTGATAATACTGATTCACCCCCCCCGTCTTAGTATTACTTTCAACAATTGGTATCAGAGCAGGTCCTTCAGGAAAATCTTGATCGCTTGAATGAAGATCTATCAGTATGAGAAACTACGAAAAAGAAGCATCTATCAGGCCACCGATTTTTTATGGGAGCAACTTCGTCTATTGGAAGGTAAGAATCATTGCTTATCTACAATCTCTTGGTACAGAAGTTTGGGATATTTTGGAAACTGGATACACATTTCCATCAGCAACTCCTAAAGATGCAGCTGGTAAGAAGTAGTATGAAACAAATGAAAAAGTCAATACTCTATTAGGAAGTCTATCTCAATCAGAATTCGTCAAGGTTATGCAGCTAAAAAGTCCAAAAGAAATATGGGACAAGATCGTTCTGAGCTATGAAGGAGATGAACAGTTAAAACGAGCAAAATTGCAAACTCTTAGAATTCAATATGAAAGTCTTAGAATGCATAATGATGAAAGTGTGGCTAGCTATTTCGTACGTATAAATGAGATCGTAAATTGTATGAAAAACTTGGGTGAAGAAATAAAAGAAGTTGTTTTGGTTGAAAAAGTTCTAAGATCTTTTTCTCCTAAGTTTGATTCAAAAGTTTATACCATAGAAGAAAAGTTGAATCTATAGAGCCTTACCATGTCACAGCTACACGAAATTCTAACTGCTTATGAGATGAGAAAAGGAGTACCATCAGACAGGAGAGAAGTTGCATTCAAGGCTTCGCGAAAAGGAGATTACTATAAGGTAGGACATATGTCAGAAGAAGAGGAAGAATAAAATTTTGTCAAGAACCTTCAACGGGGAACTAGAAGATTCAGAGGTAAGCTGCCTTTCAAATGCTTTGCTTGTGGAAGAGTCAGTCATTATGCTGTAAAATGTCCTCATAAGGATAAACTAGACAAAGGTAAGGAACCTGTTATATGGAACAAAAAACAGAATGTAAATAAGAAGAGCTATTACACGCATGAAGACAGTGATGGATTGTCAAATAGTGATGAAGATGAACAAGGTAATGATGATAGACTTTTGATGGCTTTTGAAGATGATGATTTCTTGGATGCTATAAATGAAGAAGGTCTTTATGAAAAAATTTTAAACTTAAAGTTTGTTTAGAGGAAAAGAATATGATTATAGATACTCTAACATTCTGACTTGCTAAAAACGATAAACACAATGAAGAGTTAGAATGTGAAATTGTGGGACTTAGAAAAGAAATTGAGAAAACAAAAGCCCTTAATCTCAGATTTACTAAAGGATCTGAAACTTTAGATGAGAATATCAAAGTGCAGCATCCTCCGCTAATCAAGACTGGTCTCGGATATTCCAAAGAAGCATCTCAAGCTCAGAAGCAAGCACAGAAGCCATCCACCTCCAAATGTTATCTTGATGCAGCAAGGAGAAGTGAACAAGTTGAAAATCGATAGCAAAAGCATAATGCAGATCACCAGGAAAATCAGGGACAATTTGCTTCAGGAATGATCAAAGATTATCAAGTAAATCGGGGGCAATCTACGTCAAGGATGAATAGAAGCCTCAATCGACCACAGGTAAATCATTTTGGATCAAGAATGGATGGAAACTACAATCATATGGTTGGTATATTTTATAATCACAGGAATTTCTTCAATGGCCAATGTTTCTCTTGTCATAACTTTGGTCATAAAGCTGCTCAATGTGTTGCCTACAAGATCATCATGACTAGGGAAGCTCAAAAACAAAGCAGTATGATAGGAATCATGAAAAGGACCTACAGTAACTTCTTTGCTCTTGAAAATGAAATAGAATGTTCTATCTGTAACAACTTCGGTCATGAAGATTCTGAATGCAGAAGTAGGTTTCGGCAAACAACTCAGAAGGAGCAAGCTTCATTGAGTTCCAAAACATGGAAAAAGAAATAAATGCAACCAGAAAGATGTGTAATAGCCTTATATACGTAAGGACAGGAAAATCAATGGTACATCGATAGTGGATGCTCAAAACATATGACAGGTGATAAAGAAAAACTTCGGTCATATAGTGCCTTAGAAAAGGAAAAGAAGGTCTCATTTGGAAATGACACCCCTGCATTCATAAAAGGTAAAGGCTCTGTTCGTTTGAAGGAAAAGGTCAAGGCTGGAAATGTTATGTATGTTGATGGCTTAAAGCATAATATATTGAGTGTCAGTCAGATGTGTGATCAAGGAACTGAGGTAATATTTCGATCAAATGGATGTATTGTTCGTGAGCTTGATACAGGAAAAA
Organism: Pinus tabuliformis; assembly: GCA_031772625.1. NCBI lineage: Eukaryota > Viridiplantae > Streptophyta > Pinopsida > Pinales > Pinaceae > Pinus > Pinus tabuliformis. The sequence continues at coordinate 29,202,526 of CM062811.1, read as the reverse complement.
CAATGATCAGAGGCATAAGAACTCCAAATAACTTATACGTACTCAAGGGAGAACAACAATAATGCTATTTAAGCAAGAATGATGAACACTGGCTATGGCACAAAAGACTGGGACCTCTTAGCTTCTCTCATATAAGGAAAGCATGCAAATATCAGGCAGTTCATGATCTTCCTGACATCATAATTCCAGACAATACAATATGCAAATCATGTCAATTTGGTAAGAAAACCAGAACTAATTTCCCTGAGAAGGAAGGATCAACTAGTAGGCCACTTGAACTTGTCCACACCGATATATGTGGTCCAACTAGGAAAAGGTCACCTCGAGGAGAAGAGTATTTCATATTGTTCATCGACGACTTTTCAAGGATGTGTTGGATAGGACTCATGAAGTATAAAGATGAAGATTCCAAAAAGTTCAAGTCATTCAAAGCTTTGGTTGAAAACGAATCAGATCGCAGAATAAAATGCCTCAGATTTGATCGAGGAGGGGAATTACCTCAGATGAATTTTCGGATTTTTGTGAAGAACATGGAATACGAAGGGAATTCTCTGCTACATGGACTCCTCGGCAAAATGGAGTAGTGGAGACGATGAACAGAATGGTTCAACAAATGGCTCGTGCTATGCTTGATGAGTCTGGAACTCCCGCAACCTTCTGGGAGAAGCCGCATTTTTCATTGTTACTATTCTCAACAAGACAAACATCCGGGTAAACAAAACTGGGACTCCTCATGAACTTTGGTATGGTAAGATCCCACGGTAAAATACTTCAAAATTTTTGGAATCAAATGCTACATTAAAAGAACTGATGAAAATCTTGGCAAGTTTGAACCTAGAGTAGATGAAGGCATTTTACTTGGCTACTCTCCCCACAGCAAAGCTTACATATGTTACAATAAAGGACTTGGTAAAATTGTTGAAAGTATTGATGTAGTGGTTGATGAAGAAGGAAACAGTCCTAGGCAGGTAGAATCTGAAGATCTCGAAGATGGCGAAGGCTATCCATCAACATCAAATCAGATTCATGATGAAAAAGAAACCCATGAAGCACCATAAGAATAGATAAGGATAGAAGAAAATACTCCATCCAGATACGTTCAGAAGAATCATCCAGAATCTCAAATTTCGGGGCAGAAAGAGGCAGGTGTACAAACAACAAGAACCATTTCAAAAGCTTCGAGCTATCTAGCATTGCTATCCTCCACTGAATCGCAGAATGTAAGAGAGGATTGCAAAGATGAATGTTGGGTCAAGGCCATGAAGGAAGAACTCGAGCAGATTGAAAAGAATAACACTTGGGAGTTGGTTCCTAGACCAAAAGATAAGAATGTCATGGGGACAAAATGGATTTTCAAAAATAAGCTGAATGAAAATGGGGATGTGGTTAGAAACAAGGCAAGACTTGTTTGTAAAGGATATGCACACCAAGAAGGCATAGACTTTGAAGGAACTTTTGCTCAAGTTGCCAGACTTGAGGCCATAAGAATGTTCCTTGCTCTCTCTAGCTTTCAGAAGTTCAAAGTATTTCAGATAGACGTAAAATCTGCCTTTCTGAATGGAGACTTAAATGAAGAAGTATATATTGAACAACCATATGGGTTTATTCTTGGAAATGCTCCAAAACTTGTATGCAGACCCAAAAAGGCTCTCTATGGCCTTAAACAGGCTCCAAGGGCGTGGTATTATCGGTTGGATAAGTATGTTCATCAACCAGGTTTTATAAAAGGATCAATGGATAGCAATCTATATCTAAAAATTGACAATGATAAGTTGTTGATACTTGTTGTGTATGTTGATGATATCATCTTTGGTAGCAATGAAGAAGACATGAGTCAAAATTTTGCCTTGGTGATGCAGAAAGAGTTTGAAATGTCCATGCTTGGTGAGCTCACATATTTTCTTGGTTTACAAGTCCAACAAAACAAAGATGGCATTTTTCTATCACAAACCAAATATCTCAAACAGATCTTGAAGAAATATGGGATGAAGGATTCAAAACCAGTATGTACCCCTATGGTGACAGGATGCAGCCTCAGTGCAAATGATGAATCGGCAACCGTACATCAACCAACCTATAGATCCATGATTGGTAGTCTCCTCTATCTAACAGGTACCCGACCAAACATTATGCATGCAGTGGGAATAGTTGGAAGGTTTCAGGAAAATCCAAAGGAAACTCATCTTCAGGCAGTTAAGAGAATCTTCAAGTATCTTCAAGGAACTCAAAACTATGGCTTATGGTATCCTAGAGGTATAGATCTCACACTTCATGCATACACTAATGCGGATTGGGCAGGAAGCGTGGATGACAGGAAGAGAACTAGTGGTGGTGCATTCTTCATGGGTCATAGATTAGTATCTTGGTTCAGCAAGAAACAAAGCTCTATTGCATTATCTACAGCTGAAGCAAAATATGTAGCTGCTGCATCTTGTTGCACACAACTCCTTTGGATGATGCAAACATTGCAAGATCTTCAAATCACCTGCACTCCACCTATCTCTATTTTCTGTGACAATACAAGTGCAATCAGTATCTCAAAGAATCCTGTCATGCATTCAAATACTAAGCACATACCAATCCTGTCAGGCTCTCAAAATAGTAGAAAATGAGATACCCGTAGGTTCCTGTTCACAAAGTCGCGTACATATGCAGGTGCGCCGAACAAAAGCTACAGACATGTACGTAGGTGCTTCGAACAGAAGGTGCAGATGCAAAATACACGCACTTTCATGCAGAGAAAAGTGTGCACGTGGGAAATCTTATAATTGGTCCATGGTATTTAGTCTGACATTTTTGATCCTATGGTTTTGGTCCATGGTGTTTTCATCCAAAGTATTGAACCCAGGTTTTGGGTCCCTAGTATTGGATCTCTACAATTTTGGACCATGGTTTGAGTAAGGCCTAGACTATGAAAAGGAAAGGAGATCAGTTGGCAAGGGCAACTAATGTGTCGAATATATTGAGATGAGGAAGATCTAAAATACTGGTGATCGGTAGGTGAGTTATAGCTGGACCTGAATCAAGGAGAAACCTGAGCATTACAAGACGGATCTACTGATGGGTCGAGATCTCTTTGGCACATGATCAGATCTGTAAATCTGATAATCTGGGGTATAAGTGAAGTCTAATAAATTATCTATACTGGTAAGTGTGACATAGAGCAGGCGTGGATACCCGCAGGCTCGACACAGCACAGGTGCAGATACCCGCAGGTTTTATAGAGCACGGGTGCAGATACCCACAGGCTCGACACAACATAGGGATGGATACCCACAGGCTCGACACAGCGCAGGTGCGGATACCCGCAGGTTCGACACAATGGAGGTGCGGATACTCGCAGGTTAAAGAACTCAATACTGCAGACGTACACAGGTTTCTATTGGTGAAGTTGCGGACTTTTTCTTGAAATATGTTTTAGCTGCTTTTGTCTATTACTGCAGTGTTCAGGGTTCTAAATTGGTGTTTGGTTACTGTTACTATGTTCTGAGAAGTTATTGATTCAGTATTTGTACAAGGAAGTTGGTTGATTGCAGTTCTATTTGATGTTTGATTGATATTCATGGATCAAGTTTGAAAATTTATGAAACGTTGTCCCTGGAAGAAAAGAGAAGTCCTTTGTAGGTCAGCACCTACGTACTAGTATCTCGGCTAGTACAAGAGCTAAGGGGGTTGTAGCTCCCTTCCAGAAGAGTCTGGAGAATGAGAGAAGATTGTAGCCTTCTGCAGGTTGAAGCCTGCATGCTGGTATAAGACTGCACTAGTATAGAATCATTGTAAAAGGAAGTCTGTAATTGAAAGAATATAGAGTTCTACATATTGCAGCAGGTGGTTTTCACCCACATTGGGTTTCCACCTTATATCTTGTGTTCCTTTGTGTGACTATCTTCTCTACTTTTCTGTTCCTGCTTACTGTTATATGGTTCTGACACACAGATTAATGATCAACATCTGAAGAATAGATTAAGTTATAAGTCTGGAAGGTATACACAAGTTTCATTAGTCAGATCTACTAATCTTTATATAAGTCGAAAAAGTATTTGATAATACTGATTCACCCCCCCCCCCTCTCAGTATTATTTTCAACATCTCTCTTACTCATCCTACTGATTTCACCTCCAGTTAGGCTAAACACATACCCACTTGTAGATCTTCTCTGATCTAGGTCTCAAGCCTAGTCTACATCAACAAAGCCACAAATGTCCAAAACTCTGTGAAATCATGGTCTTCCTTGGTAGCACATACCAAAATCACTAGTGCAACGCAAATACCTAAAAACTTGTTTCACTGTTGTCCAATGCTCCTTCCATGGTTTTGACATAAACCTACTCAATACTCCCATTACATGTGCAATGTCTGGTATAGTAAAGATCATTACATACATTAGGCTACTGAATACACTGTCTTATGCAACACGAGACATGTCATATTCCTCATCTTGTGCCGTGGGACATTGTTCAACAAATAAATTTACACCTACAGGAATATGAACCTTTACCCATTTACTATCCTGCATATTAAACTTTGCAATATTCTCTCAACATACTTCCTCTGGTTTAACTAGTGCTTCCTCTTTGCGTGATCTCATTTAATTTCCATGCCCAAAATATGGTTTGCAAAAGCCATATATTTCATGTCAAATTTGGAGGACAATTGGGTCTTCAATTCCTAGATTATTTCTTTGTTATTTCCAATCAGAAACATATCATCCACATACAATACCAAATAAATAACATGGTCACTAATTAATTTAAAATACATAGTGATCTACTTTGCTTCTGCTGAAGCAAAGTCCTCGTATATATGTATCAAATTTTTGATACCACATCCTTCGTGATTGTTTTAACCCATACATAAACTTATTTAACCTGCATACTAGTTCTTTTTTACCCTTCAACGCAAAGCCTTCAAGTTGCTTCATGTAGATATATCTTCAATATCCCTTTGAAGAAACGTTGTCTTCACATCCATCTGTTCTACCTAAAAATCAAAAGCAACAGCAATAGATAAAAGTAACCTAATAGAAGCTGCCTTGGCAACAGGAGAAACAATATCACCAAAATCAATCCTTGGTACATGGGAATAAACTTTTTCTACCAACCGAGCTTTGTATTTCTCCACATTTCCTTCTGAATTCATCTTCTTCTTAAACACCCATTTTCTTCCAAAGCTTTTCCTTCCTGCCGACAACTCCACCAGATCCCAAGCCTCATTTTTGTCCAAAGATGCCATTTCAACAACCATGGCCTCTTTCCATATTTTTCCATCCTCTGAACCTACTTCCTCCTGGACAGTTCTGGGATCATCATCAGTAATAAATAATGAAACATTTGAACTGAAAGTAGATGGACTATACATTTCTAGCTACCTTATATCTCAAACTGATCTTCTCATAGATGGAGTTTGTGGATCTTCATCATCTAATTCCTCTTCTGTTGTAGAGTTTGATTCTTCCCCTTTAGCTCAGACTCTAGCTTCTCAAATTCATTTGGTAGGACTTCATTTTTAATAACATCTTTCATCTCTCTAAACACCACATCTCGGTTGTACACAACCTTCCTTTTTTATGGGTTCCAAATCTTATAACATTTTAAACCGTCCTTATACCCAATAAAGATGCACCTTTCATATTTACTATCCAACTTGGTTCTCTTGTCATTTGGAACATGTACATATGCATCATAGCCAAATACCCTCAAATGTGAAAGAGAGGGCTTTTTACCAATCCATACCTCTTGTGGAGACTTATCGTCCAATGCTGATGAAGGTGATATATTAACCATATAACATGGAGTCTCCACCACCTCTACCCAAAATTCTTGTCCCAACCCAACACCACTGAGCATGATTCTTTCCCTTTCCATCAATGTCCTGTTCATTCTTTCTGCAAATATATTTTGTTGAGGTGTCTATGGAGTTTTCTTCTTCCGTGATATACCACACTTCTTACAAAGCTATTCAAATTCCTTCTTGCAGAACTCTCCACCGTTATCTGTCCTTTGCAACTTTATCTTCTTCTCTGTCTAGCTTTCCATGAGAGCCTTAAATTCTTTAAACCTGTCAAAGACTTCAGATTTATTCCTTAGGAAATATCCATGTATTTCTTGAGAAGTCATCTATAAATGATACATAGTACATATACTTACCCAGTGATGGAATTGACACAAGTCCAAACACATCACTGAGCACAAGCTGTAGTATCCCTTTCACCCTCTTAGCTCGAGAGGGGAAACTCACCCGATTCTGCTTCACATATACACAATGTTCACAGAAATCAAAATCCAGAGAGGAATTATATATACCTTCTACCATACCATTACCATGAAGTATTTGGAGGCCCTTCTCTCCAATATGTCCAAGACTTTGATGCCATAGCATGGTCTTCTCTCCAAAGACCACTATATTTTCTTCTCCACTTTTAGGAACAAGAAAATTCTCGCACCCATCACTAACAGTGCTACCTCGAAGCTTGTACAAAGTTCTAATCTGAACTCCCTACATCAATATCAGTTCTCCCTAAAATATCTTGTAGGTATCTTTCTCGAACGTTGTTTTTACACCTGCATCATCCATCTTGGTTACAGAATTAGATTTTTGTCCAATGCAGGAATATGCAAAACACCTGGAAGTGTTCTAATTCTTCCACTTTGAAACTTCACCTTGACTTTTTCTGCGTTCAATGATTCTAGCCTTCCTATTATCCCCTAAGAAGAAATCACCACCATCATATTTCTCAAACTCGCTTAACCACTCCTTTTGGGAGTGAGGTGAAAGATTGCACCTAAGTCAAGCAGCCATTCCTCATGATCTACATGTGCACTTGAAGAAGAAGCCAAGTACACATCCCCACCTTCATTTGTGGTGGTTTTCGCCTCTACAGAAGGACCATCATTAGATCCATTTCCTTTCTCAGGAGCTTTAGATCCATAGTCCTTTTTGAGGTGCCATTCATTTCTGCATTTCAAGCACACATTTACAGGTTCTCTTGGGGATTTAGATATCCCTCTAGATTTATATCTCCCACTTGAGGACTTTTTTTTGTTCGTGTTTTGGGACCATCCTCATTCAAACAATTCATCTCCATTATTCCCTCCATATTTCTCCATCTCATCTCCTCTGACTACAAGGGTGAGAATATTTCATCAAACTATAGGGTAGTTGTATTGCTACCAATTGCAACAATAATACTATCCCACGAATCTAGTAGAAAACCCAAAAAATTGATGCACATGTCTCCATCTGAAATTTTAATATCAACAAATAAAAACTGACTTACCACGGTATTAAAGGCGTTCAGATGCTTTGTCACTGAGTCTCCATCGTTCATCCTCAGGTTATACAGATTTTTCCATAGGAAGATTTTATTCACCAGAGAGTTAGACTAGTACAAAGTCCCTAACTTATCCCACAAAGCCTTCGTCAAAGCCTCCCCTGATACATTCAACAGTATTGAATCTGAGATATGCAATTGTATTGTTCTCTTCGCTTTCTGATCCAACTTCTTCCAGTATTCATCGGTCAGTGTCGTTGGTTTAGTACTTGGATCTACCGTGATCGACTAATCTTTATCCACCACCATATCCTCCATCTTGAGTTTCCACAACTCAACAATCTAACCATTAAATTTATCAATCTATATATTTCCACTACTCACCATCTTCTTTCACCCAAGAATCAACCCCACAGATCTCCCACTGAATAGGGTCTACCACAGGCTCGAGAAAAACCCATGAGTAGCAAAGGCATCCCCTTGAAGTTGAAACAACTCTGATACCAAATGTAGGTTTTAACCCTGTAAAAAATTACCTGAAGACTAATTCTTAAAAAAACAGAAAATATACAATGGCACGAACATAAAGCATAAATAGATAAACATAGATATTTTGCCTTGGATGCCAAAATGGGTACTACCAGATTGATTTTTCATTATATTCCTTGTAATGTTACAATACATATATACATGTTGAAGCATCCATAAACCCCAATCCATTAACCTTGGATTATAACATAGTCATAGTTCTGTTGACCAGATCTACAAAATACTATGGACAGAAAACCATCATGCCCAAAACCATATGTGAAATTCAAAACAAAAATTCCCAGGGCGCTGCCCCGCCCATGTGCAAGGGGACTACTGCCCCCCCTATGACCCCCTGGTTGTGTCCGGTGCAATGAAGGGCAAGCTCGCCACCCCCCTCTAAACCCCCAGTTTTTTTCCTAGGGCTATTCATGGAAGGAGTATAACACACGCCCAACAAACTTTCAATTTTTCAAGAGCATAATCTTGAATCTAGTAAAACCAATGAAGAATTCATCAAAAAAGTTGCATAGTTATAGAGGTAGATTTGATCTCCATAATAGAAAAATATACAACACGTCTGGATATAGTTGTGTAAACACATACTTGGGTACTGTCATAGATGCCATCACCCATATTTAGAATGTAACAAGGATATAAAGAAAAACATTATTTTTCCTGGAACAATAAAAGTAGAAAATAAATCTTATTCGACATAGATTTAATGAAAAAGAAATGTAAATAATGTTTCCATGCATAAATTGGAATTACTGCAGAAGAAAATAAACCACAACGATTCTTTCTTCATTAAATAACTACCTTTCAAGAGCAATCGCAGAGCAATCAAAATTTTCATTATACCCTAACTATACTAACGAAATTATCCCTTCACCATTTTGGTACAAAAAAAAACAAACCCATACATGTGACAAAATAAATCAAATTAACTGACACTAAATAATTACAATTTGTAACATTAACTCTGAGTAGCAAAATAATTTATGCTTTAATAACCTTAGGACTTTTTTCTTTTACATACAAGTCCAGAATGGGCAATATGAACCTGAAATGAAGTCGATCCAGTTCAAATATGAGATATAGTCCCAAAATAACACACACCATAACCACAACAATTAGGAGTACATCAAATGAAAAATGTCATTTCAGGCATAACAAGCACTGGTAAAGTGTAATAGGTTCATAGGTATACAACTTAAATGTTAAGTTTAGGTTCCAATACTAAATCGAAATGTGATGCCAGTGAACTGACTTGAAGGGAAGTAATTGTGACTATAAGTAATTAAATGGCATAGATAAACCATACAGAGACCCCATCCAAGGGTCTTCAGAAGACATATCACTAGAGTAAAAATGTTGAACTGACCTGTCATAGTGTGATGTGCAATTATCCGACAAATGCTTTCTAAGGCAGAATGACATAGAACAAGCTAGACATTGATCTTGTCTCCATACCTATAGGAGACAAAATAAAAATGAGTGAGGAATTGTTGAATGAAATAGGTAATGGTCTAGGTTAAACTACAGACCCAAACTGAAAGAAGAAAAAATAATACTTGTAACAAAGTTGATGCAGGGGCTTCCCTTCTATCTAGGATGAGGGTGGAAAGAGATGCAACAAAAGAATATATATCATTCGCTGAATATAATCCATATAATCCTAGGTTAGGTCGTGAAAGAAAAAAAAAGAACATAAGAACATAATACCTAGAAGAACTACCTAATTTCTAGGTGTTGGAAGATCCCATGAGCTCATTCACCATATGAAATTGTCTCAAAGAAATAGGAAAAAGAGAATTCACGGAAATGCCAATTTCTGGTGCACATTCTCTCTCGAAACAAGCACAAACTTTCCAATTAAAGGACAAACAAGGGAAAAGATTTTGATAATTACAAAGAATACCTAATTATGCATTCTGGAGAGCTAATGTATAAAAAAATGTGTTAAGGAAATCTTACCTATGAAGTGTGAGCAATATCTGTAAAGGAGAGACGGTTGATACGAATTCTTGATGTTGGGATCGCAATCTGAAATCCATAATGGAAGGCTAAGATTTCAACATGAACTACACAGTCATATCATGTTGACAAAGTGACGATGGGTAGGGTATAACCATGTGAGATTGTAAAACCATAAAACCCCAACTATTCAGTAAGGCGTCTACAGGAGAATGGAATGGAGGCATCAACACAAAAAGGTGGTAAATAAATATAGTTTTCAGATCTCCCATGCTACCACTTCACAAAGCTCAGAGGATAGATTACCCAGGAAGTGACAAAGGGTAGTCATCCAAGACGACTTAGGGTTTTAGAGGGGCGTGATAGACCATTGGATCACCTTGAACCATCCTCGACATTCAGTAAGGATAGGACTGAACCCCCATGTGATATTAAAATGGAACCTAATGTGTTGGAAAGTAAGGATTTTTCACATGACCACCGAGGCATATGACCTTTGATTGCCATCAGGACTTCCTACACTGGTGCCTCAAGTCTTCGGGCATTGGAAATGAAAATATAGGGCTGATAAATAATGGAAAGTTAAAGTTTACCACTACCCAATCTTATTTATTAAACCAAATTAAAATCTCTTCAGTGCACGAAGGACTGCTAATACATCTAATATCTAAGGTAGACCCCTGTATCACAATGTGCCCCCACATATCATTATTGTCCAATAAAGGTTATACCAATTATATAAGTCAAGAGAAAAAATCATGAAGTAAAGTAATGATATTCATAAGAATAAGGTGTATTAAGAGTTCAAAGATTTAAATACTACACCTTAATACTATGTCTATCTAACATGATATATATACAACAAATCACTTCATATTTTATGATTTTTAGTAAAATATTATCGGCATTATAGCTAAGTATTCATGTTAGTGGTAATACCATAGGTCATATATAAAGTTCTAAGGGAATTATGTATGTGCACATCCTAGGTTCAAGTATAGGGTAAAATGAATAATATTGTTCTTGTTTTTGCATCACTAAGATCGAGTGTGAGGTGGGTAACACTGAAACTGATTAAGTAAGAATAAGACAATACCTCTTTTCTTAATAAAGCAAAAGGAAAAAAAAACAAGAAAAAAGTCAGTAGTAAAGTGGTATGTGACATAAAAGGGGACCCTTCCCCTTCAAAATGGAGGATTTTTGTTGGGCATGGGATCCCCCGCAGCAGGTTTTAGGGCATAAAGCCTGAGTTTTCGTCAATGTAATGTAAAGACTCTGTGAAGTACGGATGCGGAGCATGAAAGTCTAGGATGAGTCATAGGATTGTCTACCCTAAGAATTGTAAAAAAATGTAAAGATGTGTCGGCCTACCCATGGTCCACGGACCATGAGATTGTATAAATAGAGGGAGGCTCTAAGTGTAAAAGTAGTTTTTGGGAAGTAAGCAAGAAAATAGATAGATGCGATGGCATGGTCAGAGCATAGAGGAAGAATTGAAGGGTATTGGGTCATAGTAGTAGGAAGAGGCTCTGCAGCTGAGTGCACAGAGGTATAGTAGAGTCTGCAGCTGAGTGCGCGGACCCCTGCAGCTGAGTGCACAAGGCAGAGTCGGGTCTGTATTGAACTGAACTTGAAAAGGATTATTAATAAAGGTAAGTTTTATTCAGCATACTGTGCGTCTATTTCGTGGATCTATATTTTGATGTTATGCATTAATGATATCTATTTATTTATATGCACACACTTGATAAACATTGGTATGAATGCTTATGTATGAAAACCCTCTATGTAATTAGCGAACAGAACCTAAGTAGGGAAGACTTGGGTAAGTAACATTGTTCGTGTTCCGGCTAGAGCTACGGGAAGGATGTAAAGGGCTCACTGGTGCGCGTAGCCAGTAATCGCGAAGGTTGAATCGCATACCAATCACCACATATCAAACATCCCTAGGGTGAAAAAACCTGGTTCTAGCACCCTCACATACTACTTCGAGTGAGACCTCAGTCTGCACTCCCCGGACTATTGCCGAAAGGGCCAGTAGTACCAGGATTTGCTTGGCTAAATCACTTTTGAACCTGGGTCAGGCCCCACTAAACCAACAAATGGTTCCGTTGCTGGGACCGGGATCTTCATAAGGGATGTCTGATGTTGTGCCACTGGAACGCAACAAAGAAGGAAATTGAAGAGTGGTTGGATAAGAAGATTCACGAGTTTGTGACACAGGAAAACAAAACTCCGTAGGTATCTGAGAAAAGGTGGTTGGATCGCTACGTGTATACATAAATCCATGAGATTTTATGTGCATCCTTTCCATCTGAGCTGTATGAGTGGATCGCGAGGTTAGCCGATAGACAGGGATGGTGTAGGCTTGACCAACTGATAGTGTGGACTCTGGAACTAGTGCACAAACTAGAAACCTCAGAGGATAAGATAATGCTAGTTCTGGACCACTGGCTCGACCGAATAATAGGAGGATTTATCACTAAGTTTGCGTTGAACACGACCATCAGTTAGAGCGAGGCAGAATGAAGTTTTCTCAAGGGACGGCAAGGTAAGTATATTAAATCTTTGAATACCTAGATTAAGATGCTCTAATGTGAAAAGTGGGTTATGCGAATAAATTAATGTTTGGGACTACACGGAGTGGAAGAATCTACAGAAGCAGAAGTAGTGAAGAATTAGAAAATAGTCACTTAATTTCACCTTCGTGGGAGAGCGAGGATGAGCATGCGAAAGTTTCCCTGAGAAGTGCAGTGAGTTTGATAATACAACGGATTCTACGATTACCTCCAAACTACCCGCCACCCACTTCACCTCCCTCACCTTCATCCCTACCCACTCCACCTCCACCACCTTCACAGTTCAGTATGGTGAGCGCAATCAAACTACTGGTATTCAGAGGAGTAGCGAATGAAGATCTGGACCAATTCTGGTTCGTGGTAAGAGAAATATGGGAAACGCAAAGTGTCACGAATGACAATATTAAGAAGGCTACATTGGTGAGCAGGCTGTAGGATTGTGCATTGACATGTCAAGCACTCAAACGACCACCCAAACACAGGGATAGCAGAGATCCAGAATGCATTGAATAGAGAATTTAGTGATTCGAAATCAGAGACACAGTTAATCATCAGGTTTAAAGAGATTGTGATGCTTTGAGGCGAGACCCCTGGGATCTGGACCAAAGGCTAAAGAGTACAATCCACAAGGCCAATATGACACTAAGGGATGCACAACGTCGCACATGGTTTGTAGCATCTCTGACACCACAGTTGAGGACAGCGGTGTCATAGCGAAAACTCTCTACCCAGGCCAAAGCGTTGGAGATGGCAATGAGATTACATGAGACCCTGATATTGGACCCTGGATTGGGAGTTCAACAAATCCATGCGCAGCTACATAATCTATGCCTGGAAATGCAAAGTTTGAAGTAGGATAGGGCACCATGGTCAGAGGCGCACGAGGAAGTATGGTGCATAAAATGAAAAGGCCAGGGACATGAAAAGGATCACTGTTTAGTGTTCGTGAACTACTTGGCAGGAGGGGGGCCAATGTCGTTGAGACCAGAGGCACAAGTAGGGCCGACTGCGACACCCGCGTTATGGTGTGTGATATGTCAGATAAGAGGGAAACACACGATGGATAATTGTCATTTGTTCCTAAAGTATACACCGACACCCCAGCAACTGTTTTGTAAGTTCTATAGGTCAGTAGGCCACAACGAGTGCACTTGTCGCAGCTACAAGTTAATAATGGATCAGACCCCAACCTACAGAATGTAGACAAAAATAGGAGCCCTCGACCCAGCTGCAGGGATGGCGTGCTCTAGATTTCAGGGGCGAGGTCAAGGACAAGGAGGAATGGGACCAGGAAGGGGCCGCAGATAGTTAATTTGTTACAATTGTGAAGGACCACAGCACTAAGCCTGCGATTGTACTAACTCGACAAGGATATCGTGTTTGTATTGTGCTCAGTTTGATCATGAAACAATAGATTATCCTACATTGATCACACAAATGTGCGAAAAAGGTGTACTCCAGCCTCCTCCGACTTAGAATATACAAATGATGAGGTCTGAACTACGTGAAGAAGACCTGAATGTGAACATGATGCTCAGAAGCGGTGCGACCACGGGGGAGGATAAGGATAAGAAGCCCAAGTAAGATACATGGGTTCACAAGGATCCTACAAAGGAACTTGAGTTTGACTTAGAACACGCAAAGGAGACGTTCATGGAAGCTAAGAAGAGCATCGCGGAGGCCTCCACTTTAGGTAGTAAGGATCAACCAGAGCTAGGGATGGATCCTTCTATGCTTACTACCTTTCTAGAGACATGCATGAAAAAGTTGCACAAAAACAAGGCGGTTAAAGGACTGCGGGAGCTGATCACTAGGTGCGCAGGGTCAGGAGAACCGCGCATATTCCAAAAATTAGGGAAGCATGCATTGTGCACTAGAAGGGAGATGGGGTTGACTGCACAGATTGGTGAGTATGAAATGGATCAGGTAATCCTAGATCTAGGTTCGGACATGAATGTATTACTGAAGCAAACATGGGTTTGTATGGGTAGGCCCACGTTACAATGGTCCCCTATTCAATTACGAATGGCTAACCAACATAAGATTTTTCCCATGGGGAGGTTGCAAGGGGTAATAGTTGATATTGAAGGCGCGAGCACACAGAGAGATTTTGAAGTGACAGAGATTGTCGATGATAGTAATCCCTATCTCACGTTGTTAGGAATAGACTGGGCCACCGATATGAATGGAGTCATCAACTTGAAAAAGTGGAAGATGATATTCGAGAAAAAGTCATTACACGTAGTAGTCCCGCTAGACCCAGCTGAAGGAGCACGCTACACTGAACCAAAGCGCGACAATGGAAGCGACAATGATCTTGATTGTATTTACAAGATAACTGCATGAGACCAAGATTAGGTGAATCCAAGTGCATATGGGAGGATCTCGTGGGAGCGTGAAAGCTCTTGCACTTCAGATTCAGACGAAGAAGTAGAGTGCTGGCAGAATCGATTGAATGAAGAGACAACGTTGAATTGCAACATGATGATTAGATGACTAAATTGTGTAGCAACAGAGGCTCGAGATCTGCGGACATATGATGGACTGACAGCAGTGGATGAATTCTTGAGCAAGTTTGAAAGCACAATACTAGAACAACAACGGTTTGATGCGTTGAAATGGGCACTACGCGCAACACCCACACAATGGTGGGGAACACATCAAGGATGTTTTGAGGACTGGCGCGGATGTAGAAGGATGATGTGCCTATGATTTGGGAAACCGCAGCTACGATTACAAGACAAATACGATGGATGAGATGACCCATTCACGCACCTTGAGAAATGAGCCAAGGCCTATGGGGAAGAACCACAGCCCGAATGGGTACATTTATTCTACCATACCTTGGATGCAATACCCATGAACTGGTATACTAAGATATAACTCCGACATGGTACAGGTGAATGGGATGGCTTGTGCAAAGGATTTTTGTTAACATTCACATATGAAGACCGATGGTCAGATACTGTTGACGATGCGCTGCAAGCAGTAAAATCCACCATCTTCAAAATGCCATAAGTGCCATTAAAAATGTTGCAGCCAGAATGGGTGGTACAATTAAGTAGCGCACTAGACTATTATAACTTGCAGGTGGAGGAGGATGATGACGACCCCCGAAATATTGATATTCCAGAAACCGAAGGTTGTCGCGAGGTTCGAGGACGATCAATTGAGGATCCCGACATCACCGTGCCAATCAAAACAAAGCTGGTAAACATTATCATAGAAGCGTAGCCAATGTACGAGACACTCAGGGACTATTGGGATGATGCTACGGTAGATAAGGTCGTTGAGTTACTCTGCGAATATCAAGACTTGTTCCCGACCAAAATCATGGACTTAAAGGGCATCATTAGCGACTTAGGGATGGTGAAGATCACTATGAAACCAGATGCAAATCCAGTTAAGCAACAACCTTGCCGCTTGAATCCCAAGTATAAAGAAAAGGTCCATGATGAATTAGACAAAATGCTCACCGTCGGAATCATTGAACGAGTGGAAGAGTCCAACTAGGTGAGTCCTATGGTAGTACGGGAGAAAAACAGAAGGGAGAAATAAGAATATGCGTGGACCTCAGGAAGCTTAACGATGCCTATGTTCATGATCCATTCCTGACACCATTAACAAATGAAGTATTGGAGAATGTTGGCGGTCAGGAAGCTTACTCATTCACAGATAGCTTCTCAGGGTACCACATGATCAAGATCGCCCCAGAAGATAGGAGAAAAACAACCTTCACAAAAAAATGGGGTTGCTTTCAATACACTGTTATGCCCTTTGGACTAAAGAACGTGCCAACAATATTCTCGCGCATAGTGGTGACGACATTCAAAGAATACATCCACAAATTCTTCGAGGTCTATCTGGATGATTGGACTATCTTTGGATTAGTTAAGCACCATGTAGCAAGCTTACGGTTGATGCTGGATACTTGCTGCCGATAACAGATTGCATTGAACCTTAAAAAGTGTACCTTCCTCATTCCCTTTGGAAACCTGCTAGGCCATGTTGTTGTTATTCTGAATCTGGAAGCACCGCACAGTGTCAAACAGTACGCGCTACTATGGGGCACACTAGCTACTATAGGAAGTTTATCAAGAGTTATGCCCAAATAACCACACCAATGGAAAATCTATTGAAAAAAGATGTGACATACTACTAGAATGATGATTGCATGAGGAGTTTGGATGTCCTAAAGGGGAAACTGGCCTCCACCCCAATTTTGGTCTTCCCGAAATGGGATGTGGAATTTCATGTACATGTTGATGCGTCGTGTATCGCGCTGGGAGCCGTACTCACGCAGGAAGGCACAGAGGGTGTGGATCACCCGACCATGTTTGTGAGTCGAAGATTTTCCAAAGCAGAAAATAGTTACTCTACCACTGAACGCGAGGGGTTGGCAATGGTGTACATGCTCTAGAAATACCGACACTATGTACCTAGAGGACATTTCAAGATGTATACCAACCATTCCGCGTTGAAATACTTGGTGAACAAGCCTGTGTTGGGGGGCACATATGCAGATGGCTCTTACTATCTCAAGAATATGATTTTAAGGTAATAGTCAAGCTGGGATGCTTAAAAGCAGGACCAAACCACTAGCCATGAATTGAGAGGGGCGAGGAACCAACAAATTTGGAGGAGGGACTACTTGATGCACAGCTCTTCGCAGTACATGTCACGGAAGAACACTTTGAGGATATAATCCATTTTCTAACAACAAGGACTACACTGAAGGAGTAATCAATCCAACAGAATAAGGAATTGGTGGTGCACGCGGCGAACTTTTCTATCATCATAGGGCACCTTTATAAGATGGGAAATGATGACATATTACGAAGATATGTACCCAAATTTGAAAGGCATCAGAGCCTCACGGAAGCACATGGAGGTGTTGTAGAAGGACACTATGGAGGATGCGCGACCACACAAAAGATTCTTCGTGTAGGGATATGGTGGCCGACCTTGCACCAGGATTCGAAAGTGCATTGCAAGGCCTACAATATATGTCAAAGGATGGGAAAACCATCACAAATGGACAAGATGTCATCAAATCCCCAAATGACATTGTAGCCATTTGAGAAATGGGCAATCAACTTTGTAGGCCCAATCAAACCTTAGGGTAAGACAAGTGCGTGCTACATCATCATCGCGACAGAGTACCTGACACGATGGGTGGAAGCAGTCAAGGACTGCACAACTACCACGACTACCAAGTTTTTGTTCGAAAACGTGTTGACACAATTTCATTGCCTGAAAATCTTAATGACCGATCGCGGAATACATTTCTTGAATAAAACCATTGGCGTGCTCATGAAAGAATTCCATGTTTATCACTAGAAAAGTACACCATACCACCCACAGGCTAATGGAACAATAGAAGCATTCAATAAAATACTGGAGACCACATTGACCAAAATATGTAATGCGCAGTGGAATGACTCGGACCTGCACGTACCCGCTATGTTATGGGCGTACAAGAAAACATGCAAGAAATTTACAAGACAAACACCATTCCAATTGGGCTATGGTACAAAAGCAGTCATGCCAATGGAATATATCATAGCTAGTCTACGAATAGCAGTGATCATAGGCATGTCAGACCTCGCAGCTTTGCAAGAAAGGCTCGTGCAATTAGAAGAACTGGAGGAAGAACGATTTCTGGCCGGATTTCACCAGCAAGTACAAAAATAGCACGAGAAAGCCTCGCACGATCGCCATATAAACTTATGGACCTTCAAGGTAAATGACTTAGTGTTGCTCTATGACAGCAAGTTCGAAAAATTTCCCGAAAAATTTAGAATGTACTGGTCAGGACCATATGTGGTAAAAGAGGTTACAAATGGAGGCGTGGTCCAGTTAGTCAAACTTAATGGAGAACCCTTCCCAGCAAAAGTTAATGGTATTCACCTGAAGCCCTACACGGGTGGGCTAGTAATTTGACTAATCGATCGAATCACAGTCTTCGCGACCCAAGGAGCTGGACAGGGTCGCGGGACTATAAGCATAAGGACTAGAAGCTGGTACCAAAGAAAAGACATGAGTTAGATGGAGATGATTCAGAATCAGGACCAAAGTAGATTCAACAAATGGCAGAACAGTGCGCTATGGACCTTCGCGCAACACAGGCACAGTTGGAGGGGCTTCATGCCAAGATCATCGCACCAGTAGAGTGACTCGGGATGAGTCACAATGATTGTGTTGGGGGCCTATTGGGCATGGGATCCCCTAGAGGAGGTTTTGGGGCGTTAAGCTCGAGTTTTGGTCAATGTAATGTAAAGACTCAACAAAGTACAAATGCGAAGCGCGAAATTCTAGCATGAGTCATAGGGTTTTCCACCCTAAGAATTGTAAAATAATGTAAAGATGTGTTGGCCTATCCATGGCCCGTGGACCATGGGATTGTATAAATAGAGGGAGGCTCTAAATGTAAAATTAGTTTTTGGGAAGTAAGGAAGAAACTAGATAGATTCAAAGGCATGGTCAGAGCATAGAGGAAGAATTGAAGGTTATTGGGTCGTAGTAGTAAGAAGAGGCTCTGCAGCTAAGTGCATAGAGACCTAGTAGAGTCCGCAGCTGAGTGTGCGGACCCCTGCAGCTGAGTGCATAGGGTGAAGTTGGGTCTGTATTGAACTGAACTTGAAAAGGATTATTAATAAAGATAAGTTTGATTCGGCATATTGTGCATCTATTTCGTGGATCTGTATTTTGATGTTATGCGTTAATGGTATCTATTTATTTATATGCGCACACTTGATAAAAATTAGTATGAATGCTTATGTATGAAAACCCTCTAAGTAATTAGCGAACATAACCTAAGTAAGGAATACTACGGTAAGTAACATGGGTCGTGCTGCGGCTAGAGCTGCACGGAGGACGCAAATATTTATTATTAGCCATAAATATTTATAGTTATGAAAATATTCAAAGTTATTTTCATCCTCTCAACTATTATTCAGTTAATAAAAACAAAAAAATCATCTTTACAAAATCTTATTGTTACTTTCCAATACTCTTGGAAAACATGGCCACTCTAGAGAATGTTTTAATTACAAGTGGTATATCAGTTGTGGAAATCACTCTAAGAGTGGTTTACAATCTCAACAATAAGCAACTTGGGTGGTTTATCAACCTTCTTAGCAAGCACCCTATGGCCTATAGAATCCAGTTAGTATTTCTCAACCGTAATCATATTAGTTTTAATCACAATATTTTCAACTATCAATCATTTATGAAAATCCAGGTGTTATTTATAATATTTGTAATTATAAATCATTTATCATATTACATCTATAAGTACTTAGAGAGCATATAGTTATATAATCACAAAAATGATCAAAGTAGTCATCAGTGCATAAAGTGCATATTTTCTTAGCCCTAGGTAAATACATCCACAAGTCTAGTATCATGAATTCATGAAATACAATAGAGATTGCCCATGAACTACAATTCCAATAGTTCATCCCTGAACTCTATGCTTATTTCCTACTAGGAAACTAGTCAGAGATATTTCACAGATTTACACCTCCTCCTCCCAAGGAGTGTCGTATTGGTTCAAGGTACAAGTTTAATATTTATCTCCCACTACCACCTTTAAATTTAGACTTCATTTATTGCCTATAGTCATTCTCACACATCTTCCACCCATGACATTTATCTCGAGTCATGATAACTTTTGGTGGTCTTCCACCTATCACATTTATCTCCAATCATGTTAGCTTCTGGTGGTCATATCAGCAAAATAAGGTCATCTTTTTTTGCAAAAAGGAAGATTTCTTTCTTGTCCCTTCATGGACCATAGTTGATTTTCATTGTTTCCCAGTAGTTAGGAGTCTAAACACTTATGTGGTGGATCCTCTAATATTCCCAAAAGAATAATAAATAAATTCTTTCATTTTACCAATAAAATAGATATTTACATTCTCATAAAGTAATTTATTTCCACCTTTTGGCTTGATGATAGTTTTAAATCTGCTTTTTAAAAATAAAAGTTACAATTCAATTTCCACTATCATTGGAATTTTCCTTGAAATATTTTCTATTTACCAACTTACGATTTGGACAGCTCATGATTAATTGAAATTTTTTATGCCCTACAACCCAAACGTACTTGTAGTTTTGGCCTTCAATCAGGGCATCCCATGAAATCCAACAATTCAAAAGAATCATGACTGACATATTATGTCACATGGGTGGTGTTCATTTCAAGGTTTCCCCACAATAATAAACATGAATTTTATAGAGAGAATCATTATATATTCTATGCACAAATCTTGCATGTCATGTTTTCATAATAGTAAAGATTATACCTTCACATTTCCTATCACAAATCACATTGCAACCTTTTACCTTTCACTTGTTATTATGTTTTGTACTAGTGAAATCACACTCACATCATTATGTTTTCATTAAGCTATCCATTCTTAATCATACTGACAACATTAGTCACAATTTTTTTTAAACCATACCCTTCACAAAATCATGTTATTTATAAAAAATATTTTCAAATATAATCAACATGCATTTCAATTTTCACATGCATCAATGTTTCTCAATACTTCAATAAGTATGAGGGTATTGGTATTGTTAATTGTTCACCTACATAAACCATTTTGGTGCATCAAAAATAAGGATACATCTTCTAAACTATAAGAAAATTGCAAGAAAGTTTCCACATAGATGTTTTCCACAACCACAATTAAGGGAACATCGCCTAATAGATATAGCAATTTTGATTATCATCCACCACAGTTCCAATAATATTTTATTTTCATGCATATATTTATAACCATAAGCCATTATAAAACACTACTAACTTGAAATCAATCACACAAAATTTTCTTAGTCAAGGAAACAATAATTCCAACCGATTCAAAATTCCATCTAGACTTTGTTTAGCAATGACAATGGGACACCACGATTCTACAATATATTGGTCTTCAATGATTAGGTTTAATATGTAGTCTCAGCAACAATATTCACGTAGAATAGATGATTTTCCAAATGATGAAAATGTTATATTTTATTAGATGCATGGCGTATACAAGTGTCTCATAGTAACACCATCATTGAAACATCAACTTGTAGAATTACATTGTAGTGTCTTTATTTTGAGAAATCAATGTAATCAACAACACCTAGTTGTTATTAGTTTTATCATTAATCATATAGAACAATCATAATATATTTCATCTCATGAATTCCCATTATTGGACAATAAATTACTAAAATATCAAAAAACATTTGCTGCAGTTATGCATGTTCATATAAAGTGCCACAACAATTTCCATTTTGTTCTTATTATAACATTGCATTTCTATTTATCAGTCAAACTTACAAGACACAACTATTAGTGTGATCTAAGTTATTTATAACATTCAATAACTTTTAATCATGCTTATGAATGGTTAAACAAATATCCACTTACATGGTAATCATAGTTCCTTGCAAACTATCTTAATATGCATAAAAGCCTATACAAAGTTTTAATTATACAAGATCACTAATTTACCATTAGTAGTTGAGTGCCAATAGAAAATATTGGTAGCAATTTAGAAACCAATAACAAATTCAAATTTGAGCAACATATTCTCACCATTAGACCAATAACATGAGTACAAATTACCACTACCAAATTGTTTACAACTCTAACAATAATCTTCAACAAAAAATTGAAAGAAACGTATTCCAAACTTATTGCTACATATAAAATAGAAAATGCCACCAAATTATCATAAATTCAGCTCACATTAAATGAGTTCGGTTCATCTTTTTTCTTAAACATTACAACATTCTATCATCAACATCAAGGACAACCCGTGCCTTTCTACATTCTTTTCACTATCAAATTATTTTCATTATTGACAAAGCAATGCATGCATTCATTCTTTTCTCAAAATTGTAAGCAATGCATTACAATTCCAAGCATTTTTATTTTAATACATAATTAAACATTATCATAAGAGTATGGATACAAAAGATGTTAGTTAATACACACTATCACTATTCACAGTGTGAGTATTCAAAATTATCCATAATTTAATTATAATAAATGAAACAGATTTTTTGACTCCCTGTTATCAATCATAAGGACTCAAATTCCATTAGCTCCTTTGTTCTTCAAAGCATTCACTGCATTATTATTTTTCATAGTAGGTATTAGCACTATTATGCATCTCATATTAAATGCAATATACTACATACATTTCCATGTAATTTTGTTAGTATCATACATGATCGTATATCCAATAACATCATAGCTCTACCCCTCATTCTTATAGAAACCAAGAGGAACTAGTGCTGCAACTTAGCTTACATACTACTTGCACCATCCCCCACCCCACTAATAGCTTATTACATACTTAAAGGATCATCGGATAAAATAACCATCATAACATGAATTAACCCTATAAGTTGAATAACTATTTTTGTAACATATGATCATTAATGCAACTTGTTAACAAAATATTTTCTACTACAACTTTGCATCATTAACATTGTCCAATTAATCAAGCTTATTAAAAACGTAAGGAGTGATGTAAGTTCCAACGTTATGGAAAGTGACCATATCATAAAGACAACTAAATAGGAAAGCACATAAATGAACTTCATTAGTACCCTAGAAACCCAAAAAGGAAAAACTCGCAAACATTTATTTTATTAAATTTTTTGTGAGGGAGTTCATCCCTCACTCAACGATAGCAAAGCGACTCCATCCCTTATCCATTGTTGAAATTTTATAGAAGAAACATAATATTTAATTCGAACATAATTTACTATATTTCATTACATTATACATGTTGCCATGATTCTCAAACACATTAGCCAACAATTTTTCGAGCTGAATGTCTTTGTGTCATGGTTGTTTCCCATAGTAAGCTACTATTTGTAAACTATGGAATATGATCATTCACTCTACATGTAAGAATAATTATATATAATGACCTCAACACATGCAGCAGTATTAGTTATAGTCCATATTTCAATCGCTATAAAATAGGTTAGTTTAGAAACTATGACTCTATTCTTTGTGAAAGTCATGATTCTTTCCTACAACCACCATTGTGAGTAAACTCTAATATCAAGGTTATCAAAACCCAAAATATTATGACATTTTTATCAAATATAATGTGAGAAAATTTAAATCTCCCTATCTCCAATATTCAATTTCTACCAGTTATCCTTTCAGAATCACTAATAATATTCTATACATTATACCTCTTTTCAAGAAAACACTTTCTTGTACACCCATAAATAAATGTAAAACTCATCTCCATAACTAATATTTTACTTTTACCTGCATAACCATAATTGTTTTAACACATACAATACCTTGACTATTATATGCACAACATATTTTTAGTGTGTTTAATCAAAATGCAAAACTATGAAAATATATTTGCACAACCATGGTATTGTTTTCCATATATTCTTCTAGTTGCAAAAACCATAGGTAACATTCTACTTATTTCTTCTACTACAAAACCAATCTTTTTATTATAAAATATTATTATTGTTTTTGCCTTTGGTGTTAAAACATAGTACAAGCACACATAGTTATAAGCAAATTATTATGTTTCCCATATTTTTGAATGCATTAAATAAATTCACAATTATATAATCATGTATTTTCTCCATATTTCACATCCATAAGGATTATAAAAGAATGTATTTTCATTGAAAGTTATAATCAATGAATCATAATTTATAATCATCTTTCATTAATCATAAGAACTCAAATACCATTAGCTCTATTATTCTTCAAAGCATTGAATACATTACTATTCTTCAAAACCAGAGCATCTCATATTAAAGGCAATCTACTACATACGTTACCATGTAATTTTGTTAGTATCCTACTTTATCTTATATCCAATAGGATCACACCTGTACTCATTCTTGTCCTTATAGAATCCAAGAGTCACCAATGTTGAAAATTTTCTCTAATAACACTTGTAACATCTCTCGATATACCTCGTATAAATACATAGTGTTAAATTTTTTTTATTAGATTTTACTAGCATGTAGCATTTCACTGATGGATTATGACATACTTAACTGATCATTAGATAAAGTCACCATAATAATGTGAAATAACCATACAAATAGAATAGTTATTTTCATAAAGTATGATTAATAATGCAACTTGTTAGCAAAGTGCTTTTTTTTGCAACTTTGCATCATTAACATTGTTCAATTAATGAGGCTTATGAAAAACATAATGAATGATGTAATTTCCAAAGTTATTCAAAGTGACCATATTATCAAGAAAACCAAACACAAAAGAACATAAATAAACTTTGATGGTACCCTAAAAGGAAAACAAACAAACATTTATTTTATTAAATGTTTCGTGAGGGAGTTCACCCCTCACTCAATGACAACCACATAGTCCATCCCTTGTCCATTTTTTAAAATTTACAAAAGAAACATAATATTTAATTCAATAATAAATAACTAGAGCCCATTACATTGAAATTTTTTCATGTTTAGCACATTACTTAATACTTTTTTGAGCCCAATGCCTTCATGGCATGGTTGTTTCCCACAATAAGCTATTGGTTATAAACTGTGTAAGATTATCTTTCATGCTACATGTAACAATAATTATATGTATTGACCTCATCACCTGCAGTAGTATTATTTATAAAAAAAAGTTAGTCTAGAACCTATGAATCCATTCTTTTCCAAAGTCATGATTCTTTCTTGCAACCACTATCGTCAGTAAACCCTAATATCAACATTATCAAAATCCAAAATATTATGACCATATCCATCAAATATAATCTCAGAAAATCAAAATCTCCCTATCTATAAAAATTTAATTTCTATCAGTTATCCTTTCAGAATCACTAATAATATTCTATGCGTTATACCTCTTTTCAAGAAAACACTTTCTTGCATACACATAAATAAAAGTAAAGGTCACCTTCATAACTAATATTTTACTTTTACATGCATAACAATAACTACTTAATGTATACAATAACTTAAATATTATATGCAAAATCATATCTTTAACACATTTAATCCAAATGAAAATCTATGAGAATATATTTCACAACGATGGTATTGTTTTGATTTATTCTTCTTGTTGCAAAAATCATGGGTAACATTCTACTTGCTTCTTCTGCTACAAAACCAATCTTGTTATTACCAATGTAATAAGATAGGATAATAATATAAAATATTGTTAGTCTTGTTGTCATTACTCTTAGAACATAATATAAATTAACATAGTTATAAGTGCACAGTTATTTTTCCCATATTTTTAAACGCATTAAATAAATACACAGTTATAAGATCACGTATTTTTATCCATATTTCACATGCATACATATTATAAAAGAATATCTATTTGTCCTCAATTTCTCAGGCTTTAAATAAAATGCTTAAAGATTATAAAAGAATATGTTTTCATTCATAGTTCACATGCATGCATACAATTATAAAAACATGTCGTCCTAACCATATTTCAAATCATATTTCAAATCTGTTAAGTAAATGCAATACAATTATAAAATGGTGAATGGAATTTCATTGGTCAAATTTTATTTATGAATGTAAAAGTGATCACAACATCACCGTTGGATTTCCTAATGCAATTTATTTCCATATGCAATCGACATTTATTTAATCAAATTCCAATGCAATTTATTTCCATATGCAATCCACATTTATTTTATCAACTTCCAATGCAAAGCATAAATACCATATAATAATTGTCCATGCCAAGGTTTAAAATAAAGATATCATAAAATTTCAAGAGGCCTTAATGCATACCATATTTTCCAAGACGAGCTTAAAACCCACTGTAATCATCAATTGTCCACAATCAATTAAACTCAATATGGTATATAATCGTATTTTTTATAATGGAATATCATGAAACTAAATAGTCCTTATGCTAACTACACAATTGGTAAACATGCACAAGCATTGGAAATCTATGGAAAAATATAGAAATGGTTTCTTATTCATTATAAATGGACCACAATATCACATAGGAAACTTATAATATTTAACCATTAATGAATAAATCTTTGGCTGGGTTTCTTTTCCATTTTCCTAAAATCATTGTTGTGAAAAATAAATATAGAACTAGTTGATTCAACACTGTTCTACAATGTTTGCTGTAGTAAAAACCTTGTCTCTATGGTTTATAGGAGGTGAAATCATGTTTACTCTATTTATTAGTTCCATTTCATGTTAACAATTCTATATAATCATATCCATCAAATAAACGTACCAAAGAAAATGCGTTAACACGTACCTTTAATATCTTAAGATATACGATGACAAGGGCGGCAAAGCTTCCTTGGAATTCTCGAGTATCATCAACCACTTGACATCTGCATATTCAATATGAAAGTGGAGAAATTAACTCCCACTCCTCAATAACGGCATTATCTCTTGGTGTGTTTGGCTAGGGAAGAATACATTACTCTCTACATAAATCTTGGTGTGAACTATTCCTTTGATTGCATCATATCCCTAGTTCTTGTATACATTTCTCACAATGTGGAAGTTGGTGTATGATTTTATGGGCCTCTCTCGTATTACCTAGCATTGTTACCAATTTTTTGTTTACCTATGTAAGCATCTTCTACTAGCCTTTATGTAATCTCAGTGAATGTTGAGTGGGGGGAGGGGGATTTTGAGCCCCCTGGGGCAATAATCGAGCCCAACAACATGCCCAAGAGTTTGTTGAGACCTTTTGTTAAGTTTTCCCCCATACCCCGTAGTGAAATTCATAATCTTGAAGCTAAGGAAGCTAGAGACATAAATGCCTTATATGATTTAGAGTTGTTGGAGGAATTTAGGTCATGGATTCTTAACCTTTGCCACATTAGAGGTTCAAAAAGTAGTATTTTCATTCCTTATCACTCTATCTACAAATGAAACCTCGATAAGAATGATTATTTTGGAGAAGTAGGCTAATAGATTAAAAAAAAAATTCAAGTCTTAAGGATGAGAAAAGAGAACAATGAAATCTTCGTTTCTCTATGGAGAAAATGGATGCTCGACTAGCTCAAATTGAGAACCATATACCTTGCATAACCACATCATTTTCTCCTCCTATATCTACTATAAAATATCGAGCACTTGCTTCTTCTTCTTAATCCTAGTTGATATGTGATTATTGATAGTTTTTTGCATTTTGGTTATATTGTAGACATTCTCCTTATGTTGCAGTTTTAAATTTGTGTAGTTTTTTTCTAGCTACACTATAGTTAATTGGTCAAAAACATGTGATTTCCCATTGGGAAGGTTGAGACCATCTTCCATAAATATTAATGAGAGTGAATGGTTGAATTATTTACTGGAAACTCTAATTTTGTGAGGAAATTTAAAATCTTAGATTACAAAAAAATTACTATAGCATGAGCATTTAGGTATTAGAAAAAACAATAGAAAAGAGATTTTCTATTGGGTATTATTTTATTTTATACATATTTTAATTTTGTTATTCTTTTACATTTGATCCTTTTTATGTTTTTTTTGTACTTTCTCATTTTTAATTTTGTATTGACTTTACTTGAATTCTCTCCCTTAACAAAACTATAAAAAAATAAAATTTTAATGTAATACAAAATAAGATAAAAAAATCTTAATATTTTATATTAATAAATAGGAAAATATTTATAATCAAAGCATAAAGGTCAACTAAAAAGTGAAATAGTGAACTATGATAAAAGGAGAGATTTAAATCTTAATATCGACACTTATAAATTGGGTACACATAATATATTCATATCATCATATATATTAGTTATTCATATCATGGAAAGAGGTTATATATATAGTCATTAGATGATATATTTATATCATCTCATATATATAAGTTATTTATATCATGGTAAGAGATTATATAATGATGATGATGGTGGTGGTGGTGGTGGTGGTGAACATCCACTGAGACCAAACTATAAAGAAATGAATTACATAGTTTGATTTAAGATTTTATTCCTATGCTCAAAAAGCTTGGAGAGAAGCCTCCCGATCTCACTATAATTTTGACATCGTAAAAGGCTAGGAAGGTCACTATTGCAACAAAGATTATGAAACTAAGATCTAATGTGGTTGTACGCAGGGCACTCTAAGAGGAAGTGATTTTCATACTCGATGTTCATATTCAAATAGAGATGGTAGACCCTTTCCATCCATGGTGTTTTAGGAACTTCCCAATGACCCGTTTCACTATGGAGCTCATGAGAGTTCGTTCTAATCTTGGCTATATTGAATTTCTTCTTAGAGTTAGTTCAAACAAAGAGATACTTTTGATCTTCTATGGTGGGGCTAATGACCTCCTTATAATATCGTAATTTTCTTTTAGATGCTAAATCTTTCTCACACCACATTTTTTCTTTGAACTTAGAAGTAACAATATTCTTAATGTTATTAATGTTTTGCAATGCAACATTCTCGTCGATCTCCCAATGGTTTAACCACTCCTTGGTGTCTTTATACCAACCTCGTTTGAGCCTTAGGTGATTTTGGCTGGAATTTAAATCTAGCTGAGGAAGTCTATGGCCTCCTATGTTATTGAGTTTGTGCTTGTATAATAGAAGCCTAGTCATAGCTAGGCTCTCGATAGGGGAAAGACTCACTTCTATAAGGAGAATAGGATAGGGTGTATTTCTCTTAATTTTGAGGTTATATGTTATAAAATGCTTCTGGATTTGCTCAATCTTTCTCAAGGATTCTCTAGAGATGCTGCAACCCCAAACCTCACATCCATATAAGATAAGAGGGCTGACTATAGTTTCAAAGAGGAACTTCTTTCTATCCCAAATTATGAGGTTTGTCATTTTACAATTATTTTCAAGACCAAAATAAGCTTTCCACCCCGCATTAATCCTTTTCTTGATACTATAGTTATAGTTGAGCTTGTGATGAAAATCAATTCCTAGGTACTTGTAAGAAGACACTTCCTCGAGGTTACTATTTTCATACATAAAATTCGCGTAAGTGTCCTTCTTGGATTTGATAATCATAACTTTTCTTTTTTTAGTGTTAACAGTCATACCCATGGTAGATAAGAAATCCTTAAGAAGTCTAAGTTCCTTATCAAGATCAGATGGGAACCTTGCGAAAAGAACAATGATGACTATCCCATCTAAGATCGTGCCATCACAGCCTGCTTCCTCTAAACAACCTTCTAGCTTGTCGATGTAAATGCCAAATAGGGTATGGGAGAGGGGGCAACCTTGTTTAACTTTGATATTATAGTTAATATCTTTTGACCACCCCTCATTGCTCTTTAACTTGGCAATTACATTCTCGTATAACCTTATAGCAGCAACTCTCAACTCGAAAGGAACCTTTAGCTCTTCTAATCTATTGCATAAGTTGTTTCTAGGAACTTTATCAAAAGGTTTTCTAAAGCCCAAAAAGAAACAAAAGAGATTGGATTTATCATTGCGGCATTCCTCCACAATTATCCTAAGGATAACGAGGTGGTCTGTTGTTGAGTGTTGCCTTCTAAAACCTTGGCCTTTAGCCCGCTTACCTTCACTTTCAAGCCATATGCATAACTTATTTTCCAAAATAATACCATATAATTTGGCTAAGAGAGAGCTGATCATAATTGTTCGATACTTAGAGGGGTTATTTGTATCCCCACTTTTAAAAATAGGGATAATGAGGCTCTCAGTCCATGGTTTAGGGAACCCTTGCTTGATCGTTGGATTGAAAAGCTTGTGGATGTGGGGAATGAAGATTGGACCTCCAATTTTTAAGATTTCTGGTTGGTAACCTTCAATGTCCTTAGCTTTCCCATTTGCAAGGCATTTAACCCCAAAATCAATGTCTTATAAAGAGAAAACTTCTTTTGTTGTGAGTAGGGTTTCAAAGTTATCCCTCATGTTTGGAGATTCATAAAGATTTTTGAGATAGGAATTTGAGTCGTGTAAAGAAATTTTATTATTATCTTTAGTTTTCCTAGTTAGAATCTGCCTCCATGATGCAAAACCTCTTCCACGATATCTAATTAAACAATTAAAAACATAATTAAAATAAGAAAAACACCATTTATTAATGAAGCCTCTAAAAGAGATTTAAATATTTTGAATGGCAAGCTCATATTATGTATTGACACCGTTTTAGCATAATATATTCATACCATCTCATATATATGTTAGCTATTAATATTGTGCAACTTATAAAACTATTATATATATATATATATATATATATATATAGATATAGATATAGATATAAAACAAGAGGCAATGTGTAGTAATTTCCTATATGCTAAACATGGAGTTGACAAGCACTAAAAGGAATTAAATCTCTTGACGTGTAAATTTTTTCAAGTTTTGCATCCTGAAAGAGGTTTGCATATCAAGAAATTTGATCTCTCAGCACTTAGTAGATCTGCTATTAAGATAGAACTATATTTGTTTTAATTTTTTATTTCTAATTTTAATATTTTGAAGTTTTTACAATTTTTTTTCAATTTTTTTCTATTTCCAATTTATAGATATATCTATATATATATATATATATATATATCTATATATATATATATATATATATATATTGCTTAAGAAAGAGTTGTACCTTCTATTTGATTAAAACAGAAAATAAATTACATAAAATAAAATAGTCCACAAGGAACTGTAGACCAAGCAAAAACTATTCTCTAACTGCCAAGGGCAATGAACTGACAGCAAAACTCCGACCTTTACATACAAAACCTCAAAACCCTCAAGAGATAGACAATGCTGGGGCCGAAAGGTCTTCCCACAGAAATCCGGCTAATTGAAAATCAAATCCGGCCGTCAACAAGCACACACTTTACATAAAGAGTCGGACCAGAAGAGGAAAAAAGGTACCAATCTAAAAGGATTTCGGGTTCAAAAAACCCACGAACCCACGAACCTGTAGAACGTGCTATAATCAACTATTCCCATCAAGAACATCTTGCATCCCTCCAAGAATATGTTGCCTTAACGATTCTCGCCATCATCTGAACTTGCATCCTTAATCTCAACCGTCAAATCTCCTCGCCCAATCCAATGACAATGGTAGATTTCGCAATACTCAGAATCACAGCATTTACCCACCTAGACCCACCTACATACTCGATCATTCCTAACCATAAATCCAACTAGCTTAATCCGACGGCTGAGGATCATATCGCACGGGTCTAAAGCGCCGAACATTAGCGCCCAATGAGGGCAGTATTCAATCTCTCCCCTTGGCCACGTGTAGCCAGGTGAGTGGAATCACTCCCATTTCAGAAAAACCACTTCCGACTTGAAACGCTTGCGATAACCGATATACCACCCCAAGAGCGGTATTGCGTCCATAAAAGGAAAACCAGGGGTATTAAGGCCGCTAAGAAATCCTAGATTCTAGCCCCTCGCCACATCTCCTCTCTGCCTGTACCTAAACCAATGTAAGATGATACTCCAACCATCCAATGGACCATCCGAAAAACCGAGTCTGCCGAGCTTCTTCCACTTGGAGCCTTTGTGATTGAACTTACTAGGGTTGCGAAGGCCAACAGTCTCCTACCTGCCACATAAGACCACCCTGTGAAAAAGACAGCAATTCATAAAGAATCCAAGTCATCTAGACCCTGCCTCCATGGCTCTGTTCTGAAATACCATCCTGTCTTCATTCGCCTAGTCGTGAAAATTGGCCTTCAATCTGTTCTGAGGCAACTCTTGCCAACCCATCGCAACCCTGTTTTCTATACAGATCACTCCTTGATTGGCTAGAATATCCGCCAATGTATTGGCCGTTCTTCGCACATGGTTGAAACTTACTGTTCGAAGGCACTGGAGGTGAAGCTAAATCCATTGAAAGACCTGGATCAGCGTCGAGTTTTTTGAGACTTTTTCCATCGTAGTGCCCTAGCTGATTCTCTTGATCGAGTTAATGATTAACTCAGAATCAGCTTTGACCATCACATTTTTGCGGTTATCCTGGTCCAAAAAATCTAAAAATTGCTCCAGAGCCATTAGTTCCGCCATATTGTTAGTGGCTCTTCATAAATGGAAATGGAAGATGAAAAGAATACTTCCGTTTTCATCCCTTAAAGCCCCTCCATAGCCAGCAGTACCCGGGTTGCCTTTTGAAGCTCCATAAATATTGTATTTCAAAAAACCCTTAGGGGGAGGATGCCAGAAATCCTGCTCAGTATCCATTTTCATAACCTTCCTATCCAGGCCCTGAGGAATAAGTCCCTGCAAACCCAGCTAACGAAGAAACCTCAAATCAGCTTCTAAAGGAGGGTTCTTAGGGGGAGTGTGCACAATAGTGCCAACTGTCTCCTTAAGTTGTTTTAAGATCTGCTCAAAAAGGTGTTGAGAGGGATTCCTTTCATTTTTGAAGATTCTATGGTTGCTTTCTTTCCAGACATTCCAAATAAGAAAGCTTGGCGTAAGAGCCCGAGCTGAGCTAAGAAATTCATAATGAGAAACATTTCTTCTCCAATTGTTTAGGGTATTGATAATACTCCCTTTGTCCCTATCGGTCTGTTGGAAAATGGTGGCAAAAGTATCCCACAACCTCGAGGTGAAAATGAAATTATTGAGAAGGTGCTCCATTGTTTCCTCATGTGCTTCACAGAGCTGGCATCTAGAAGGCCCCAGAACACCCCTCTTCCAAATGTTAACCAAAGTCAAAATTTTCTTATGCTGAACCAGCCATATGAAGAGTTTAATCTTCATCCAACCTTGATGCCTCCATAGGTTTTGCCAAAATTTATCTCGAACATGGGAATCCAGATCAAGGAGTATGTGTTTTACCTCCTTAAGATTATAGGTACCCTCATTATTGTTGCCCCATCTCAGTTGGTCATGCCCCCCTGATACTAAAATCTTCCTTTGTTCTAACATTTTCATAAGTGCCTCGACTTTAGCTTTCAAGGGACTGTCATCCCTATAATCAATGTTCCTCAAGGTTCTCCATTTTCCTATACTGTTGTTTTGATCCCAAAAATATTTTACCTTAGATAACCCTTTGGTGTCTGTCTCTTTCTTGAGGTCCAAAATTTCTTCTTTTAACAGTATAGGTTCTTGTTGCCATCTATCCTCCCAAAATAATGCTAAATCTCCCTCTCTGATTTCTCAGAAGTTGTTTTTTTGTACTAAGCCCCTATTCTCCCAGGCCTTATTCCAAATTTATGAGCCCTTTATAGTTTCAGACATCCTTATGTGATCATTATTTTGCCAAGTGCTAGAATATTTATCTTTCCAGACACTAGCCCACTGAGCCTCTGGGTCATTTACCCAATGCCACCATAATTTTGCCCCTAAAACCTTGCTTAGAATCTCTGGATCATCCAATCCTAGACCCCCATGGTTTTTAGGTTTGCAGATTTTTTCCCAGGCTACCAAGGCCCATTTCATTCTTTCTTCCCCCTTGCCCCAAATAAAGTCTCTTTGGATGGTTCTGAATTGTTGCAAGACTCCTTTTCATGCTGGGAGTGCTGATAGCATGAAGACTGTGATTGATTGAAGAATAGCCTTTGTTAGCACCAACCTACCAGCCAAGTTTAAAGATCTAATAGTCCATTTCCTAATTTTATCCTGCATCTTATTAATCAACGGCTCCCAAATTCTCTTGTGCAAAGGTTTAGAAGTTAGAGGAACTCCCAAATATTTTCAAGGGAGGACACCCCTTTGGAAGCCCGGTATTCTGGATATATTCCTGTGAATAGCAATATTGGTATTAAAGAAAAAAACCTTAGATTTGGAGAGATTAACTTCCATACCTGTAGCCATGGCAAAGTCATTCAGAATTTGTTTATACGCAAGAGCTTCTTTGACCATGGGGATTCCCTGCAGCATGGTATCATCAACAAATTGTTGATGAGTCAAGGCCTGTCCAGTCTCAAAAAGTTAGAGACCCTTAATTTTACCCCCTTCCTTTGCATGCTCGATAGACCTACCCAGTCCTTCCATCATGAGGATGAAAAGAAAGGGAGAGAGCGAGTCTCCATGCCTGAGGCCTCTTGAAGGAATAAAGTTCTCAGAGGGAGAACCATTAACCAATAATGAAAAGCTGGAAGAGGTTACCAGAGCCATGACCCATCTAACCCAATTATGATCAAACCGAAAAGCAATAAGAACTTTCCTGATATAGGTCCAATTCAACTTATCATAAGCTTTGGCTAGGTCTAATTGCATGATCATTCCAACCTTCTTATTTCTAGTCAATGAGTGTACCACCTCATGTGCTTGAATGATGCTATTGAGAATTTGTCTACCTTCCACATAACTAGATTGTTCTGCAGAAACTAGCGTAGGAAGAAGAGGTTTGAGTCTATTGGCCACAACCTTGGATATTATCTTGTAGACCACATTGCACAAAGCTATGCAAGGAAAATTTTAAGAACCCCCCCTAAATTTATAAATATAATAAATGGGTGAATCTCCATGGTATATAGGAAAAATGGAAGGCGATTTTATCAATAATATAATATGCATATATAATTTTTTGGCGAATCTCTCACCTGGCATGGCGAATATTTTACTCAATTATAAAATCTTGTAAGATCTTGGTGAGTCTTTCACTAAATAATAAAACTTTGTAAAGTCCTAGTGAATCTTAGCATAGGCTACATGCTGGTTTAGTTCCCCCATTTAAATAGGCTACATTCCAGGTGAATACCATGGGTCAATACCATGTGCCATTTTGGTGAATACCATGGGTCAATACCATGTGCCATTTTTATTTTTATTAATTCTAATGTTAGGGTTAATAATGGTTTTTTGCATGGTATTAATAACAATCTAGTCCATGGTATTTGTCCCATAGTATTTTGGCCATAGGTTTCACCTAAATATAACCCATTTTTTGAGTGTTCGTAAATATAAGGTGACTTATGGAGTAAATATAAAAAAATGTTTTATTTGTTTACCATACCTCTCGTTTATTTATATTTTATTAATTTACCATACCTCTTTTACAAATATGGTATTTGGCCCATAGGATTCACTTAAATAAAACCTCTTTCTTGAGCATAAATAGAACGAGGGTTATGGACTAAATATAAAAAGAGGTTTTATTTATTTACGATACGTCTAGTTTATTTATATTTTTATTTATTTACCATACCGTTTGAGTAACTATAAAAAGACGTTTTATTTATTTACCATACCTCCACTTTACTTATATTTTTATTTGTTTACACCGTTACATGTATATAAGGTGACTTATGGAGTAAATATAAAAAATGTTTTATTTATTTACCATACCTCTCATTTATTTATATTTTTATTAATTTACCATACCTCTTTTATAAATATGGTATTTGGCCCATAGGATTCACTTAAATAAAACCTATTCTTGAAAACGGGCGAATGGATTCACTTAAATAAAACCTATTCTTGAAAATGGGCGAATGGAAGGTTGTAAGTCCTAATTTCAAGGGCTAAATTTACCTTTTTTACCCTCTCCCTTAAAATAACGTGGGCTATTTGAGGTGATTTGTAAAAATGTACTATGATACAAAATATTCGTCGACTAAAAATTTAAAACCCCTTAATTTTGCCAAAGGGCGAACATTCGCCCCTAAAATTATCCTTGAAGCTATGCATCTAAAGTTGTCTTGAGATTGAGCATTATCCTGTTTAGGGATCAGGGAGATGAAGGAGGTATTGAGCACTTTAAAAATAGTCTTATTCATTCTGGAATCTTCCACTACATTTAGAATATCATGTTTAACAATATTCCAACAAGATTTAAAGAAATCCACATTGAAACCATCAAGGTCAGGCGCTTTGCCATTCTGTATTTCTTTGAGGACCTCACTAACCTCCTCTTCAGTCACAGGCCTGTTAAGGTTGAAATTCTCCTCTCTAGACACCAGCCTAGGTATATGTCTTGTTAAGTCCCTAACGAAGTGCTCTCTATCTGAAATGGTTTCCTTCGCTATACCTTGAAAGTGCTGAACTAACACCACTTCTATATCTTCATGGGAATTAAGAAGATTCCCTCCCTCATCCTTGATCAAAGAGATCCTATTGTAAGTTGTGTTCGCCATGGTGGATCTATGGAAAAATCTAGTGTTTCGCTCTCCTTCTTTTAGCCATTAAACTCTAGATTTTTGTCTCCAAAATATTTCCTCTTGTTTACATAAATTCTCCCAGTCTTGATGATGCTTGGTTACTTGATCACTTTTGACTTTATCAAAGCCATCCATGATAAGGGCTTGGTTGAGTTTCTGCATCTTATCTTCTACTGATTTTTTAGCTTAAAAAATATTGCCAAATTCATTCTTGTTCCATTCTTTGAGCCTGAGCTTGATGTGCTTTAGTCTTTTGTGTAGAAGGAACATTCTTGTACCCTGAATATGCAAATCTTCTGACCACCAATTTGCAATGTTGTTGACGAAATCTGGGTGGGTAAGCTAGATATTCTCAGATCTAAAAGGTCTATTCCTGGGGGTGCCAATGCCCTGAACCTCTAGTTGAATCAGCCAGTGATCTGATCCTCCAAAAGGGAGAACTCTCGTTGTCATTTCCTTATCAATGAGTTCCTTAGAGATTATGAATCTGTCTAACTTTGAGGCTGATTGAGACTCTCCTCCTATTTCATTGTTCCAAGTAAAGAGACAATTACTTGTATCAGTGTCAACTAGCTTCATATTGTCTATAAAAGCTCGAAATGCTAAAGAGTTTATTCTTAGAGTTCTAGTTCCCCCTTTTTTCTCCGAACGTGATTTAATCATGTTGAAGTCCCCCCCCACGATCCAAGGTATTCTTGCATGTATGTCTCTGAGATCCTCAAGAGAATCGAGAAACTTGAGTTTGTCATCCATTCTTTGAGGGCCATAAACATTCGTGACTAGACATCTCTCCCTATCTCCCACAGGCTAAATAATGACTCATAAGTAATTCCTCGATGCCTCATCATCTATTATGTCAATCTTTTGGGGGTTCCATAGAGTAAGTATGCCCCCTGCTGTATTCTCTGCTTTGACCTCTAGAAACTCAAACCAATTGAGCCATTTGCTATGGATTTCTTTTATTGTTTGAATGGAACATTTAGTTTCCTGGATAAAGAGAATATCCAGAGTTGCTTGTTTCATTCTATAACTAAGTAATCTTTGTTTCTTTCACTACCTAAACCCCTAATATTCCAAGATGTGAACTTCATCATTAAAGATTTGTAAAGGAGTAGTTGGATAGATCTTTCATCTTACCTGAATCAATCATTAGCTTTCCACATTCCATCAATAGCTCGTTCTGCTTTTTCCTGCCTCTTTTCTTTCCTGGGTTTTTGGGTGCTAATCCTGGTGTGGTTTCATAGTTTTCATACTTTCATTACCCTGCCTTTCATTTCTTCTTTGCCTCTCCATCCATTTAGCCTGAGTTTTCCATATGAATAGCTGTTGAACTCTATTGAAATCTTCTTGAGGTAACGAGTCTACCCCTCCCATGGTTCCATATTTCAAGAACCCTTCCAGATCTAGGTGTTCTCTATCAAGAATCTCCTGTAGTTCATGGTCCTCCATTTCCATCTCACACTAGGTCATTTCCTGGTCCATTTCCAATTTTGCATCGCTCATCATGGTTTCTTTCTGTTTATTAATATCCTATGTTTGTTCCATTTCTTCTTCTTTCTCCTTCTCCACTGTACTTCCTCCCATTGCCTGATCTACTTTTGTTATCTCTTCTTCTTCTTCGAGTACTTCGAACTTGTTCTGATTGACCTATTGCCCTTCTGTTTGATGTTGCTTTGGCCCCCTTTTTCCCCCTTTTCCTCTATGTATCACTTTGTGAAAGCTTTCAAGATCTTTCATTGTGTTGGATTTACTCTTGTTCTCTATTTTATTGAGAGGGAAATCTTTGAATAGGTGCCCATGCTCATGGCATCTACGGCATCTGAAAGGAATATGTTCATAATCTATTGTTTGCACCCATTCTTCGTCAAAAACTTCCAAAATTACCTCATCTAGTAGAGCTCCAGAGAGGTCCATCTCCACACAAATTCTTGCAAAGGAAGTGTATTTTCCCCTTTTGATGGCTTCAGAAGCTTTAACAAAACTTCCTAATTTATTTCCTATGGCAGATAACGATTCCATTTGCCAATAATCAAGAGGAAGAGAGTAGAGTCTTACCTAGATCGGGACCGAGGTAAACGTCTCACACTCCAGGACAAAATTCATAATCCATGCCCGCATATAGAGGCCTGCTGCTGCATAGAAGTAGGGCCCTCCTTCAAACACTCTGTCTTTATCTTCAATATTTGTAAAGACCACAGTGAAGAATCCCTTTGACACAAGATGTAGGTCTATGCTTCCTTTTGGTTTCTAGTGGTATCTAATCGATGTCTGTAAAGATTTTTCAGTGGGCCATAATCCCATGAATTTACAAATGATTGCATATGTCCGCATGTGGTCCCTGTACGCCTGTAAAGCGGGATCCTTTAAAACCACTTTAGGTGTGATCTCAGCTTTGGCTTTACATGGTCCCTTTTATGCTTTGTCTTTTGTTCCCTATTCCTTGTCTTCTTCCTCATTTTCTTTTGTGCTATTATTCTCCCTTGATTTGGTACAATCTTTCTCCTCAATGTTCCTTTTCCCTACTTCTGAAGGACCTCTGTCATTTTCTATTGATTTCTTACCTCTCCTCGCCACAGCTTGCTTGTAGGAGGGAGTGGAGCTCCCTCCTTTGCACCCTTCGATGGAGATCAACACTTGCTGAAGTCTGTAACCCAAGGTGCTCTCTCTCTTCCCCCTCAAACCATTTCCAATTTAATAATCACTTTGCAATAAAAGTTCAATTCTTTTAACCAATAAAAAAATCCAAAAATAAAACTTTAATATATTACAAAAATTAAAAATATTTTCCATAAATAAATAAATAAATAAAATTTAAAATTAAAACATAAAATCTAATAAAAATATATAATACCATTAACAAAAAAATATTATATTCCAAAATGAAAAATTATTAATATAATATTTTATATTAATAAAAAGATAATTACATATAATGAGAATATAGTTAATTCAAAGTCCACCCATGACCATTGCTACCATAGAGATAAGTAAAACTAATCAAATAGTAATGTAACTCTTATAATTTCTTTTTATATATATATATGGTGAAT
This sequence comes from Pinus tabuliformis, assembly GCA_031772625.1. Classification (NCBI taxonomy): domain Eukaryota; kingdom Viridiplantae; phylum Streptophyta; class Pinopsida; order Pinales; family Pinaceae; genus Pinus; species Pinus tabuliformis. The sequence goes on along the minus strand of CM062811.1, from coordinate 29,163,094 downwards.
CGAATTGATGCATACATTTATTTTACGCAAAATTAAACATACTCTACCTCATATAAGTAAAATTTGAAACGATTAAAGTATCACGATGTTCCTTTCTGTGAATACTCCGTATTTTTCACAAAAAATTGTTTCACCCGGGCAAGGAAAATATAATTAATTTAAAGGAATAGACTTGCAAGACAAAATATAATTAATTTAAAGGATTAGACTTGTACTGACAGAACAGAAAACTTGCGGTCTTTTTCATTAAATGGAAGTTATTGAAGGGAGTTGTCTATAATGCGATTTTTTGAGATTCCGGTGACGGAATCCGGGGGAAGAAATTGAGATGAAATCATGATTTGTTGCAGTTAAAATGGTTTTTTAACTGCATATTCGGATTCAGCACCTTGAAAACCCCTGGGACGGTTTCGTTGTGCAGAAATTAGCTATCAAACTTGGATTCCAATAAATTACTGCCGGATTTTCACCGGAAAAAATCGCCGGAAAGGCTTTCAAAAAGTCGCGTTAAAGACTACTGCTTATTGAAGACGCCATCTTCTCCGATCAGAATCATGGCCGACAACGAAACCTTTTTAATATTGTGATGGTGGTCAGATAGGAAAAGTCTGCTCTATGATTTGAGGGTTGTCGCAGAAAAACTGTTTTTATAATCGTGATGCGTAAGGTAGATTTACGACCTTTTGGAACAATTAGGTGGCCCGAATCTTCCTCCGTTTGGATAGACATTACATTACGCAAGTGTGATACAATACGCTCTGACAACTCATGGCCAAATTGATAATCATTTTGTGTTAATCTGTGCATTTTCATACCTGCTTATGGACAACGCACCTCTTAAGTTGCACAAATTTGTTTTGTATTTATGGAAGCTGACAGGCTCCACCTTCTTGTACTTATCACGTGAAGGTTCTTCATACATTGGAAATTGCAGTGTCTGTCTCGGATTGTGGGGTACAAGCCGCCCCATTTTGGGGCATATGATATTCTTATCTGCACGCGAATGCCTGTACTCACTAAATACCAACGGCCTCCCTCCAATTACTAACAGCCTTACATGGCCCTGCGTATGCATTCCCTTTTTTTAAACAAATGTTTAAAAGGAGTGGTATTTAAGTGTTTTTGGTGGACTTGTGGTTGGAATCGGGGTATAAATAATTGTGGTTAAAAAAATTTGTGGTCAGATCTACATTAAATTGGTTTTCTAATTATATGAATTCAATTTCTGAAAAACTCCTAGACACTTTGACACTTTGATTATGCAGAGTTCACTTCAAACATGTGATTGATTTATAGTATAATTTCAATTCTAAACCAATCAGCTCAGGAAATAAAGGGAAAAACTTTTTAAAAATTACTCATTTAAAGAGAACTCATTAAAAGAAAGATTGTTTTATCTGGGAGAGAGTGCTGTGGACAGCAGTCGTTCCGGTGCATAATTGAGATTGCGGGCTGGATCCCATCCGCAAATGGATCATCTCTCCTTCTATATTCAGCTGATTCAGGTAATAAATAGCTGGTATTGGGTTTAGGGACATGCATTATTCGGGTGACTCCTTTCGATTTATTGGCAGAAGCTTAACCGTGAGGGCTCAGTTTCATACTATTTGTTTCTAGCCTCTGTTAAATTATTGATTGGGGGAGATAGTTGTTTAAGTTGACAAGGGCTTCCTCTTGAGCGATGGGATTTCCTCTAGGGTATCCAGTGCTTGTCGTCCCGCGGGTGCTCCTTAACGTTGCCTTTGTATTTGGGTTTATCAGAACTGCCGTCTGCTGGCTCCTCCGGTTGATGGGGTTCAGAGATTTTCTCGAAAGCGAGGCCACCTGGCCTGATGAAATCAACTCAACGGAGTCGTCCTCTTCCATTTCTGCGCAGAGGATTCGTGGGCGGTTACCCATTATCAAATTCGCCGTTTTAGCAGAAGCGATGGAGGATGACGACGTTATGTGTGCGGTTTGCTTGAATATAATGGAGAGACAGGAAGAGGTCCGAATGCTGATGAATTGCAGTCATATCTTTCACAGAAGGTGTTTGGATAAATGGGTCGATTATGGACAGAAGACTTGTCCTCTTTGTAGGTCGCCCTTCCTTTCAGACATAATTCATGGAGAAATGAAGGAGGAACTGAGGACTTCCGAGCACAGTTCGAATCTCTTTGGAAACGTTTCAGCAGACCAGATGTCTTAATGCTCTATTTTGGACAAAGAGACAAAGCAGAGGTCATAATCCTCTATATCTGACAAAGTGACAAAGAAGTCCAGGTGTTTTTTCAAAAGAATGCCCTCCATAAATATTTCAAGGGTTTACTTCAAAGATTGTCATGAATATATGAAGTGTTCAAGAGATTAGTTGCCAGTGAATTCCTAACTGCCAAGCTTTCCTAAAAGCGGAGGGGAGGGTCTTGGAAGAGAAGGGAGCAGGAAGAATGGTAGAGTGATTAACATGTTCTACTTGTAATGGACGTGCATAGGGGAAGAGGTTGCAGTCACAACAGGCCACAGCCCAGAGCAAAGGATGTAAACATTTGCTGTCAGCATTCTCTGTAATTAAATTCTATAATCTGTAATTCTATCAGGCCCAAGAGAGTCGTTATCATTCTCTGTAATTAAATTCTATATATGTTTTCAATTTAAATGTTCTTACAGTTTTTCTGTCTGGAAATATTTTTCTGTAGTTATCAATTTCTGGGTGTGTTCATGGTAAGGATGTTAAACCTCTATGCTATTTTCTGCGGTTATTTTGTTTGCATTCTCAGTTCTATATGGGTGATGGTAAAATTGCTTCGGAAAATGCTGTGTATGGTTCATCACAACACTTTTAATGCCTGCCAACGAGAATCGGCGTCTTGAACTTCTCTCAATCAAAATAAAATAGTGAAATGTTGACCTCCTTAGAATCCCTAATTTACTGGAAATGGAAACAACTGAGTTAAGCTCAACGAAACGGGTATACGAAATCAATGGCAAAACAATTCGCATTAATGTTGGTTGAATCTGTTCACTTCGAATGCTGAAGTATCGATATCGCTTTATGCAAACTATGGGTATGGAAAACTCCAACTAAAGTTAATCTATTAGATAAAACCCTAATATACTGGAAATGCAAACAACTAAGTTAAGCTCAACGAAATGGAACAATTCTCATTAATGTTGGTTGAATCTGTTCACTTCGAATGCTGAAGTATGGATATGGCTTTATGCAAATTATGGGTATGGAAAACTCCAACTAAAGTTAATCTATTAAATGATTGAACAAGATCAAGAGCCAGTCTATTCTCTCTCCTCCGTTGGCAATTTTTCAAAAGGCTTAAAAGTCTCCCGCAAAAAGTGAAAACTGATTTTGTTTTATCCTTATATCTATACCAGACTGTTATGTCTTATTGAAGCAGGCTTTTAATTAAAAATAAATCTATTGAAGTTACAGATTATGACTTATTTTATTCCAGAGGAGAAAAAAGAGGAGTAGTATCACTGCACTTTATATAACCTTAATCGCTTTTAAATCTGGAAAAAAACACAGTAATATTAATACTTTTGAGCTATTTTCATCTTGTTAATTTGGGGTTCATAATTGCAGTGGTCTTTAATTAAAATAAGTCAGAATTAATTCTATAAATAAATAAATCGAAACTAATAAACAGCATACCAACAATGACGATAAGAATTTAACCTGCAGCGAATACTGCAAAAGAAAAGATAATCTACATCCTTCCTTCAATACTGTATCGTAAACATCAATTACCTATCTAATTTACAACTCCTAAACAAAAAACATTTTCCCTTTGTCTGGCTAATGCTGTTTGTGAGAATAAGAAGGAATTACGAAAAAAATCCCTCAACACACACATTTAATGAGATCCCACAAATTAATTGAATATGCCAAATTTTCTAACCACTACAAAAAAAATATCACATACCTGACAAATTAATAAAACTCATTTCATACATACACATTTAATGAGACCCCACAAATTAATTGAATATGCCAAATTTTCTAACCATTACAAAAAAAATATCACATACCTGACAAATTAATAAAATTCATTTGATATTTAATATTTATGGTTTGAAAATCCTACTTAACATTTATCGCCATGAATTCAAGTCAATGGAAAGTAGATCCAATTTAACAGTGACATAATAATAAGAAGCACATTACGTGCAAGAGAATAAGCGTTATTTCCACTTACAACTTGAAGAGTCTTGGAACTGATGACTAATAAAATGAATGCAAAAGAACCTTCACAGTGATATGTTACTTACTGAGAGACGATCCTGCGTGTCACGTGGAATTTTAAATTCTTTTATTATATTTATCAGCTCATTAGCATCATGAAGAAGTCCATACTCTTTTGGAGAATACTAATAAACATAAAGAAACACATCATCAACTGTAACAACAATAGCATTAGATGACAAAAGTAAATGCAATAACTTCAGCACATATGAATCTAATTTTAAAAAGCAAACAAAAACCATTCATATTCATTATTATGAAAGTTGAACTTTTTCTAGTTCATTTAGGGTGTTTATTGAGCCTTTAATGTAGGAAGTAATTCTTTCATGTCATGTGTTCCATGTGTATTACAAGTTGTTAGTGAATATTGTAAGATGTTATTTTAGATGTGGTTGTTTCCCATGTGTATGAGTTGTTGTGCCACTTACGAGTCATAGATCCATTTTCTTAGTATCTAGATTTGTGGAAGCCAATAATTTGTATCATATATATATGTAACCTTTGTGATCAATAAAAATATGAGAGTGAATTCTGTTGTATGTAATTTTTTTCTCTCTTTCTATTTTTCTAATATGGTGTTGGAGCTTGTACTCACCTCACTCCCTCAAGGGAGGGCGAGGAATATGTGAGGGATCCTATACATATTACTATAGATGTGTGAGAGTTTATTTTTAGTGTGTGAAATTTTTTGTTATGTTGTATGTGTAGATATGTTTGTTTGTTTGCAGCTTCTTCAAGCATCGTCAGATCCTTTCGTCATCTTGTTATGTGTAAAGTTTTGTTTGTGCTTATATGGCTTGAATCTGCAAAGGAGTTAAATTCATGCGTTGATGGTTTTGTGGTAATTGTTTGCACTGTCATATTATAAATCAAATATGCAAAATCATACCCACTAATTGTATATGTTGTTGCATGGATCTAGATTTGAGATCTAGGGTGTAGGAGTTTCAAGTGATCAATGATATACGTCAAAAGTGTTAAAATTGGAGGGAGATGTCATTTTTTTCACTTCTGCAGGGAAGAGATCTTTGCGTCAGATGTTTATGTTTCAATATTGTTCCAATCTCAATTTTTGCATCATATCAATATGTAGTGGCATGTTTGTTGGAATTTACCACTCTAACAAATTCTACTTTGTGAAGACGAGAAATCTCCAAGACAAAGATGGAACTAGATGAACAACTTTTGACATGTGCTAAGGAGGGAAATTTTGACTTGTCTATGCCTCAATGATCGCTGATAGTTTGATGAGATGTCTTTGTCAAGTAGTTTTATATTTCTTTCAATTCTAGTTATAAAAAGGGTTGGTGGTTCTTAAACTAGAAGTCTTAGTGTCCAAAACATTAGTGATTATGTTAGTAAGGTCAAGTTGTTTGATCAACTTTTGAACACATTCAGTGTCGAGACCTTCATCCTAGTGACTAATGGATAACCGAAAGAAAAACATCTGACAGACGGTGATTGGTCCATAGGACACTTCATTACTTAATGGCTCTTATCGTGGAATCCCCGACGAGTTGATTTGTAAATATTGTTGATCTTGCAAAGTTCGTCAACAATGGTGAGAGGCGGTTACATTTCAAATGGAGGTCAAGTGACAACTCGAAGATGTGGTGGTGAAAGAGTGATGTTTACGAGATTCCAGAGTGGATGTGAGTGTCTTTGAAGACCATTCAAACATAGATTATCCTTAGATATCACTTTCTAGGATTCAACTGCGTTAAGTAAGTCATTCATCTATGACCATTTTCATAAGAGCCAGTCGTAACTCACTAATTTCTCATGATTTTTTAATAGTCCACTTAGCACACATTCCATTGGGTGATGCTCATAGGGGTGAAGAAGTGGGATTGAGACTAGTGAAATGAATCACATAGTGTCAATCATCACTTCCGGGGCTTGCACCAGGTAATTAGGACTTCCGGGAGGTCACCGATCTTAGATCGCCTCTGTCTCAAGCATGGTTAGTGGATTTTTCTGCACATTCAAGCCCAATTAGCTTGCTACCCCATTTGCAAAACCTTAGTAAGTATTGTGCCTTGACTACCTCTCATGGAAATGGTCATAGATGAATGACTTATGACTTAACCCAGTTGAATCCCAAAAAATGATACCTAATATAATGCATTGTGAAACACCCCAATACTTAATAGATTATCCTTCTTGTTGTAATATGTGTTTTCAATGTTTTCCATGTTGCTATTAAGGGAGGGTGTTGGAAGTAATGCTTTGAGTCATTTGTTCCATGTGTATTACAAATTGTCAGTGAGTATTTGGAGGTGTTATTCTAGATGTGGTTGTTTCCCATGTGTATGAGTTGTTGTTGTGTCATGTCCTAGACGTAGATCCACTTTCTTAGGATCTAGATTTGTGGAAATCAATAATTTGTATCCTATATATATGTAACATTGGTGATCAATAAAAATATGAGAGTGGTTTTTTTTGTGTGTAATTTTTCTCTCTCTTTCTATTTTTCTAATATTTATAATATCCTTTATAATTTACAAATATTATTAAAAGATTATATCAGTAAGAAAATATTAATTATTTATGAAAGTTCATAAATATTATAAATTATTTAGAAAGAGTTTTATTTTCAAGAATATGTGAATCTTATTTCCAACTTATTGATGCTACTTTTCATACTATATGAGGATGGAAAATAATTATTAGAAAAATTCATGTATCAACATCTATTATTTGTCTTTACATCTAAACACTAAATCTTCTATATTTTTGTTGGCTCTCCTTTATTTCTTAATATAGTGTACTCTTCCATGACATAAAATTTGTCTTTACATCTAAACACTAAATCTTCTATATTTTTGTTGGCTCTCCTTTATTTCTTAATATAGTGTACTCTTCCATGACATAAAAATAAATTATTTTAGAGCTCATGCTTAATAATCCTATCATTTTATGTAAATGTCTTTTTATATAAGCTTCGAAGAGAAGTATGGATACCTTATCCTTTAAAATCCCCACTTAAATTCACAAGTTATGTGCATTTTTTATCCTCGGCAATATAACAAAATATAATAATTGACCTTCTTCGTAACGTCCATACTCAATTGTTGACATCTCACAGAGACCATAATGTAATTTCCCTTGCTGCCTTTAAACAAAAATAAAAGAATTAGTCGTGTGTTACGGTTATAAATCGTAATGACAATGAACGTTTGTTAGTAATATCCACTAACAAAATTAAAATCAAGTTAACCCAAAGAAATGAGATTATCTCTCTTTTGCATATTAACAAATTCCATCTCTCTGAAATTATTTAATAGGTTCACAAATCTAACATGATTATAGAGTGGTATCTAATATTTTATTATTATTTGATAATATTAAGTTGCATCAAAACCACTTAGTATATTTCTCATGAAATCTTTATAATTACCACATTATTATAATAAATACTTGAAAAAAAATCATAATGAATATCTAAATATTTCAATAATTAACTATCTTGTATAATGTTTTTCAACCTCATTGCAATGATAATATAGTTGTTGCATTAACTACCACGCCCCCTAGAATTGATTGAGAAGACTAACCACCACCTTGGGAATATGGGATTGATTTCCCACTTAAGTTGTTGTTACTAGCTTGGAATTTTACTAATGCCCATGGGTTTTACTATAGTCAAAAATATTTATTGGTTTTGGTGTAGTGGAAAATATTTAGCGGTGGGGATGCCTTTGTTGGTGGGTGATTGTAGATCAATATGAAACTTGGTGCTATTTCATAAGAAGATTGAGAGAAATTAGAAAGAAAGGCAAGTAGTACTATTCACATTTTCTTCTTAGATTCAGTATTGTCGAATGTCTCTAAAGAAGATAATACAATGAAAGAGAGGGAAAAGCTAGGGAGCCCATACTAGTCAACAGACTTTCCAAGTAAGTTGTTTCTATGAAAGAAGTTGTTTCATATTAGGATGTAATATTATGACTATCACGAAGCATATAAATGCTTCCAATACTTTTATGAGTCAACTTATTCCTATTGATAATGTTGATATGAAGTTGGAGGAATAAGATTAGTGAATTACCTTGTTATGTTCTCTACTAGATTCTTGGAATAATTTGGTTGTAACAATAGGTTGTACCAATCATAAGGGTGCATTAAATTTTGAAGTTGTAATGAAAATATTGTTATTAGAGGAAATGAGAAAAAAATACGTGGGATATCATAGTGAAAATTCCCTAATTGTAAGGGGTTTCTCCAAATGAAGAAGATATAAGTTTTTTAGGAAGATCTAAGCTTAGAGGCATATCTAAATATCTAGGCAATACTTAAAAAAATAATTTTGTAAACACAATAAATTGATATATCTTAAGAAGAATTGTAGATCAAAATTTGTTGAGAGATAAAGGGCCAAATGATATTACTTCAATGGAAGGGAAATCCTCCTCAAAAGAAGTAGGGGATATGTATTTAGATTCTACAAGTACACATTCAGAAAGGTAATGTATGGTTCATCAACTCAAGTGCCTTTATTTATGTAAATCCTCATAGGGGATGGTTATATGAGTATGAATGATGTGATGGTGATGTCTTCCTAGGACATAGTTATTTAACCAAAATCACAAAATGTAGAAGAGTCAAGTTGCAGTTGAAAGATTGAAGGGTTATAACTCTTTATGAAGTTTTTCACATTCTAAATTTGGTTAAGATCTTTATATTTGTGGGTAATATGGTTGATGTATGTGTATAATATAGCCAAAATGAAGCCCCAAGGGTTAGCTCAGTTGGTCAAAAACCATGCCTCGCCATTGGGAGGTCACAGGGTCGAATCCATCCGAAGCACTTGTGGTTAGGTCTTGCAGTAGGCCGAGGGGCGATTTAGCCTAGCTATCGCCCAGATTTTTCCGTGGACATAGCGATCACTCACTCACTAGGGTGCTCGTGAACCACATGCAAAATATATATATATATATAGTCAAAATGTTTTGAGAAGTGGTGTTGATGAGGGGAATTTGGTGTCAAACTCTATAAAATATATTATGTATCATGGTAATTGATGGGTGTAACAATACTATTGTTCCTAAAGGAATAATTAAATAATTTGGAGCCCCTACTCATTCAAGAGATAATACAATGCTTTGACACAAATTTTGGGTCACATCATAGAGGGGTCTTCAATTATTACAAGGTAAAGGTATGGTTGAACGTATGTATGAATGCACATAGCATTTTGATTTATGTGAACTTGTTTATATGGTAAGAAGAATTAGGTGAATTTCCCTTCTATCCTTATGAGGGTAAGACATATCCAAAAATTGATGGATAGTTATTTGTTTGGTCTTAAGCTTGTTCCATTAATAGAAGGATGGTTATATTATGTTTCGTTCATAAATGATTTCTGAAGGAAAACATGAATGTATTTATTGAAGAAGAAATAAAAGGAATTCAACAAATTAACGAAACTTAAATCCCTTATGGAAAAACAAACTAGAAAAAAGATAGAAGCGTGGAGAACGAATAATGGATGTGAGTTTTACAACAAAGAATATCAACAGTTTTGTAATTTTTGTGGTGTTGCATGACACAATTCTATTCCTTACACAACTTAGCAAATTAGAATGATATAAATGATGAATAGGATGCTAATGAGAAATAAATGTGTATGTTCAGTGATGCGGGATTAACATATGAATATAGGTAGAAGCTATTGCCAAAACCAATGATCTAGTAAATCGGTCACCCACTTCAACACTAGTTGACAAGACTGCACAAGAGGTATGGTTTGGTAACAAACCTTTTCATTTACATATTATATTATTTGAGTGAAATGATTTTGTGAAAATTCCAAACGAAAAGAGTAGAAAGTTGGAAAAAATGATAAGGAAATGTATCTTCATTTTTTACAAAGATGGAGTGAAAAGTTACAAAATGTGGAATCCTATAACCAGGAAAGAAATGTATAGCTGAGATGTGGTCTTCAAAGAAGCTGAGAGCACTTCTATGAATGAAGATGAACTAAAAGATATAGAACTAGTAAAGTGCAACTTGAGCTAAATAATCAAATATCTAAATCATTTGACGAGGTAGATTCATCTAAGTCCAATGATGATGTGGAACAACAAACTCCAATTTTTAGAAGGTTTGTTCATGCAAGGAGACCTAATACAAGGTATATTCTACCTTATATCCATTCTATTTTTTCTCTATCATGTATTAATGATGAACCTAGATCTCTTATAGAGGTTGTAAATTTCAAAGAAAGAAAACTTTGGAAGAAGGGCATGATAGAAGAAATGGAGGCCTTGGAGAAACACGAGAACTAGGATTTGATGAAATTAACAGATAGATAGAAACCTATTTGTAGGAAATTAGTGTTAGAAAAGAAACTAAATGAAGCAAGAAAGGTTGATAAATACAATACCCACATGGTAGAAAAAGGTTATTATTAAATAGATGGGATTGAATTTATTGATGTTTTTTCTCCTATTACAAATTTGATTTCCATAATATTTCTTTGTACCTTGCTACTACATTTTATGTTGAGTTATAGGAGATGGATCTAAAAAAAACCAACATAAAGGGCAAGAAGGAGTTGGTTTGTAACCCGAAGAAGTCCCTTTATGGTATAAAGAAGTCCCATAGAATGTAGTGCCAAAATTTTAACGCATACATACTAGGATTAGGATTTGTGAGAAGTAAGGTCGATCACTGTGTATATTGAAAATAGGATGGAGAACATTTTTTGTATGTAATGATGTATGTCAATAACAAAGTTACCAACTTAACAAGAACTATACCAAGTTATTGTTTTTTTAGAGGTCACAAAAAATCATGATTTTCATGTTGATTTTGAAAAGCGTTAATGCAAAATCAACCTCTTTTTCTAAGCATATTTTTTCCACTTTAAATTTTCTTATGTATCATGGACATGTTTTTTTAAATATTAGTGATTTTCACACCAATTTTGAAAAGTGTTGATGTAGCATCAACCGTTTTTCTTTTTGGGGCTTATTAATTTTCTTATGTATTAAGTATGGATAACTTTTTTTTTAAATGATGATGATTTTTATGTTGATTCTGAAAACCTTAATGCAACATTAACCTTTTTTAGGTAGGCATATTTTTGACACATTAAATTTTCTTATGTCTTGATTATGCAAATTTTTTTAAATAAATATTTTTTATTTAACCATTAGTCAAGTTGTCTTCTTCTTCTTCCTTTCTTCCCAACATGTTTGTTTTTAAGCATTTTTCAAGCAACTAGTCTTTAAGTGTGACTTTTTGGAATGTTTTCTAGTTTGTTTCTTGATCTAATTTGTCTAGAATCTCGCAAGGATTCGTTGAAATCACAAGTTTGACAAGTGAACTCTTCGCAACTAAGGTGCCTCAGGTGTTTTTGAGGGTGTTGAATCCATATATGCAATCAAAACATCAGTTTAAACAACACAAATCAAGATTTGGCCAAAAAATGTTTTGTCGAATTCTGGCATAATTATGCTAAAAGTTAGTTTTTTACTTTTGTTTTTCTATGAAATTTTCATTTTTTTGTAGACTTTAAAATAAAAATAAAATTAATATTTTGAAGTTAATTTCTTTTATCAAACAATTGTCATTAAAAAATAATAATGACAAAAAATACATATTTTGCATATAAATATAATCAATAAATTAAACATTTCACACCTTTTTACTAAAAATGACATTTCAAAAAAAATATTTTTATGGAAAAAATTGGGGGAAAAAAAAGTTGAAAAATTCAAATTTAAAAAAAAAATATGAATTTTATGTCCAAAGATGATAATATTTGAAATGTTTTTTTTTCAAAAATAATGTTTCACATTAAATTTTAAGTAGATATGTAAAAAAGGAAAAATAGAATAAAACAAATTTAGAAACCAGAAATAAAAATAAAAATAAAAATAAAAGAATAAAATAAAAAATGTTATTAAAAAACAAAAAAAAAAAAAAAACATGAAAACAAACCCAACAAACTATTTAAAAAAAATAATTATTTAGTAATAAAAATCAATATTTATTTAAAAAATTAAAAAAATAGAATAAGAAAAAAAAAAGAAAAAATTAAACAATCAATAAAAGAAAATAATATTAAAATTTTCAAAAATAAATAGATAATATAATAAAATATAATGTTATTAAAACTTAAAAAAAAAAAATAAAGTAAGAAAATAAACAAATTGTAAAAAAAATACATACAAAACAAATATGAAATATAAATAAAAATAAAAAATAAAAATAAAAATTGAAAACAAATTTCAAAACAAATTAAGAATAAAAGTGGAAAGAAAATTAAAAAACATTATAAAATTGTGGGAAAATTTTGAAAAAAAAGCACAAATAAATAAATATTACAAATATTAAAAAGATAATTAGAAAGAATCATAAAAAGCATAAAAAAAAATCTTGTCATAGTGATCTGAGGATCGAGGTCCTACCGGGACCCAACACCAAAGTGATACGAGTAAGGTGAATAGGGCAGTTAAAGCAGCCCACCACTCCAGTCGCCCTACATGTGACTCTTTGGCACTCGGGCAGGGCAATGCCATTGATTCCCAGAATCAATGACTTCCCACAAAAATTGGTTTGGGTGGTTTTTGATTTTGGGAATCAGTAAGGCTACCCTTCCCTAGCACCAAAGCACTATGGGAAAGGGTGGTTGGAGTGGTATCCCTACTCCAACCACCATGTACGTGACCCTTTAGTGTTAGGGAGAAGAAACCTCGTCAATTCCAACGTAATCCACCTTGCCCATGACCCTTTGTCACCCGGGAAGGGTGGACACATCGATTCCCGAAACTAATGACTACTCACATATGTTTGTGGGAGGTCAATAATTTTGGGAATTGATGGGGCTACCATACCCCAGCACAAAAGGGTTGCGAGCACTGCGATTGGAGTGATGCAAGAACTCTAGCCACCCTACTTGCGACCCGTTGAGGATTGGGCAAGGGAGCCCCTTTGATTATGGGAATCAACAAAGCCATCGCACCAATGGTCCTTTAGCATCTAGGCATGGAGGTACCTTGATCCCACAACCCTTATGCCCCTAAAACAATTATTATTTTTTTCAAATTTATTAATGTTTTTTAATTTTTTATAGTTTGTATTTACTTTTTTTTTCCATAGGAAAAAAGCGGTAACCTTTTATTTAAAAAATGAAAAGTTACACAAAGCATATGCATTGAATCATTTCTAGAAGTTTCCCATTGGGCTCGAGTGCTTTTGCACACAATGCGATGTAGCGAGGCTACCGTGCATTTAGAGAGAATGAAAGAAAAGAAAAAGGAAGGGAGGAAAGGACAGAAAAACTAGTTCCCGGGAGTGAGTAGAGGACTCACACCTCATGTTTTTCTCCCCTTCTTCTTTTCAACCTTGCACCACTCTCCTTGGGTAGGCTCGATCGTTGCTAGGACTAACTGTGTTTCTGCTTTCTGTGGAGCTGTGTTATAAACATTTTTGTGCCTTTTATCTCCAAGCATGAAATGTCCATAAACCAAGGGATCCTAAGTACCTAAAAGTGTTGTTCCGACCCCTAAAGGAACAAGGTCAACAAATTACAGCTTCTCCCAGAAGTTCTCCACTAGAAAATGCTCAGAATCAGTCAAATCAGGATCATTTCAGCTGCTCCACTGGCTAGCTATGTTGCATAGCACCCAAATACACTAGATAGGTGCGTTGCAATGCACCTAAATGCACTATCAGGGTGCGTTGAGCGGGAAATGACAAATGGCAGTGCCATTCCGCGAGGTGGAAAGACAATGGAAGCTTCCAGAATCTTCTCCAATGACACTTGCCTCACTGAATTTGACCAAGGATGAGTAAAAGGCTCTCAGTCTCCAAGTGGAAGCAAGAACTGACAGAGAAAAGACACTAGTCAAATCATAAGCTGACTCATCCTCCTTGCATACATCTATATATGGATCCCTCATCCCAGAGATCCGGAGGCTGGAATTTTGTACTTTGCAAAGAATTACTGTTGGTTTTGAGATAGATATCAGAGTATTGGGTGATTTATGCTTTGTTGGAGGTGAAGAGGGGTTTCTTTGCTGGGAGGTTGATGCTGGGTCAGGAATCATCGGTTGTAGCTCCTCTTGGATCTTCTTGTTATATCAATAAAACAATTTGAGTTTCTCCTACATGTTTGTGTATCATTGATGCCCGTTACATTTGTGTGTTTAGCTTAAATCTGATCCTAAGCTTTTTATGAATAGAGATCCATGTCTTTGTGTAGTTTTCTTCTTCTGTGATCTTACAGGAACTTGGTGAAGCTGGTCAAGTAAGGGAGCAGGTAGCTGGAAGCTGTCAAAGAAGAGAGGGATTGGATCAAAGGACTAGCGCAAGACACAGGTCGGTTCTTTCTATCTCCTTCTATCTTTAATTCATAAAGGAAATACAAGAGTAGTTTTCTCTGTTTGTTTCTAAGGTAACTGTCACACCTTAGTGGGATAGAGTCGTTCTGAATAGACACTTTCCCCGGTAACAAAATTGCGACTCCACTAGGGACGATTGTCTAATTAGTTTGTTTGTGTATCTTTTGTTGTTTGTTTCATAAACTTTTAAGTAGCATTTGAACTGCATTTGCCATAGCAAATGCAAAGTAGACATCTGCTACTTCAATCCATTCACTGGATCTGTTTATAATTTGAACATCTGATTCACAAATGATCTGATTGCCCTTTGTGATAGCTCTTAGACCTTCCTTAGATCTACCCTCTGATTGTGCATTACTGATTGCTTTTACTCGGCCAAAAACCAAAGACTAAATTGTAAACCGTGACCCAGAACTCGGATAGAATTCTCGTTTCTGCCCCAGCGCAAGTACTGTGAAGAGCTCCTACATTTCAGTGCAGTTCCCGAGAGGGCAACCTGCGCTGCAATCCAGTTTCTCTGTGTTACAGGTGCGCTGATCAGACTAGCCCTGTGCAGCTGAGGTTCTTGTGCTTCATTCTTTCCAGTTTTGTCTCTGATTTTTGCAGCCTGTGATCAGTGTATGTGTCTGTTTAAAAACCCCTTTTCTTTGCTATAATTCCGCCTCCTTTGTACAAAAAGACTGTAGATGTTTTTATGTGTTTGTTGAGTCGTTTACAATTTTCCATTGCAAAAGTAGAATAGTCATACTGTCGTCCTTTGATTTAGATCTGTCGCAAGTGTCGATTTTGATCATAGGAGAAAGTTTATTTGCTGTTGACAGTCGATTATGCTTTTACTTTTGCTTTGGTCTGAATTTGTGATTTTCCAGTGTCAAGTACAAGTGTTCATTTCAAAATCGCAAGGTGTCATAATCGTCTCTATCTTTCGATTTCGAAAAGAAGCTTGTTTGTATTTGTCGCTTGAAAAAATTCAGATTTGTACATCAACTTTATTTTTAGCATCAATACTAAGAAAGTCGAAAACAAATACATGCATGTGCGTTTGCATATTGACAGCCTGTTTGGCTTGATTTAGGAAAGTGCATTTACAGTGTGCTCTTTGCTCTTTGTGAAAAGATTGTGTCTTTCTTTTCCTCTAGTAGCTAGGATTTTCATTGCACAAAAGAGATAAAAGTTTGTTTATCATCTTTAGATTGCATTTTAGGAATTACATCTACATCTCGTGGTGAACCCAAAAGGCAAACTTCATAAGCAAGATCAACTTAAGATAAATTCAATGAATCTAACAATGATTTGGAACTTAACGCACAACATTTAGATGTCTAGGCTAGAGATGTATTCCGACGTCGTAAAGCCTGGTAACTGTTGTCCTCATTGATGGTTGGGTGATTCCTCCCCTTTGAGACGATAAGTGCCAGTACGGACTTGTGCTCCCACGTACCATCGAGTATATTTTGGGAGACCCCTATAGGCTTAAATCCTTTATCCATAGGAAGCCGTGTCTGCCGCCCTATCGATCGCAATGCACTGAACACAGCATTCGGGAAGATTGACTGCCGTACCGTAAAAAGTATTCTGCAGTTTTGTGATTAGTTTGGTACTCCCTCTACCTAGATCTCCAGAGCAGTCCCTTTCGTTCCTTTTCAGACTCCTTAACGGAAAAGGTCCATCTGAGCACTTGTCACTTCAAGCTCATTAAGAATCGAAGGCGACTAGAGTCATCTTTTGTTTTTTCTCGACTCTTAAAAATTGAAAAAACAAGTTGTGTCAAAGCGTCTAAAATTTATTTTAAACAGAATAATCATCACCTTTCCCTTGTTGATCTTCGAAGTTAGTCTCCCTTCATCGCAAGTTCTTGTAGAATCGCTAGGAAATCTTTTGGATAGACTGATATGTCTGAACAACCATCAACATCCAGGACTGTGTCATCCGACGCAGCAGCGGCAGAGCCTCCTGCTGCTACTCCAACGATGTTCGATGGTATACCATCTGTCCCGGCAAGTTATCAACAACAAGCCGGAGTCCAATCAGGGACTGTTTCAACGACATGGTCAGTTCCTATTTCTTCATCTGGATTATCATCTGGTATTTCTTATGTTGAAACTCAACAAATTGATCCAATGTGTCTTCAAAGGCCAATTTACCCTTTAAGTACTGGATTTCCACCATATGGAGGGCAGTATGCCTTTTCATTGTTCCCTCCTGGAGAACAACCATATGGGAGTTTACAACAAAGTTCAGGTCAAACTAGAATTACATCCAACGGTTGGGTACCAATACTGCCTCAGCAACCAAGGGTTGTATATTCAATGCAACCAGTCCACCCTTTGTCGAATGTTCCCACTATACCTGTTATGGTGACTGCGTCGCAAGTACAAGAGTTACCTGTTGTGTGTCAACCCCAAGTTTCTCAGGTTGCGATACTGTCGTGGCGGAAAAAGTCGTTTGTGCGGACACAACTGACCTCCCTAGGAGTCTAAACTCTCTAGCGACAAACAAGACAAAATGGAGTGATCTTTCTCTAAATATATCTTTTAACACATGAAAACTACAAGTGTTTAGGCTTACCTTATTCCAAAACGTGGTTGTTGTAGTCCGTCCTTGCCGATCCGGATGAGCTCCTCCTTCAAGTCAATTCCTGCAACCACAAACAATCAAACAATTACCAAGCACTTGCATTTCATATAATAAAACATATATTTAACATGCAGACCAAGGAACACATGAAATAACTCATTAACACAAGCTATTGAGAAAAATAAACCAGTTTGTATTAATAACGAAACAAAGAAACTCTTACAACCTGGCCTTGGTGTTGTGCAAGTTCCTCCCAGGGTCCATCAAGGGTTTTCCTCTACTTTGACAAAGCTCACCCACTTCCAAGTAGAATCAAGTAAAGACAATCTCTCCTCACAAGGTTCTAAATGGGAGTCCTAATTCCTGCAGCATTTACCCAAAGAAAATGTATAGCTCCAACCTCTCCTCCCTCTGGCTCAATGCCTTTATTTATAGTGCTGTAAAGAGGTTATTCAGGTCCACCTTCAATGGGATAATCCCCCTCTTTGGGTGGGATAGCTCCCTTATTGATGGGATAAGTTCCCCCTTAATAGAGATACATGAACCAACTCGAGGCGCATCCAATTCATCAAACTGACCTCTAGAAAGTTCTAGAAGTAACCACAAGTAACTTTTTTAAGATGAAACTCGCACATTTTGCCTTTTACAGAAGGACGCACCTGTTCCTTAACATACAGAGCGTCCAAGGACGCACCTTTTTGTGAACATGGTCAGCGTCCCCGCAGGTAAGGCTAGAGAGAACCTGCGACCCCAGAGATAAACATATTTTTGACAAGACTTTCTCTCTTCTTTGAGTTTGAGATGGATAGCAGAGGCATAAGACTTGCCTAAGAGGGTAGCATGACTGTTGATTTGAGCCATACTAACTGTAAGTGGTCATGGTGACATTTTTTAGTGTAACAGATTGCCCCCTAAAGTGCGAAGCCTGGAATAGATTTAGGGTTTTGTAATTCTAGGAAGGGTGAAGCGCTTTATCATTTCAAGGATTGTCTTGTGGATGGCCTGGTTGGAACCTGCAATTTTCAACACAAAATACATGGATAAGATTATATCATCACTGAGGTAGGCATTCCCATACTCAGATTCAAAACTTTAACTAATGGACTAACTATTCTGATACAGGAATGATCTTGCAGTACATCATTTTAATAGACTTTTGTAGACACAGTATGGACGCAACCATCTATTTATGATTAGTCTACATAGATAATGAATACAAAACTCCTCGCAGCCTGGATGGTAGAAACTAGATCCAGGGTCTTCACTTCTACTTCCCGAATTGGTACGATTCTAGCCATGTGATTAAATGATTTGATGTCGAACATGTTAGAAACCACTTGATTACCAGTCGATGATGTAAACTGTTAACAAGCGTGAGAGAGACCACCAGTAATGTCAATGGTTCTCAAAGTACCAAGCACAACCTGTGAAATGTGAAT
Organism: Pinus tabuliformis; assembly: GCA_031772625.1. Taxonomy (NCBI): domain Eukaryota; kingdom Viridiplantae; phylum Streptophyta; class Pinopsida; order Pinales; family Pinaceae; genus Pinus; species Pinus tabuliformis. The sequence continues at coordinate 29,144,486 of CM062811.1, read as the reverse complement.
AGATGTTTTGATGTCGAACACTTCACGGAATCCTTTGATCGAAAGTCAATGATGTAAACTGACGTCAAAGGCGAGAAACCTGCCATTGATGCATGCAGACTTCAAGGTACTGTCGATTCCTAAGTCATCTTTCTAGATAATGTGTCGATGTCGATAGAAAGCGACCCGTTGCAGGCAAGCCCGCAACACGAAATCATTGTTCAAGTTGAAGAAATGTTGCTGTAAGGACTGACTCAGGGATGGTCAAATGGATGACAAGTATTTTGCAGATGAAAGTTTTGCTTGCAGACCTCTTGAACACATAACGACACGGCAGATGGCTTGGTGACGAATAACTCAAAGTTAATCCCCGGAACCCGGTTAAAGACTTTTCAAAGTGGTTTGATCAACTGTGAGGTAAAATATTTCCCAACCCAAGTGAATGAAAAGTGTCGTGTTCAAGAGTGGTAATAAAGTTTCTTCTGAGACAAAAGGTAACAAACAGGTTCATTCTTCTCTCTTTTCCCCCACCATTTCTGGCAAGTACCTCTTTATTTTTAACAAGCTTGAGGAGGATAACATATGCTTGATTATAAGCTCATCCTTCGGACGAGTCCAACCTAGTTTAAATTCGAACCCTAGGAAGGAGTGGTTCGTTCCTGTTTGTAATTGAACAGGTCCTCTACTGTAAAAGTTTAACGAGCCCAGTATAGGAGAAACTCGGCGTTTTTCATTTTTAGAGAGTCTGAAAAAACTAAAGGAGACTCCACGTTGAACTTTTTCGTACATTTGTGTCCCTCAAGCCCGAAAAAGTATAAAATAATACCTGGGGGAACCGCTTGATCTTGCGACCAAGGAGTACTTTCATAATTAGTGCCACTGACCTGAAAAGTAAAAAGCGATCAAGGACACGTCGTTTTATTTCCATATCGAGTTTGAAACGACAAAAACCCAGCAATCTTTTCCTGTTTTTTACGGTCAGAAAAGGGCTATAAGGGGACCGTCTTTTAATTCCGTTTTAACGAGTTTAAAAGAAAAACTCGGCGATCTTTTCGTGTTTTAAGAATCTGAAAAGGGCTTAAAAGAGAACTCCAAGGTTTCACTTTTTCGTAAGTTTTAACGAGTTCGAAAAAGGGATAAAAATGTACTCATGGTTTTCACTTTTTCGTAAGTTTTAACGAGTTCGAAAAAATGATAAAAATGTACTCATATGGCCGACTTTCAATTTTATTTACGAGCAAGAAAAGATGGAAAGAACTCGGCATTTTCATTTGTTTTACGAGAATGAAAGATAGCAAAATAATCTCGGTATTTTCATGAGTTTAACGAGTCTTGAAAATAACTAAAATTGACTCAAGATAGGTTTCATTTTTACAAAAGCTTGAAACAGAGAAAAACTATGCTTCAAAGTAGTTTCATTTTTACACAAGCTTGAAACAGAGAAAAAACTGTGCTTGATGCGCCCTAAGCATAACTGCTAGAGTGCATGCCCCCCTAGCTTCATTTCATTCAACCATTTGGATGAAATGAAGGTTTAGTGACGAGATCATTTAAAAGACTTTGACCTAAAACTGTAAGAAAATTATGCAAAACACCGAAACAACTAACCTAAATATACAACTTAACATTTACGAGATCTAGTCAATCTCTCGACTCAAGTAGAGGAGGATTTGTTTCATTTTTTAATGAGCTTGACACAGGAAAAGAACTATGCTCGGATTCGGTTTCATGTTTACACAAGCTTGAAACGAAAAACTATGCTTGTTACAAGTTCACATGCCCCCGGCATAATGATGCAAATATAGGTTTCATTTTTACAAAAGCTTGAAACAGAGAAAAACTATGCTTCAGAGTAGTTTCATTTTTACACAAGCTTGAAACAGAGATAAAACTGTACTTGATGCCCCCTAAGCATAACTGCTAGAGTGCATGCCCCCTAGACTCCCCAGTGGAGTCGCCAATTTGTCGTGGCGGAAAAAGTCGTTTGTGCGAACACAACTGACCTCCCTAGGAGTCTAAACTCTCTAGCGAAAAACAAGACAAAATGGAGTGATCTTTCTCTAAATATATCTTTTAACACATGAAAACTACAAGTGTTTAGGCTTACCTTATTCCAAAACGCGGTTGTTGTAGTCCGTCCTTGCCGATCCGGATGAGCTCCTCCTTCAAGTCAATTCCTGCAACCACAAACAATCAAACAATTACCAAGCACTTGCATTTCATATAATAAAACATATATTTAACATGCAGACCAAGGAACACATGGAATAACTCATTAACACAAGCTATTGAGAAAAATAAACCAGTTTGTATTAATAACGAAACAAAGAAACTCTTACAACCTGGCCTTGGTGTTGTGCAAGTTCCTCCCAGGGTCCATCAAGGGTTTTCCTCTACTTTGACAAAGCTCACCCACTTCCAAGTAGAATCAAGTAAAGACAATCTCTCCTCACAAGGTTCTAAATGGGAGTCCTAATTCCTGCAGCATTTACCCAAAGAAAATGTATAGCTCCAACCTCTCCTCCCTCTGGCTCAATGCCTTTATTTATAGTGCTGTAAAGAGGTTATTCAGGTCCACCATCAATGGGATAATCCCCCTCTTTGGGTGGGATAGCTCCCTTATTGATGGGATAAGTTCCCCCTTAATAGAGATACATGAACCAACTGGAGGCGCATCCAATTCATCAAACCGACCTCTAGAAAGTTCTAGAAGTAACCACAAGTAACTTTTTTAAGATGAAACTCGCGCATTTTGCCTTTTACAGAAGGACGCACCTGTTCCTTAACATACAGAGCGTCCAAGGACGCACCTTTTTGTGAACATGGTCAGCGTCCCCGCAGGTAAGGCTAGAGAGAACCTGCGACCCCAGAGATAAACATATTTTTGACAAGACTTTCTCTCTTCTTTGAGTTTGAGATGGATAGCAGAGGCATAAGACTTGCCTAAGAGGGTAGCATGACTGTTGATTTGAGCCATACTAACTGTAAGTGGTCATGGTGACATTTTTTAGTGTAACAGATACAACAACCTCTTGTCTCAATGACTCAATCACAACCTCAGGTTAGTGCCTCCTTATCTAGAGTGACTCAGGCTCAAACAAGTACTATGACTCCTCATCTTGGTCAATCATCCAGTATTGGGCAACAGAAAATGGTCCAACAACCATGGCTGGTTCAATCTCAACAACCACCATTCTAGCAATCATATCAAGGACCTGAGCAACAAGTCATTGTAAGTAATGGGCAACCGCATTTCCAAAGCGGTTATCAACAACCATATTATAATGGTTGTGCCCATCAACCTTGTCAAAGTTTCCAGCATTAAATACATTATGCTGGTATGCAAAGACCCACTACTCAAGCGATTCCATCTTATCCTGGGTATGCTTCGCCTAACCTGAATCAATAGTTGCCCTTTGTAGCAACTCTAGAATTACCAGATTTAAACCGGCTGACGAATGATCCAATTGCTTACGCCTCTTGGTGGCCGGCAATTCCGCATAAACTTCCATCAGATATTCCTAAATTTAATGGAAATCCGGGTGAAGACCCGTCGAATCATGTGATGACCTTTCATCTGTGGTGTTCATCTAACACTCTAAATGATGATTCGATTAGGCTTCGCCTTTTTCAGTGAACGTTAACTGGTTCGGCAGCAAAATGGTATATCGAATTGCCTAGAGCTTCATTTGACAACTTCAGTACCCTAGCCACAACCTTTTTAACCCATTTTCAGTTACCGATAAGGTACGAAACGGGAACGGAACTTCTTACCAACTTCAAAAAAACAACGGCCACTTAAATATCTGATCTTATACATGAGTGGCGACATCGTCGTAGAATGGTGAAAACATATGTTCCCGATCAGCTCTTAGCTGAATGGTTTATCAAGTCATTACTGCCTTCCATCACGGAAGATGTGGCAAAAGGGGGAGTCGTCACCGAGGAGCAGGTTATTGCTCGTGCGTAATACTTGGACTTGATTTACACTCAGTCCGGCACGCTCTACGATAAAATACCTGATGCTGCTAGACCGGAATTCTCAGTTCCTCCTCCTCCTAAATCAAACAATGACTCTCACACCGGTGATGGTGTGATTGGCGCAACAGACATGAAATCGAAAAAGGATACATCTAAAAAAGCCCGTAAGATTTCCGGTCAAAATGCAAATGAAGAACTTCTTGCCTCGGAAGTAAATGCCATGTCAACCGACAAGGGCAAACAACTAAAGCAACCAGGGGGCAAGAAGAAAAAGAAAGGGAGAAAAAAGAAGCACGATAAAGCTTCTACAAACCCTTCTGGGCAAAGGAAACCCCCTGCGGGGTGTCATATATGCGATGAGGATCATCGGACGAGAGATTGTCCACATAAAGCTGAAGTTAAAAAACTCTTTAAGAGTTCAAAAACCTCAGCAGTATTGACTGATCCGTTTCCAAACCCGGGAACCAAACTGGTTGCTAATCAAAATGCTTCCCGATCCCAAGTGCTTATGTTGTCTATCTCAAAGCAGGAAAATGATGCTTTGACAAGGAATAAAGATTACGGGAATCCACAGCTGTCGAATAACAAGGCTAATGAACAACCTAGTAGTTCGACAACAACTTTGACCGAAGTTGTGCCGCCCATCATTCCTGAGCCAATGATAAATCCGCCAAAGGGAGTAGTACACAAATCGACATTTAATCCTCGTGCCAAAGTAGCACAGAATTATAATATAGTAGAGGACCTGGCCCAATCGCCGTTCGCTATGTCGACACTTGAGGTACCACAAAAGTTCCCCTCCCAAAAGCAGGATCTATTATCAGCAATAAGTGGGATTGACCCAATGGATTCCAATCTTGTGGCCTTTGATCATAAAGGATATGACCCTCAGTTACCAGCTCAACTAGCTTTCCTTATTCAAGTGAAAGCCCTCAACAAAACTGTTCATCGAACAATTATTGATGAGGGGGAATCTACATGTATTATGTCGATGAGTTGCTGGAAAAATTTAGGCTCACCACCCTTGTCGAGATCGTCAACGACGTTAAAAGCATTTGATGGACGATCATACACCCCATATGGGATTTTAAGTAACTTGCAAGTTGAACTAGGGGGCAAAACAGTAGAAATTGATGTTGAAGTAATTGACGGAAACCTCGATTACAACATCCTACTGGGAAGGCCCTGGATATATGCCATGGCCGTAGTTGTGTCGACCTACTTCAGGAAGATTGCGTTTCCCTTTCAAGGAGGAATTACAATCGTCGACCAACAAACATTTCTCCCCAACAGTTCACAAGTTACGGGAAGCATTCCAATGATCCATGGAAGCAATCATTCGCTTCAAAATATCGGAGTAGGTCTCCTAAAAGACCCTGCCTTAATGGGTACCTTTTCCCTACCGCCTCCGAGTAATCTGGAGGAAGTGGCCACAGTGGAAAACTGCAATATGAAAGCTTCTATATCTAATGGATTCGGAAGATTCCTAAACATTTTGTCAGCATGGATCATCGCCATTTTAGAAATATTGTAGCAATCAATTTTCTTGGCTTGGCGGGCAAACCCAAATCAACGCTCATCGAGTGTTTGGATAGATAGGTCTAAGGAATATGGCACCTCTTCAGATCCTTTCTCGCATGTACATTCTACAGATGAAGGAATCATTCAATCAATGATGATAGGAAAGGCACCATGGGAAGATTACTACCATTGCTCCCATCTTCCGATTTACCACGTAGATTATTCCAGCAACTTTAATCATCCTTCAGTTTTTGATTTTCTATCAAATACTGTAAACAAGGTGGATTATGAGAATAGTTCTTTTACTGTGTCAACCTCATTAAAAAATGAAACAAATCCCCTTTCCAAGTCTCAAAGGTAAACCTTCATTCCAACCACCGAGTTGAATGCAATGAAGCATGGGGGGCATGCACCTCGATTTGAGTTATTATGCTGGGGGCATGCAAACTTATCGAGCAGTGTTACCGCAAGGTTCAAGCTCGTTAAAAAATAAACCCGCATCAAGCAGTGTTACCGCAAGGTTCAAGCTCGTTAAAAAATAAACCCGCACCGATCAAATGTTTCCACCCACGTTCAAGCTCATTAAAAAATGAACTATCCCCTGGTAAATAACCACCGTGAATGTAGTACTTCAGCCATTAAAGCCTTGGTCGTGTTTGCACCGTCACCTCCACTTTTCCATTGGCCGATCATTCACCTCCATTTGATTGTTTGCCCATTTTGAGGAACAGCTGCGAAGAGTGATTTCACTAGCCATCCTTGTGACACTGCCGTGATTGGAAAATTCCAAACCTTACCTAGAATCAGCTGCTACCCATTTTATCACTCGTTCCTTAAAAGACGAGTCTTCTTTAAGCTCTTTTCAATTGACTCGTAAAATATGAAAAGATTGCCAAGTCCTTGGCCTTCCAGCTCGTTAAATGGACAGGAAGTGCTATCCCTCCTCTAGATTTTAATCTTTTTGGACCTGAGGGATTATTGCACAAAAAGATTGAGCGCTTGTTTTGTTCGGCTCGTTAAAACTATCGAAAATTCATCCCTTCTGTATTGTTTTATACTTTTTCGGACTTAAGGGATTAGATGACGAAAAAGGAATTTTGGAGTTACCTTTACGTACCTTTTCAGACTCTCTAAAAATGAAAAGGACCGAGTTATCTTTGTCGTTAAACTCGTTAAAAAGATTAATAGCGACAAACTTGTCTTTAGACGAGAACGAGTTTCACTATCGCTAGGCTCGTTAAAACATAGCGATGGGTTTTCCCGAAGGGAAAATTATAGAACAAGCATATGTTATCCTCCTCAAGCTTGACAAAAATAAAGAGGTACTGGTCAGCAATGACTGGGGAAAAATTGGGAAGAAAACTCAAAGAATCTTTATTGGTAGCAAGTCGCTCTTGAACATGACACTTCCACTCCGTGTCCGAGTCGGGTTGGGTTGTTTCATTCAGCCGTCACATCACCATGGTCTCGCCATACCATCCACATTTGGGGTTAATGCTACCAATCCATCAAATAAGTGTCGCCGACATGTTCAAGAGAAGTCATCCAGAGAAGTCACCTGTGTCCCATCCACTACCATACATTATACTCCATACTTTCATGACCGCCATCCTGAACCATATATCATCAGATTGTTTTCACCTCCATCAAAATCATTTGCTCCGTTCCGTGTCATTGATGTGGGATTCATTAAGTCCCTCCTTTGATGGATCACTTCTTGTCGACATCAGCTCATTATCCAAGAAGTTGATCTAGGAACACCCCATTCAGTACTTTGAAGCTTGCATGCCTCAATGGCAAGTTTCTCACTTCCGGCGACAGGTTTACATCAATGGCCTTCGACCGAAAGATTTTGTGTGGTGTTCTACGCCAAGTCCTTTATTCACACCATGTGAATTGCACTGTAGTACCTTGAGGTTCATTATCATTATCGGTGATTCCTCTCGCGCTTGTTAACAGTTTACATCATTGACTGGTAATCAAGCGATGTCTTTCCATGTTCGACTTCAGAACATTTCTCACATGGATCGACTTGTACTTCGAGTGAAGATCGGATGAGATTGAAGACCCCAGATCTAGTTTCATCCATCCGGGCTGCGATATATATTCAGGAAAATAAAGACATTAAATGTACAGTGTTGTAGCACAGATAATCATCCTACCAAAAGGATGATGGTCAGAATCATCAGTCTACACTCAGACGATTGTCTGTCATATGTACATGAGAATGAATTTGTAAAGCTGAGCATGGGAATGCCTGCCTCAGCTAGATCATGAAAAATAGTATGAAGATAATGTATTGTATTGTATCTTATTACAGGTCTCCTCCTAGCATTGAAAGAACTTCGGATCCTCATAATAAAGAATTTCACCCGATTAACGGCCTCATACTTTAGGGGGCAACTGTTATAGACATTTTTGTGCCTTGCAGCTCCAAGCATGAAATGTCCATAAACCAAGGGATCCTAAGTCCCTAAAAGTGTTGTTCCGACCCCTAAAGTAACAAGGTCAACAAATTACAGCTTCTCCCAGAAGTTCTCCACCAGAAAATGCTCAGAATCAGTCAAATCAGGATCATTTCAGTTGCTCCACTGGCTAGCTGTGTTGCATAGCACCCAAATACACTAGCTAGGTGCGTTGCAACGCACCTAAATGCACTATCAGGGTGCGTTGAGTGGGAAATGACAAATGGTAGTGCCATTCCGCGAGGTGGAAAGACAATGGAAGCTTCCAGAATCTTCTCCAATGACACTTGCCTCACTGAATTTGACCAAGGATGAGTAAGAGGCTCTCAGTCTCCAAGTGGAAGCAAGAACTGACAGAGAAAAGACACTAGTCAAATCATAAGCTGACTCATCCTCCTTGCATACATCTATATATGGATCCCTCATCCCAGAGATCCGGAGGCTGGAATTTTGTACTTTGCAAAGAATTGCTGTTGGTTTTGAGATAGATATCAGAGTATTCGGTGATTTATGCTTTGTTGGAGGTGAAGAGGGGTTTCTTTGCTGGGAGGTTGATGCTGGGTCAGGAATCATCGGTTGTAACTCCCCCTGGATCTTCCTGTTATATCAATAAAACTATTTGAGTTTCTCCTACATGCTTGTGTATCATCGATGCCTGTTACATTTGTGTGTTTAGCTTAAATCTGATCCTAAGCTTTTTATGAATAGAGATCCATGTCTTTGTGTAGTTTTCTTCTTCTGTGATCTTACAGGAACTTGGTGAAGCTGGGCAAGTAAGGGAGCAGGTAGCTGGAAGCTGTCAAAGAAGAGAGGGATTGGATCAAAGGACTAGCGCAAGACACAGGTCGGTTCTTTCTATCCCCTTCTATCTTTAATTCATAAAGGAAATACAAGAGTAGTTTTCTCTGTTTGTTTCTAAGGTAACTGTCACACCTTAGTGGGATAGAGTCGTTCTGAATAGACACTTTTCCCAGTAACAAGTTGTATCCTTGTCTAAGTCTGAAGTATCTGAGGGGTGATGCCGTTTGATCCCTCCCATACTCAGATCCTCGCTTGTCTTCTCTGCTTGATTTGAATGGAGATGTGAAACCCTTTTGGCTGATAAGTTTTCCTTTTGGGTCTCCTTTCCTTGGGTAGGCTCAGTATTCTCTGTGGGGGTAACTTCCTCCTCTGCTTCTAATTCGTCGTCCTCTGAGTCAGGAGGGTGGAATTGCCACCCTTTTCTCTGCTTCCCTTTCTGCTTCTTTTTACTGTTTGCTTTCTTGGCTTCTGGAATGTACTTTGGAAGTGTCCTGTCAGCCTACAGTTTCTGCATCTGAAAGCAGTGTTTTCATAGTCTAGTCCTTGCAGCTAGTTTTGTTGCTTGTATAATGGCCTTATACTTTCCGACACTCCTTTACTTAGATCTACTTCCACACAAATGCGTGCAAAGGTGTAGATCCTCTCATCTGTCCTCTCCAGATCTGTTTTGATATATTTCCCTATGACGTTCCCAATTCCTTCCAAAACTTGTTGACTCCAAAAGTGAAGAGGAAGGTTATATAGGCGGACCCAGACCGACACTTTGGAGACAGTCATTTTGTTTGGATCAAAATCTGGAAACCATGGGGTCATAAAAAGACCCGATGTTCCCCAAAACCAAGGCGCTACACTGATGATTGTATCTCTGGATTCCATGGATGCAAACTTAACAATGAAAAACCCCTTGGAGCATAGATGTATATCACATTCCATGGTCCCATTGGTTAAGATCCAATGAAATAGATCCATTGGCTTTGGCCAATAACTGTTTAATCGGCAGATTAGGGCCTGTGTTTCATATGACTTAATGAAATCTTCTAGTCCCGTAGAATCAAAGTTGAGGGCTGGGGTTTGCCCTAGCTGATCTACTATGTATGGCCTAGGTGTATGTCCACCTTGATCTGGAGGGGACCCTAGATCTCTGTTACCCTATAAGATGTTTTTGTAAGAGGAGCCTCCCTTGGGTTGTTGCTGAGATGTTGTCTTTTTCCCCTTGTCTCCTCCTGTGGTGCTTGGATGTCCCTGGGGCAGAGCACCTCCTCTCAGCCTAAGGTTTAAAGCAATGGTTGTTTCTGGGCTTATATCGTAGTTTTTCAGGGTTCTTCTATCCTGAAGGGACCACCTACCACTGACCAAATGTTGGATCTGAACAGGGTATCCCATCAATGCCCATATTTGCTGTTTCAACTGCATAATGGTGCTTTCTGCATGTACCCACACTAGACTGGTTTTCCCCACAGGGGGTTTAATAAAAATCTGAAAACAAGTTGATGTTACCTGTTGCCTGGGTTCTGGCTGTTCTAGCTGCCCATGACATTGCACTGCCTCAAGATGCGAGAAAGGAGGCTGCCCCCGTGATGTACACAGATAAAAATTCGCTTCCTGGAGATGAATAGGATCTCGGCTGCCTGAATGAGGAATCACGGTTGAAACAGTGAGATTGTAGGACTGCAGAGCCAGCTCCAGATCCTGGTAATACTGCTATTGCATGTGGAAGAGTGCAGTAGTTGCCAGGGGTAGGAATCTATAGGCAAAGACGTGGAGTAAAAAGAGCTGGAGGCCCAAAGGGGTAAAGGCCAGATCGATCCATCTTGCCACTGCGCAGTTGGATGGCCATATAGCAGTGATGGCCAAAATAGTCTCAAGCTGAGGGGCCAATGCTTCGAGGAATCCAACCCTCTTTCTCCACATCGCCTAACCTTTTTTCCATGGCACATAGTCTAATGGGCAACGTCTCGCACAGTACTTACACCCGGCATGTCTGCAGGGGGCCCAAGTGAAAACCTCCGCGGGTAGTCGGTCCCGAGCCTCAGGTACCATCCCATCTTTCTCATGGCTGCAAAAGAACAGAGACCCATTTCTTCGCCCCGCATATACCTCCCTGCGTTCAGATCCATGGCCGCACCTCCAGGTCGGCTCGATCCAGCGAGCAGTGGCAACATTTGGGAACTCCTCGAGAAAAAACGCCTGCGCTATCCATCCTCCTAAACCTCCTGGAAACTCCTCGAACCGTGATAGTTGTAGTTTGTATTTACTTATTTTTAATAGATTTTTAATTTCTTTCATAATTTAATATTTATTTATTTATTTTATTTTTTTGTTTTAAATTATGGTTTTTTATCTATTTATTTATTTATTTTTAAATTTAATGTGTTAAACTTTGAATTTTTTTGTTTTAAATTATGTTTTTTAAATGATCTTTTTTGTTTTTTATTTAGTTTTTAAAAAAATCTAGAATTTGTCTTTTTAATGGGTTATTTTTAGTCTTTTTGGTTTTTTATTTTTTATGCTTGAATTTTTTTTTGATGTTTCATTTGCTCTTTCTTCTTCTTCTTTTCTTTTATTTTTGTTAGTTTTTTTAACCCATTTTTTATTTTATTTTTTTAAATATTTAAATATTTTCATTGTTTTGCTCTGTTTTTTTTCTTTATCTATTTATCTCTTTTTATTTCTTTTTTATTGTTGGTTGCAAGGTTGTGACAATGTTGGATGAACCTACTATGTGTCAATTTGATAGTTGATTTGAAAGTTTTTATTACAATGGATCAAATCCACTCCCACTGTGTGTCAATTTCATGGTTGATTTTTACAATTTCATTGCAATGGGTCAAGCCCCCCTACTGCATGTCAATTTGATGGTTGAATTTTAAATTTTTTTATGCAATGTGTCCAGATATGTGAGGATAAGATTTCAAAAGAGCTATACCTTTAACATTTAAAAAAAAAATACTTTGAGCATAATGACCCTTTGTTTTATGTATTCATTTAAAAAAAAATCTTAGTCATCATAGTTGGTTTTAATTCCATGGTAGAAAAACCTTGAAATTTTAAGATTTCAGAGTTATGATATCCATTATTGAAAAATATCAAAATTATAAGGTTTTTTTTGAGTCATGATATTTATCTTTAATGCCATGGTTGAAAAATGTTGGAATTTTTAAGTTGTTTTGGAGACATGATATTTTATATTTAATGGCATCATTGAAAACTATTGGACTTTTAAGTTTTTTTCGAAGCCATTATATAATTCTTTTAATACCATTGCTAAAAAATGTTGAAATTTTAACTAAAAGAATGAACATTGACGAAACATCAACACCTATTGATTTTTGGGTGTTTATTCATGTTTATTACATGAAAATTTTAATTTCAATTCCATTTATATATATAAAAAATAGAATTTGAACCCAAAAATAAATAAATAAAAAGTGTTGATGCAACATCAACACTTCTCATTTTTGAGGTGTTTTCTCATATTTATAGCACAAAAAAGTTTGTTCTTAAAAGTGATGCAATTTTTTTTGTAATTTCAACCTGAAAATAAATAAATAAATAAAAATGTTGATATACGATCAATACATTTCGTTTTCAGGATGTTTTTTCATTTTTTTGGGTGCAAAAAAGGGTTTCTTTAAGCTAGAGTTCTCATTTTGAGGTTACAATTCTCATTAAGTTAGTAAATTTATTCAATTGCATGTTGTTGGTTGGAAACAACATGAAGGTTATCAAGGATGTCAAATTGCAACTATCCCAATTTTTGCATGAAGGATATAGATGTTCCTAATTTCATCTTGGGAATGGAGATTAAGAGTGATCATGTCGGTAGGAAACTCTTGTTGACTTATTGAAAATATGTTGAGACAAATTTGCGTAGGTTTAATAAGAGGGACTGTAGATCAATAAATGTCTCTATTCCTATAGGTGCAATGTATGTGTAGAACAATGCCGCAAGAGTCAAGTTGAAAAAGATGACATGTCTTGTGTTCCTTATGGTAGTGATTTACAAAGTTTATTATATTGAATGGTATGCACTAAACCAAAAGTTTCCCATGCAAGAAAGGAGCATTCAATAGTTGTAGCAATGATTTTTAAATATTCACATCACTTAACAAAGAATGTAATCTTCTACCAAAGGAAGACATAGATGTATATTCCTTTGTTGATGTTAACTAGGCTAGAGATCTAGATCATACAAGATATACAAGGAGTTATGTGTTTATACACTAATTGGAGAACCTATGGATTGCACGATTAAGAAATAGGTTGCAGTGACATAATTAACTACATAAGTTGAATACAGGTAGCCTCTCATACAAGAAAATCCATTATATGGTTATACATGTTGTGTTTGGGTATTGGGTTTAAACAACAAGTTGTGAGGTTAGATTGTAATAGTGAAAGTGCAATATCCTTGGCAAAGAAGCCCAATTATCACTATAAATTGAATCATATTGATGTTTTATACCACTTTGCGAGATGCATCATTGAAATCAATAATGTATTGATAGAGAAGGATGACACCTTGCAAAATATTACAAATTTACTAACAAAGTCTGTGACCACTAGGAAATTTTCTTGGTGTAGAGAGGACATGAGAATCCATCTGTATATAATACAAACAACAAGTGGGGGAATGTTGAATATGTGTTATATTCTTTGTAGGATCTTGAAAGTCTTTGGACCAATGGTTTTAGCTCATGTTTTTAAGCTAATGGTTTTTTGGTTGATGGTTGTTGGCTAATAGCATTTTGGTAGACAAATTTTTGGGTAATAGTTTTTAATTGGTAAATGGATTTCATCTCTTGTAACATTATTTTGATCATGGAAACTGTGGGTATTGGAGGTTGGAGAAAATCCATATATGTTGTATTATGCATAGTTGAACATATAATGAGAAAAAGAGTGGGAAATCTCTAGGAATGTTGGTTTTCTCATTTGGGTTTCTAGGGTAAAATATATTTTCTATATTATTTCTAAATTCCATTATTTACTTTCTATTTTTACTTACAAATCTACATGGATTGTTTACTTAACATGTTTAAAACTAAAGTTTAGTATTAGAGACCTTCTCAACATTTGATTCCCTTAAGTTAGGTTAGAGGGTGGTGTTGGAGTAACCATCACACTTCTTGGAATGTATCTCATCGACTAACCACCACCCTAGAACATTGAAGTAACTGGTCACTCAAGATGATGTTATCAGTTTAGAAGTTCACTAATACCACTGGATTTTCATGTAATATAAAACCTTTACAATAGTTTTTCTCTATTGCACACAAAATGATGTTAATGATTTTTGTTTAGAAATAAAAAGAAATCCATTTATATCTGAGATGACTTGTATCTTCTCGATTAAGTTAATGTATGAACCCATAAAAAACCATGTTTGGAATTAAAACAATGAGAATTATCATACTGTTTGTTCAATTTTTTACATCACCAATTTTAAGTGTCAAACATTTGATAATCTTCCTTAATGTTATTTCCATTTACCTCATTACAAGCCCAAGGACGACTAGGTGTACCGTTTACAACCTTAACTCTTGGAGAATTTTTTTATGCATTTTTATGTCAAAGTGGGATTCTTAAATAAGATATGGAAAATGTAACATAATTCATGTCATCCTTAAATCTATTTTTTGTAAGCTTGGGAGAACATTTCCTTTACTTTTCAAAAATAAGTAGGAGAAACATAATCATCATCCGTTGTTACATGGTCTAAACCTACCCATAGGGAAAGCAGGTTTGTTGACCATCTGGTTGTATTATAAGCCAACCAAAATCTAAATAGTTTGAAATTGTCCAACAATGCAAGTATAATCTGATAGTCTTTATCACCTCTATTGACTAGTAATCTATACCAAATATGCCAAAAATATTTTCTATGCATCTACTAAACTTGGACAACTAAAACATCAAAATCAAAAAGAGATAGACTAAACATTTGAAGGTTCTACGGGAGCTAGCCCTTTGGGGCTGGAACCTAGAAGCTCAATCTGAGGCAAGTAAGGAATATTCTTCTAAATGTGAGCCAAACGAGCATTCTCTTGCTAGATCGGGTGCTAGATAAGTTGAAATTCCTTATGAGTTACTTGAACCTCTTCTATATGACCTAAGATTCCCACACTCCTCATCATGCGAGCCTTCTCAAGAAAGGTTTTCCCAATCCAATATGTGAAAAGAGATTGTTGGTACTAGGAGTGGAAACCACAGGTATGGCTTGGGTCTGGGGATAAATCACCCAATTCCTCTAACAACTTCTGGTCACTTATATTGTTGTGATTAATAATGTTGGTTTCCCACTCGTCAATAGTTTGGTTGGCCCTTGGGTGGGTTGTTGTCCTATGATCCCTCACTATAGTTGAGCTAGATTGTAACCATGACTCAGTCCCACTAGTTGTTGAAGCACACGTTCTCCCTCCCTCACGACATCGACCTCGGCCTCCTCCCTACCTATAGGAGAAGTGATACCCCGATGTGTTGTCGAGTGAGCCATGCTACATAGGAAATTAAGATAAGACTTGGATGAAAAAGACTGGAATGTTATTCTTGTGTTATCACCTATAGAGAGATGCTTTAGAGGTCGCCCGTCGAAGAATTGTTTTCCCCTTATATTAATTAAGGAAACTGAATAGGCTAAAAGAGCATGAACATAATAAAAACATCCATTATGCCATAATCGAAGGCAGCTTCCTTTTTTTCTTTTGAGAAATGAGATTGAACCCACTCCTTAGACATAATAAAAACATCCATTATGCCATAATCGAAGGAAACTTTCCTTTTTTTCTTTCGAGAATGAGATTGAACCCCCTCCTCAAACACATTAGGGTTCTTAACAAGAAATTTTTTTAATTTCTCATGCCAATAGTATAGTGCATTCATCAACCTGAAAAGGCCTAATTTTCCAGAGGCTTGCATAAAATTAAAATTTTTGGTATGAAAATTGGACTCGACATCAATTGAAAAATGAAGGATATCACCCTCCCTCGTCAACCAGGTTTCTACGTTGGCAGAATTGCTAACATAACCTAGGGGTTTGTGGTTCTAGGTGCTCCTAACTCTAAATATCAAACTCGGAGGGTAAGCTTCATCCCAACCCTTCTGCAAGGAGGAAAAGGAGCATAATTCCACAAAAAAGAGACCAGACTGACTAGTTCCATCCATACACAGAATATAGTATTAGCAATGAACATTGGGCTCATGGGTAGACTAGTTTTCACATACGAAAATGGCCTAAGAAGGAGAGGTGATGACTAAACAATTTTTAACAACACTAGAGTGATATTTCCGTTTTCAAGAGTATCCCTAGAGATGTATTATGAGATATTATAAAACCACAATATTTTCCTACTGCTTCAAATTCAAATGGAATGAATTCCCAATATACCAGGTCCCTTAATAACTGATGTTTTAATTTCCCTATTGATCCTCACATGCTTGAGCCTGCGTGGGTGTGATCACACCACCACCATTTGTGTACATTGATTAAATGCATGGCAACGATGTGTATCATGATGTGCCTCTCCTTCTTTCACTCACCACAACCGGGGAAACTTTTTCTCTATCTGCAGTGATTAGTTGAATATTCTTAACATCACTTTCGAGGGTCTAGTTGAGATTTTCTTTATCATCTCCCTGTTTGTTATCTATCCATGTGGATTCCAATGACTTTCCAAAGTTTTGGCATCCCCAGTTAGCCCGTAGATTTACCATTCCATAAGTAGGAAATATGCCACGTTATTCCCCTCTTTTGACATGGGATATGATCAAATAGTTCAATTAATTAAGAATGTCTCCAATTAATTGAATTAGATGTGAAATTCTCCAAATATGAATGATGTTCTTTCTACTAGGTCCTTAGTTAAATTTTTTAACTGCGCCAATCACTAGACAAGAGTCTCCTTCAACCACCAATTTTATGTTCGCGTTCTTCTGTGCAAGGAGAATTTTTCTAGGGAAATCAATTTTGCTTCATTATTACTAGCATATCCAAAGTCTGTTATGTAGATGTATTTGGTCTAGTTCTACCAGTCCCAGATCACTCCTCCATACCCAGCTTCACTGGGGTTTCCTTTAGAAGCACCACCAAAGTTAAGCTTTATGAAGCCCTTTTGGGTGGGGTGAGTATTTGTTCAGAGAGGCTGGTGAGGGTATCATAATTTTCGATGACGATGAAAATACGATTCTTGGGACTAGATTCAGTAGTCGAAGAATCCTAGTTTCATGGGTGGCGAATGTCTAATCGTCTAGATGCCAACGATCTGCCAGAATGGTCTACCTAACATTCTGGATTATTCCTTTCCAAACTGTCTCCAGATTATGCCTTTTTTACCTGAATATTCTATGGTTCTATACTTTCCATACTACCCACAATAGGAAGCCTACTAATAGAACCTAGGATCTATTAAGAATAGGGATCGAAAAAAATACCTTTCCTCCAGTTGAAAATTACCTTTATGATGATGTGTGAATCTTTATCTATGTGGTTGAATAGTTGAACGAAATTATCCTAAAGTTGGTTTGTATATATGAACCTGTTTAGAAGATGATCCATGTCCTCTCCTCATAGTAGATAGAGGATATAGAAAGAGGGACCACTACATCCTCTTTTTTGAAGTTGGTCGCAAGTAAGGATTCTTCTTCTGCAAGTCAACCAGAGAAATTGTGAGATATTAGGTCATAAGGTTTCCTTCATAATTTTTCTCCATAACGATGTTCATCCCTCCTGAATATCTTCCAAAACCACTTTATAAGCTTCTTTGACTGTAAACATTCCTTTTATTGAATAACCCCATCTAAGGATATTGTGTGCTTGCTGAAGAGCTATTTTTTGGGAGTGAAGCTCCTTCCTCACGTTCTTCCATTGAATAGTGTCTAGAGGGTTATCCTAATCCTCCTTTTCCTTCCGAACTCTCCAATTGGAGTCATTTTGCTCTATTTTTCAGAGTTCTTCTACCATGATGCATCTTTGGGTGATTGTGAAAAGGAAGATGTCCCCCAAAGATTTCCCGCTAAAATGTTTTCCCTTTGTTGCCAAACTTCCTGCCAGGAAAGAACTAACCTACCATCCTAGATTTACTAGAATGTGTGGTTTCTGAAAAGAACGTGGTTGGAGATCATTAAATTCCAAGTGTATGAGCCCTTTGGAGTTTTATTCTTTATTAGTTCTTCCACTTGAGTGTTGGGATTTCTATACTTTATTTTTTAGATTTCATTCCAAAGGTGGGTTCCACCCATAAGCCATCACCAAAAGAGCTTGGTTCCTAACACCTTGTTAAGAATATTCAGGTCTCTCATCCCAAGCCCTCCGACTCTCTTGGGCTTTATCAAGTTTGTACAAGAAACTAAGGCCCATTTTTTGGTGTTTTGTACACCACTCCATAGAAATTTTATAAAGATTTATGTCATGGAATTATACACATTTCTAGAAGATGGAAACCTTAATAATTGATAGATGGGTATAGACTGTAAGACTTCCTTGATGAGAAAAACTCGACCCACCATGATTAGAGCTCTAAACGCTTGTCCACTGAGTTTGGTTTGAAGTTTCTGGATAGCCTCCTTCGAACATGACACCCTAAGAGAGTTGAATATTAGAGGTAATACCAGATATTTGATGGGTAGGGTTCCAATACTGAAGTCCATGCTTCTCCCCAAAAAATATTGAATGGGATTCAGAGTGTTGAAGAAGAATATTTTGTATTTGTCAATATTCATCATTTTCCCTGAGGCCTGCGTAAACTCATGAGGAATTTCTCTTAACCTTCTTACTTAAAATAAGGATTCCTAAAAAAAAGCGTTACATCATCAAAAAATAGCTGGTGGATAAGAGGAAGGAAATATCCCCATAGACAAAGCCCCCAGATTTGTGAGGATTGAACCAGATTGTGAATATATCTTCCAAGGAATTCCGTAGAAAGGATAAACAAGAAGGGAGATAGAGGGTCTCCTTAGCGAAGGCCCCTAGAAGGATTGAAGGATTTTTATGGGGAGCCATTGAGAATAATTAAAAAGACAAGGGTGTATAAGAGGGATAAGATCCACTTAATCCATCTTGGATCGAACCCGTAGGCTTTCGGGATGTTAAGGAGGTAAGGAGAACTAAGAAAATCATAGGCCTTGGATAAGAGTAGTTTAATAATCATCCTAGGGTTTTAAGTTTGTTAAGTGAGTGGACCACTTCCTAGGAGGTAATGATTCCATCTTGAATCTAATGACCATCTACAAACCTTGTCTTCTCGGGTGAGATCAAGCGAGGCAAGATGGGTTTTAGTATTTTCACCATAATGGTTGTTATGGTACTATATATAACATTTCATAATGTGATAGGGTGGAAGCCACTACGATTCTTATAATTCTATGAGTTAGGGACAAAAGATATGAAAGTAGAGTTATGACCAATATTTACCTTTTATGTTGTCTAGGATGTCCTGTCTAAAGAAGAGTTAGTTAGCCTGATAAAATCTTGCAGTAAACCCACCCGGACCGGGTGCTTTATTTTGAGCCCTTTTGTTTGCCACTTCCCCAACATCTTGAAGGCAGATCACCTCATAAGTGCCAAAAAAGGTTCCTAATTTACTTGTTTGAGGATATACCTGGTAATTCTGTGAAACTTTGTCATTATGTCAAGAGAAGGTTCTGACAAAACAGACTAGAAGTGATTAGTAAGAAGATCTTCCATCTCCTCATGATGGGTAAATCATTTACCTCTGTTGGCTTTCAAATATAGAATGTGATTTTACTATCGACGTTTAATCATTGCCTTGAGAAAGAATTTTATGTTTTCCCCCCTCCTCAAGCCATTGAATTATTGACTTTTGTTTCCATAAGATTTCCTCCTATTTCATTATTTCTTCAATTTCGCTTATCACCTATCCCTCTTTAGTAGTTAGCTCCTTGGACTATCTAGTTGTCATTATCCTTTATTACATATATTGCATTCTACCTTGGAGAATTATTTGATCAGAAAGGATATGTCTAAAGTCCTTTTGATTCCAAAGTTTTAGATGTTATTTAAGCTCTTTAATCTTGAGATGGAATGTGTGCATATAATTCATTCCACATACTGTGCTCCCTTTCCACTAGTTATCCGTTTCTCTTACCAAGGAAGGATCTCTTAGCCAAAATTATTCAAATCTAAAAGGCATGTTCCTTGGGGTTGTCTTCAAGTCCATCTCTAGCCTAATTGGCTAGTCAACTGATCCTGAACATGGGAAGAATGCAGCTTCTAAGAATATATCTCTACTTACCAGTTTCTCAAATGCAAGGAATCTGTCCAGGAAAGACACAACTTGGCGATGACCTCCCCTCTTGTTGTTCCAAGTGAAAGTAGAGTTGTTTATTTGGATATCCACTAGCTTCAGGTCTACAATTAGATCTCACAATGTCTCAGTTTCTAGATCTAAACATTTGTTACCTCTTTTTGTCCCTTCTAATGGAGAAATGAGGTTGAAGTCACCTCCCAATATCCTCATCTCCTCAGGTTGGATACTATTCAAATTTGCTATATTTTGTAGACACTTTTCTTTCTCTCCTCGAATGTGAGTATCGTATACCGCAGATATTTTGACCCAATCTCTAGTGCATATGTGTTGAAAATGTCCTAAGAGAACTCTAGGTGGGTTGATCCAGTCATCAATCATTGTTTCATTTGGGTTCCAAAGGATTGCAACTACTTTGGCACTACCTTTTGCATTGTGTGTTATTACTTCATAGTTGAACTTGAGCTTACTTAATATTACATTTAGTTTCTCTTACCTTTTTTTCCTAGATCATCATAATCCACAACCTCTCTTGTTTTATTTGATCTCTGGTGTATCTTTGTTTTCTTCTATTGTTGACGCCTCTCACGTTCCAGGAGACTACATTCATTTGAAAGGTTTCTTGATTTGATGGAAAATCGTCAATAACTGTACCATTCTTCTTGAGTTAACTAACACATCCCCAAAGATTTTTATTTTTTCTTATAACTTATTTCTATGTTTCCTCTTTTTGAGACTAGGTTTTAGAGTTTCTTTTGTGGTTTCTCACCTCCTGGAATTTATCATTATCCTCCTTAGGCTTGATCTCCTCTGGTTTTACTTCTTTCTTCGTATTCCAAATTTTGATGAGTGGGAAATCTCTATATAGGTGAACATATTCATGGAAACTCCCCCATCTAAATGGGACCTGCTCATAATTAAGTGGTTGCTTCCAGACTTCACGTTGGTACCTAAGTTTGATGTACTCTAGAAGGGGCTCGGTGATGTTCATGTAGACCTAGATCCTAGTGTAGGATGCATAACATCGTATCCATCTAGTGTCCACTACTTTTATGAATATTATAATGGTATTTCCCATCCCCTCCAAGATTTTAAGATGTCGAAAATCCACTGGCAAGGAAAACAGACGAACCTAGATCAGGGTTGCTATGAATTTTTCTTAATTTTCATTGTAACATTCATCCCAAAATATCATAAATAGTCCCACATTATAATAAAATTAATGCCATTTTTCCCCAGATGCAGGTGGTATATAGGCATTTAGGGCACACAAGCAGATGGGAAAACAGGCGGCCCATCCATATAGCCATCTGTGTCGCCGCTTGTGTGAAATCAACACAGATATTGGCTCTTAGGTTGGCTGCATTAACCACCTGGGATTTTCAAGACATTCCTGGCAACTCCCTAAACATGGATCAGGAGGCTCCACCTAGCTCCATTTAACCCCTCAATTGTTATTGTCCTCCCTTCACCTCTTAACTGAGCCTCCGCATTACTACTGGAAGG
Organism: Pinus tabuliformis; assembly: GCA_031772625.1. Lineage (NCBI taxonomy): Eukaryota > Viridiplantae > Streptophyta > Pinopsida > Pinales > Pinaceae > Pinus > Pinus tabuliformis. Next base: position 29,122,972 of record CM062811.1, on the reverse strand, counting down.
AGATGCAGATTATTGTGTTGCGTACACCTGTGTAATGGTATTCACCACTCCCAATCCCCTCTCTGCCATCAGTGTTATGAGTTCCCTGCTACTTCCTTTGCTACTCCTGTGAATTCTTTGGAACCTCGTCTTCTTCCTCCCGTGGAACTTCTCTCCATCAGCCCCATGAGATACCGGCACAAATTGAGTAGCAGGTGTGGAGGAAATCACAGTGGTGTTCTGTGATCTGGTCAGCATCTCCCCTCCGTCTCTTCTTCCCCTTCAACTTCTCTGTCCCCTTCCCTCTCCAATACCAGCCCCCATGGTAGATATCTAAACATGCAAAGTGGGTGAGGAAGAGCTAGCTTCAGCAGAGCACATCTCTCTGGAAGAATTTCCCTGCACGCAACGACTAACGCCTCCTCCAATCAAGCTCATTTCCAATTCCAAAGCACCCTGAACAAGCTGAAAATTATGGTTACCATCACCGTGGGCTTCAAGGATTTTTCTGAGTCCAATTCAGAACCTCTGTCTAGCAAGGGTATCAGCCAAGTTCTAACCTTTAATGTCAAACCAGGGGAGCCAAGCTCCAAACTTCCAGTAACTAATAAGGACCTTCCCTGAAGCAGCAATATGTGAACTATGGAATGCGAGACCCACCGAAAGGATAAGGGCTTTCAACCCGAGGACAACATAGGTGGCCGAAATGCAGATAATATAGGCTTGGAAGGCTAAGGGTGGTGTCCGATTATGGAGGAGGAGCTCACCGAGGAAACCAAGCAGCTGGCCAATAGATTACGTGGCGAACAATAACCGGGTTCTGTTCTGCTTTGCCATCTGTCTTTTGTTTTTTTGCATCCTGTTTAGTCTTTACACAGTCTTTTTTCCCTTCTTGGTTGTAATAGCTTGGAATTTCGTCCCCACTGGCCAACTAAACATGGACAAGTCTGATTCCAGTTTTGATTTACTCGGTCTTAATTCCAATTTTTTGCATATGAGAACTTTAGCCCCTGCGTGGGCAGCTGAAACTTTTTATTTGTTGGGCCGAGACTGGTTTCCCCTTCTGGGGCAGTCTCACTTTCAAGTTTGGAAGAAAAGAATGGTCAACCCATTGACCCAGCACCGCTGAGGCCAGAGCCTCCTTGTACATTTTGCATATATCAATAGATTAATTTTACTTAGAAAAAAAAAATTAAATAAATAAAAGTAAGGCCATTTTTGAAAACCCTATCCTTGTCTTCTAGATTATGAATATGTCTATGAGGAAACCTTAATCCCCAGCTTCAAATCTATGTGAAGTTTTGGTTGCCATTTATGATAGATCCATTTGAAGAGATATTTATCTAATGGCTAGATTCCTATAAACTTGCATATTAATACATGATATTTCATAATCTTTTAGTGGGATTCTAGCTTATTAATCAAAATGACAAATATGGGTTTCTTTGTGGTTCTCGACAAACATTGACCCTTCATCCATGTCTACCACTTCTCCCCCATCAAAAGGGCTTCCCTTTTGCCACTGAAGTCTTCATTAGCTTCCACCTCTCCATTTCTCCAGCTATAATAGTTGGTTACAATATTTTTTTGGGAGGGGATATCAACATTATCAACTTAAGGGAGTCTATAAAATAAATTGTTCATGTGGGAAAAGTTACACTGGTGAAACAGGTCGCTCCTTGCAGACAAGACTCAAGGAACATGAAGCTGATATAAGGAATGAAAAGTCTCGTACTTCGGCCCTGGTAGAGCATTCCTCAAAAACTAAGCACCATGTCTGTTTGGAAAATGCCTCAATTATCGCAAGGGAAGAACAACATCATAGGTGAAAGATTAGAGAAGCTCTTGAGATTATCAAACATCCACGTAATCTCAACTTGGACAATGGTATTGAAATTAGTGGACGCTGGTTTCCCTTAATGAGAGAAATTAAGATCACCAATATATCTTAGGTATAGCGCTCAGTGGGTAGATATCTCCCTCTCCTATTCTAATAGTTAGTAGTATTACTATCATTGTTACTCTTAATAATAATTTTCAACACTATTAAGTATGATAATAATAATAACAATTAGTATTTAATTATAACATTTACAACAATAATTATGATAATAGCTATTACTATTATCATTAATTATTATTATCAATTGTTATTATTAATTATTAATTAAGATGTATTAATAAATCATTTTACTAACTATGAGTTAATATAGAATAAAGATTTTAAGAACAATAAAAAGTTTCTAAATCCTTGAAAATAAATAAAAAATTTAAGAGCTTCCTTAAAAAACATAAAGATTTTCTAATATTATCTAATCATGATATTTATTATAATTAATAATTATAATGATTATAATAATTAATTATAATAATATTTATGATTATTATTATTCAATAATTATTATTTATAAATAACTAGTACTTAATTACAAGATCTATTAATTAATTAAACTATTAATAAAAATTAAACATTTAGTAGTAAATATTTATAATAATGATTACTATTATTAATATTAATTATTAAGATTATTATTATTAATTAGTATTTGATTAAGATTAATGATTAGGTATTAGTTTAATATTCCATTAATAATTGGATTTAATAATAATAATTTTTAATGCTTTAAATTAATAAATTAACTCTTCAATAATTATTCAAAATTACAATAAAAAAATTGAAAATGAGGATAATAATAAATATTATTAAACAAGCCGACCTTCATCTCATCCTTAAATCGACTCACCTCATAACTATTTATCTCTTGGTTAAGCTCTTCTACTATCAACATTCAAGAAGTCCTCATGATGGATCCCTGTTGGGATTTGAAACGTTGACAAAAAATGGTTTTTACTGTGGGTTCTCCGTTAACTGAGTCAAAAGATATAAACCATAGATATCTAAAATATATTATAATTTTAAATTTTAAGGTGCAATTTGAACTACAAAATATGAGTATAAAAAGTCGACATGGTTAATTTATATATTTGCATATCTAAATATAAATTTGATTAAAAATAAGATTGTTATAGTTTTAAATGGTTAGGTTTGAACAAAAATATTATAATTTGAAGAAAAGGAAGAAAGAAAGATAAAATTGATTGATTAAGCCATATTAGGCTTACTTATAGCCCAATGCTTATTCTGATAAGATCATGCAGTTGTATAGGCCACCTAAATGGCATGGAACATGGTGTCACTAGTTATCTACTGCTAGACAATGGACCTCCGACCTAAGTGTGAGCATTAACAAACGTCGAAGTACATTGAGCTCCTTTTGTTCAATGCCGTCTACAAAAGAAATCTTATCTTGGCCTACTAGGTGTGTGTATTGTATGGAACGAATAAATTATTGGTGGGTTAAGATGAAAATTGTTAATTATTACACGAAAATTTTCCCCTTTAACAAGCATGTTAAGAGTATATGTTTTGTTTATGAATGTAAAACTTGAGAAACATTACAAAACCTGTTAGTAAGCACATGATGCATTATAGTGATAGTTATATTTTCATTATTGTGAATATTTGGAGTTATGAAGTAAACTCTTGGAGAAATTTTACCCTAAAAAATCATAAAACGAACTAAATGAAATTGAATAATATTTTCCTCTAAATTCTTTGAGTGCTTTTTTGTAACCAATTAAATCAACGATCAAATAATAGACATTTATCAAGAGCATCGTAACACTTTTTTTATGTTTGTACAACATTTTCCATTTACTTGATCGTTGATTGTGATGCTCTTAAAATGCTTGACTCTAGATACAGAACTCAATGTACGGTTGAATCGATGATTGTGTTTAGTGTGCCTAGAAGTTCTTTGCATTCTAAAAGTTATTTCATAGTAAACCATTTTGCAAATATCTTTAGAAATATTAGACCTCTTACTATTGGAGAGTGGGGATTCTTCTCTTTGTTGGAGAAATTTAGTGCGTGGAAATATGATTGGGTTATGCTAAAATAGGTGTGTAAAAATACAGAATCATATTTGTTTATTTTCACAAGTGTAGACATGGTTTGGAGAAGGACGAAACCTTCTTTTGGTGGTCTAACACCCCCAAAGGAGGTTCTCTTTCGTAAAGGAATTTTTTTGGGCTATATTTAGACAAATATTATGATGACTACCCTTCGTATGGTTACACTATCTATTTGTTGGATGTTATAAGAAACAAGTGGGGTTTTTCATTTGTTCCTATCACTGACATACGATGTATGTCATTAAGATTGGAACCAATTGATTTGTCTTGTAAAAAATAATTCTACGTTTGTTTGGATGCTTGAAGAGATAGAAAATTTTCAATTTAGGAAATCTTCAAATCGACGAAGCTTAGAATATTTTGATGAATGGGGTTCAGATGGAGATTACTTATTAGTATCTATATGGATATAATTAGTAAATTCCAAGAGTACCCATATTTTCGTGTAGTTGAAGGAAAACTACTTATGTTGGGTGGTATGGAAGTGCTACTAAAGGTATATGATTTGGTGACTGGATTATGCAAAAAAATAATTGGGGATGGTGTCTCCCTCTTAGAAAAATCCAGGTTCCATGTGTAGTCGGTTGAAGGTTTCAATGATGTTATTGAAAATGAGAATGTTTTCTCACATTTTCCAAATATAGATTCTATTGTTGATATACCACTAATGCATGTGGATGTCGCGATTTAGACTTTGAGGCTTCAAGAATATTTTGCTAGACATTGTTACAGATGTCATGTTTGCTTAATATTTGTAGACATATTTTGCAGATCATTGTAATATGAATTTGGATTGTTTAATGAAAACATAGTCGTGCCAATTTTTCATATTTTTGTTTGAGATTACTTGTTGATCTGCTATTTTTCAAATGGAACAATGCACTTCAATGTTAATTTTCATTAGGTATATGTGGATTGTATAGATTCTTTTCATATTGCTTATATGAAACTATGCAAATGATGCTTTCTTTGTATTGTAGCATTTGAAATGTTGTTTATATATATGTATGTCTTTGTAACATGGAATGTTAATTGTTAGTATTTAAACTTACTTAGCATTGAAATTTACTTGATATATAGAATTAGTAAGCATAAAGACATGAACTTGTTGAAGATTTAATATGATATGCAAGATTGAAAATTGAAATTACAAAAGAATTGAAATTTATTGTATAAATGTTTAAGTGAACGAACAATCAAGTGTACTTTGAAAAGATCTCGGTCTGCTGGTTCACATGAATTAAAAACAATTCATCTTTGTATAAGAAATATCAAATTTATTGATCGAATTGTGTATGAGTGCATGCTTACCAGAAATTAGAATCCTTACAGTGAAATTGAACTTATTTCTTTGTAATTAGAGAGAAGTTTTAGAGATGCAGTGTAAACTGGGTGTGAAGAATAGATTGCAAAATAGAAAGCGAAAAGAAGGAAACTTTATAAATTTTGTTCACACCCTCAGGATGAGCAGCAATAAATTCACATGAAAGCTGTTCATTTTTCATTGAAGTGTCGAGATTTTTCAAGTGCTTCCATGTGAAAATCAAGGCGAGGACTGATGATCGAAGTTTGGGGAACGTTTTATTGAAACATAAGGAATTGCAATATGGGAGTTAAATTTAAAAAAAAAAAAGTGAAGAAATCAAAAGGACATTATGGTTGGCATGTAAACCAATAAATAAAATATTTTATTCATTGTCGGAGTTGAAAAATGGTAGGTAGTTAGAAGTCATCATGGTATTGAATTCAAGTTTCTTCCAGCAGTGACCCCGACCTTGACATGCAGTGTAGCCATGGTAGGATGGGCATTGGTAGTCGGGAGGTCGAGTGTGAAGAACATTATTTTATTTTTTTCAAGTGTGGAGCCTGACCCTATTGTGTTCAAAACTCGAAATGTCAGGAGAAAGAGTTATTTTTTTATGAAATACATTGGTCCGACATCTGACTTTCATAGTTTTTTTTTTTACTTATTATGATATTACATTTTTTTAGATTTTTTTGAAAAGAAATAAATATTTACAAAAATAAGTGTAACAACCCTCGTGAAAATTCCATGTAAAAATATATATAAGGCCATGGTGATGGGACATGTATTCCAAGCTGAATGGTGGGAGAAAGATCCTAGTGGGTGTTGATTCAGTTTATTATGGCTAAGGAAATTGGCTAAGGCAATGGCAAAGGCTTTGAAAAGGAAACGAGGCATTAATTGGCATTTTATTTATGGAAATAATGGAAATTATGAGAAAAGGAAGGTGAAATGTCATAGGTTGCATGTGAGGAGGAAATTGAAAGAAAATAATGGAAAATGAAGAAAATAGAGGCCTCATTGATAAAAAGGCTTATGAGGATCACTGGGCAACACTTGGTTAGTTCAGTTTTGGAGCTCTCATTATTCTCTCTCTCTCTCTCTCATATTCTTTGAGACTTAGAGTTTTCTTGGACCACTCTTGGAGGGTGCAAAGCACAAGAAGAGTAGGAAAGCACAAGAAGGCATTGGGATCAGCAGCTACATCAGATTTCCTTGCAGGTACTCAATTGCGTGTATGATTTCTTCACCTGTTTCGGCATGCATGGAATGTGCATCTGGATTTTTTGTTTTTATCTGCCATTGGCATAGAGGATGGGCGGGATTGATAGTGGATTTCCTAGCCTTGCCATGTCCTGGATAGCTATGGTGATTGTGGGTTTACTTTCAGTGCTCATTTTGGTTGGTTCTCATGTTTCCTTTAGCTTGGGTTGAGTTATTAATTCTTGGAAGCCTCGGTTGGACAATTTTTGTAGAAGCCTTGTAACGGCATGGGTTGAGTTACTAGTCCTAGAAGCCCTGGTTGGACAAACGCTCTAGAAGCCCTATAACAATTTGGGTTGAGTTACTAGTCCTGGAACCCTTGATTGGAAAAACGCTCTTGAAGCCCTTTTCTTGGGCTGAGTTACTAGATTTGGAATCTTAGTTTCACAAATGCTCTAGAAGCCCAAAAAATGTTGTGGGTTGAGTTACTAGTCCTAGAGGCCTTTGTTGGACAAACACTCTAGAGGCTGGTAGTAGTTGTGGGCTGAGTTATTGGTCTTGGGAGTTGGATTGGAACAAACACTCTAGAGCCCTGGAAGGTTGGGATAGAGACTGATCTGATGATGGTTTTCTGATGTCCAACAATGAGGTGGAATAAATTTTTGATGGGCTGAGGTGGATGGCCTCTGGAAGCCTTGGATGGTTTTTGACTGATTTTTTCTATGTGATCCCACATTCATGATTGGAATATGGAATGATGGTGAATGACTAAAGAGAGGTTTGGCTCAGCCATTCTACGGTCGGGTGGAATGTGGAAGTCCCATCCCAGGTTTAGATTTTGCATCATTAATGAAAGGTTATTCCTCCTTGTATTTCTATGATTATTATGATAAATTATACGTGGTTTATATGGTTGTGATTTCATGGATAATTATGTCCCTATAATGCTAGTTATTTACATGTTTTATGACAGCATCCATGTGTGTCTTTCATCATGTTTTTATTTTTTATTAAATGATTAATGTACCTATGACCTAATGCATGGAATGGAAGTTAAAGTGATAAGGAAAGAATTATTCATGGAGAATCTCAGATAAGTATGAGACCCATATGCTCAAATCTGTTGTTTACACTTGTAGGTTTCATATTTACTAAGTGTTTGACAAAATTTCTGTTATGGCTAATAGGGGCCCAGTGAACATCTTGAACAAGTTTTTTCTCTAGTACTATCATTTCCATGTTTTTTACTGATTTGAAGAGATGGTTCAATTTTGGGCAGTGACCTAGGCTCTAGGCCTGAAAAAGTGCCTCAAATCCCAGAGTCGCTGGCATAGCATTGACAAATTGGGTCTCTGGTCACTAGAAGGCAAGCCTGTGAGAGTGACTATAGGGTTATAGTTGCATGCATGCCTTGTCAAGGGAATGACTTTGAGTTTAATTCATCTAAATGTTAGGTTAACGCAGGGGGTTGGGCACCTGGAGTAGTGGATTACTCTTGGGGGTCTTGAAGCACCTCAGAGAGATATGTGTTTTTTGTTTACATCGATTCCATTTCCTTAAGGTCACTTAGGAGGTTGAGTCATATCATAGTAGCCTCTCGTCGCATGTATACCTTGGTTGACTGATAGCTTGGGTAGATGTGGGAGGAGGGTGTTACAGAGTGGAATCAGAGTGTGGCTACACTCTCCTTGGGATGTGTATTAATCATGCTTTCATGTTGGCTGCATACATGTTCCTTATGCATGCAGTCCATGTGGTTGTTGCATTTCCATGGTGTTGATCATGGTTTGTTAAGTTGATATGGTCATCCATTGATGACAGGACTCTAGCTAGAATGGTGTGTATATGGTTTTGCACTCGTGTGTTATATGTCTATATGAAGTTGTTATGCATGTATGGTCTTGGTTATAATTATGCATGAATAGTAGGTCAAACATGTTGTGTGAAGTCATGGTATACAATTTAGGTTATCATGATGCTCTTGGTATGTTATGATGCTAATGTGTTCGCTGAGATAGAACGAGAGATGTAGATCATTAAAGTGAAGTTGTAGCATTGGACCTTGAGGCTAAAGTATATCGTCATACATGTATTGTATGTTTGGCATGTAGGTATGTAAGTTAAGTATTTTCATATGCATTAGTTTTATATACATTAGGTTTATGTACATGTCTTTTGATTTTATGGTTACATACATGATATATGATAGTTGAGTAGTATAGTCATATGCACATGTGTCATGAATGATAGTAACTTGTGGTTGTATGCATTGTTATTTATATATATATATATATATATATATAACTTGATGATCATGCTATATGTTGTTGATGACCATGTTATATGTTAACTTATTGTTGTTATATGTTAGTTAACTTGAAAATTAGGGTTATAACATTAATATATTGATGTTATATGTATCTTGCTAAATTGGATTGGACTATGCAAATGGTTATGGTTACGATATTTAGGTATGAGCCGACATTATTTTGATGACTTTGCACACGTGGTTGTTATGCATGAATGATAAATTCTTATGAGTTTATGATGTGAACATGTTAGTTAGTTAGTGTTATGGATATTGTGATCTTATTTATGTTTGAGTTGACATGTTGTAAAGTTATATCTTGCTAACTAGATTGATTGCGCAAACAAGATAGCCTCCCATGAAGTACACTAAGGTATGAGATTACTTATGTAGTATACTTGGTGCTTCATTCTTGATTATGTCATCTATTTGGTGTTGAGTGTTTGGTGTCTATATTGTTATATAGTTGATTTATTTAACATGGTATGTTTGCAATTTGGTTGAAAGTTTGATGAGTTTCATAATATGAGTATGTGTTCCAATGATCTTGTTTTAAGATGATTGTACTAACACATATGTGTTGAGATAGTTGATATGTAGTTGATTGTAGTAGGTGACAATTTTAGTGTTATGTCTAATGACTATGAGTTGACTACAGATTATGACATGATTTCTAGTCTTGGTAAAGTTTTATTTCAAATTTATAGATATTATTGTCTCGATATTTGGAACATGTCGTTGAAATGTGTGAGCATTTGCAGGAAACATGCTTGGTATTAGTGTGACAAGGTAATAGTTGATGTGCTTATATCACTAATAGTGTGACAGTGCATAGTAACACTCCATTGCAGCAAGGAAAAGGTCAAATAAAGGAATTGGACAAGAATTCCTTGGGTTATGTTTGGAAACACTAATTCCAAATGAATGAGTGCTTTGCACACAAGAATTCTTCTCAACCTTAATATTGTTGGATATTATGTGGACACATGCTATATTCATGAACATGTACTTGATAGGTATATTAGCTAGTCTTTAGTTATTCAAAGGATTGGAGTACCTTAAGAGATGGTGCAGGTGTGTCTAGTTGCAAGCAATGTGCTTGACACAACAAAGTAAAGTAATTGGTGCATTTTTATGTTATATATACACTAATATTTATGTGCTTATGGCAGTTTGATGCAGCGGATTGCATGGAAAAATATATTTCCATGAAATTTTGAAGAAGCCTCAAGTTGAGCTTTCCTTGGGAACCATGGGGATTGAGTCAAGATGTTTGTTGCCAGCCTTATGCTTTTGATATTTTATGAATTGTTGAGCTTGATTATGGTTTTGTTTATGTATGGTTCAAGGCCTTGAAATTTTGTTGTGGTGTCATATTGTTATTGAATTTCATGGTTTTATTGTTAGTTGTTTCATTTCCTTCCTTTTCTGTTTTGAGTGTTGGGAATTGTTTGGGAAAAAGGAAAGTTTATGGAGCTCACGAGAGCTGTGTGGTACTCAAAAGGTAATGTAAGATTCAGATGAAGATTTTTGCATGAGTAAGTGTAGAAGAGGGTAAGACAATGAAAGTTGGTTGGATTGATTTGGTCCATTGTGGTAAATTGACGATGACATGATAGTCATGAGAAAGGTAATAGGAAAGGTAAAGTAAATGGACCTGAGGTGTCAGATAGTTTGAGCAAGTTGGGAATGGTGGTTCTCAATGTTGTGTATGTTATGCACAAATAAGAAAGTTTTCTTAACCTAGACATTATGTTATCTAGTATCTATGTTGTGATCATGATTTAGTTATGCTAATGGTTATTTGAATATATATATGTATGTACATTGCTATTTCATGGGGTCATCATGGATCATGATTGTTTTATGCTAATGTTTATGTATATGTATTTATGTGTCTATGTATCTATGTCACTGTCCAATAAGATCATCAAGAATCGTTCTTGTAAAGGAATGATTTCTTACACAGGAAAATGACTTGAAGAGGTTCCTCGTCTTATGAGGAATCAATTGGGAAGAGCAGTCATGGCAAATATATGAGGTCAGTATCATGTGGTTATGATTTGATATTATGTGATTATATTATTTCTATTATATGGAGGGGTAACGCGAGGGATACATCAATCAAATGAAAGTCTTGTAGTCTGCGACATGCTGAGACAAGCATAGATAAGACACTAGAAGAAAATTTTCTAGGTAAATACAATGTGGTTTGGATGGGTGGAACTATTGTTATGCATATGTTGTACATGTTTCATATGTGATGATTATGCATATGCAGTATTGTGCATATGTAGTGTGTGTACATGTTGTTTATGCAATATTATGTACAGGGTGTTAGTATAGATAGTGTTGTATGAATGTTGCATATTCACTGCTGAGTATAGATGGTGCTATTTACATGTTGGATATATGGTCTTGTGTACATATTGTACTATGTGCATGATTGATATGCAGTGTTGTATGCATATGGTGCTCTGCGCATGTTGGATATACAGTGTTGTGTACAGATGATGTTATGTACATGTTGGATATACAATGCTATGTACATATTGTACTGTGTGCATGATGTATATGCATTGTTGTATGCATATGGTTCTCTGTGCGCATTGGAATTATAGTGCTATGTACATGTGGTGTTGTGTGCATGTTGTACATGTGGTACTATGTACATATGGCATGGTGTTCATGATTGTACAAGTGGTGATGTGTACATGTGGTGTTGCATACATGTTGTACATGTGGCAATGTGTGTAGGTGGTGTTGTATACGTGTCGTGCATGTGAAGTTCTGTACATGTCATGTCACATACATGTCATGCATGTGGTACTATGCACATGTGTTATTGTGTACACATTGTAAAAGTGATTTGTGCACATGTGGCATTGTGTACACACTGTGCAGATGGCACCATGTACATGTGATGGTGTGCACACGTTTTGTAGGTCTTGCAGTGTACAGGTGGTACTATGTACATGTTGTACATATGGTATTGGTGTACGTGTGGCATTGTGTGTATGTCATATATGTTGTGTTGTGACCATGCAATACTATGTATTTGCATTGTGTAGTTGTGGTACATGTTTTATGACAACAGCCATGTGTGTCTTTCATCATGTTTTTACTTGTAATTGAATAATCAATGTATATATGACCTAATGGATGGAATGGCAGTTAAAGTGATAAGGAAACAATGATTCATCGTGAATCACAGATAATTATGAGACCCATATGCTAAAATCTATTGTTTACACCTATAGGTTGTATATTTACTAAATGTTTGACAAAATGTCTATTATGGCTACTAGGGGCCCATTCAAGGTCTTGAACAAGTTTATGCTTTATTACTGTCGTTTCCATGTTATTTTACTGATTTGAAAATATTGTTCAATTGTGGGCAGTGACCTGGGCCCTGGGCCTGGAAAGTGGCTTAAATCCTAGAGTCGTTCGAATAGCACTGACAAATTCGGTCTTTGGTCGTTGGCAAGCAAGCCTATGAGAGTGACTATAGGGTTACAGTCACATGGATTCCTTTTCATGGGAGAGACTTTGGGCTTAATTCATCTAAATTCTAGGTTAACTAAGGGGTTGGGCACCTAGAGTGGTGGATTAGCTCTTGGGGGTCCTAAAGCACCTAAGGGAGGTCAGTGTGTTGTGTTTCTATCGATTCCATTTCCTTAAGGTTACCTAGGAGGTTGAATCATATCATAGTAGCTTCTCATCACATGTTTACCCCAGCTGGCCCGTAGCTTGGGTAAACGTGGGAGGAGAGTGCTACAATAAGGAATTTAGATTCTTTAATGAAAACATAGTCATGTCAATATGAATTTGGTCTGTTTAATGAAAACTATCACTATTTAGCTGTGAATGTAATACGAATTTTGATTGTTTAATGAAAACATTAGCATGTCATTTTTCATGTTTTTGTTGGAGATCAGTTTTTCTGATATGATATTTTCGCACTTCAATGTGAATTCTTGTTATGTATCTGTGGATTGTATCAAGTATTTTGTTATTTCTTATAGGAAATTGCACAAATGGTACCTCTTTTTGTATTGCAGTGTTTGAAATATTGTTTGTATATATGTATGTCTTTTTAATATGCAAGCCTAATTGTTAGAATTTAAATTTATTTATTATTGAAATTTACTTGATTTAAATGAGCATAAAGAACTGAACTTGTTGAATATGTAACATGAGATGCAAGATTGAAAATTGAAATTAGAAAAGAATTGAAATTCGTTGTAGAAATTTTAAGTGAAAAAACAAGCAAGCATACTTTGAAAATAGCTCGGTCTCATGGTTCACGTGAATTAGAAACAATTCAGCTTGGTATAGGAAATATCAAATTTACTAGTCGAATTGTTTATGAGAGTTCATGTTTACCAAAAAAGACATCGGTCTCATGGTTAAAGGTGAATTAAAAATAATTCATCTTTCTATAAGTAATATCAAATTTACTAGTCGAATTATTTATGAGAGTGCATCTTTACTAGAAATTAGAAGCCTTACAGTGAAATTGAACTTGTCTCTTTGTAATTAGAAAGAAGTTACAGAAAAGTAGTGTAAACAGGGTGCGAATAACAAATTGGAAAATAGAAAGTGGAAAGTAGGAAACTTGATAATTTTTGTTTAAACCCTCCGGACGAGCAACAGCAAATTTGCATGGAAGGTGTTAATTTTTAATTAAACTAATGAGATATTTCAACCACTTCCATGCGAAAATAGAGGTGAGTTTGGATGATCGAAGTTCGGGGGAAGGTTTTATTAAAACATAAGGGATTTCAATTTGGGTGTTAGTTTAAAAAAAGGAAAAGTAAAGGAAGGTAAAAGAAAATTATGGTTGTGTTCTAATGTAGTGAATAACATACATTGCTACTAGTGGATAGACTTCAAGCAATTATACACTAAGAATATAGAGATACGAGAAATAGAGTAATCAAGAGATAACCAAGATACACATATGTATTCTTTATTATGTATCGAACCATCTTGTTACATTCTTGTACAAACAAAGATATGTAGACTAACAAGATGGTTATGCAAGTCTAACTAACTCTCTGGTTGATTATGCTTCTTAAATTCTATAATCTGTAATTCTATCAGGCCCCAGAGAGTCGTTATCGTTCTCTGTAATTAAATTCTATAATATGTTTTCAATTTAAATGTTCTTACAGTTTTTCTGTCTGGAAATATTTTTCTGTATTTATCAAGTTCTGGGTGTGTTAATGGTGAGGATGTTCAACCTCTATGCTATTTTCTGCGGTTATTTTGTTTGCATTCTAAGTTCTATATGGGTTATGGTAAAATTGCTTCGGAAAGTGCTGTGTAGGGTTCATCACAACAATTTTAATGCCTGCCAACGAGAATCGGCGTCTAGAACTTCTCTCAATCAAAATAAAATAGTGAAATGTTGACCTCCTTAGAATCCCTAATTTACTGGAAATGGAGACAACTGAGTTAAGCTCAACGAAATGGGTATACGAAATCAATGGCAAAACAATTCACATTAATGTTTGGTTCAATCTGTTCACTTCGAATGCTGAAGTATGGATATCGCTTTATGCAAACTATGGGTATGGAAAACTCCAACTAAAGTTAATCTATTAAATAAAACCCTAATATACTGGAAATGTCAACAACTAAGTTAAGCTCAACGAAATGGGTATACGAAATCAATGGCAAAACAATTCTCATTAATGTTGGTTGAATCTGTTCACTTCTAATGCTGAAGTATGGATATGGCTTTATGCAAATTATGGGTATGGAAAACTCCAAATAAAGTTAATCTATTAAATGATTGAACAAGAACAAGAGCCAGTCTTCTCTCTACTCTGTTGGCAATTTTTCAAAAGGCTTAAAAGTCTCCCGCAAAAAGTGAAAACTGATTTTGTTTTATCCTTATATCTATACCAGAATGTTATGTCTTATTGAAGCAGGCTTTTAATTAAAAATAAGTCTATTGAAGTTACATATTATGACTTATTTTATTCCAGAGGAGAAAAAAGACTAGTATCACTGCACTTTATATAACCTTAATCGCTTTTAAGTCTTGAAAAAAACACAGTAATATTAATTCTTGTGAGCTATTTTCATCTTAGTTTGGGGTTAATAATTGGAGTGGTCTTTAATTAAAATAAGTAAGTCAGAATTAATTCTATAAATAAATAAATCGAAACTAATAAACAGCATAGCAACAATGACGATAAGAATTTAACCTGCAGCGAATAGTGCAAAAGAAAAGATAATCTACATCCTTCCTTCAATACTGTATCGTAAACATCAATTACCTATCTAATTTACAACTCCTAAACAAAGAACATTTCCCCTTTCTCTGGCTAATGCTGTTTGTGAGAATAAGAAGGAATTACGAAAAAAATCCCTAAACATACACATTTAATGAGCCACAAATTAATTGAATATGCCAAATTTTCTAACCACTACAAAAAAAATATCACATACCTGACAAAATAATAAAACTCATTTGATACATAAACATTTAATGAGACCCCACAAATTAATTGAATATGCCAAATTTTCTAACCATTACAAAAAAATATCACATACCTGACAAATTAATAAAATTCATTTGATATTTAATATTTATGGTTTGAAAATCCTACTTAACATTTATCGCCATGAATTCAAGTCAATGGAAAGTATATCCAATTTAACAGCGACATAATAATAAGAAGCACATTACGTGCAAGAGAATAAGCGTTATTTTCACTTACAACTTGAAGAGTCTTGGAACTGATGGCTAATAAAATGAATGCAAAAGAACCTTGACAGTGATATATTACTTACTGAGAGACCATCCTGCGTGTCACGTGGAATTTTAAATTCTTTTATTATATTTATCAGCTCATTAGCATTATGAAGAAGTCCATACTCTTTTGGAGAATACTAATAAACATAAAGAAACACATCATCAATTGTAACAACAATAGCATTAGATGACAAAAGTAAATGCAATAACTTCAGCACATATGAATCTAATTTTAAAAAACAAACAAAAACCAATCATATTCATTGTTATGAAAGTTGAACTTTTTCTAGTTCATTTATCATATTCATTGTTATGAAAGTTGAACTTTTTCTAGTTCATTTAGGGTGTTTATTGAGTCTTTAATGTAGGAAGTAATTCTTCCCTGTCATGTGTTCCATGTGTATTACAAGTTGTTAGTGAATATTGTAAGATGTTATTTTAGATGTGGTTGTTTCCCATGTGTATGAGTTGTTGTGCCATGTCCATCCATTTTCTTAGTATCTAGATTTGTGGAAGTCAATAATTTGTATCATATATATATGTAACCTTTGTGATCAATAAAAATATGAGAGTGATTTCTGTTGTATGTAATTTTTCTCTCTCTTTTTATTTTTCTAATATGGTGTCAGAGCTTGTACTCACCTCACTCCCTCAAGGGAGGGCCAGGAATATGTGAGGGATCCTATACATATTAGTATAGATGTGTGAGAGTTTATTTTTAGTGTGTGAAATTTTTTGTTATCTTGTATGTGTAGATATGTCTGTTTATTTGCAGCATCTTCAAGCATCGTCATCTTGCTACGTGTAAAGTTTTGTTTGTGCTTATATGGCTTGAATCTGCAAAGGAGTTAAATTCATTCCTGGATGTTTTTGTCCTAATTGTGTGCACTGTCATATTATAAATCAAATATGCAAAATCATACCCACTAATTGTATATGTTGTTGCATGGATCTAGATTTGAGATATGGGGTGTAGGAGTTTCAGGTGCTCAATGATATACGTCAAAAGTGTTAAAATTGGAGGCAGATCTCATTTTTTCACTTCTGCAGGGAAGAGATCTTTGCGTCAGATGTTTATGTTTCAATATTGTTCCAATATCAATTTTTCGAGTTTGCGTTTTAAACATATTGAGTCTGGTCATATCAATATGTAGTGGCATGTTTGTTGGAATTTACCACTCTAACAAATGCTACTTTGTGAAGACGAGAAATCTCCAAGACAAAGATTGAACTGGATGAACAACTTTTGACATGTGCTAAGGAGGGAAATTTTGACTTGTTTATGCCTCGATGATTGCTGATAGTTTGATGAGATGTCTTTGTCAAGTAGTTTTATATTTCTTTCAATTCTAGTTATAAAAAGGGTTGGTGGTTCTTAAACTACAAGTCTCAGTGTCCAAAACATTAGTGATTATGTTAGTAAGGTCAAGTTGTTTGATCAACTTTTGAACACATTTAGTGTTGAGACCTTCATCCTAGCGACTAACAGATAACTGAAAGAAAAATATCTGACAGATGGTGATTGGTCCATAGGACGGTTCATTACTTAATGGCTCTTATCGTGGAATCCCCGACTAGCCGAGTTGTCAATATTGTTGATCTTGCAAAGTTCGTCAACAATGGCGAGAGGCGGTTACATTTCAAATGGAGGTCAAGTGACAACTCGAAGATGTGGTGGTGAGAGAGTGATGTTTACGAGATTCAAGAGTGGATGTGAGTGTCTTTGAAGACCATTCAAACATAGATTATCCTTAGATATCACCTTTTTGGACTCAACTACATTAAGTAAGTCATTCATCTATGACCATTTCCATGAGAGCTACTCATAACTCACTAATTTCTCATGATTTTTGAATAGTCCACTTAGCACACATTGCATTGGGTGATGCTCACAGGGGTGAAGAAGTGGGATTGAGACTAGCGAAATGAATCACATAGTGTCAATCATCGCTTCCGGGGCTTGCACCTGGTAACTAGGACATCCCGGGAGGTCACCGATCTTAGATCGCCTCTCTCTCAAGCGTGCTTAGCTGTGGAGTTTTCTGCACATTCAAGCCCACTTAGCTTGCTACCGCGTTTGCAAAACCATAGTAAGTATTGTGCCTTGACTACCTCTCATGGAAATGGTCATAGATGAATGAATTAGCGCAGTTGAATCCCAAAAAATGATACGTAATATAATGCATTGCGAAACACCCCAATACTTAATAGATTATCCTTGTTGTTGTAATATTTGTTTTCAATGTTTTCCATGTACCTATTAAGGGAGGGTGTTAGAATTAATGCTTCGAGTCATTTGTTTGATGTATATTACAAATTGTCAGTGAGTATTTCGAGGTGTTATTTTAGATGTGGTTGTTTCCCATGTGTATGAGTTGTTGTTGTGTCATGTCCTAGACATAGATCCACTTTCTTAGGATCTACATTTGTGGAAGTCAATAATTTGTATCCTATATATAAGTAACCTTGGTGATCAATAAAAATATGAGAATGGTTTTTTTTTGTGTGTACTTTTTCTCTCTTTCTATTTTTCTAATATTTATAATATCCTTTATAATTTACAAATATTATTAAAAAATTATATCACTAAAAAAATATTAGTTATTTATTAAAGTTCATAAATATTATAAATTATTTAGAAAGAGTTTTATTTTCAAGAATATGTGAATCTTATTTCCAACTTGTTGATGCTACTTTTCATACTGTATGAGGATGAAAGATAATTATTAAAAAAATTCATGAATCAACATCTATTATTTGTCTTTACATCTAAACACTAAATCTTCTATATTTTTGTTGGCTCTCCTTTATTTCTTAATATAGTGTACTCTTCCATGACATAAAAATTATTTTAGAACTCATGCTTAATAATCCTATCATTTTATGTAAATGTCCTTTTATATAAGCTTCGAAGAGAAGTATGGATACCTTATCCTTTAAAATCCCCACTTAAATTCACAAGTTATGTGCATTTTTTATCCTCGGCAATATAACAAAATATAATAATTGACATTCTTTGTAACGTCCATACTTAATTGTTGAGATCTCACATAGACCATAATGTAATTTCCCTGGCTGCTTTTAAACAAAAATAAAAGAATTAGTCATGTGTTATGTTTATAAATCGTAATGACAATGAACGTTTGTTAGTAATATCCACTAACAAAATTAAAATCAAGTTAACCCAAAGAAAGGAGATTATCTCACTTTTGCATATTAACAAATTCCATCTCTCTAAAATTATTTAACATGTTCACAAATCTAACATTTAACATGTTCACAGATCTAACATGATTATACAGTGGTATCTAATATTTTATTATTATTTGATAATATTAAGTTGCATCAAAACCACTTAGTATATTTCTCATGAAATCTTTATAATTACCACATTATTATAATAAATATTTGAAAAAAAATCATAATGAATATCTAAATATGTCAACAATTAACTTATTTTGTATAATGTTCTTCAACCTCATTGTAATGATAATATAGTTGTTGCATTAACTACCACACCCCCTAGAATTGATTGAGTAGACTAATCACCACCTTGGGAATATGGGATTGATTTCCCACTTAAGATGTTGTTACTAGCTTGGAATTTTACTAATGCCCATGGGTTTTACTATAGTAAAAAATATTTATTGGTTTTGGTGTAGTGGAAAATATTTAGTAGTGGGGATGCCTTTGTTGGTGGGTGATTGTAGATCAATATGAAACTTGGTGCTATGTCATAAGAAGATTGAGAGAAATTATAAAGAAAGGCAAGTAGTACTATTCACATTTTCAGTATTGTTGAATGTCTCTAAAGAAGATAATACAATGAAAGAGAGGGAAAAGCTAGGGAGCCCGTACTAGTCAACAATGTTTCTAAGTACATTGTTTCTATGGAAGAAGTTGTTTCATATTAGGATGTAATATTATGACTATCACGAAGCATATAAATGCTTCCAATACTTTTATGAGTCAACTTATTCCTATTGATAATGTTGATATGAAGTTGGAGGAATAAGATTAGTGAATTACCTTGTTATGTTCTCGACTAGATTCTGAGAGAATAATTTGGTTGTAACATAAGGTTGTACCAATCATAAGGGTGCATTAAATTTTGAAGTTGTAATTAAAATATTGTTATTAGAGGAAATGATAAAAAAATACATGGGATAGCATAGTGAAAATTCCCTAATCGTAAGGGGTTTCTCCAAATGAAGAAGATATAAGTTTTTTAGGAAGATCTAAGCCTAGAGGCATATCTAAATATCTAGGCGATACTTAAAAAATTAATTTTGTAAACACAATAAATTGATATATCTTAAGAAGAATTGTAGATCAAAATGTGCTGAGAGATAAAGGGCCAAATCATATTACTTCAATGGAAGGGAAATCGTCCTGAAAATAAGTAGGGGATATGTATTTGGATTCTACAAGTACACATTCAAAAAAGTAATGTATGGTTCATCAACTCAAGTGCCTTTATTTATGTAAATCCTCATAATGGATGGTTATATGAGTATGAATGATGTGATGGTGATGTCTTCCTAGGACATAGTTATTTAACCAAAATCACAAAATATAGAAGAGTCAAGTTGCAGTTGAAAGATTGAAGGGTTATAACTCTTTATGAGGTTTTTCACATTCTAAATTTGGTTAAGAGCTTGATATTTGTGGGTAATATGGTTGATGTATGTGTATAATATAGTCAAAATGAAGCCCCAAGGGTTAGCTAAGTTGGTCAAAAACCGTGCCTCGCCATCGGGAGGTCACAGGGTCGAATCCACCCGAAGCCCTTGTGGTTAGGTCTTGCAGTAGGACGAGGGGCAATTTAACCTAGCTATCGCCCAGATTTTTCTGTGGACGTAGCGATCACTCACTGACCAAGGTGCTCGTGAACCACATGCAAAAAAAATAAAAAAATATAGTCAAAATGTTTTGAAAAATGGTGTTGATGAGGGGAATTTGGTGTCAAACTCTATAAAATATATTATGTATCATGGTAATTGATGGGTGTAATAATACTATTGTTCCTAAAGGGATAATTAAATAATTTGGAGCCCCTACTCATTCAAGAGATAATACAATGCTTTGACACAAATATTAGGTCACATCATATAGGGGTCTTCAATTATTACAAGGTAAAGGTATGGTTGAAGGTATGTATGAATGCACATAGCATTTTGATTTATGTGAACTTGTTTATATGGTAAGAAGAATTAGGTGAATTTCCCTTCTATCCTTATGAGGTAAGACATATCCAAAAATTGATGGATAGTTATTTGTTTGGTCTTAAGCTTGTTCCATTAATAGAAGGATGGTTATCTTATGTTTCGTTCATAAATGATTTCTGAAGGTAAACATGAATGTATTTATTGAAGAAGAAATAAAAGGAATTCAACAAATTAACGGAAATTAGATCCCTCATGGAAAAACAAACCAGAAAAAAGATAGAAGCGTGGAGAACAAATAATGGATGTGAGTTTTACGACAAAGAATTGCAATAGTTTTGTAATTTTTGTGGTGTAGCATGACACAATTCTATTCCTTACACAACTTAGAAAATTAGAATGATATAAACGATGAATAGGATGCTAATGAGAAATAATTGAGTATGTTTAGTTATGCGGGATAAACATATGAATTATAGGTAGAAGCTATTGCCAAAACCAATGATCTAGTAAATCGGTCACCCACTTCAACACTAGTTGACAAGACTTCACAAGAGGTATGGTTTGGTAACAAACCTTTTCTTTCACGTATTATATTATTTGAGTGAAATGATTTTGTGAAAATTCCCCAGGAAAAGAGTAGAAAGTTCGAAAAAAAATAAGGAAATGTACCTTCATTTTTTACAAAGATGGAGTGAAAAGTTACAAAATGTGGAATCCTATAACAAGGAAAGAAATGTATAGCTGAGATGTGGTCTTCAAAGAAGTTGAGAGCACTTCTAGGAATGAAGATGAACTAAAAGATATAGAACTAGTAAAGTGCAACTTAAGCTAAATAATCAAATATATAAATCATTTGACGAGGTAGATTCATCTAAGTGCAATGATGATGTGGAACAACAAACTCCAATTTTGAGAAGGTTTGTTCATGCAAGGAGACCTAATACAAGGTATATTCTACCTTATATCCATTATATTTTTTCTCTATCATGTATTAAGGATGAACCTAGATTTCTTATAGAGGTAGTAAATTTTAAAGAAAGGAAAATGTGGAAGAAGGGCATGATAGAAGAAATGGAGGCCTTGGAGAAACATGAGGCCTAGGATTTGATGAAATTAACACATAGATAGAAACCTATTTGTAGGAAATTAGTGTTAGAAAAGAAACTAAATGAAGCGAGAAAGATTGAGAAATACAATACTCACATGGTATAAAAAGGTTATTCTTACATAGAGGGGATTGAATTTGTTGATGTTTTTTCTCCTATTACAAATTTGATTTCCATAATATTTCTTTGTACCGTGCTACTACATTTTATGTTGAGTTATAGGAGATGGATCTTAAAAAAACCAACATAAAGGGCAAGAAGGAGTTGGTTTGTAACCTAAGGAAGTCCCTTTATGGTATAAAGAAGTCTCATAGAATGTGGTGCCCAAAGTTTAACGCATACATATTAGGATTAGGATTTGTGAGAAGTAAGGTCGATCACTGTGTATATTGAAAATAGGATGGAGAACATTTTTTGTATGTAATGATGTATGTCAATAACAAAGTTATCAACTTAACACAAACTATACCAACTTATTGTTTTTTTAGAGGTCACAAAAAATCTTGATTTTCATGTTGATTTTGAAAAGCGTTAATGCAAAATCAACCTATTTTTTTAAGCATATTTTTTCCACTTTAAATTTTCTTATGTATCATGGACATGTTTTTTTAAATGTTAGTGATTTTCACACCAATTTTGAAAATTGTTGATGTAGCATCAACCGTTTTTCTTTTGGGGGCTTATTAATTTTCTTATGTATTAAGTATGGATAACTTTTTTTTAAATGATGATGATTTTTATGTTGATTCTGAAAACCTTAGTGCAACATTAACCTTTTTTAGGGAGGCATCTTTTTGACACGTTAAATTTTCTTATGTCATGATTATGCACATATTTTTAAATAAATATTTTATATTTAACCATTAGTCAAGTTGTCTTCTTCTTCTTCCTTTTCTTCCCGAGATGTTTGCTTTTAAGCATTTTTCAAGCGACTAGCCTTTAAGTGTGACATTTTGGAAAGTCTTCATGTTTGTTTCTTGATCTAATTTGTCTAGAATCTCACAAGGATTTGTTGAAATCACAAGTTTGACAAGTGAACTCTTCGCAACTAAGGTGCCCCAGGTGTTTTTGAGGGTGTTGAATTGATATATGCAATCAAAACACCAGTTTAAACAACACAAATCAAGATTTAGCCACAAAATATTTTGTCGAATTCTGGCATAATTCCGCTGAAAGTTAGTTTTTTACTTTTTGTTTTTCTATGAAATTGACATTTTTTTGCATAGTTTAAAATAAAAATAAAATTAATATTTTGAAGTTAATTTCTTTTATCAAACAATTGTCATTAAAAAATAATAATGACAAAAAATACATATTTTGCATATAAATATAATCAATAAATTAAACATTTCAGACCTTTTTACTAGAAATGACATTTCAAAAAACTGATTTTTATGGAAAAAATTGTGGAAAAAAAAAGTTGAAAATTTCAAATTAAAAAAAAAAAAAATTATAAATTTTATGTCCAAAGATGATAATATTTGAAGTGTTTTTTTCCAAAAATAATGTTTCACATTAAATTTTAAGGGAAAAATAAATTAAAACAAATTTAGAAACCAGAAATAAAAATAAAAATAAAAGAATAAAATAAAAATGTTATTAAAAAACAAAAAAACATGAAAACAAACCCAACAAACTATTTAAATATATATATATATATATATATATATATAAAAGTCAATATTTATTTAAAAAATAAAAAGAAATAGAATAAGAGGAAAAAAATTAAAAACTAGAATAAACAATAATTAAAAGAAAACAATATTAAATTTTTCATAAATAAATAAAAAAATATAATAAAATAAATGTTATTAAAACTTTAAAAAAATAAAGTAAAAAAATAAACAAATTGTAAAAAAAATACATATAAAACAAATACGAAACATAATTAAAAATACCAAAAAAAAAATTGAAAACAAATTTCAAAGCAAATTAAGAATAAAAGTGGAAAGGAAATTAAAAAAAATTATAAAATTGTGGGAAAAAATTGAAAAAAAAAGAGCAAACAAATAAAAGTTACAAATATTAAAAAGATAATTAGAAAGAATAATAAAAAACATAAAAAAAAAAAAAAAAAAAAATCTTCTCGTAGTGATTTGAGGATCGAGGTCTTACTGGGAACCAACACCAAAGTGATACGAGTAAGGTGAATAGGGCAATTAAAGCAATGCACCACTCTAGTCGCCCTACATGTGACTCTTTGGTGCTCGGGCAGGGCAATGCCATCAATTCCCAGAATCAATGACTTCACACAAAAATTGGTTTGGGTGGTTTTTGATTTTGGGAATCAGTAAGGCTACCCTTCCCTAGCACCAAATCACTATGGGAAAGGGAGGTTGGAGTGGTATCTCTACTCCAACCACCACTTATGTGACCCTTTAGCGTTAGGGAGAGGTGGTCTCGTCAATTCCAACGTAATCCACCTTGCCCATGACCCTTTTTCACCTGGGAAGGGTGGACACTTCTATTCCCGAAACTAATGACTACTCACACATGTTTGTGGGAGGTCAATGATTTTGGGAATTGATGGGGCTGCCATACCCCAGCACAAAAGGGTTGTGAGCACTGCGATTGGAGTGATGCAAGAACTCTAGCCACCCTACTTGCGACCCATTGAGGATTCGGCGAGGGAGCCCCTTTGATTCTGGGAATCAACAAAGCCACCTCACCAATGGTCCTTTAGCATCTAGGCATGGCGAGACCTTGATCCCACAACCCTTATGCCCCTAAAACAATTATTTTTTTTTCAAATTTATTAATGTTTTTTTAATTTTTATAGTTTGTATTTACTTATTTTTAATAGATTTTTAATTTCCTTTGTAATTTAATATTTATTTATTTATTTTATTTTTTGTTTTGAATTATGATTGTTTATCTATTTATTTATTTATTTTTAAATTTAATGTGTTAAACTTTGAATTTTTTCTTTTAAATTATGTTTTTTAAATGATTTTCTTTTTAGTTTTAAAAAAAATCTAGAATTTGTCTTTTTAATGGGTTATTTTTAGTCTTTTTGGTTTTTTATTTTTTATGCTTGAATTTTTTTTAATGTTTCATTTGCTATTTCTTCTTCTTCTTCTTTGTCATCTTTTTTAATTTTCTTTTATTCTTACTTTTATCATTTTTTTACTTTTTATTAGTTTTTTTAACCCATTTTTTACTTTATTTTTTTAAATATTAAAATATTTTCTTTGTTTTGCTCTCTTTTTTTTCTTTATCTATTTATCTCTTTTTATTTCTTTTTAGTTGTTGGTTGCAAGGTTGTGACAATGTTGGATGAACCTACTATGAATTTGATAGTTGATTTGAAAGTTTTTATTACAATGGATCAAATCCACTCCCATTGTGTGTCAATTTCATGGTTGATTTTTACAATTTCATTGCAATGGGCCAAGCCCCCCTACTGTGTGTCAATTTGATGGTTGAATTTTAAATTTTTATGCAATGTGTCCAGTTATGTGAGGATAAGATTTCAAAAGAGCTATACCTTTAACATTTAAAAAAAAATACTCTGAGCATAATCACCCTTTGTTTTATGTATTCATTTAAAAAAAAATCTTAGTCATCATAGTTGGTTTTAATTCCATTGTAGAAATACCTTGAAATTTTAAGATTTCAAATTTATGATATCCATTGTTGAAAAATATCAGAATTATAAGGTTTTTTTTGAGTCATGATATTTATCTTTAATGCTGTGGTTGAAAAATGTTGGAATTTTTAAGTTGTTTTGGAGACATGATATTTTATATTTAATGGCATCATTGAAAACTGTTGGACTTTTAAGTTTTTTCGGAGCCATTATATAATTCCTTTAATACTATTGCTAAAAAATGTTGAAATTTTAACAAAAAGAATGAACATTGACGAAACATCAACACATAATGATTTTTGGGTCTTTATTCATGTTTATTACATGAAAATTTTAATTTAAATTCCATTTATATATATAGAAAATAGAATTTGAACCCAAAAATAAATAAATATAAAGTGTTGATGCAACATCAACACTTCTCATTTTTGAGGTGTTTTCTCATATTTATAGCGCAAAAAAGTTTGTTTTTAATAGTGATACTATTTTTTTTTTGTAATTTCAACCTGAAAATAAATAAATAAATAAATAAAAATGTTGATATACCATCAATACATTTCGTTTTTAGGATGTTTTTTCATTTTTTTGGGTGCAAAAAAGGGTTTCTTTAAGCAAGAGTTCTCATTTTGGGGTTACAATTCTCATTAAGTTAGTAAATTTATTCAATTGCATGTAGTTGGTTGGAAACAACATGAAGGTTATCAAGGATGTCAAATTGCAACTATCCCAATTTTTGCATGAAGGATATAGATGTTTCTAATTTCATCTTGGGAATGGAGATTAAGAGTGATCATGTGTTGGAAATAATACTGAGAGGGGGGGGTGAATCAGTATTATCAAGCAATTTAATAAATCTTCCTTATTTGATCTTTGAATTATTTTTGCATGTTAGTACCATAAAATAATGAGCATGAAAAACAGATAGTCACACCAAAGAACACAAGATGTAAGGTGGAAACCCAATGTGGGTGAAAACCACCTGCTGCAATATGTCTCTATCTTCTTTCAATTTAGAAACTTCTTTTACAATGATTTTGTACTGGTGCAGTCCTTTAGCAGTACGCAGGCTGCAACCTGCAGAGAGCTACAACTCTCTCTCTTTCTCGTTTTCCAGTCTGCTCCTGGAAGGGAGCTACAACCCCCTACTTCTTTTCATAAAGCATCAGATGATCAACAAGTACATAACAGATATAGACCACTACAGATATCAGATCAGCAATAACAGAACTAACCCAGAACACCTTATCAACAGAGAAATTCAATCAACAGAACATCTTAAAACAGAGACGCAGTTTTTCTTTCTGTGGCCTGCGACCAGACGCCGTTAACCTTCTGCTACTCTGCGTCCACACGCAGATATCCTTCTGCTTCGCTGCGTGCCCACGCACTGTTCCTTTGACTGCTCTGCGTTCTGTTGCTTCAGGGACGCACCCAAAGATACTATCGCGCCGCGTCTTTTGCTACAGAGACGCACCTGAAAACACTATCGCGCCGCGTCCTTCTGCTTCAGAGACGCACCTGAACCTTGATCGCCCTGCGTCCCCACGCAGGTCTCTCTCTACTGTACTGCGTCTCGGCGCACTTGCCCTTTACAGTACCTGCGTCCCGGCGCACTTTCCCTTCACTGAACCTGCGACCCTTCAGATATAAATGATATGAAGACTTCAGGACAAACCCAAACAGTCAGATCTACAGATCTGATCATGCGCCATAGAGATCACAGTCCATTAGAAGATTCGCCCTCTTAGATCTAGACTAGATCTCACCAAATAAGATATTCAACCCAAGACAATTGCTCAATCCAAATGAACTCCTTTGCTTTATATAGGCAAGTTCCTCCCCAAAACATGGAACAATACCACGAGCCGACACCATAGAAACACAAAGCCGTCGGCTAGATACCACACAAGAAACCCCCACGTGCTTTTCTCTGCCTTGAAATGTGTGCACTGGGTGGACGCACCCCCTGAATGGCCGGTCGGCGTC
Source organism: Pinus tabuliformis (assembly GCA_031772625.1). Classification (NCBI taxonomy): domain Eukaryota; kingdom Viridiplantae; phylum Streptophyta; class Pinopsida; order Pinales; family Pinaceae; genus Pinus; species Pinus tabuliformis. The sequence continues at coordinate 29,095,583 of CM062811.1, read as the reverse complement.
CCTGGACGCGGGTTCTGCATGGTATACCTGCGGGGGCGCACTTTCTGAACCGATTGCCTGCGTCCTTCTTAATTTTCAACAAACTGAGAGCCTTACCACTGGAGTTGCTATCAAGTACAACATCTGTAACATACAGTCATACCAGAAAACATAATGCCAACAATCTCCCCCTTTGGACTTGATGGCAACCTCACATACTTCAGCTTCATTCTCCCCCTTTGACATCAAGGGAAAAGGGTATGCTCCCCCTTAGCTCATGCTCCTCCAGATCTGCAACAAATAACCAGAAATCCACCATGAAAGAGATAGAGACATATTGCAGCTATTTCCAAGATCTCCTTCTCCATAATGCCAACAATGCATTATGTGCTCCCCCTGAGCCTTGTACCACCAATAAGAAGATGTTCAACAATAAGATGATGCATCAACAACCCCCAGCTTTTGCCTGAGGTATTCAAATGTGTCCCTGGGCAATGGTTTAGTGAGAATATCAGCAACTTGTTCCTTGGAAGGAACATACTCCAACTTGACTTTCTGTTCAAGCACTTGTTCCCGGAGAAAATGGTACTTGATTGGTATGTGCTTGGTTTTTGAATGCATAATAGGGTTCTTTGAGATGCTGATTGCACTTGTATTATCACATAAGATGGGGATTGGTGGAGTACAAGTGATTTGAAAATCCTGCAAAGTCTGCATCATCCAAAAGAGTTGGGTGCAACAAGATGCAGCAGCAACATATTCCGCTTCAGCTGTAGATAAGGCAATGGAACTCTGTTTCTTGTTGAACCAAGATACCAGTCTGGAACCCATAAAGAACGCACCACCACTTGTGCTTTTCCTGTCATCCACGCTTCCGGCCCAATCTGCATCTGTATAAGCATGAAGAGTAAGATCTGTATCTCTAGGATACCATAAGCCATAATTTTGAGTCCCTTGAAGATATTTGAAAATTATCTTTACTGCCTGAAGATGAGTCTCCTTCGGATTTGCCTGAAATCTTCCAACTGCATGCATGATGTCCGGTCGGGTACCTGTCAAATATAGTAAACTTCCAATCATAGATCTGTAGGTTGGTTGATGTACTGCTGCAGATTCATCATTTGCACTGAGACTACATCCTGTGACCATGGGTGTACATACTGGTTTTGCATCTTCCATGCCATATTTCTTCAAAATCTGCTTGAGATACTTGGTTTGAGATAAAAAGATTCCTCCTTCCTTTTGTTGGATTTTCAAACCAAGGAAATATGTCAGTTCTCCTAGCAAGGAAATTTCAAATTCTTTCTGCATGACCGAGGCAAAGCTTTGACTCATAGCTTCTTCATTGCTGCCAAAGATGATGTCATCTACATACACAACAAGTATTAGCAATTTGTCATTTTCAACTTTTATATACAGATTGCTATCTGCTGAACCTTTTGAGAAACCTTGTTGATGAAGATATTTGTCCAACCGATAGTACCAAGCCCTTGGAGCTTGTTTGAGACCATAGAGAGTCTTTTTCAATCGACATACAAGATTTGGATCATTTCCAAGAATGAACCCATCTGGCTGTTCAATGTACACTTCTTCTTCCAAGTCTCCATTCAGAAAGGCTGATTTCACGTCCATTTGAAATACTTTGAAGTTTTGAAAACTTGGGAGAGCAAGGAACATTCGGATGGCCTCAAGTCTTGCAACAGGAGCAAAAGTTTCTTCAAAGTCTATTCCTTCTTGCTGCGCATACCCTTTACAAACAAGTCTGGCTTTGTTTCTAATTACTTCTCCATTTTCATTCAATTTATTTTTGAAGACCCATTTTGTTCCGATAACATTCTTATCCTTTGGTCTAGGCACCAGCTCCCAAGTGTTGTTCTTTTCGATTTGCTCAAGTTCTTCATCCATTGCTTTCACCCAACATTCATCTTTGCATGCTTCTTTCACATTTTGTGGTTCAGTAGAGGAGAGTAATGCCAAATAGCTTGAGGCTTCTGCAACTGTTCTTCTTGTTTGTACACCTGCTTCTTTCTGCCCCACAATCTGAGATTCTGGATGATTCTTCTGAACATATCTGGATGGAGTTTTCTCTTCTATTCTTGTCTGCTCCTCTGGTTCTTCTTGAGGTTCTCCTTGGGGTTCTTCTTCTTCATTATTCTGTCTTTGAGGGTAGCCTTCATCTTCTTCTATATCTTCATAATGTACCTACCTAGGAATATATCCCTTCTCATCAACCACTACATCAATGCTGTCAACAATTCTGCCAAGTCTTTTATTGTAGCATTTGTATGCTTTGCTATGTGCAGAATAACCAAGAAGAATGCCTTCATCTGCTCTAGGTTCAAGTTTGCCAAGTTGCTCATCAGTATTCTTGATATAGCATTTGCTCCCAAAGATTTTGAAGTGCTTTACCGAAGGAGTTTTACCACTCCAGAGCTCATGAGGAGTTTGAGTGCTGTTCACCGGGACATTTGTCTTGTTGAGAATAATAACCGCAGCATGTGCAGCTTCACCCCAGAAAGTTGCGGGAGTTCCTGATTCATCAAGCATAGCACGAGCCATTTGTTGGATTGTTCTGTTCATTCTTTCAACAACTCCATTTTGCTGAGGAGTTCTAGCTGTAGAGAATTCTCTCCTTATCCCATGTTCATCACAGAAATCGAAAAATTCATTTGAAGTAAATTCCCCACCTCTGTCGGATCTGAGGCACTTAATTTTGTGACCTGATTCATTTTCAACCAAGGCTTTGAAGGACTTGAATTTTTCGAATGCTTCATCTTTGTGCTTCATAAGTCCTAACCAGACAAACCTGGAGAAATCGTCAATAAATAATATCAAGTATTCCTCTCCTCTAGGTGTTCTTTTCCTGAATGGACCACATGTATCTGTATGTACTAGCTCAAGAGGCATGCTAGCTGATCCTTCTTTCTCTGGAAAGTTAGTCCTGGTTTGTTTTCCAAACTGACATGATCTGCATATGGTGTTGTCAGGAATTTTGATATCTCGAAGATCGCGAATTGCCTGATATTTGCATGCTTTCCTTATTTGTGAGAAGCTTAGATGTCCCAATCTTTGATGCCATAACCAGTGCTCTTCATCCTTGCTTAGATAGCATTGTTGTTGTCCTTCTTCAAATATGTACAGATTATTTGGAGTTATTTTTCCTTTGAGTACTGTTTTACCTGTATCAAGATCACGAACAAGACATGCATTCGATCTGAAAATAACCTCGGTTCTTTGATCACACATCTGGCTGACACTTAGTAGATTATGCTTCAATCCATCAACATACAAAACATTTCCAGCCTTGACCTTTTCTTTTAAAGGAGCAATACCTTTTCCTTTTATAGTTGCAGGAGTATCATTTCCAAAAGAAACTTTCTTTCCCTTTTCTAAAGTAGAATAAGATTCAAGTTTTTCTTTATCACCTGTCATATGTTTCGAACATCCACTGTCAATGTACCATAGATTTTCCTGTCCTTCTGCATAAAATGCTATCCCACATCTTTCTGTTTGAGGTTCCTTTATTCTCCATGTTTTGGTGCTTGTGGCTTGTTCCTTTTTCCCTTCTTGTTCCTTTTTCTCCTGAAACCTGCTCCTGCATTCAGAGTCTTCATGACCAAGATTATTGCAAATAGAACATTCAACTTCATTTTCAAGAGCCGAAAAGTTGTTATAGGTCCTTTTTGTAATCCCTGTCATACTTCTTTGTTTTTGAGCTTCCCTAGTCATGATTGTTTTATATGCAACACATTGAGCTGCTTTGTGACCAAATTTATGGCAAGAAAAGCATTGTCCATTGAAGAAGCTTCTGCGGTTATTGAATCTACCAGCCAACTGATTGTAATTTCTATTTTCATCTATTCTTGAACCAAACTGAGAAGATTTTACCTGTGGCTGGTTGTAGCTTTTCTTCACCCTTAAGATGGATTGCCCCTGATAGTTTCTGTTTGTAATTCGTCCCTGCTTTACCTGATTATCTTCATTGTTCTTTTGCTCATTTCTTCTTGCTGCATCAAGATAACTTTTTGAGGTGGATGCTTGAGAGGTTTCTCCATTATAGCCCAAACCTGTCTTGTTTAGAGGAGACTGCTGCACATTGATAATCTCATCCAAAGTTTCAGATCCTTTGACAAACTTAAGATTAATAGCTTTTGTTTTCTCAATTTCTTTTCTGAGACCAACAATTTCACCTTCTAGTTTTTCAAGATGTTTTTCCTTTTCATCAATTTGAAATTGTAGAGTATCAATGATCACATTCTTTTCTTCTATACATCTCTTGAGTCTAGTAATTTCATCATAGAGATTATCCACATCTACAGCATCCTCATAATCATCATCTTCAAATGCCATTAACAGCGTATATTTATTACCTTGTTCATCTTCATCACTGTTTGATAAGCCATCACTATCTTCATGGGTGTAGTAGCTTTTCTTATTTGCACTTTGTTTCTTGTTCCATCTAGCAGGTTCCTTTCCTTTATCCTTATAAGGACATTTTGCAGCATAATGACCTACTCTTCCACAAGCAAAGCATTTGAAAGGTAGCTTACCTCTGAACCTTCCAGAACCCCTTTGAAGATTTCTGACAAAATTTGATTCTTCTTCCTCTTCTTCTGGAACATGGCTTGCTTCATAGTAATCTTCTTTGCCTGATGCCTTAAAAGCAGCTTCCCTTCTGTCTGATGGACCTCCCTTTCTCATTTCATAAGCAGTTAGAATTCCATGTAGCTGACACATAGTGAGAACACGGAGATTTTCTTTTTCTTCTATTGCAGATACTTTAGATTCAAACTTGGGGGATAATGATCTTAGAATCTTTTGAACTACTATAGCCTCTTTTATTTCCTCACCCAAATTTTTCATACAATTGACAATCTCATCTACCCGAAGAAAATAATTAGCCACACTTTCATCATTATACATCTTGAGAGTCTCATATTGAATCCTGAGAGTTTGAAGTTTAGCTTGTTTTACATGTTCATCTCCTTCATAGCTCGTGACCATTTTGTCCCATATCTCTTTTGCTGATTTGAAGTGCATTACCTTCATGAATTCTGTTTGGGATATACTTCCTAATAGAGTACTGACTGCTTTTGCATTTGTTTCATACTTCTTTTTCTCAGCTGGATCTGTAGGAGTAGCTGAAGGAAAAGCATAGCCTGTTTCTACAATGTCCCAAACTTCTGTACCAAGAGATTGAAGATATGCAGTAACTCTTACCTTCCAATAATTGAAGTTTGTCCCATCAAAAATTGGTGGCCTGATTGATGCTTCTCTCTCGTAGTTGCTCATGATGAACGATCTACCTTCAAGCGATCAAGCTTCTCTGAAGGACCTGCTCTGATACCAATTGTTGGAAATAATATTGAGAGGGGGGGTGAATCAGTATTATCAAGCAATTTAATAAATCTTCCTTATTTGATCTTTGAATTATTTTTGCATGTTAGTACCATAAAATAATGAGCATGAAAAACAGATAGTCACACCAAAGAACACAAGATGTAAGGTGGAAACCCAATGTGGGTGAAAACCACCTGCTGCAATATGTCTCTATCTTCTTTCAATTTAGAAACTTCTTTTACAATGATTTTGTACTGGTGCAGTCCTTTACCAGTACACAGGCTGCAACCTGCAGAGAGCTACAACTCTCTCTCTTTCTCGTTTTCCAGTCTGCTCCTGGAAGGGAGCTACAACCCCCTACTTCTTTTCATAAAGCATCAGATGATCAACAAGTACATAACAGATATAGACCACTACAGATATCAGATCAGCAATAACAGAACTAACCCAGAACACCTTATCAACAGAGAAATTCAATCAACAGAACATCTTAAAATAGAGACGCAGTTTTTCTTTCTGTGGCCTACGACCAGACGCCGTTAACCTTCTGCTACTCTGCGTCCACACGCAGATATCCTTCTGCTTCGCTGCGTGCCCACACACTGTTCCTTTGACTGCTCTGCGTTCTGTTGCTTCAGGGACGCACCCAAAGATACTATCGCGCCGCGTCTTTTGCTATAGAGACGCACCTGAAAACACTATCGCGCCGCGTCCTTCTGCTTCAGAGACGCACCTGAACCTTGATCGCCCTGCGTCCCCACGCAGGTCTCTCTCTACTGTACTACGTCTCGGGGCACTTGCCCTTTACAGTACCTGCGTCCCGACGCACTTTCCCTTCACTGAACCTGCGACCCTTCAGATATAAATGATATGAAGACTTCAGGACAAACCCAAACAGTCAGATCTACAGATCTGATCATGCGCCATAGAGATCACAGTCCATTAGAAGATTCGCCCTCTTAGATCTGGACTAGATCTCACCAAATAAGATATTCAACCCAAGACAATTGCTCAATCCAAATGAACTCCTTTGCTTTATATAGGCAAGCTCCTCCCCAAAACATGGAACAATACCACGAGCCGACACCATAGAAACACAAAGCCGTCGGCTAGATACCACACAAGAAACCCCCACGTGCTTTTCTCTGCCTTGAAATGTGTGCACTGGGTGGACGCACCCCCTGAACGGCCGGCCGGCGTCCCTGGACGCGGGTTCTGCATGGTATACCTGCGGGGGCGCACTTTCTGAACCGATTGCCTGCGTCCTTCTTAATTTTCAACAAACTGAGAGCCTTACCACTGGAGTTGCCATCAAGTACAACATCTGTAACATACAGTCATACCAGAAAACATAATGCCAACATCATGTTGGTAGGAAACTCTAGTTGACTTATTGAAAATATGTTGAGACAAATTTGCGTAGGTTTAATAAGAAGGACTGTAGATCAATAAATGTCTCTATTCCTATAGGTGCAATGTATGTGTAGAACAATGCCACAAGAGTCAAGTTGAAAAAGATGACATGTCTTGTGTTCCTTATAGTAGTGATTTACAAAGTTTATTATATTGAATGGTATGCACTAAACCAAAAGTTTCCCATGCAAGAAAGGAGGATTCAAGAGTTGTAGCAATGATTTTTAAATAGTCACATCACATAACAAAGAATGTAATCTTCTACCAAAGGAAGACATAGATGTATATTCCTTTGTTGATGCTAACTAGGCTAGATATCTAGATCATACAAGATATACAAGGAGTTATGTGTTTAAACACTAATTGGAGAACCTATGGATTGCACGATTAAGAAATAGGTTGCAGTGACATAATTAACTACATAAGTTGAATATAGGTAGCCTCTCATACAAGAAAATCCATTATATGGTTATACATGTTGTGTTTGGGTATTGGGTTTAAACAACAAGTTGTGAGGTTAGATTGTAATAGTGAAAGTGAAATATCCTTGGCAAAGAATTCCAATTATCACTCCAAATTGAATCATATTGATGTTTTATACCACTTTGTGAGATGCATCATTCAAATCAAGAAAGTGTTGATGGAGAAGGATGACACCTTGCAAAATATTACAAATTTATTGACAAAGTCTCTGACCACTAGGAAATTTTCTTGGTGTAGAGAGGAGATGAGAATCCATGACTTGGATTGTTGAATTGATAAAAAAAAAGTTTTACCATGTATATAATACAAACAACAAGTGGGAGAGTGTTGAATATGTGTTATATTCTTTGTAGGATCTTGAAATTCTTTGGAACAATGGTTTTAGCTCATGTTTTTAAGCTAATGGTTTTTTGGTGGATGGTTGTTGGCTAGTGGCATTTTGGTAGACAAATTTTAGGGTAATAGTTTTTAATTGGTAAAAAGATTTCATCTCTTGTAACATTATTTTGATCAAGGAAACAGTGGTATTCGAGGTTGGAGAAAATCCATATATGTTGTATTATGCATAGTTGAACATATAATGAAAAAAAGGGTGGAAAATATCTAGGAAATTTGGTTTTCTCATTTGGGTTTCTAGGGTAAAATATATTTTCTATATTATTTCTAAATTCCATTATTTACTTTCTATTTTTACTTACAAATCTACATGGATTGTTTACTTAACATGTTTAAAACTAAAGTTTAGTATTAGAGACCTCCTCCACATTTCATTCCCTTAAGTTAGGTCAGAGGGTGGTGTTGGAGTAAGCATCACACTTCTTGGAATGTATCTCATCAACTAACCACCACCCTAGAACATGGAAGTAACTGGTCACTCAAGATGATGTTATCAGTTTAGAAGTTCACTAATACCACTGGATTTTCATGTAATATAAAACCTTTAAAATAGTTTTTCTCTATTGCACACAAAATGATGTTAATGATTTTTGTTTAGAAATAAAAAAAATCCATTTATATCTGAGATGACTTGTATCTTCTTGATTAAGTTAATGTATGAGCCCATAAAAAATCATGTTTGGAATTAGAAAAATGAGAATTATCATATTATTTGTTCAATTTTCTACATCACCAATTTTAAGTGTCAAACATTTGATAATCTTCCTTAATGTTATTTCCATTTACCTCATTAGAAGCCCAAGGACAACTAGGTGTACCGTTTACAACCTTAACTCTTGGAATTTTTTTTTATGTATTTTTATGTCAAAGTGGGATTCTTAAATAAGATATGGAAAATGTAACATAATTCATGTCATCCTTAAATCTATTTTTTGTAAGCTTAGGAGAACCTTTCCATTACTTTTAAAAAATAAGCAGGAGAAGCATAATCATCATCCATTGTTAGATGGTCTAAACCTACCCATAGGGAAAGCAGGTCTGTTGACCATCTGATTGTATTATAAGCCAACCAAAATCTAAATAGTTTGAAATTGTCCAACAATGCAATTATAATCTGATAGTCTTTATCACCTCTATTGACTAGTAATCTATACCAAATATGCAAAAAATATTTTCTATACATCTAATAAACTTGGACAACTAAAACATCAAAATCAGAAAGAGATAGACTAAACATTTGAAGATTCTACGGGAGCTAGGCCTTTGGTGCTAGAACCTAAAAGCTCAGCCTGAGGCAAGTAAGGAATATTCTTCTGGACGTGAGCCAAACGAGCATTCTCTTGCTAGATCGGGTGCTAGATAAGTTGAAATTCCTTATGAGTTGCTTGAATCTTTTCTATATGACCTAAAATTCCCACACTCCTCATCATGCGAGCCTTCTCAAGAAAGGTTTTCCCAATCCAATATGTGAAAAGAGATTGTTGGTACTAGGAGTGGAAACCACAGGTATGGCCTGGGTCTGGGGATAAATCATCCAATTCCTCTAACAACTTCTGGTCACTTATATTGTTGTGATTAATAATGTTGTTTTCCCACTCCTCAACAGTTTGGTGGGCCCTTGGGTGGGTTGTTGTCCTATGATCCTTGACTATAGTTGAGCTAGATTGTAACCATGACTCAGTCCCACTAGTTGTTGAAGCACACGTTCTCCCACCGTCACGACCTCGACCTCGGCCTCCTACCTACCTATAGGAGAAGTGATACCCCAATGTGTTGTCGAGTGAGCCATGCTACATAGGAAATTAAGATAAGCCTTGGATGAAAAAAACTGGAATGTTATTCTTGTGTTCTCACCTATAGAGAGATGCTTCAGAGGTCGCCCACCGAAGACTTGTTTGCCCCTTATATTAATTAAGGAACCTGAATAGGCTACAAGAGCATGAACATAATAAAAACATCCATTATGCCATTATGCCATAACCTGTTGTGGTCAACAACAACCCCCCTCTTTGTTTAGTATTAGCAATAATATCAAGCAAAGGGGGACCCTTAACAAAAATCCCAAAAATATTTTTATCCAAATTTTTGTATTTTAACTCCCTAAAAGCTATATCGCATCGCAGAGAGAGAGTGAAGAGTTTTCCTATGCGCATAAATAAGTTGCAAAGAAGCGATGCGAAATTCATCGCATCGCATATTTTGAAAGCGCCCTTAAAAGAAAATGAGAAGGAATCGCCGACGGCCGATGTGCGACGTCGCATATCGCAAACGTCGCAAAAGCAGCACACAACGAGCAAATGAAAATTGCGATATTGCGATTTGCGATCTGCGATCCTACAAACTGCGATCTTGCGATTTGCGATCTGCGACGAATGAAACTATTAATTGCTGCAATACAAATCGTAGAAACCACTCATCGCAAAGTTTCTTCGGCATGATCTGTAAACCCAAAATCGAGCGCTCACCTTAAGCGAAATTAATGATGGCACGCCTGAGTATCCAAAGATGATCATGTTGCGTTTTTTTAAGAGTCAAGTCCTTATGAGTGTCATGATTATGCATTCATTAGAGTTTAAAGCTTTCATGTCAATATTTTCATATCTCTTTTCCTTTGCGTAAACTGTAAGGCAGCAACTAATATAAATCTATAAGCAGGAAACATCCAAGGAAAAGGGGAAAGCGCCAATACTTGAAGAACAGAGAGGAGATTCCTTCGCAAATGAATGCCGCATGCAACAGAGCTGCAGAGTCTAGAGTATCACTCCACAGACACTGATGAAAATAGACTATCCAAGACTCAGAGTCAAAGGCGCACAAAAGCAGCATGTTTGCAAAAGATCCTGAAGCTCAAATTGGGTAAAGCAAAAAGAAAAACGTTGAAAAGGGATGATGCTTCAGAGAAGCCTGGAACAAAGAATGGAAGCAATTTTCAATACGTAAGATTGTTCAGGAAATGAAATCCCTAACTCATTGAGTCATTCACACGGCCGGAAACCGAAATAGCAACAGCACAATCAGTTTGAAAGAAATCTGGGTTATACTAAGTATACACACAGCAAAAAACACCCAGTCAGAGGGAGATTTTTAAAAATATCTTCTGAGTTGTCAGAAAGAGGTGCCAGCTTTTGTTATTTCTACTTTCATTGCCCGAGCAAAAGGAAAATACAATCAGCCGACTCTTTCCAGGCGAACCTCACATTGCTTACAGCACTAAGGAGAAGATACAGAAACGGTTAGAAATTAGATTCAATTTTTAGAAATAAATTTGCTTTAGTAAAAGGGCGTTCATTTGAAGCCGTTCCCTAAATTTGTGTAATTAAGATTAGTTAGTTAGTAGTATTTAACCCTTCTCATGGCATTTGGGGAAGGGTCCGGAAATTTGTCAAAAAACGTGTCCTCAGAGCATGCACTTTTGCACCCTCGGAGGGGGTTTTTGATGAATGGATGGATCGAGATTTATTTATGTTTGCATTTTAATGTCTGCTACTGATGTTGCACTTCTGTACTCTTAGTAGATGTTAGAAGTAAGTAGAGATAAATCGTTATTGCTTGAAGTTTGTGAGTGAAATCAGCCATAAATGGTACTTTTATCTCTTGATTAATTTCTGCTCATATTCTTAGAGTGATATACAACTGATTTGTTTATATGTTAATGTACGAATGTCTAGATTACCATTTGGCACTTTTGTATGGTGGGATCATTTGTTTGTGCTTAACATATGAATAATTGATTATGCGATATGATGTTCACAACTGTTTTGCCTAACTTCTTATGCAGAACGGTTCATCTTAAATTGATTTATATTCTTATGATAGCTGAATGATCTTTATTACCAGTTGTTGTATGAAATCTTTTTAGATCGCATAATGAAAGAATTTTTACCCCGGGTTAGTATAGATTAGATGTGCTGTTTTTGTTAGATTACAGTAGCATAGAGTCAGTTTAGAGTCTAGAATTAAATTAGTTTAAAATTACCTTTAGATTAGTGTCTTCAAAATCTACACACACACACACACATCTTTTAGATTGGGAAGTTGGTCCCATCATCCCCAGTCGGACCCGCCACACCAAACGGGCAAGGAGCCGCCAACTAGGTTCCCGACCGGGTGGGTATCCCCCTTGTTGTTGACCCGATTTCGGGGCCCTCAACATATTTGGCACTAGAAGGAGGGACCGAACTATGAATGGAAACTAAGTCAAAATCTAAATGCCATTCTGAGAGTAAATCACCCTCATCAACTCCCTCGACTTCTCCACTACGGTTAAACCCGGAGTTACAAGTCGCTCGAGTATCCACCGTTTCTACCTACTCCAATATATCAGACCAACTCATTATTGAACCCCCTGAAATTCAAACTTTGATTCGTAAACTCCAGGGATTCTCTATTTTTTCTCATAGGTCTGATAAATCTAACAGCAGCGTGACTTCGCAGTACAATCCTGCTCAACCTCTGACCAGATTGAAGAGTGAAAAATTTGGTATTCAACCAAGTGAACTCCCTCTCCCTACTAGGAAAAGAGCAAGGAAAGCACCACCAGAGTCTGACCGTGAGACTCTTTCATCCACTTCGTCCATTTCAACACCCTCACCGCAAAGTCAACCACCCACATCCTCATCCCAAATCATTCATCCATCTTCCACACTTCCTCTTCAATCATCAATGATCATAATACCTTCATCTTCTCAGCATCAGGGACCATCTTCTGCACTCTCATTAACTAGCAGCTCAACGATGGCCCAGTCTCCATGGAACAATCCTGGGGCAGTTTTAATGCCTCCACCCCTGAGCCCAATACCGGCCCATCCTGAGAAGTGGCTACCTAAATTCAATGCAGAAATAGGCATGCTAGCTGAAGAGCATATCAATAATTTCATGCTTTCTGTTAATCTCAACGGAGTTACCAACGAAGATGCTGTCGTCCGACTTTTTCCTTACACAATGCAAGGAACAGCCGGGTCATGGTACTTTTCGTTACTGTCCGGGTCCATCACAAGTTGGGAAATTTTTCAAAGTCAATTCCTCACCAAGTTCGGCGATGACAAATCAACATCGACATTGATCAATGACCTATCTAATCTTAAAGCTAAGGCTAGAGAACCCATTAAAGATTTCAACTTACGGTTCAATAAGATCCTCAACAAGATTCTCGCTGCTTCTCAACCCAGCGAGGAAGTAAGATGTGAATGGTACATCACGGCCTTACCATCTAACTTGGCTATCTTCGTAGATAGGGCAAGCAAGACGACCTTAGTTGAAAACTTAACTGAGGCGCTAGCAGTAGAAAAACGCGTAGTTGCCCTAGAAAAGAGATCTGCAATAGAAGAACACAAATCTAAGAAGATCTCTTTCAAAGAAGACACCAAGAAGAAGCAGACGAGAGATCCTTTCGATATGGAAGGATTACAAAAGGTGTTAAAGGCCATGTCCAACGAGATGATTGACATAAGAAAGCAAGTAGCAGAAACTTCTTCAAAGAAGCCCTAAAGATATTTTAAAAGAAACCTTCCCATGGAGGTGAAACCACCCAATGTTGTCTCAAACGTCGAATCTGAAGAAGAAGAAGAAGAAGAGAATACCACTGAAGGGTAGACCGATGATGAAGAAGTTGTGGAACTACAAGGAATGTGGGATTTCATCCTCCCACAAGAAGAGGATCAAGAAGCATTTCCGGTTAGCACACGAAGCAAAAATCAACTTGATCCTCCCCAAATTACCCCTAAACAGAAGGGCGCAAGCCTTGCAAAAGTCGCAACAAAGAAAACAACCGCTAGAGCGACCCAACTTAGCCCAGTCCAATCAGATCAAGCACCTCCATCAAGAACACTGATAGTGTCGGATGAAATGGAGTATAACATTATCGATGACATGAAAAAGACTAGGGCTAATATCGCTCTTTACGAATTGAGCAAATTGAAACATCAACAGAAAATAATGATGAAAGAACTACATGTCGTGCCTACTACATCTTTACCTACAGCTGTAGCTTCCCACAACATGGGAAGACCTCCAACCAACATGATCAATAAGATTGATCCGAATGACATTTCCTTGATTGGAGGAAGGTCAAGATCCCATACTCCTCCTTTTCTCCTCACTTATGAAATCTTCAATAAAAACGTGCACAGTTGCCTGATTGATTCTGGTGCTTCAACGAATATTCTACCCAGATCAATATGTGCCAAATTGAATGTTCAACCTCAGAAATCTGCAGTGCGCATAGTTCAACTTAATCGATCTCAAGTCGAAGTGATTGGTGAACTTAACCAGGTGACCATAAGATTGTCGTCTAGCCCGAAAGTATGTCAGGTTATCGACATTCTAGTAGCTGATATCCCTGAATTCTATGGTTTAATTCTTAGCAGGGATTGGTCCGAGAAACTCCACGGATATTTCTCAACCGACTGATCGCACATGTGGTTACCCTACAACGGCAAACCCAATCAAATAAAGGTTGAACGAGAATTGCACCAAAAGTACATAGTGACAGAATTGGAAGGAGAAAATGAAGCAATAGCATACAACAACAGTATCATAGGCAATTACTCGGTAGATTCTTTCCTCGGCAATTTCAATGCTCACACTTCACCTTACTTAGAAAATTCAGTTGTGTCCCAAATTGAAATTTTTTCCCAAACTGATGATTCAAAGTGTTTTAATTTTTTAGATAGTTCTGTAAATACATCTTTATTTTGGAAATTATATTTTGACGGCTCTAAATCTAACGAGGGAGCAGGAGCAGGATGCGTTCTGATTAACCCAGATGGGAACAAGACCATGCTTACATGCAGACTTGAGTTCGATTGCACAAACAATACAGCGGAATACGAAGCCTTGGTGCAAGGCCTATACAAAGCAATCGGCTTGAATGTTAAGTATCTTCAAGTCTTTGGAGATTCCGAAATTGTCGTCAAACAGGTACGTAACACCATACATTGCCTGTCAAGTCATTTAAAGGACTATCAATCTTTAGTACAAGATCTGACTTCACATTTCATAGCATTCAATATTTCGTCAATCCCAAGACTCCAAAATGCGAGCGCAAACCTGTTAGCTAACGTAGCCTCTAGATTGATTCCCTCCGAAGATTTTATTCCCGATAGGTTTTCAATAGAATTAATCTTTAAACCATCCATCCCTGACAACATCACCAACTGGAGAGTATTCAATGACGATCGAGACATTGTAAATTTCCTTACTTCTGAAGGATCCTACTCAAATCAAATAATTGACGAAGACCATCATGATCACCAAATTCAGAAAAATAGGACTGATAACGCTATACCTAAATCGGTGGTTAAGTTAGAAGATTTATATGATTTGAAAAGTCAGTTTAAAAGGTCTGCCAATTCTAAACTCTACAGTTCAACTCTGAACGATGAATTAGTGAACCTAGGAACCGATCAAAAGCCGCAAAACGTTAATCTGGGCCACAGCCTAGCTCCGGAAGAAAAATCAGCATATATCCGTCTTCTGAGACAATTCAAAAACGTTTTTGCGTGGAATTACGATGAGCTGAAAACATACAACACTTCTATCATTCAACACACTATCCCTATGATTGACAATGAAAAACCTGTCCAGCAGAAGCTCAGAAAAATCCACCCCAACTTAGAAAATCAGATAAAGACTGAGCTAAATAAATTGTTGAGAGCCAGAATAATTTTCCCCGTCAGACACTCCAAATGGGTATCCAATATGGTGCCTGTTAGGAAGAAAAACAGAGATATTAGAATCTGTATTGATTTCCGGAATCTCAACAAAGCCTGTCAGAAAGATAATTTTCCCCTCCCACCTATGGAGCAAATACTACAGGCAGTAGCGGGCTCAGAATTAATGTCTTTCCAGGATGGATTTTCAGGATACAATCAAGTGTTGGTGCATCCCGATGATCAGTTGAAAACCACATTCCGAACCAAGTGGGGCACATACGCATATCGGAAGATGCCATTTGGTCTGATCAATGCCGGCGGTACCTTTCAGAGAGCCATGGACATCGCGTTTAAAGGTTTGGTCAATAAATCGGTAGTGATTTACCTGGATGATATAACAGTGTACTCCAAGAAGCGAAGCGACCATCTCAAAGATTTGAAACAGATCTTTCAAAGATGGTTAAGGTATGGAATTTCACTTAACCCAAAGAAATCTTTTTTCGCATTAAGTGAAGGGAAATTGCTCAGATTCATAGTGTCGAAATCTGGTATTCACATTGAACCTGACAGAATCAAAGAAATTTATGAAATATCCATACCCCATAACAAAATGTCCATGCAATATTTCCTCGGACAAATCAATTTTGTAAAAAGATTTGTCCCCGATTTTTCACATATTATTTCTCCTTTACAAAATATGACAAAAAAGAATTCAAATTTTAAATGGGGCATAGATGAGCACGAAGCATTCAACTTGATCAAACAAGCTATCATCAATGCTCCATCTTTAGCTACCCCAAATTTTTCAGAATCCTTCATATTATACACTTTTGCCTCAGAGAAATCTTATGCCGCGATTTTGACTCAAGTAAATCAAGAAAAGGCGGAAGCTCCAATCGCATTCTTTAGCTCGAACTTACAAGGTGCTGAACTCAATTACTCAGACGTGGAGAAACAGGCTTATGCTGTTTTCAAAGCGATCAAACATTTCAGACCTTTCTTACTTAAAGCCCATACCAAATTCGTAGTACCGTTTCCAGCGGTAAGAAACCTTTTGGTACAAAAGGATGTGGGTGAAAAGAGAGCAAATTGGATTAGTGCGCTACAAGAATATGATCTTGAGATCAAACCAGCAAGCATCATAAGAGGTCAAGGCTTCTGCAAGATGTTAGCTGGAGCATCGCAAATTCCAGAGAACTCATCTGAAGAGGTACACACGTATGAAGTAAGCCTAAACGACGCAAAATCATTATATGCGGACACCATTTATTATCTTAAGAACGGGTATGCTCCATCATACCTGGATCACACCAAGAAAAGAGCTCTGAGGTTGAAAGCTAAACAATACCAGCTCGTAAATGATGTTCTGTTTAAAAGGAATTATGATTCTGTACTTCTTAGGTGTCTTGAGAAAACTGAAGCAGAAAAGGTTTTGCAGGAACTCCACGATGGACCAGCAGGTGGACACTATGCTGGAGAGACTACTGCACATAAGATCTTACGTGCAGGATATTATTGGCCCACGCTGTTCAAAGACTCATACAATTACGTAAGGAAATGCCAAATCTGCTAAACTGCTGCGGGGAAACAAAGGAAATCGTCCATGCCATTACAGCCGGTCAACATCGAGCAACCATTCAACCAATGGGGCTTGGACATAATAGGTGAGATCGTTCCTCACTCTTCTAAGCAGCATAGGTATATCCTCGCGGCAACAGATTATTTTACTAAATGGGTAGAAGCAGTTCTTCTCAAGACAGTTAATTCTGAAAACATTATTGAATTCATAGATCAATTTATCATCACTAGGTTTGGATTGCCAACGGCCTTAATGTTTGATAATGCATCATACTTTTCTGGAAATGCAATGACTGAGTTTGCATTAAAAAGAGGATTCAAATTGAAATATTCTGCTAATTACTATCCACAAGGTAATGGGTTGGCTGAATCAACAAACAAAAACCTAATTAGGATTATCAAAAGGACAGTCGACCAAAACCAAAAGAATTTGCACAAAGCGCTGGTAAATGCTTTATGGGTAGATAGAATCACGAAGAAAGCTTCAATCGGCACTTCTCCCTTTAATTTAGTTTATGGGAAAGAAGTGGTTCTTCCAACTCACTTAGTCATTCCCTCTTTGTCTCTAGTACAAGACATCGATGAAGTATCTATTTCCTCCTTGCAATTAAGACAAATGGAAATAATCAAACTAGAAGAACGCCGAGAACAAGCTAAGAAAACCCATGCTCACCACCAAGCGCTAATAAAATCCTCTTTTGACCCAGCCATCATAACCAGAAAGAACTTTCAGATGGGAGATTTAGTTTTGAAATGGAATAAGGCTCATGAAGAAAAGGGCAAACATACGAAATTTCAGAAGCTGTGGCTTGGTCCTTTTCAGATTGTAGAAGTCATAGGCCCATCGACGTTTGTGTTGCAGGATTTGGTAGGTAGAAGAGATTCTTTGCCTGTGAATGGACAGATTCTTAAAATGTATTTTCCATAGAAGATCACTCTTCTATTTTTTGTAGGATAGTTTTAGTTTCTTTTATTTTTGTTTTCTCTTTCTTATAAATAAAACCGGTTGTAAATGATCATTGAATAAGATTCATGAAAGAGCACACTAACTCTCTATCAGATTTTGATTTCACTTGTACAAATAGCAAAAATTTTCAAAAAATCTGATTTTTATTATTGACAAATAGAGTTAACTTTAGCCTGAATAATGATATTAGTTTCAACCTTTCGAAAGACTTTGATGAAATCAACCTTTGGTTAAAAATTGTTTTATCCCAGCACAATGAAAGGTATCATCAATAATAAAATAAATATTCTCTGCAAAGCTGTGATTTTCAAAGCTCTATTATTGTCGTCCAGAGCTTTCTTAAGGAAAAACAATGACTTCCTCCCTGCCAAAGGAAACCGCAGCATTCAGAGAAACAATTCGAGAAAGCACTATATCTCAAAGAATAAGAGGTCTCATCACGAGCCGGCTTATCATGATCATAGATATTATAACTTGCTGACTTTGCCAAAACTGTCTATCAAAACAGGGCAACGACTCAAGATTGTTGCAATCAAAAGACAAGGGGTCTCATCACGAGCCAGCTTGTTCAGAAAAAGTGTAAATCAAGTGAATGACTGTGTCATAATTTGGCCACCAAACCAAGACATTGTTCTTTAGAGAGTAAAAAAGGAAAAAGTGCCAAAAAAGGATTTTTCTCTGAAATGTTGTAAATAACCTCAAGCAGGAAAAAGGATCATTGTTGGATAACATGGTAACCCTGTCGAGGCTATGGACGCTTGCGGGCAGCAGAGGCTCTACCTACGACAAATGAGCATATTTTAAAGCCAGCACGCAGAGAAGACCTTATTTTATCTTTTAAAAAGGACCGAGTAATGTCTGGTATAAATGCAAGAACTAAACCTAGGGAATCAGACAATTGGAATAAAATAAGGGTTGAAACAAAGTATCATTGACAGGATGAGGGGTAATCTACTCTATCTGTCCATAACAAAATTTAGACATATGAAAACTTTTCTGTTTCGGAAGTGGAAATGTCAATAGAAAAGCAGAGATAACTGGTTCTTCACAGTGAATCGCCATTGTTGTGGTCAACAACAACCCCCCTCTTTGTTTAGTATTAGCAATAATATCAAGCAAAGGGGGACCCTTAACAAAAATCCCAAAAAAAAAATTATCGAAATTTTTGTATTTTAACTCCCTAAAAGCTATATCGCATCGCAGAGAGAGAGTGAAGAGTTTTCCTATGCGCATAAATAAGCTGCAAAGAAACGATGTGAAATTCATCGCATCGCATATTTTGAAAGCGCCCTTAAAAGAAAATGAGAAGGAATCGCCGACGGCCGATGTGTGACGTCGCATATCGCAAACGTCGCAAAAGCAGCACACAACGAGCAAATGAAAATTGCGATATTGCGATTTGCGATCTGCGACGAATGAAACTATTAATTGCTTCAATACAAATCGCAGAAACCACTCATCGCAAATTTTCTTCGGCATGATCTGTAAACCCAAAATCGAGCGCTCACCTTAAGCGAAATTAATGATGGCACGCCTGAGTATCCAAAGATGATCATGTTGCGTTTTTCGAAGATTCAAGTCCTTATGAGTGTCATGATTATGCATTCATTAGAGTTTAAAGCTTTCATGTCAATCTTTTCATATCTCTTTTCCTTTGCGTAAACTGTAAGGCAGCAACTAATATAAATCTATATGCAGGAAACATCCAAGGAAAAGGGGAAAGCGCCAATACTTGAAGAACAGAGAGGAGGTTCCTTCGCAAATGAATGCCGCATGCAGCAGATCCGCGGAGTCTAGAGTATCACTCCACAGACACTGATGAAAATAGACTATCCAAGACTCAGAGTCAAAGGCGCACAAAAGCAGCATGTTTGCAAAAGATCCTGAAGCTCAGATTGGGTAAAGCAAAAAGAAAAACACTGAAAAGGGATGATGCTTCAGAAAAGCCTGGAACAAAGAATGGAAGCAATTTTCAATACGTAAGATTGTTTAGGAAACGAAATCCCTAACTCATTGAGTCATTCACACGGCCGGAAACTGAAATAGCAACAGCGCAATCAGTTTGAAAGAAATCTGGGTTATACTAAGTATACACACAACAAAAAACACCCAGTCAGAGGGAGATTTTTAAAAATATCTTCTGAGTTGTCAAAAAGAGGTGCCAGCTTTTGTTATTTCTACTTTCATCGCCCGAGCAAAAGGAAAATACGATCAGCCGACTCTTTCCAGGCGAACCTCACATTGCTTACAGCACTAAGGAGCAGATACAGAAACGGTTAGAAATTAGATTCAATTTTTAGAAATAAATTTGCTTTAGTAAAATGGCGGTCATTTGAAGCCGTTCCCTAAATTTGTGTAATTAAGATTAGTTAGTTAGTAGTATTTAACCCCTCTCATGGCATTTGGAGAAGGGTCCGGAAATTTGTCAAAAAACTTGTCCTCATAACATGCACTTTTGCACCCTCGGAGGGGGTTTTTGATGAATGGATGGATCGAGATTTATTTATGTTTGCATTTTAATGTCTGCTACTGATGTTGCACTTCTGTACTCTTAGTAGATGTTAGAAGTAAGTAGAGATAAATCGTTATTGCTTGAAGTTTGTGAGTGAAATCAGTCATAAATGGTACTTTTATCTCTTGATTAATTTCTGCTCATATTCTTAGAGTGATATACAGTTGATTTGTTTATATGTTAATGTACGAATGTTTGGATTACCATTTGGCACTTTTGTACGGTGGGATCATTTGTTTGTGCTTAACATATGAATAACTGATTATGCGATATGTTGTTCACAACTGTTTTGCCTAACTTCTTATGCAGAACGGTTCATCTTAAATTGATTTATATTCTTGTGATAGCTGAATGATCTTTATTACCAGTTGTTGTATGAAATCTTTTTAGATCGCATAATGAAAGAATTTTTACCCCGGGTTAGTATAGATTAGATGTGCTGTTTTTGTTAGATTACAGTAGCATAGAGTCAGTTTAGAGTCTAGAATTAAATTAGTTTAAAATTACCTTTACATTAGTGTCTTCAAAATCTACACACACACACACACATCTTTTAGATTGGGAAGCTGGTCCCATCATCCCCAGTCAGACCTGCCACACCAAACGGGCAAGGAGCCCCCAACCAGGTTCCCAACCGAGTGGGTATCCCCCTTGTTGTTGACCTGAGTTCGGGGCCCTCAACATAACCGAAGACTTGTTTGCCCCTTATATTAATTAAGGAACCTGAATAGGCTACAAGAGCATGAACATAATAAAAACATCCATTATGCCATAATCGAAGGAAACTTTCCTTCTTTTCTTCTGAGAAATGAGATTGAACCCACTCCTTAGACATAATAAAAACATCCATTATGCCATAATCAAAGGAAACTTTCCTTTTTTTCTTTCGAGAATGAGATTGAACCCCCTCCTCAAACACATGAGGGTTCTTAACAAGAGATTTTTTCAATTTCTTATGCCAGTAGTATAGTGCATTCATCAACCTGAAAAGGCCTAATTTTCTAGAGGCCTGCATAAAATTAAAAGTTTTGTTATGAGAATTAGACTCGACATCAATTGAAAAATGAATGATATCACCCTCCCTCGTCAAACAGGTTTCTATGTTGGCAGAATCGTTAACATAACCTAGGGGATTGTGGTTTTAGGTGCTCCCAACTCTAAATATCGAGCTAGGAGGGTAAGCTTCAACCCAACCCTTCCACGAGGAGGAAAAAGGAACATAATTCCAGAAAATAGAGACCAGACTGACCAGTCCCATCCATACACAGAATATAGTATTACCAATGAACATTGGGCTCATGGGTAGACTAGTTTTCACATAGCAGAATGGCGTAAGAAGGAGAGGTGATGACTAAACAACTGTTGACAGCACTAGAGCAATATTTCCTTTTCCAAGAGTGTCCCTAGAGATGTATTATGAGATCTTATAAAACCACGATATTTTCCTACTGCATCAAATTAAAATGGAATGAATTCCCAATATACCGGGTCCCTTAATACCTGATGTTTTAATTTCCTTATTGATCCTCGCATGCTTGAGCCTGTGTGGGTGTGATCACACCACCACCATTTCTGTACATTGATTAAATGCATGGCAACAATGTGCACCATGATGTGCCTCTCCTTCTTTCACTCACCACATCCGGGGAAAATTTTTCTCTATCTGTAGTGATTAGTTGAATATTCTTAACATCACTTTTGAGGGTCTAGTTGAGATTTTCTTTAGCATGTCCCTGGTTGCTATCTATCCATGTGGATTCCAATGACTTTCCAAAGTTTTGGCATCCCCAGTTAGCCCGTAGTTTTACCATTCCATCGGCAAGAAATATGCCCCGTTATTCCCCTCTCTTTTGACATGGGATATGATCAAATAGTTAAATTAATTAAGAATGTCTCCAATTAATTGAATTAGATGTGAAATTATCCAACTATGAATGGTCTTCTCACTACTAGGTCCTTAGTTAAATTTTTTAACTGTGCCAATCACTAGATAAGAGTCTCCTTCAACCACCAATTTTATGTTCACTTTCTTCTGTGCAAGGAGAAGGCATTTTTCTAAGGAAATCAATTTTGCTTCATTATTACTAGCATATCCAAAGTTTGTTGTGTAGATGTATTTGGTCTAGTTCTACCAGTCTCAGATCACTCCTCCATACCCAGCTTCACTGGGGTTTCCTTTAGAAGCACCACCAAAGTTAAGCTTTATGAAGCCCTTTCAGGTGGGGTGAGTATTTGTTCAGAGAGGCTGGTGAGGGTATCATAATTTTCGATGATGATGAAAATACCATTTTGGGGACTAGATTTAGTAGTTGAAGAATCCTAGTTTCATGGGTGGCGAATGTCTAATCGTCTAGATGCCAACGATCTACCAGAATGGTCTACCTAACATTCTAGATTATTCCTTTCCAAACTGTCTCCAGATTATGCCTTTCTTACCTGAATGCTCTATGGTTCTATTCTTTCCATACTACCCACAATAGGAAGCCTACTAATAGAACCTAGGATCTATTAAGAATAAGGATCGAAAAAAATACCTTTCCTCCAGTTGCTAATTCCCTTTATGATGATGTGTGAATCTTTATCTATGTGGTTGAATAGTTGAGCGAAATTATCCTAAATTTGGTTTGTATATATGAACCCGTTTAGAATATGATCCTTGTCCTCTCCTTATAATAGATTGAGGATATAGGAAGAGGGACCACTACATCCTCTTTTTTGAAGTTGGTTGCAAGTAAGGATTCTTCTTCTGCAAGTCAACCTGAGAAATTGTGAGATATCAGGCCATAAGGTTTCCTTCATAATATTTCTCCATAATGATGTTCATCCCTCCTGAAGATCTTCCAAAACCACTTTATAAGCTTCTTTGACTGTAAACGTTCCTTTTATTGAATAACCACATCTAAGGATATTGTGTGCTTTCTGAAGAGCTATTTTTTGGGAGTGAAGCTCCTTCCTCATGTTCTTCCATTGAATAGTGTCTAGAGGGTTATCCTAATCCTCATTTTCCTTCCAAACTCTCCAATTGGAGTCATTTTGCTCTATTTTTCAGGGTTCTTCTACCATGCTGCATCTTTGGGTGATTATGAATAGGAAGATGTCCCCCAAAGCTTTCCTGCTAAAATGTTTTTCCCTCTGTTGCCAAACTTCCTGCAAGGAAATAACTAACCTACCATCCTAGATTTACTAGAATGTGTGGTTTCTGAAAATATCGTGGTTGGAGATCATTAAATTCCAAGTGTATGAGCCTTTGAAGTTTTATTCTTTATTAGCTCTTCCACTTGAGTGTTGGGAATTCTATACTTTATATTTTAGATTTCATTCCAAAGGTGGGTTCCACCCATAAGCCATCACCAGAAGAGCTTGGTTCCTAACACCTTGTTAAGAATATTCAGGTCTCTCATCCCAAGCCCTGTGACTCTCTTGGGCTTTATCAAGTTTGTACAAGAAACTAAGGCCCATTTTTTGGTGTTTTGTACCCCGCTTCATAGAAATTTTCTAAATATTTAGGTCATGGAATTACACACATTTTTAGAAGATGGAAACCTTGATAATTGATAGATGGGTATAGACTGTAGGACTTCCTTGATGATAGAAAATCGACCCACCATGATTAGAGCTCTAAACGCCCGTCCATTGAGTTTGGTTTGAAGTTTCTTGATAGCCTCCTTCGAACATGACACCCTAAGAGAGTTGAATATTAGAGGTAATACCAGATATTTGATGGGTAGGGTTCCAATACTGAAGTCCATGCATCTCCCCAAAAAATATTGAATGGGATTCAGAGTGTTGAAGAAGAATATTTTGGATTTGTCAATATTGATCATTGTTCCCGAGGCCTACGTAAACTCATGAATAATTTCTCTTAACCTTCTTACTTCAGATAAGGATTCCTGAAGAAAAAGCATTACATCATCAAAAAATAGTTGGTGGATAAGAGGAAGGTCATATCCCCATAGACAGAGCCCCCAAATTTGTGAGGATTGAGCCACATTGTGATTATATCTTCCAAGGAATTCTGTAGCAAGGATAAACAAGAAGGGAGATAGAGGGTCTCCTTAGCGAAGGCCCCTAGAAGGATTGAAGGATTTTGAGGGGGAGCCATTGAGCATAACTAAAAATACAAGGGTGTATAAGAGGGATAAGATCCACAAAATCCATATTGGATTGAACCCGTAGGCTTTCAGGATTTTAAGGAGGTAAGGAGAACAAAGAAAATCATAGGTCTTAGATAGGTCTAGTTTAATAATCATCCTATGGTTTTAAGTTTGTTAAGTGAGTGGACCACTTCCTAGGAGGTAATGATTCCATCTCGAATCTGACGACCATCTACAGACCTTGTTTGCTCGGGTGAGATCGAGCGAGGCAAGATGGGTTTTAGTGTTTTCACCATAATGGTTGTTATGATACTATATATAACATTACATAATCCGATAGGGTGGAAGCCACTACGATTCTCATAATGCTATGATTTAGGGATAAAAGACATGAAAGTAGAGTTATGACCAATATTTACCTTTTGTGTTGTCTAGTATGTCCTGTCTAATGAAGAGTCAAGTAGCCTGATAAAATTTTGCAGTGAACCCACCCGGACCAGGTGCTTTAATTTGAGCCCTTTTTTTCACCACTTCCGCAACATCTTGAAGGTAGATCACCTCATAAGTGCCAAAAACGGTTCCTAATTTACTTGTTTGAGGATATACCTGGTAATTCTGTGAAATTTTGTCATTATGTCAAGAGAAGGTTCTAACAAAATAGACTAGAAGTGATTAGTAAGAAGATCTTCCATCTCCTCATGATGGGTAAATCATTTACCTCCGTCATCTTTGAAATATAGAATGTGATTTTAGTATCGATGTTTAATCATTGCCTTGAGAAAGAATTTTTTGTTTTCACCCCTCCCTGAGCCATTGAATTATTGACTTTTGTTTCCATAAGATTTCCTCCTATTTCATTATTTCCTCAATTTTGCTTATCACCTTCTCTTTAGTAGTTAGCTCCTTGGAATATCTAGTTGTGATTATCCTTTGTTACATATATTGCATTCTGCCTTGGAGGATTATTTAATCAGAAAGGATATGTCTAAAGTCCTTTTGATTCCAAAATTTTATATGTTATTTAAGCTCTTTAATCTTGAGATGGAATGTGTGCATATAATTCGTTCCACATACTGTGCTCCCTTTCCACCAGTTATCCATTTCTCTTACCAAGGAAGGATCTCTTAGCCAAAATTATTCAAATCTAAAAGGAATGTTCCTTGGGGCTATCTTCAAGTCCATCTCTAGCCTAATTGGCTAGTGAACTGATCCTGAACATGGGAAGATTGCAACTTCTAAGAATATATCTCTACTTACCAGTTTCTCAAAGGCAAGGAATATGTCCAGGAAAGACACAACTTGGTGTTGACCTCCCCTCTTGTTGTTCCAAGTGAAAGTAGAGTTGTTTATTTGGATATCCACTAGCTTCCGTTCTACAATTAGATCTCACAATGTCTCAGTTTCTAGATCTAAACAATTGTTACCTCTTTCTTCCCCTTATAATGAAGAAATGAGGTTGAAGTCACCTCCCAATATCCTCATCTCCTCAAGTTGGATATTATTCAGTTTTGCTATATTTTGTAGACACTTTTCTTTCTCTCCTCGAATGTGAGTATCGTATACCGCAGAGATTTTGACCCAATCTCTAGTGCCTATGTGTTTAAAATGTCCTAAGAGAACTCTAGGTGGGTTGATCCAGTCATCAACCATTGTTTCATTTGGGTTCCAAAGGATTGCAACTCCTTTGGCGCTACCTTTTGCATCGTGTGTTATTAATTCATAGTTGAACTTGAGCTTACTTAATATTACATTTAGTTTCTCTTATGACACCTTCCTTTCCTAGATCATCATAATCCACAACCTCTATTGTTTTATTTGATCTCTGTTGTATCTTTGTTTTCTTCTGTTGTTGATGCCTCTCATGTTCCAGGTTTCTACATTCATTTGAAAGGTTTCTTGATTTGATGGAAAATCGTCAATAACAGTACCATTCTTCTTAAGTTTACTAACACATCCCGAACAATTTTTATTTTTTCTTATAACTTATTTCTACCTTTCCCTATAGACCATGGTCTAGTGCATTGTCAGATTGGGGGTTTGAGGCTTGTTGGTATAATTACTCCTCGCTCTATTGAGCTTCGAGTTTCTGAAATGTTTCTCTCTATAAAAAAAAAAATCATCTTCTAGTATGAATCACTCATCCAGGTTTCTCCATTCATTTGAAAGCCTCTTTAAAACTACCTCCTTTGTACTAATCTCCTTTCCTGCGCTGTCTACATCCATATTCTACTTGTCCTCCATGGCCTCCACCTCTTCCTATTCTTTTGGATCCTCTTGTGCTTTCCTTTTGGTTTTAGAATTCCATCTCTAGGGGGTCATTATTCTTTTTGCTTACTCTTTTTTCCCTTTATTACTGGATTCTTCATTCATATTCGCAAGGAATTCAAATTTATTATTATTAGTCTATCTCCTAGGTTCGCTTTTTGGACAATTTTGAGACTAGGTTTTAGAGTTTCTTTTGTGGTTTCTCACCTCCTGGAATTTACCATTCTCCTCCTTAGGCTTGATCTCCTCTGGTTTTACTTCATTCTTCTTATTCCACATTTTGATGAGTGGGAAATCTCTATATAGGTGACCATATTCATGGAAACTCCCCCATCTAAACGAGACATGCTCATAATTAAGTGGTTGCTTCCAGACTTCACCTTGGTACCTAAGTTTGATGTACTCTGGAAGGGGCTCGGTGATGTTCATGTAGACCTCGATCCTAGCGTAGGATGCATAACATCGTCTCCATCTAGTGTCCACTACTTTTATGAATATTATAATGGTATTTCCTATCCACTGGCAAGGAAAAAAGACAAACCTAGATCAGGGTTGCCATGAAATTTTCTTAATTTTCATTATAACATTCATCCCAAAATATCATAAATAGTCCCAAATTATAATAAAAGTAAGGCCATTTTTCCCCGGATGTGGGTGGTAGATAGGAATTTAGGGCACACAAGCAGATGGGCAAACAGGTGGCCCATCCAGATAGCCATCTGTGTCGCCGCTTGTGTGAAATCAACGCAGATATTGGCTCTCAGGTTGGCTGCATTAACCAACTAGGATTTTCAAGACATTCTCTGCAACTCCCTAAACATGGATCAGGAGACTCCACCCAGCTCCATTCAACCCCTCAATTGTTATTGTCCTCCCTTTGCCTCTAAACTGAGCCTCCGCACTACTACTGGAAGGAGATGCAGATTATTGTGTTGCATACACTTGTGTAATGGTATTCACCACTCCCAATCCCCTCTCTTCCATCAGTGTTCTGATTTCCCTGCTCCTTCCTCTGCTACTCCTGTGAATTCTTTGGAACCCTGTTTTCTTCCTCCCACGAAACTTCTCTCCGTCAGCCCCATGAGATACCGACACAGATTGAGTAGCAGGTTCGAAGGCAATCACAGTGTTGTTCCGCGATCTAGTCAGCGTCCCCCCTCTGCCTCTTCTTCCCCTTCAACTTCCCTATCCCCTTCCCTCTCCAATCCCAGCCCCCATGGCAAATATCCGAACACGCGAAGTGGGTGAGGAAGAGCTAGCTTCAGCGGAGCACATCTCTCTGGAAGCATTCCCCTACACGCAGCGACCAACGCCTCCTCCCATCAAGCTCATTTCCAATTCCAAAGCACCCTGAACAAGCTGAAAATTATGGTTACCATCACCATGGGCTTCAAGGATTTTTCTAAGTCCAATTCATAACCTTTGTCTAGCAGGGATATCAACCAAGTTCCAATCTTTAATGTTGAACCAAGGGAGCCAAGCTCCAAACTTCCGGCAACTGATAAGGACCTCCCCTCAAGCAGCAATCCGCGAACTATGGAATGCGAGACCCACTGAAAGGATAAGGGCATTCAACCTGAGGACATCGTAGGTGGTGGACAAGCAATTAATACAGGCTCAGAAGGCTACGGGTGGTGTCCAATTATGGAGGAGGAGCTCACCGAGGAAACAAAGCAGCTGGCCTATAGATTACGTGGTGAACAGTAACCAGGTTTTGTTCTGCTTTGCCATCTGTCTTTTGTTGTTTTGCATCTTGTTGAGTCTTTACACAATATTTTTTCCCTTCTTGGTTGTAATAGCTTGGAATTTCATCCCCACTGGCTGACTAAACATGGACAAGTCTAATTCTAGTTTTGATTTACTCGGTCTTAATTCCAATTTTTTGCATATGAGAACTTTAGCCCGTGCGTGGGCAGCTGAAACATTTTATTTTTTGGCCGGAGACTGGTTTCCCCTTCTAGGGCAATCTCACTTTTAATTTATGAAGAAAAGAATGGTCAACCCATTGACCCAATACCGTGGAGGCCAGAGCCTCCTTGTACATTTGCATATATCAATAGATTAATTTTACTTTATAGAAAGAAAAATTTAAATAAATAAAAGTAAGGCCATTTTTGAAAACCCTCTCCTTGTCTTCCAAGATTATGAATATGTCTATGAGGAAACCTTAATCCCCAGCTTCAAATTTATGTGACGTTTTGGCTGCCACTTATGATAGATCCATTTGAAGAGATATTTATCTAATGGCTAGATTCCTATAAACTTGCATATTAATACATGATATTTCATAATCTTTTAGTAGGATTCTAGCTTATTAATCAGAATGACAAATCTGGGTTTCTTTGTGGTTCTCGGCAAACATTGACCCTTCATCTGTGTCTGCGACTTCTCCCCCATCACAAGGGCTTCCCTTTTGCCACTGACGTCTTCATTAGCTTCCACCTCTCCATTTCTCCAGCTATAATAGTCGGTTACAATATTTTTTTGGGAGGGGATATCAATATTATCAACTTAAGGGAGTCTATAAAATAAATTGTTCATGTAGGAAAAGTTACATTGGTGAAACAGGTCGCTCCTTGCAGACAAGACTCAAGGAACATGGAACTGATATTAGGAATGAAAAGTCTCGTACTTCGGCCCTCACAGAGCATTCCTCAAAAACTAAGCACCATGTCTGTTTGGAAAACGCCTCAATTATTGCAAAGGAAGAACAACATCATAGGTGAAAGATTAGAGAGGCTATTGAGATTATCAAACAACCACATAATCTCAACTTGGACAATGGTATTGAAATTAGTGGAAGCTCGCTTCCCTTAATCAGAGAAAATAAGATCAACAATACATCTCAGGTATAGCACTCAGTGGGTAGATATCTCCCTCTCCTATTCTAATAATTAGTAGTATTACTATCATTGTTACTCTTAATAATAATTTTCAACACTATTAAGTATGATAATAATAATAACAATTAGTATTTAATTATAACATTTACAACAATAATTATGATAGTAACTATTACTATTATCATTAATTATTATTATGAATTGTTATTATTAATTATTAATTAATATCTATTAATAAATCATTTTACTAACTATGAATTAATATAGAATAAAGATTTTAAGAACAATAAAAAGTTTTTAAATCCTTGAAAATAAATAAAAAATTTATGGGCTTCCTTAAAAAACATAAAGATTTTCTAATATTATCTAATCATTGATATTTGTTATAATTAATAATTATAATGATTATAATAATTAATTATAATAATATTTATGATTATTATTATTAAATAATTATTATTTATAAATAACTAGTACTTAGTACTTAATTACAAGGTCTATTAATTAATTAAACTATTAATAAAAATTGAACATTTAGTAGTAAATATTTATAATAATGATTACTATTATTAATATTAATTATTAAGATTATTATTATTAATTAGTATTTGATTAAGATTAAGGATTAGGTATTTATTTAATATTCCATTAATAATTGGATTTAATAATAATAATAATTTTTAATACTTTAAATTAATAAATTAACTTTTCAATAATTATTCAAAATTACAATAAAAACTTGAAAATGAGGATAATAATAAATATTATTAAACAAGCCGACCTTCATCTCATCCTTAAATCAACTCACCTCATAACTATTTATCTCTCAGTTAAGCTCTTCTACTATCAACATTCAAGAAGTCCTGATGATGGATCCCTGTTGGGATTTGAGACGTTGACGAAAAATGGTTTTTATTGTGGGTTCTCGGTAACTAAGTCAAAAGATATAAACCATAGATGTCTAAACTATATTATAATTTTAAATTTTAAGGTGCAATTTGAACTACAAAATATGAGTATAAAAAGTCGACATGGTTAATTTGTATATTTGCATATCTAAATATAAATTTGATTAAAAATAAGAATGTTATAGTTTTAAATGGTTATGTTTGAACAAAAATATTATAATTTGAAAAAAAAGGAAGAAAGAAAGATAAAATTTATTGATTAAGCCATATTAGGCTTACTTATAGCCCAATGCTTATGCTGATAAGATCCTGTAGTTGTATAGGCCACCTAAATGGCATGGAACATGGTGTCACTAGTTATCTAGTGCTAGACAATGCACCTCCGACCCAAGCGTGAGCATTAACAAACGTCAAAGTACATTGAGCTCCTTTTTTTCAATGCCCTCTACAAAAGAAATCTTATCTTGGCCTACTAGGCATGTGTATTGTATGGAACGAATAAATTATTGGTGGGTTAAGATGAAAATTGTTAATTATTACATGAAAAAATTCCCCTTTAACAAGCATGTTAAGAGTATATTTTTTGTTTATGAATGTAAAACATGAGAAACATTAAAAAACCAGTTAGTAAGCACATGATGCATTATAGTGATAGTTATATTTTCATTATTGTGAATATTCGGAGTTATGAAGTAAACTCTTGGAGAAATTTTACCATAAAAAATCATAAAATGAACTAAATGAAATTGAATAATATTTTCCTCTAAATTCTTTGAGTTTTTTTTGTAACCAATTAAATCAATGATCAAATATAGAAATTTATCAAGAGCATTGTAACACTTTTTTTTTTTTATGTTTGTACAACATTTTCCATTTACTTGATCATTGATTGTGATGCTCTTAAAATGCTTGACTCTAGAACTCAATGTACAGTTGAATCGATGATTTTGTTTAGTGTGCCTAGAAGTTCTTTGCATTCTAAGAATTATTTCATAGTAAACCATTTTGCAAATATCTTTAGAAATCTTAGACCTCTTACAATTGGAGAGCGGGGATTCTTCTCTTTGTTGGAGAAATTTAGTGCACAGAAATATGATTGGGTTATGCTAATATAGGTGTGAAAAAATATAGAATCATATTTGTTTATTTGCACGAGTGTAGACATGGTTCTGAGAAGGACGAAACCTTGTTTTGGTGGTCTAACACCCCCAAAGGAGGTTCTCTTTCGTAAAGGATTTTTTTTGGGCTATATTTAGACAAAGATTATGATGATTACCCTTCCTATGGTTACACTATCTATTTGTTGGATGTTATAAGAAACAAGTGGGGTTTTTCATTTGTTCCTATCACTGACATGCGATGTGTGTCATTAAGATTGGAACCAACTGATTTGTCCTGTAAAAAATGATTCTACGTTTGTTTGGCTGCTTGAAGAGATAGAAAATTTTCAATTTGGGAAAGCTTCAAATGGTCGAAGCTTAGAATATTTTGAAGATGACTGGGGTTCAGATGGAGATTACTTAATACTATCTATATGGATATAATTAGTAAATTCCAAGAGTGCCCACTTTTTCGTGTAGTTGAAGGAAAACTACTTATGTTGGGTGGTATGGAAGTGCAACTAAAGGTATATGATTTGGTGACTGGATTATGCAGAAAAATAATTGGGGATGGTGTCTCCCTCTTAGAAAAATCCAGGTTCCATGTGTAGTCGGTTGAAGGTTTCAATGATGTTATTGAAAATGAGAATGTTTTCTCACTTTTTCCAAATATAGATTCTATTGTTGATATACCACTAATGCATGTGGATGTCGCGATTTAGACTTTGAGGCTTCAAGAAGATTTTTGCTAGACATTGTTACAGATGTCATGTTTGTTTAATATTTGTAGACATATTTTGCAGATCATTGTAATATGAATTTGGATTGTTTAATGAAAACATAGTCGTGCCAATTTTTCATATTTTTGTTTGAGATTACTTGTTGATCTGCTATTTTTCAAATGGAACAATGCACTTCAATGTTAATTTTCATTATGTATATGTGGATTGTATAGATTCTTTTGGCATTTCTTATATGAAACTACGCAAATGATGCTTTCTTTGTATTGTAGTATTTGAATTATCGTTTATATATGTGTATGTCTTTGTAACATGGAATGTTGATTGTTAGTATTTAAACTTACTTAGCATTGAAATTTACTTGATATATAGAATTAGTGAGCATAAAGACATGAACTTGTTGAAGATTTAACATGAGATGCAAGATTGAAAATTGAAATTACAAAAGAATTGGAATTTATTGTATAAATGTTTAAGTGAAGGAACAATCAAGTGTACTTTGAAAAGAGCTCTATCTGCATGTTCACATGAATTAAAAACAATTCATATTTGTATAAGAAATATAAAATATATTGATCGAATTATGTATGAGTGCATCCTTACCAGAAATTAGAATACTTACAGTGAAGTTGAACTTATTTCTTTGTAATTAGAGAGAAGTTTTAGAGAAGTAGTGTAAACAGGGTGTGAAGAATAGATTGCAAAATAGAAAGCGAAAAGAAGGAAACTTGCTAAATTTTGTTTACACCCTCAGGATAAGCAACAACAAATTCACATGAAAGGTGTTCATTTTTCATTGAAGTGTTGAGATTTTTCAAGCGCTTCCATGTGAAAATCAAGGCAAGGATCGATGATTGAAGTTCGGGGAACGTTTTATTTTAAACATAAGGAATTGCAATATGGGAGTTAAATTTAAAAAAAAAAATTGAAGAAATCTAGAAGGACATTATTGTTGGCATGTAAACCAATAAATAAAATATTTTATTCACTGTCGTAGCTGAAAAAAGATAGGTAGTTAGAAGTCATCATGGTATTGAATTCAAGTTTCTTCCAGCAGTGACCCCAACCTTGACATGTAGTGTAGCCATGGTAGGATGGGCATTGGTAGTCGGGAGGTCGAGTGTGAAGAACATTATTTTATTTTTTTCAAGTGTGTAGGTTGACCATATTGTGTTCAAAACTCGAAATGTCAGGAGAAAGAGTTATTTTTTTATGAAATACATTGGTCCGACATCTGAATTTCATAGTTTTTCTGTTTACTTATTATGATATTACATTTTTTTAGATTTTTTTGAAAAGAAATAAGTATTTTCAGAAATAACTGTAACAACCCTCATGAATATTCCATGTAAAAATATATATAAGGCCATGGTGATGGGACATGTATTCCAAGCTGAATGGTGGGAGAAACATCCTAGTGGGTGTTGAATCGATTTATTATGGCTAAGGAAAATGGCAAAGGCAATGGCAAAGGCTTTGAAAAGGAAACAAGGCATTAATTGGAATTTTATTTATGGAAATAATGGAAATTAGGAGAAAAGGAAGGTGAAATGTCATAGGTTGCATGTGAGGAGGAAATTGAAAGAAAATAATGGAAAATGACGAAAATAGAGGCCTCATTGATAAAAAGGCTTATGAGGATCAGTGGGCAACACTTGGTTAGTTCAGTTTTGGAGCTCTCATTATTCTCTCTCTCTCTCATATTCTTTGAGACTTAGAGTTTTCTTGGACCACTCTTGGAGGGTGCAGCATACTTGGATTCTTGGAGCAAGAAGGAAATAGAAGAGCAGGAAAGCACAAGAAGGCATCGGGATCAACAGCTACATGAGATTTCCTTGCAGGTACTCAATTGCGTGTATGATTTCTTCACCAGTTTTGGCATGAATGGAATGTGCATCTGGATTCTTTTATTGTTATCTACCATTGGCATAGTGGATGGCCGGGATTGACAATGGATTTCCTAGCCTTGCCATTTCCTGGATAGCTATGGTGATTGTGGTTTAATTTCAGTGCTCATTTTGGTTGGTTCTCATGTTTCCTTTAGCTTGGGTTGACTTATTAGTTCTTGGAAGCCTTGGTTGGACAATTTTTGTAGAAGCCTTGTAACGGCTTGGGTTGAGTTACTAGTCCTAGAAGCCCTGGTTGGACAAATGCTCTAGAAGCCCTATAACAATTTGGGTTGAGTTACAAGTCCTAGAATCCTTGATTGGAAAAACGCTCTAGAAGCCCTTAGTGGGTTGAGTTACTAGATTTGGATCCTTAGTTTCACAAATGCTCTGGAAGCCCAAAAATGTTGTGGGTTGAGTTACTAGTCCAGGAGGCCTTTTTTGGACAAACGTTCTAGAGCCTGGCAGTAGTTGTGGGTTGAGTTACTGGTCTTAGGAGTGCATTGGAACAAACACTCTAGAGCTCTGGAAGGCTAGGATAGAGACTGATATTATGATGGTTTTTTGATGTCCGACCATGAGGTGGAATCACTTTTTGGTGGGATGAGGTGGATGGCCTCTAGAAGCCCTGGATGGTTTTTGATTTATTTTTTCTATGCGATGCCACATTCATGATTGGATTATGGAACGATGGTGAATGACTGAAGAGATATTTGGCTCAGCCATTCTACGATCGGGTGGAATGTGGAAGTCCCATCCCAGGTTTAGATTTTGCATCATTAATGAAAGGTTATTTCTCCTTTTATTTCTATGATTATTATGATAGACTATATGTGTTCATGTTTTGTAGTCGACGTTTCGAGTCTGAAACTAGACTCATCATCAGGACAAAATGTGAGGAGAAAAGAAGGAAATGTTAGGTATAAATATGAAAAACCCAGGATGTGAAGACCAATGGCCGACTCTTTGCCTCATTGATAATTTAATTTATTATTGTCATTTAAGTTTTTTGATTTTACAATTTAATTATTTTAATAACTACCTTGTAATTATTTTTAATTTTTATATTAATATTACAATTTTATATTTTGTCTTATTTTATCATTATGCCTCATAATTAAATTCTTGCTTATTAATTATGGTTTATGCTTATTGATATTTATGATGCTATTCTTAATTGATTAAAATGAGACTTTATTAGTATTGTCGACTACAAAACATGAACACTGTGGAAAATCCGAACTACAAAACATGAACAAAATCGTCATACATGTACTGTATGTTTGGCATGTAGGTATCTAAGTTAAGTATTTTCATATGCATTAGGTTTATGTACATGTCTTTTGATTTTATGGTTACATACATGATATATGATAGTTGAGTCATATCGACTACAAAACATGAACACTGTGGAAAATCCGAACTCCATTCAAAAATCACACCACAGTAATCTGCAAACTAAAAAAAGACTATATGTGGTTTATATGGTTCTGATTTCATGGATAATTATGTTTCTATAATGCTGGTTATTTACATGTTTTATGACAGCATCCATGTGTGTCTTTCATCATGTTTTTATTTGTAATTAAATGATTAATGTACCTATGACCTAATGCATCGAATGGAAGTTAAAGTGATAAGGAAAGAATTATTAATGGAGAATCTCATATAAGTATGAGACCCAAATGCTCAAATCCATTGTTTACACTTGTAGGTTTCATATTTACAAATTGTTTGACAAAATTTCTGTTATGGCTAATAGGGGCCTAGTGAAGGTCTTGAACAAGTTTTTTCTCTAGTACTACCATTTCCATGTTTTTTACTGATTTGAAGAGATGGTTCAATTCTAGGTAGTGACCTAGGCTTTGGGCCTGAAAAAGTGGCTCAAATCCTAGAGTCGCTAGCATAGCATTGACAAATTGGGTCTCTGGTCACTAGCAAGCAAGCCTATGAGAGTGACTATAGGGTTATAGTTGCATGCATGCCTTGTCATGGGAGCGAATTTGGGTTTAATTCATCTAAATGTTAGGTTAATGAAGGGGTTGGGCACCTGGAGTGGTGGATTAATCTTGGGGGTCTTGAAGCACCTGAGAGAGATATGTGTGTTTTGTTTACGTCGATTCCATTTCCTTAAGGTTACTTAGGAGGTTGAGTCATATCATAGTAGCCTCTTGTCGCATGTATACCTTGGTTGACCGATAGCTTGGGTAGATGTGGGAGGAGGGTGTTACAGAGTGGAATCTGAGTGTGGCTACACTCTCCTTGGGTTGTGTATTAATCATGCTTTCATGTTGGCTGCATACATGTTCCTTATGCACGTAGTCCATGTTCTTGTTGCATTTTCATGGTGTTGATCATGGTTTGTTAAGTTGATATGGTCATCCATTGATGACAGGAGTCTAGCTAGAATGGTGCGTATATGGTTTTGCACTCATGTGTTATATGTCTATATGAAGTTGTTATGCATGTATGGTCTTGGTTATAATTATGGATGAATAGTAGGTCAAACATGTTGTGTGAAGTCATGGTATGCAATTTAGGTTACCATGATGCTCTTGGTATGTTATGATGCTAATGTGTTGGCTAAGATAGAACGAGAGATGCAGATCATTAAAGTGAAGTTGTAGCATTAGACCTTGAGGCTAAAGTATATCGTCATACATGTACTGTATGTTTGGCATGTAGGTATCTAAGTTAAGTATTTTCATATGCATTAGGTTTATGTACATGTCTTTTGATTTTATGGTTACATACATGATATATGATAGTTGAGTAGTATAGTCATATTCACACATGTCATGAATGATAGTAACTTGTGGTTGTATGCATTGTTATTATATATATATATATATATATATATATATATATATATATATATATATATATATATATATATATATATATATATATAACTTGACGATCATGCTATATGTTGTTGATGAGTATGCTATAGGTTAGCTTGTTTCTGTTATATGATAGTTAGCTTGATGATTAGGTCACATGTTGTTGATGACCATGTTATATGTTAACTTATTGTTGTTATATGTTAGTTAACTTGAAAATTAGGGTTATAACATTAATATCTTGATGTTATGTGTATCATGATAAATTGGATTGGACTATGCAGATGGTTATGGTTACGATATTTAGGTATGAGCCGACATTATTTTGATGACTTTGCACATGTGGTTGTTATGCATGAATGATAAATTCTTATGAGTTTATGATGTGAACATGTTAGTTAGTTAGTGTTATGGATATTGTGATATTATTTATGTTTGATTTGACATGTTGTAAAGTTATACCTTGCTAACTAGATTGATTGTGCAAACAAGATAGCCTCCCATGAAGTACACTAAGGTATGTGTTTGCTTATGTAGTATACTTGTTGCTTCATTCTTGATTATGTCATCTATTTGGTGTTGAGTGTTTGGTGTCTATATTGTCATCGAGTTGATTTATTTAACATGGTACGTTTGCAATTTGGTTGAAAGTTTGATGAGTTTCATAATATGAGTATGCATTCCAATGATCTTGTTTTAAGATGATTGTACTAACACATATGTGTTGAGATAGTTGATATGTAGTTGATTGTAGTAGGTGACAATTGTAGTGTTATGTCTAATGACTATCAGTTGACTATAGATTATGACATGATTTCTAGTCTTGGTAAAGGTTTATTTCAAATTTATAGATATTATTGTCTCAATATTTGGAACATGTCATTGAAATGTGTGAGCATTTCCAAGAAACATGCTTCGTATTAGTGTGACAAGGTAATAGTTGATGTGTTTATATCACTAATAGTGTGACAGTGCATAGTAACACTCCATTGCAGCAAGGAAATGGTCAAATAAAGGAATTGGACAAGAATTGCTTGGGCTATGTTTGGAAACCCTAATTCCAAACGAATGAGTGCTTTGCACACAAGAATTATTCTTAACCTTAATATTGTTGGATATTATGTGGACACTTGTTATATTCATGAACATTTACTTGATAGGTATCTTAGCTATTCTTTAGTTATTCAAAGGATTGGAGTACCTTAAGAGATGGCGTGGGTTTGTCTAGTTGCAACCAATGTGCTTGACACAACAAAGTAAGGTAATTGGTGAATTTTTATGTTATATATACACTAATAGTTATGTGTTTATGGCAGTTTGATGCAGGGGATTGCATGGAAAAATATATTTCCATGAAATTTTGAAAAAGCCTCAAGTTGAGCTTTCCTTGGGAACCATGGGGTTTGAGTCATGATGTTTGTTGCCAGCCTTGTGCTTTTGATATTTTATGAATTGTTGAGCTTGATTATGGTTTTTTTTATGTATGGGGCAAGGCCTTCAAATTTTTCTGTGGTGTCATATTGTTATTGAATTTCATGGTTTTATTGTTAGTTGTTCACTTCCTTCCTTTTCTATTTTGAGTGTTGGGAATTGTTTGGGAAAGAGGAAAGTTTATGGAGCTCGGGAGAGTTGTGTGGTACGCGAAAGGTAATGTAAGATTCAGATGAATATTTGTGCATGAGTAAGTGTAGAAGAGGGTAAGATGATGAAAGTTGGTTGGATTGATTGGGTCTATTGTGGTAAATTGACAATGACATGATAGTCATGAGGAAGATAATAGGAAAGGTAAAGTAAATGGACCTAAGGTGTCAGATAGTTTGAGCAAGTTGGGAATGGTGGTTCTCAATGTTGTGTATGTTGTGCACAAATAAAGAAGTTCACTTAACCTAGACATTATGTTATCTAGTATCTATGTTGTCATCATGATTTAGTTATGCTAATGGTTATATGAATATATTTATGTATGTACATTGTTATTTGATGGGGTCATCATGGATCATTATTCTTTTATGCTAATGTTTATGTATATGTATTTATGTTTCTATGTATCTATGTCATTATCTGACAAGATCATCAAGAATCGTTCTTGTAAAGGAATGATTTCTTACACAGGAAAATGACATGAATAGGTTCCTGGTCTTATGAGGAATCAATTGGGAAGAGCAGTCATGACAAATATATGAGGTCAGTATCATGTGGTTATGAGTTGATATTATGTGATTATATTATTTCTATTATATGGATGGGTAACGTGAGGGATACATCAGCCAAATGAAAGTCTTGTGGTCTGCGACATGCTGAGACAAGCATGGATAAGACACTAGAAGAAAATTTTCTATGTAAATTCAATGTGGTTTGGATGGGTGGTACTATTTTTATTCATATATTGTACATGTTTCATATGTGATGATTATGCATATGCAGTATTGTGCATATGTAGTGTGTGTACATGTTGTTTATGCAATATTATGTACAGGGTGTTAGTATATATAGTGTTGTATGAATGTTGCATATTCACTGCTGAGTATAGATGGTGCTATTTACATGTTGGATATATGGTGTTGTGTACATATTGTACTGTGTGCATGATGGATATGCAGTGTTGTATGCATATGGTGCTCTGTGCCTATTGGATATACAGTGTTGTGTATAGATGATGTTATGTACATGTTGGGTATACAGTGCTATGTACATATTGTACTATGTGCATGAAGTATATGCGTTGTTGTATGCATATGGTTCTCTGTGCGTGTTGAAATTGCAGTGCTATGTACATGTGGTGTTGTGTGCATGTTGTACATGTGGTTCTATGTACATATGGCATGGTGTTCATGATTGTACAAGTGGTGATGTGTGCATGTGGTGTTGCGTGCATGTTGTACAAGTCGTGATGTGTGCAGGTGGTGTTGTATAGGTGTCGTGCATGTGAATTTCTGTACATGTCATGTCACATACATGTCATGCATATGGTACTATGTACATGTGCTATTGTGTACACGTTGTACAAGTAATGTAGTGCACATGTGGCATTGTGTACACATTGTGCAGATGGCACCAGGGTACATGTGATGGTGTGCACACGTTTTGTAGGTCTTGCAGTGTACAGGTGGTACTATGTACATGTTGTACATATGGTATTGGTGTACATGTGGCATTGTGTGTATGTCATATATGTTGTGTTGCGACCATGCAATACTATGTATGTGCATTGTGTAGTTGTGGTACATGTTTTATGATAGCAGCCATGTGTGTCTTTCATCATGTTTTTACTTGTAATTGAATAGTCAATGTATATATGACCTAATGGATAGAATGGCAGTTAAAGTGATAAGAAAACAATGATTCATCGCGAATCTCAGATAATTATGAGACCCATATGCTAAAATCTATTGTTTACACCTATAGGTTGTATAATTACTAAATGTTTGACAAAATGTCTATTATGGCTAGTAGGGGCCGATTCAAGGTCTTCAACAAGTTTATGCTTTATTACTGTCATTTCCATGTTATTTTACTGATTTGAAGAGATTGTTCAAATAGCACTGACAAATCTTAGAGTCATTCAAATAGCACTGACAAATTTGGCCTCTGGTCACTGGCAAGCAAGCCTATGAGAGTGACTATAGGGTTATAGTCACATGGATGCCTTGTCATGGGAGAGACTTTGGGTTTAATTCATCTAAATGCTAGGTTAACTAAGGGGTTGGGCACGTAGAGTGGTGGATTAGCTCTTGGGGTTCCTTAAGCACCTAAGGGAGGTCAGTGTGTTTTGTTTCTATCGATTCCATTTCCTTAAGGTTACCTAGGAGGTTGAATCATATCATAGTAGCTTCTCATCACATGTTTACCCCAACTGGCCCGTAGCTTGGGTAAATGTGGGAGGAGGGTGTTACAATAAGGAATTTGGATTCTTTAATGAAAACATAGTCATGTCAATATGAATTTGGACTGTTTAATGAAAACTATCACTATTTAGCTATGAATGTAATACGAATTTTTATTGTTTAATGAAAACATTAGCATGTCATTTTTCATGTTTTTGTTGGAGATTACTTTTTCTAATATGATATTTTCCAGATCGGACAATGCACTTCAATGTGAATTCTTGTTATGCATCTATGGATTGTATCATGTATTTTGTTATTTCTTATTGGAAATTGCACAAATGATGCCCCTCTTTGTATTGCAGTATTTGAAATATTGTTTGTATATATGTATTTCTTTTTAATATGCAAGCCTAATTGTTAGAATTTAAATTTATTTATTATTGAAATTTACTTGATTTAAGTGAGCATAGAGAATTGAACTTGTTGAATATGTAACATGAGAGGCAAGATTGAAAATTGAAATTAGAAAAGAATTGAAATTCGTTGTAGAAATTTTAAGTGAAGGAACAAGCAAGCATACTTTGAAAATAGCTCGGTCTCATGGTTCACGTGAATTAAAAAAAAAAATAGCTTCGTATAGGAAATATCAAATTTACTAGTCGAATTGTCCATGAGAGTTCATGTTTACCAAAAAAGACATCGTTCTCATGGTTTAGGTGAATTAAAAACAATTCATATTTGTATAAGTAATATCAAATTTACTAGTCGAATTATTTATGAGAGTGCATCTTTACTAGAAATTAGAAGCCTTACAGTGAAATTGAACTTGTCTCTTTGTAATTCGAAAGAAGTTTTAGAAAAGTAGTGTAAACAGGGTGTGAATAACAAATTCCAAAATAGAAAGTGGAAAGTAGGAAACTTGATAATTTTTGTTTAAACCCTCGGGACGAGCAACAACAAATTTGCATGAAAGGCATTAATTTTTAATTAAACTGATGAGATATTTCAACCACTTCCATGTGAAAATAGAGGTGAGTTTGGATGATCGAAGTTCGGGGAAGGTTTTATTAAAACATAAGGGATTTCAATTTGGGTGTT
Source organism: Pinus tabuliformis (assembly GCA_031772625.1). NCBI lineage: Eukaryota > Viridiplantae > Streptophyta > Pinopsida > Pinales > Pinaceae > Pinus > Pinus tabuliformis. The sequence goes on along the minus strand of CM062811.1, from coordinate 29,053,659 downwards.
AGTTTAAAACAAAGAAAAGTAAAGAAAGGTAAAAGAAAATTATGGTTGTGTTCTAATGTAGTGAATAACATACATTGTTACTAGTAGATAGACTTCAAGCAATTATACAGTAAGCATATAGAGATACGAGAAATAGAGTAATCAAGAGATAACGAAGATACACATATGTATTCTTTATTATGTATCGAACCATCTTGTTACATTCTTGTACAAACAAAGATACGTAGACTAACAAGATGGTTATGAAAGTCTAACTAACTCTCTAGTTGATTATGCTTTTTAAATTGTCGTTAGTTAACCTTACATCCCATTACAGACTGTCGACTTGAATGGGGCTAGTCAGTAGGGCCAACTAACCCTTTTTCCATTCGACCAGTAGTTGGTCAAACTGACTAGATCCTCTAACATCTCCCCAACCCTCAAAGCCTTCTTCATCCCGAAGAAGGGGAGAGTCAGAGTAAAACAAAAACACAAAATGCAATGGAATTTTTACATGTGTAAGTAGATAGTTTCTAAAGATGAGTATTGCAATGAAAAAAACTTAAATTAAGACAGCTATTGGATCAGTGCCTTGTGCCTCTATTGATGTGGTTAGAACCTTAGAAGTGAGATGAGATAGTTTTTTCATTGCTTGGTCAACTTCCTCTTCACAAAATTATTGTTCTGAAGTGGTATAAAATGTTGAGACATTGGGTGCGTAGAATTGATGGGTAGGTTGTTGGGGAAGTGGTGAAGTCAAGCATGCTCGCAATGGTGGAACTGTGCTTGGAAAAGAAGTCTGGTAGATTACTGGAACAAGATTTTGTAGGTGTTCATAAAAGATCAACCATTTTGTAACTGCCACTTTAACCATCAAACTAGAGTCTCTAAGGTCAGTCAAATATTGTACAATTTTCTTCCATAGATGTGTGGTATGCTATCCTCTAACTAAAAGTCTTGGGTCCTTCAATACTAACAACTTGTTGAAGAATTTGTTGCAAGAATTTAGACATATTTGAAGCTTCATTCTGACACTTATTCCATTCCTATACCCATCGGTGATATTTTCTAGGATCTGTGGGTAGGTTTCCCTTTCTTGTTCCACTTGGGTGTTAATTGTCTATTGTGCACTAAGATCTGAATATTGTATAGCCAATAGATCTCTGACAAGAATCCCTTGAGAAATTATCTTTGAATGGACATAATCTAGATAGGTAGGCCAATTATTTAATGTAGTAGTAATAACATATCCTCTATCTAGTGAGGCTTATAAAGTTTGTTTTGCTCGTAAAAACATGCCATGGGATTTCCGCAAAGCTTTTGTGAAACTAAGATTTATGACAACTTTGGGTCGGGTATGCAACTATGACACTTGCACCTAAATATGGAAATTCAGGTTGATTAGTTGGTATACCATCTTCTAGATAGAAATGATATGATCCTCAATCTTGGGTGGAGCTGATATGTTTAATTTTTTTGTTTCCTAGCTTCGACACGCCAGCTAAGTCTCCCTTTCTCGTTCTTTTAAACGTTGAATCTTGTTGGTATCTTTATTTCTCTTTTGTAGCCACTTCTTGGTAGCTTTAGAAGATTGTTCAATAAGTTCAAAGAGATATTTGTCACTGGGAAGTTTAATGTCAGAATATTTGGTTGCAATATCAATATTCTTATTTTTCTCTTTGGTTGTTGGAATGGATGTAGTAGCTTGTTCTGCATTTTCTTGAGTAATCAGAATAGATTTGGTAGTTGGATTGTTTGCAGTTTTTGTATTGACAATAGACGCTTCTTTCTATTTCTCTTGTTGGCATCCAATCGATGTACCAGTGGTATGATGATTGTAGTCTCTGATACTTTTGCTGGATTGATTCCTCTGAAGAAAATTATCTTTGGAATTATTGATGAGGATCATTAATAGGTAAATTATATGGGCCTTAATTCCACCCTCCAGCTTATTAAAAACAACATTTCTCACATTTTTTTACAAATTTTATTATATTTTTCTTAGTGAGAAAGGTAAAGGTCAGATGCTATGTCATGTGACCTAATGTGCATTAATTGCAGGATTTGGAGCAGTTTTGGGATAATTTAATTGCAAGAACTTGAAGTAGACAAGAAAGAGGGATTTTAGGATATTCGATCTCCCTCCTTAACTCCTCAATCACTTGAAGGTTCCTCCACCATATCTCTTCAGCTCAAAGTTACAAGCATCCAAGCCCATCGAGTTCATTAGCAGTCAAGCCAGTGATAGTTGAAGACAAGTCAATCTCGAGTTTAGGAGCCAAGCCTCCCTAATTTTAAGGAATTTTTTGGTAGCTTCAATTGTATAAATAATAAGGCCTAGGACCTCATTAGGATTCAACTTTCTATTGTAGCCAAGAGGCAATTTCGAGCTAAGGTATTGTCACTATTATTTTCATGTTATTTTTTACATTTTGGTGATAATGAAAAGGGCTTATTTAATCCAGCACTGATTTGACTCAGAGGGCTGAAGCTCTTGGGTTAGGGCCCAACCCTAGTAGCAAAGGTTCCTCTTTTTGTACCTGTATTCTTAGATAAGAATCATATATTAGCTACTAAAGTTATCTTTGTTTTGTTTAATTTACAAGGCTTTCAATGATTGGTTAGTTTTTCTTCCATTAGTTGGAGAAGTAGATCAGTGTTACAGTAGTGAAAGAAAATACTTCAGAAAATCTTGTGACAGTGTCCTCATCCTCATCTCCCTCATGGGATCATGGTTTTAGGGCCCCACTTTCATAGCCCCAAAAACATATTTGCATTTAGGTTATTACATAGCTTAGGATTTCTTGTTGCATAGATCATTGTTGGTGATTTCTTAGAAGCACTCGCAATTGTCATTTTGGTCTCTTATGTTAGAAATAATTCCATTCCATAGATTTAAACCATTAGCCATCAATAAATCAGTTTCTCAAATTCAACTCATCTTTTCTACATTTACATAAAGTTATGCATGAATAAAGAAAATAATATGTGTTTTTGGAGGATTTGTTGATCTACAGGGAGGAATTCAATCCACCAGCCTAATTCAAGTCTTCTCCACCTCTTGCCTAATCCTACCAATCACTAATTTAGATTTCTATTTTGTAGCCATTGTGGACAGCCACCTTGAGCAAATCTGACCATCCTGAAGAGTTGGGTTGATCCTTGCATTATGTGCACCTTCCCCATACCTTATTCCACCATCATACATCTTCCTAGCACTTTCCTTCACCTTCCCTACGTTCCTACAACTTTTATCTAAGTTTCCTGTAGTAAACCTGTACATCATGTAGTAACTACAGGAAATCCTATAGTAACTATAGGAAACCTGTAGAAACCTATTTTAGATTGTTTTGGTAAAAAATGATGATTAGAGCCTAGGGTAGGCCTTCAACTTGACCTTCATAACCTTCAATTCCATTTTGGACGATTTTTCCCATACCCTCCTCCCCTGCAAAATATCAGCTTGTTTAGCTTAACATTTACATTTCTAAATAAAAAACCAAAAGACTCTTTTCTGCAATATTTAGCTAGTGCGTGGATATATCAGTCATAGAAATGTTAGGATAATTTCAATGTCTACTTAGTCCTGATAGCTAGATGATAGAATGCAAGGTTAAATTAGGTATTTTATGCAAGTAATGTGTGCTAATTCTTAGCTAGTTAATTTCATGTCATTCCATAGCACTTTCATTTCCTTAGAATAGGAAAGCTATTACTTTACGCATTAAATATAGATTTACACTCATTGTTAATAGTCATGCTCCTTCGAATCAATAGAATACTGGTTTGAGAAACCCTAGTGGTTTATCACTCTAGTTGAGAAGTTACAAGGGTTTACTATTGCATCTGTTGTGCATATAGAACTATTAGCTCCAAGTTTGTATGAACCTCGGGTTGATAAAGTAAAGTTGGTTGCCCTAGGAGTTGCAACATATTTTTTGCAATATTGGGGCTCATCACAACGCTTAAATCTATGGAATGGAATGCTTTCTAATCTAAGAAACAAAAATGACAATTTCAGGTGCTTCTAAGAAATAATCAACAATGATCTACCCAACAAGAAATCCTAGGCAATGTAATAACCAAAAGATAAATTTGTTTTTGGGGATGTGAGTATGGGGCCCTGTAACAGCCCTCATGAAAATACAATGTAAAAATATATAAATACCAAGGATGATGGGACACATATTCCAATTTGAATGCTGGGCAGGACATCCTAGGGGTTGTTCATCTGGTTGTTTATGGCTAAGGAAATTGTCAAAGGTAATGGTTAAGGCTCTGAAAAGGCATGATGCATTAATTGGTATTTTATTTATGAAAATAATGGAAATTAGGAGAAAGGGAAGGTGAAAGGTCACATGTTTAATGTGAGGGGGGAAGTGAAGGAAAATAATGGAAAATGAAGAAAATAGAGGTTTCATTAATTAAAAGGCTTCTGAGGATCAATGGGCAAGTTTGGTCAATGAAGGTTTGATCAATTTAGTTTTGGAGCTCTCTCTCATTATTCTCTCTCTCTCTCATACACTTGGATACTTATATTTTTGTTGGAGCCCACTTGGAGGGTGTGGCATCCTTGGATTCTTGGAGCAAGAAGGGAAAGGAAGAGTAGGAAAGTGCAAGAGGGAATGGAAATTAGCAACTACATCATATTTTCTTGCAGGTACCGAGTTGCATGTATTATTTCTTCACTATTCGGCATGCATGGCATATGCATGTGGTTTCTTGGTTATGATATGTCATTGGCACGGGGCATGGCCAGGATTGACAGTGGATTTCCTAGCCTTTCCATTTCTTGGATAGCCATGGTGATTGTGGGTTTACTTTCATTGTTTTGTCTTGGTTGGTTCTCACATTTCCTTAGCCTTGGTTGAGTTATTAGTCTTGGAGTCCTTGGTTGAACAAACACTCTGAAAGCCCTGTAACATCTTGGGTTGAGTGACTAGTCCTGGAAGCCTTGGTTAGACAAATTCTCTGGAAGCCCTTGGTGGGTTGAGTTGCTAGTTTTGGAAGCCTTGATTGGACAAAAAATCGAGAATCACTAAATAAGTTGTGGATTAAGTTACCAGTTCTGGAAGCCTTGGTTGGAAAAACACTCTGGAAGCCCTGGAAGGCTTGGATGGAGACCAATGTAATGATGGTTTTTGGTGATGTCTGAACATGAGGTGGAATCACTATTTCATGGGTTGAGGTGGATGCCCTCTAGAAGCCCTGGATGAGTTTCGATTTATTTGTTATATGATATATTACATTCATGCTTAAAATATGGCATGTGGTGAATGGCTGAAGAGAGATTTGGCTCTATCATTCTACTGTCGGGTGGAACGTGGTATTCCCATCTCGAGTTGGTTCATTGCATTCATTAATGAGAAATCCATTCCCTTGATTTTCATGTGTAAAGGTACTGATTTATTTATGGATTTGATGGTTGATATGTTTATTGTATTTATGTTCCCATTATTTTGGTTATATGCATATTTTATGACAACAGCTATGTATGGCTCTTAGCGTTTTTTTACTTGTATGTGAATGGATAATGTGTCAATGACTTATTGGAGGATAATGAAGCAAATGGCATGAGGGAACAATGGTTCATAGAAATTCCAAAATAATTATGAGATCCCTACACATAATTATGTTATTTACACCTATATATTACATGTTGATGATATGTTTGATGAAATTCCTGTCATGGCTAGTAGGGGTCTCATTATGATCTTGTTCATATTATTGCTTTTGCATCCTTGTTTCCTTGTATTCTTACTAATTTTAAGTGATCATTCCATTATGGGAAGTGTCCTGGGATGTGGGCTGAAAAAGGTGGCTCAAATCCTGGAATGTTGGCAAAACAGAGCGTTAGTTTAGAGACTAACTTTCCTGGGTAGTGTCTCGGAAGCGTTATAACATGACTTGCTAGTGTTTGGGGAGTGTTAGTCTGGAGACTAACTTGCCTAAGCAGTGTTTAGGGAGTGTTACCCTACCCTAAGTTTCTCAAACAGTTGTAGGACCCACGTACAAGCAATTTGAGTGCCTAACTTGTCTCCTGAAGGTTATTTGAACGATGTTGGATGACTCTGTGTGATGTTCTGTATATTCTATTTCCTTAAAGTCACCAAGGTGGTTGAATCTTATCATAGTGGCCTGTCATCGCATGTTTACCTCGGTTGGCCAGTTGTTTGAGTAGATGTGGGAGGAGGGTGGTATAGAGTGGTATCAGGGCATGGTTCAACTCTCGTACTGAATGGGTTGAATGTGTGTTGATCATGCATTCATATTGGTTGCATGTCTATCTCTTGTGTTGTAGTACATGTGCTTTTTTTCCTTTCATGGTGTTGATTATGGTTGTAGTGATGTAGCCATGTGAAGGTTGAAGGTGTTGTCGTGGAGTATGTCTTGATGTGTGTATGGTTTTTCACTCATGTGTTATATGTCTATTTGCAATTGTTATGCTTGTATGGTATTGGTTATGATTATGCATGTATGGTAGGTCAAACATGCCTTGTGAAGTCATTGTATACAATTTAGGTTATCATGATGCTATTGGTTGTTATGATGCTAATATGTTGGCTGAGATAGAGCAAGAGATGAAGATCATCATAATGAGGTTGCATCATTGGACTTTCGGGTAGGAGCAGATCGTCATACAAGTATTGGATGTTCAACATGAAGGTATGTTATCTAATGGATTGTTATATACATTAGGGTTATATACATTAGATTTATGTACATGTATTTTGATGTTATGGTTACATACATGATAGATGATAGTTGATTAGTATAGTTACATGCACAGTTGATGAGGGTGATATATAGCTTATTGTTGTTATATCCTATTAACTTGATGATTAGGGTTACTTCATTGAGATCTTGATTTTTTAATTTGGATTGGTCATATGCATGATGGTTATGTTCATTTCATTGAAGATATTGATGTTATATGTATTGTGCTAACCCAGTTTGACCTATGCATATGGTTATGGTTATGATACTCAGGTATGAGCCGACTTATTTTGATATGGTGTTGGACTAATCTAGATTGACTTTGCATATGTGTGAATGTTAATTGTGTATGAGTTATGATGAAAACATGATTAGCTAGTGACTATTTTGGATATCATGATCTTATTTATGTTTTTCTATCTTGTGAATTTATATCACGCTAACTAGATTGATTTTGTAGACAAGATTGCCTCCCTTGAGGTACACTAAGGTATGAGTTTGCTTCTGTAGTATACTTGGTGCTTAATTCTTGATTATGTATTATATTTGGTGTTGAGTGTTTGGTGTCTATTATGTCATCTAGTTGATTTATTTAACATGGTATCTTTACAAGTTGGTTGAAAGTTTGATGAGTTGCATAATATGAGTAAGTGTTACAGTGATCCTATTTTAAGATGATGGTACTAATACATATGTGTTAAGACATTTGATAGGCACTTGAGTGTAGTAGGTGATAGTTGTAGTATTATGGCTAATGACTATGAGTTGACTGTGGATTATGACATGATTATTAGTCTTGGTAATGGTTGATTTCAAATTCATAGATATGATTGTGTTGATATTTTGAACATGTGGTTGACATGTTTGAGTAGTTGTAGGGTAACATGCTTTGTATTAGCATGACAAGGTAATAGTTGATGTGTCTATATAACTAATAGTTGGGTGGTGTGACAACACATAGTAAGCCTCGTTTCCAACAAGGTAAAAAAGGTAGAAGAAAGGAATTGGGAAAGAATTCCTTTGGCTATGTTTGGAAATGCTAATTTCAAACGAATGAGTGCTTTGCACATAGGAAGTCTTCTTAACCATGATTTTGTCTGACATTATGTGGATATGTGTTATATTCATGAACATGTATTTGACAGGTATATTAGCTAGTATTTAGCTACAAGTGGATCTGTTAAAGGATTGGAGTCCCTTAAGGGATGGCGTGGATGTGTTCAGTTGCAAGCAACGTGCTTGGCACAACAAGATGAGGCAACTGGTTAATTTTTAGGCTTATTTGTACATTGATTGTTATGTGTTTATGGCAGCATCATGTAGGGAGTTTCATGACAAGAGAGGTTTCTATGAAATCTTGAAGAAGGATCAGGTTGAGCTTTCCTTGGGAACCATTGGGATTGAGTCATGGTGTTGGTCTTGTGCTTTTGGTATTTTGAACTTTATTTATGGTATTGTTTTTGTCTAGTGCAAGGCCTTGCCACTTTGTTGTAGTGTCATATCATTATGGGTTTTCATGGTCTTCTTCTTCATTGTTTCTTGTCTTTTTTTTTTATTATTTTAAATCTTGGGAATTGGTTGAGAAAGAGGAAAGTTGATGGAGTTCAGGGAGAGTCGTGTGGTACACGAAAGGTAATGTAATATTCCAATGAAGCTTGGTGCATGAGTAAGTGCAGCGGAAGGTAATACTATGACAGTCAGCTGGACTAGCTCAGTCTTTTGCGGTAAATGGATGGTGAAAGTACAGTCATGAGAAAGGTAACCAAAAAAGGTAAAGTAAATGGATCTAAGGTGTCAATTTCCTTAGATATGTTGGGATCGATTGTTCTTAATGTTGTGTATGAATAAAGGAACTTCTCTTAACCTTGACCTTGGTATTTAATAATTATGCTATGATCATTATTATGTTGATGTTTATACATGTAGGTGTGTATGTATGTCATGTTTGACAGGGTCATCATGGATAATGATTATTAATGCTAACATTTATATGTATAAATGTATGTACGTATGTTGTTATCTGACAGGATGATGATTGTTCTATGCTAATATTTATGTATATGTATGTATGTGTCTATGTATCTATGTCACTATCTAACAAGGTCATAAAGAATCGTTCTTGTGGAGGAATGATTTCTTACACAGGCAAATGACATGAAGAGGTTGCTGGTCTTACGAGGAATCAAGCGGGAAGAATAGTCATGAAAAATGTATGAGGTCAGTATCATGTGCTTATGAGTTTATATTATGTGATTATATTATGTCTATGTTATGGATAGGTTATACCAAGGGATACACCAGCGAAGTGAAAGTAGTGTGGTCTGCGTCATGCTAGGATGAGCATGGATAAGACATTGGAAGCAAGGTTTCTTGGTAAGGATAGTGTGGTTTTGGCTGTATGGTACCACTGTTGTGCTTATGTTGTATATGTTGTACATGTTGCATCTGTGATGTTGTGTGCAGGTGGTGTGGTTTATGTTTAGTGTTTGTACATGTTGTTTATGCAATGTTATGTATGGGGTGTTAGTATAGAGAGTGTTTTATGAATGTTTCTTATTTAGTGCTCGGTATAGATGGTGATATGTACATGTTGGATATGTGATACTATGTACATATTGTACTGTGTGAATAATGGATATGTAGTGTTGTGTACATATTGCAGTGTGCACATGTTGGATATGAAATGTTGTGTACAAATGATGCTATGTACATGTTGGAAATGCAGTGCTATGTACAAGTGGTGTTGCGTGCATGTGGTACATTGGTACTATGTACATATGGTGTGGTTTGCATGATTGTACAAGCGGTGATGGGTGCATATGGTGTTGTGTACATGTTGTATAAGTGGCGCTATGTGCAGGTGGTGCTGTGTACATGTTGTGCATGTAGCGTTGTGTACATGTGGTTTCGCATATATGTCGTGCATGTGGTACTATGTACATGTGGTATTGTGTACATGTTGTACAGATGGTGCAGTGTACATGTGGCATTGTGTACATGTTATGTAGGTGGTGTAGTATACAAGTCGTACTGTGTACATGTTGTATATATGGTATTGGTGTATGTGTAGTATTGTGTGTATGTCATATATGTTGGGTTGTATATTAGGTGTATGTGTATGCATTTTGTGGCATCACATGTTGTGTGTGGATGCATGTATTGTGATGTATATTGTGTATGTATGCATACATACACTAGGAGTAGGTGTATGTGTTGTATGCTAGGTATAGGTGCATATGTTGCATGATGTTGTGTGGTGTGTGTGTGGTTGTATGTGTCGGATGCACACTATGTGTATGTGCACCTAGTGCAAGAGAAGGCACTGGATGTGGCAACCGATCCAATGTGTGTATGAAATAAGAAAAACCGTAGAAATAAGGAACGATGAAGGATAAGTATCAGTATTGTATTTTGGTTTTAGTATGCATGTGATTTATGATTATGGTATATGATGATTACATGTTACCTATGATTTTGGTTCATGATGGTTACATGTGATTTATGATTTTAATCCATGATGGTTATATATTGAGCTAACCTAATGTGATATGTTTATACATGATGATTTAGTCAAGATGTTAGTTTAACTTGTTATGACAAGAAGTAAACATGATTGCAAGCGTACCTTATTGACGAGCTACCAATGAGGTATGATATGAAGTTAATTCAATTTATTTTAAATCTAATGAAAGTTATGTGCTTGGAATAGGAATGCATGAACATGCAAGGTTGGGTAGTTTAAATTGACTACAAGAATTAGCAACAACAACGAAAGAAACTGGAACATGCAGTAGTATGTAGATAAAGCACTTCATGAGCAAGGCCATTATGGGACACTAGTACCCAATAGTGGCCATTGATTTCCATGAGAATGCTATGACCGGTATGATGTATTGAGGGAGTTATGTGCCTTGGTTTTTGTATCTTTCGATGCGAGGAAGCTTTGCTAAGGGATGGACTGCCCGGGACAATGCTACCAATGGAAATTGGAAGATGATTAACTACATGGAAGGGGTGACCAGATTCCCGAGGGAATGTGTAGCAGAGAAGGGAAGGTCACAGATGTATTTGTTTTGGTCATTAGCATTGCCAGATGGAATCAAATGCACATTGGGAGTGCTCCGTAGAACAATGAGCCGGTAACTATTCATTGAGAGGACAAGTGGTGCAAGATAATAGTGTTGGACATTAGATGTAGATTTTACTTTGTACTGGATTCTTGACTTCCTAGGAAGGAGGTGGATCTTGGTATTACTTTGAGGGTGGAGGTGTGAGCCTCACAATTCTGTTTTTGTGGATGCAAGCATCATATTATTATATTTGCTAGTTGAGGAAATGTGCATGTGTCTATATGTGTATGTGTTTATTGTAAATACCATAATGAACTATCTTATAAAGCTCCAATATGCGGTATGTTGACATGTTGTCATGATTTTTTTGATTTTGAGTAGATATTTCATTGTAAATACTACAACGAGCTGTGATATAAAGATCCATGGGAAGTATGTTTTGTTTTAATTAGTCATGTTGGTTATAGGTGTCATTGAACACCAAGGACGGTGTTCCCCCAAGGGTGAGGGTTCTGTAACAACCCTAGTGAAAATTCCATGTAAAAATATATAAATACCACAAATGATGGGACACATATTCCAATTTGAATGGTGGTCAATACATCCCCTGTGGTGTTCATTTCGTTTTTTATGGCTACGGAAAATGGAAAATGGAATGACTAAGGCTCTAAAAAGGCATGAGGCATTGATTGGCATTTTATCTATGAAAATAATGGAAATTAGGAGAAAAAGAAGGTGAAAGGGCATAGATTGCATGTGAGGAGGAAAATGAAGGAAAATAATTGAAAATGAAGAAAATAGAGGCCTCATTAATAAAAAGGCTTGTAAGGATCAGTGGCTAAGTTTGGTCAATGAAGGCTTAATTAGTTCAGTTTCGGAGCTCTCTCTCATTATTCTCTCCCTCTCCCATACTCTTGGATACCTAGAGCTTTCTTGGAGCACTCTTGGAGGGTGTGGCATACTTGGATTCTGGGAGAAAGAAGGCAAAGGAAGAGTAGGAAATCACAAGAGGGCATCGACATCAACAACTACATTATATTTTCGTGCAGGTACCGAGTTGCGTGTATGATTTCTTCACTAGTTTTGGGCATGCATGGCATATGCATGTGGTATCTTAGTTATGATCTGCCATTAGCATAGAGGATGGTCAGGATTGATGGTGGAATGCCTAGCCTTCCCATTTCCTGGATAGCCATGGTGATTTTGGGTTTGCTTTCATTTCTTTGTTTTGGTTGGTTCTCATGTTTCCTTAGCTTTGGTTGAGTTTTAGTCTTGGAAGCCCTTGTTGAACAAACGCTTTGGAAGCCCTCTAACAGCTTGGGTTGAGTTACTATTCCAAGAAGGCTTGGTTGGACAAATTCTCTGGAAGCCCTTGGTGGGTTGAGTTACTAGTCTTGGAAGCCTTGGTTGGACGAAAGCTTTGGAAGCCCTGTATAAGCTATGGTTTGAGTTACTAGTTCTCGAAGCCTTGGTTGGTAAAATTCTCTGGTAGCCTTGGAAGGCTTGGATGGAGACCAATTTGATGATGGTTTTTGGTGATGTTCGACTATGAGGTGGAATCACTTTTTGATGGGTTGAGGTGGATGGTCTCTAGAAGCCTTGGATGAGTTTCAATTGATGTGTTCTATGAGATCCCACATTCATTCTTAGAATATGGAATGGGGGTGAATGGCTGAAGAAAGATTTGGCTCAGTCATGTTCTACGGTCGAGTGGAATGTGATAGTCCCATCTCTGGTTGGTTCATTGCATTCATAAATGATAAATCCATTCCCTTTATTTTCATGTGTAAAGGTACTGATGTATTTATGGATTTGATTGTTGATATGTTTATTGTATTTTTATTCCTATTATGCTCGTTATATGCACATTTTATGATAACGGCTATGTATGGCTCTCAGCATGGTTTTACTTTTATGTGAATCGATAACGTGTCTATGACTTAATGGAGGATAAGGGAACAATGGTTCATAACAATTCCTAGATAAGTATGAGATCCCTACACTTAATTATGTTATTTACACCTGGAGATTACGTGTTAATGATATGTTTGATGAAATGCTTGTCATGGCTAATGGGGGTCTAGTTATGATATCTTTCATCTTATTACTTTTGCATCGTTGTTTCCTTCTATTCTTACTAATTTTAAGTGATCATTCCATTTTGGGCAGTGTCCCGGGCTTTGGGCCGAAAAAGGTGGCTCAAATCCTAGAATGTTGGAAACATAGAGCATTACTTTAGAGACTAACTCATTTGGGAATTGTCTGGGAAGTGTTATAACATGCTTTACTAGTGTCTACGGAGAATTATTCTGGAGACTAACTCGCGTGGGAAGTGTCTAGGGAGTGTTACCTTGCCTTAAGTTTCTTAAACAGAAGTAGGACCTAGGGGTAGGCAGTCTAAGTGGCTGACTTGTCTCCCAATGGTTATTTGGATAATTTTGGATGATTTTCTGTGATGTTTCATTGATTCCATTTCCTTAATGTCACCAAGGAGGTTGAATCTTATCATAGTGGCCTCTTGTTGTATGTTTATCGGGTTCTTGGGTAGATGTGGGAGGAGGGTGTTACAGGCCCTCAAACCATGATCCCATGAGGGAGATGAGGTTGATGCCACTATCACAATGTTAGGTCCCTATAATACTAGTGATTACCCCATTACTATTGTAGTTATATCCCTTATTGATATTGTTGTGCCCCTATTGTCCCCATATTGTTATTATTGTGCCCCATAGAATCCCTCTATGGTTATTTTTGTGCCTTTATATTATTATTGTTAAGTCGGCTGGGTTATATTATGACTCCTTAGACTCCTATATATAGAAAGGAGGTTTTTTCATTTGAATAATAAAAGAATCATTCATTTGTGTAATGTAAAAGAGGTTGCCACTTCGAGGAGGCTGAATTCTAAGGTGTTGATCTATCTTTTCTATCTTTTTATGAGCTGGTTTCATAACATTTGGTATCAGAGCTTTGGATTCTAGGGTTTTGCTGCTCCAAATAGGTCATCATGACATTTTCGCTATAACTTTGTTTCTGTGACGTTTCAAAAGTGTAAAAAAAACCCATTTGAGATGAAATCGCACTGAACCTTGGGTACAAATTTTAGAGATTTTCGCGCTATAGTTGCTGAGATATGACCTGAGGAAGTTGGTATTTTTGCAAACTCCTGAATTACATTCCAAATAGGTGACCTGGGGAAAATTGTCATAACTTTCTCTCTGAGCATCGGATTGATGTTTTGTAAGAAGGTACAGAAAGAGGATGGATTTTAGTTTCTTGTATATATTTTTCAGAGTCAAAGGTTGAAATAGGGACATGTGGCATGTCGTACAAGTTCGCTCTACTGAAGTAGTCTATAATCAGGTCACTGTGGTAGATTTGGCATAACTCTTCCTTGGAGAATCCAATTTGGATCAGACTGGTGGCATTGGAAAGAGGATATAGAGGGCTACTGTAGGTCACAATTTTAGAACTGGATGATTTGAAATTACAGAGATACATCAGAGGCAATATCGAGCTCCTACAAAGTGAAAAAAGGTGTGTAGATTTTTTTAAATTTTTGCTTAATCTTGGTTTGGAAATTTATTTTGAAGGAATTCAAAGGGCATAGTAGAGCATTATTATCGGTAACTGATGCCCCGAGGGAAGAAAATGCAAACACCTAGTAAGCAACCTGAAAGATCTAGCATGACTCATGAAGAAGAGGAAGAAATGCTACATGATATATCAAAATTACAAGACCAAGTGCAACAAATGTCACTCTCACAAAAGCTAACAGAAGCTAAGATAAATGGCGTGGAATCTAAGATAAAGGGTGTGGAAGCTAAGATGAATGGCATGGAAGCTAAGATGGATGATTTGAAGATATATTTGAAGACAGATTTGAAGAGAGACATGGCAAATTTGAAGATAGATTTGAAGACAGACATGGCAGATTTGAAGACAGATTTGACAAATTTTCTACAAGAAATACTTACAAATGGTGAAAGGGTAGTAAAGGAAATTCATGATGTGAACAAAATAAATGTTAATCATGATTTCATAGACTCTAATGTTGGATCGAAGACCCACCATATTCCAAAAATCGATATGAGGAAGTTTGATGGCAAGGATCCCACAACGTGGATATTACAGATGGAGCAATTTTTCGATCTCAATAATGTGCAAAACACACAAAAGGTACGTATTGCAACTTTATATTTGGAACCAAATCAGTTTGTATGGTATCAATGGCTTTGCTCTCGTAAACAAATTATCACTTGGGCAATTTTTACGGAAGAATTGATAGCACATTATGAGGATACAAAAAGCAACACTTTTTTTAGCCAATTGATAAGTCTCAAACAAAAGGGTTCAATAATGGAGCACATTGAAGAGTTCCAAAAATTGAACATAAGGGTAAAAAATATTCCAGAGGAGCATAGGATTGATGTGTTCATAGGGACTTTAAAGGATAATATCCAACATGATGTTCGCCTTTGGGAACCTGATTCATTAGAGAAGGCATTCAGGTTAGCAAGAAAAATGGAAAGCAAAATTATGGCAACCAGGAAGCATACCACTCACAACTATAAAGATGGAAGTGTTGTTGCCCCTAGTCTTCCACAACCTATAAGGTTGACTCCACAACAATTGGAAGAAAAAAGAGAAAAAGGGCTTTGTTACAGTTGTGATAGCAAATACACTAAAGGTCATAAGTGTGCTGAGAAGAAATTATTCTACATAGATTGTGAAGAGGAAGAAGAAAAGGAGCAAGAAAGGTCAAAAGAAGAGGATATACTCCAGGAACAAAGCCTAGATAAAGAAGAAATGAATCCAACCATATCTTGTAATGCATTGGCAAGAATTACCACTCCTCAAACCATCAAGATAGAAGGACAAATCAAGAAGAAAAAGGTATTAGTGTTGATTGATTCAGGAAGTACCCACAATTTTATTCATTGTAAAGTAGCAAAAGAATTGAATTGCTTCCTATATCCAGCACCAGAGTGTCAAGTGATGGTTGTGAATGGAGGAATAATAAATTGCTCTGGAAAGTGCCATAATATCAAGCTATCCATGGGAGAATATGTATTGACTAGCCCAATGCTTTCCATTCCAATGGGAGGTGCTGATTTTGTACTAGGAGTCCAATGGCTACAATCCTTGGGTACAATAGCTTTTAATTTTCAAGAACTTTTCATGAAATTTTCTGCAGAAGGAAAGGAAGTTGAATTAAGGGGTATTGCAGGGAAACTAGGAAAGATAATCAGCTCTAATGGTATGACAAAGCTTCTAAAAAAGGAACAAAGAGGTGTAATTGCACAATTATGTTCGCTAGATGTTTCCACATCGAAATCATCTATTTCTCCAGATCTCCAAAAAGTCTTGGACAATCATTCCAAGGTATTTGAGACTCCCAAAGGTCTCCCACCTATTCGTGATCATGATCATGCTATTCATCTGATTCCAGGAAGTGTTCCTCCAAACATCAGGCCGTACAGATATCCCTATGCCCAAAAGAGTGAAATTGAACATATGGTTGCAGAAATGCTAGAGGCTGGTATAATTCAACCTAGTCAAAGTTCTTTCTCTACTCCAGTAGTATTGGTGCACAAGAAGGATGGATCATGGTGCATGTGTCTGGATTATAGGGAGCTCAACAAGCTCACTATTAAAGATAAGTTTCCCATTCCTGTCATTGATGAATTACTCGATGAATTGCATGGATCAATTTACTTCACCAAGTTGGATCTTTGTTTAGGATATCATCAAATCAGAATGAAGACTGAAGACATTCTGAAAACAACATTTAGAACTCATGAGGGTCATTATGAATTTTTGGTCATGCCTTTTGGCCTTACCAATGCACCTTCTACATTTCAAGGTTTGATGAATTCCATTTTCAAACCTTTCCTTAGAAAAATTTTCCGAAGGTTCATCACCTTCAATATTGAAAGGAAAGGTCCTCTCCTTAGATTGAGAGCCTGCTTACGTTGTTAGTATTTTTTGATGATATACTAATCTACAACAAGTCTTGGAAGGATCATGTTGAACATGTTGATAGGGTGTTACCACTATTGGAGGAGAAACAATTATATGCAAAAAGATCCAAATTCTTCTTTGGAGTACAAGAGGTGGAATACTTGGGTCATATTGTATCTCATGGAGTTAAGGTAGACCCTAGCAAAATTAAAGCCCTTACGGAATGGAAAAGCCCCACATCCATAAAGCATTTGTGATAATTTCTCAAGTTGATAGGGTATTATCGCAAGTTTGTTAAAAATTATGGGAGAATAGCAGCACCTCTAACAACATTATTGAAGAAAGATGCATTTTCATGGACTCGAGAAGCAACAAAGGCCTTCGAACATCTTAAGCAGGGGTGCCAAGCACCAGTCTTAGCTACACCGAACTTCACAAAAACCTTTATTGTGGAATATGATGCTTCAGGAAATGGAATTGGTGCTGTTTTAGTGCAATATGAAAGACCCATTGCTTTTGAAAGTTGTCCAATCAATGGAATGTTTTTACACAAAGCCATTTATGAGAACGAAATGTTGGCATTACTAAATGCACTTAAAAAAATGGTGACCCTACCTAATGGGAAGACACTTCAAGGTAAAAACGGATCATGATAGCCTTAAATACTTTTTAGAACAAAGATTATCCTATGAAGAGAAACAAAAGTGGGTCACAAAGATGTTGGGTTATGACTTTGAAATCATCTACAAAAAAGGGAAGCAAAATGTGGTGGCAGATGCACTCTCAAGAAAGGATGAGGATGTGGAAGCATTGTTGTGCGCCATTTCTATTGTCCAACCAGATTGGATAAACAAAGCAAGGGAGGAATGGAAGAATGATGAAGAAGTGTGGGCACTTATTCAAAAGTTATAACAAGATTCTAGTACATCTGATACATTTAGCTAGCAAAATGATTCGTTATGGTACAAAGATTCAGGATTTTTAAAAACTTACCACAGGATCAAGAAGGAATTTTTTTGGGATGGCTTTAAATCGGATATTCAAAATTTTGTGGTAGAATGTTTGGTTTGCCAACAAAATAAAGTTTAAACAATTAAGAGCCCGTGTCTATTACAACCTTTATCCATTCCAAGCCAACATTAGGAGGAGGTTTCAATGGATTTTATCATAGGTTTACCCAAGTCTGAGGGAAAGAGTGTCATCATGGTGGTAGTTGACAGACTTACTAAGTATGCATATTTTTGTGCATTATCACATCCATTTAAAGCCAGTAAAGTTTCTACTACATTTATGGAAACAATTCAAAAGATACATGGAAACCCAAAGATTATTGTAAGTGACAGAGATCCCATTTTCACTGGAAATTTTTGGACAGAATTATTTTCTTGTCTCGGTCCTCAGTTAGCTCATAACTCATCTTATCATCCTCAATCTGATGGGAAAACTGAGAGAGTAAAAAAATGTTTGGAAGGATATCTTCGTTGCTTTGTATCTGATAAACAGACACAATGGGTCAAATGGTTGCCTCTGGCTGAATGGTGGTACAACACTTCCTTCCATACAACAACAAAAATGACCCCATTTATGGATATCAGCTACCATCCATCACATCATATTTAAGAGAAAATTCTAAGGTTCAAGCAGTGGAACATCACATCGAGCATCAACAACAAGTCCTCCAACTCTTAAAGGATAACCTCCTATTGGCACATAATAGAATGAAACAACAAGCAGATCAACATCGCAGCAAAAGAAGTTTTGATGTAGGTTATTGGGTATTCCTATGGCTACAACCATATAAACAAATGTCCCTCAAGCAAGCTAAGAAGGATAATAAATTATCACCAAAGTATTACGGTCCATACAAGGTGTTGCAAAAGATTGGTACTATGGCATACAAATTGGAGCTTCCTGCAACTTCTCGAGTGCACCCAGTTCTCCATGTTTCATGTTTAAAGAAGGTTATAGGAGACAAGCTCCCAGTTCAAACAATATTGCCATAACTTGACAAGGAAGGAAAAGTTATATTGGAACCGGAAGCAGTCACAGAAACAAGAACTCGACAGCTATGAAATTGATAAATTTCAGAGTATCTCATCAAGTGGAAGAACTTATCTACTGAAGATTCCACATGGGAGGATGAGAGTTTTATACAGAAGCATCCAGAACCACTCAAGCGTTGAGGACAACACTTTTTTGAAGGACAGGGGCATGTTAGGTCCCTATAATACTAGCGATTACACCATTACTATTCTAGTTATATCCCTTATTAATATTGTTGTGCCCCTATTGTCCCCATATTGTTATTACTGTGCCCCATAGAATCCCTCTATGGTTACTTTTGTGCCTTTATATTACTATTGTTAGGTCGGCTGGGTTATATCGTGACTCCTTAGACTCCTATATATAGAAAGGAGGTTTTGTCATTTGAATCATAGAAGAATCATTCATTTGTGTAATGTAAAGGAGGTTGCGCCCTCGAAGAGGCTAAATTCTAAGGCTTTGATCTGTCTTTTCTATCTTTTTGTGAGCTAGTTTCATAACACACAAGCCTTTCTAAAGTCTTTTCTTTCACTACTGTAACACTGATTCACTTCTCCAACTAATGGAAGCAAAACTAACCAATCATTCAAAGACTTGTAAATTAAACAAAATGGATATAACTTCAGCAGCTAATCTATGATTCTAATCTAAGAATACATGTACAAAACGAGGAACCTTTGCTGCTAAGTTTGGGCCCTAACCCTAGATCTTCATCCCTCTAAGTCAACTCAGTGTTGTATCAAATAAACCGTTCTCATTATCACTAAAATTGTCAAAAATAACATGAGAATAATAGTCACAATATCTTACCTCAAAATTGCCTCGTGGCTACAATAAAAAGTCGAATCATAATGAGGCCCTAGGCCCTCTTATTTATACAACTGAATCTACAAGCAAATTCCTTAAAATTAGGGAGGCTTAGCTCCCAAACTCGAGATTTACCTGTCTTCAACTATCACTGGCTTGGTTGCCAATGAACCCAGTGAGCTTGGCTACTTGTAACTCTAAACTGATGCGATTTGGTGGAGGAATCTTCAAGTGATTGAGGAGTTAAGGAGGGAGACCCAGTCTCCTAAATCCCTCTTGCTTGTATACTTTGAGTTCCTATAATTAAATTAGCCCAAAATTGCTCCAATTCCTACAATTAATGCATCTTAGGCCACATGACATAACACCTCACCTTTACCCTTCTCACTAAGAAAAATATAATAAAAATATGTAAAGAAATGTGAGAAAAGTTGATTTCAATAAGCTAGAGAGTGGCATTAAGGCCCATATAATTTACCTATTGATGAGCCTCATCATCACCCCCCAACTGAAAGTGTTGCTCATCCTTTGAGAAACTTAGTCTATGTCCATATCTTTCATAGATCTTGTGGCCTCTCTAACATCCCAGGCCTCTGTTGATGGAGTTTCCTCTTGTGGATAAAACCATGTTTGTTTCTCTATCTCCTCCAACTACTTGCTTTCCTCTTCCCTCCTTTCTACCTTCTAGCATACCCAATAGCAATAGTGGACTGAGTTTCAAACCAATCTAATTGATTTTGAGTCTCTGCAGTGCATTTTTATATAGTGGAGTCCATTCTAGTGCATCTTTCATCCTTTCATGGGAATGATACTCTATGATCCTTAGGTTGTATGGTAGCGGTGCTCCATATCCTTTGGCATGCTTCCTAGCTATCATTACCTAGAAATGTCAAGGTGTTCTCAAAATGTGTGATTGCTTTCTCTTGTGTAGCTAGGTATCTTGGTGCAAGCTGGGGATCATTGGTGATGATGTTGTGGCTGCTAATGACAACCATTGAATTTACTTTTTATGCTCTGATGTAAAGGGGATCCCTTTCTTCTCTTTCCAACACCCTCTTCACCTCCTTAGCCTTGGCCTCCTCATGACTCATCCATGATGCAACAACCATTAGTTGTAAGTCCCCAAACTTTGCATTGGGGTACCACACATTCAAGTTTGTTAAGGCCAACTTGTGCAAGTAGAATTCAGACATATTGGCCTTATCCTCTAGGGTGCTCTTGTCAAATAGTTCAATGAACTTCCTTTAGTATTGTAAAGGGATAGACCCCTATTATGCTAGTGTCTTTATCTGAAATTGCAACCATTGATCTTTCAGGTACAAGCCATATGATTTTGGTGGCATCCTGCACTAGAGTGCCTCCATGGAGAGGCTTGCCATGGTTTTCTGCCTCTAGTTGACATCTCATAATTCATTACCTATCTCTTATCTTAATCAACTCTCTGCACATCTATAGTAACTTCTCTTCAATACGGCTTGCATCCTCTACCTTCTTTGATTTTCAAATTTCATGCAACAATATGTCCTTCCTCTCTCTTTTTGAAGCTAAAAGAAGAGAGGGATCGAAAATTTTTGTGCTATTACTCTGCCTCCCTCAATGAATCTATAATAAGAGCTCAGATTGGGTTGTGGGCTAGGTTCCTACAGCTCTTAGGACTCTCCCTCAGATTTCTTTGGAGAATTTTCCCCCTCCTGCACTTGTGTTGCTGCTTCCTTGCCTTCAATTTGTCCCTGTTATCCTCCTAGTAGCTTTTTCTATATTTCCTGTAGTGACAAAAGAGTTTCCTGTACGACTATCTAAGGATCCTATAGAAGGATTTTTCCTTTCTCAAATGGGGTCAAAGGTGCCTTGTCTTTCTTTGATGATTCTTACCTAGTAAAGTAAAGTTGGTCATCTCACCTATATCAGTTGCTTTGCTTATATAACACTGTCACCTCCAAGTTTGTATGACCCTGGGTTGATAAAGTAAAGTTGGTCACCCTAGGAGTTGCATTATCCTTGCTGCAATACTTGGGATCATCAATTATGTTACGAATTATTATGAATATTTGAATGATTTAGTTCTAACTAATTTTTCTCAGACTGGTTCATATATGATTGGGATTTCTCCAACTAAGCGCGCTTTGACTGGTTTTGTTTCGACTGACCTTGTTCTGAATGGTGTCTCTCAAACTGTTCTTTTTCAGATTGTTCTCTTTCTGATTGCTCTTCATCAGAATGCACTTTTTTAGAATCTTCTTTATCAGTTTTCTCTTCTCTTGGGTGTTCCTCCTTAAATTTCTCTTTTCCATATTAATTTTTTTCTTCTAAAATAGGATTTGGTGAGTGGATAGGAGTATCCTTTGTTAAATTGATCTCCATGACTGTAGTAGACTAGCATATTTAATTCTACGATTGCTCTACAGTACCATTAAGTTGACATTTTTGTGAAGATGAACGACCATTATGCTTGCCTTTTTGAAGTACTTCATCCATTTTGTGTTGGATTCCCTCAATAAGAACGCTTTTGTCATTTTCTATGGCATTACGAATTTTTGTTTTGATAGATCGAGCTTATCTTAATCATATTTTTCCATTGGGATCACTTGGTTTTAGATGGAGTGGACTTGGGGCTAATGGATTCTTTACAAACAAACTAGTGCGAGGACAGGTTAACTTTGAAAGGTTTTAGGAACAGAGCAGCTTGAACATCCTCTTCGAATTCGACATCACTTAAGGGGTGATGATATCATAGGAGGGTTCAAAGAATATGAGTGGAATGATGTATTTGTTCTTTGAATGAAGACGTAATTCTTCAAATATTTCGTTGATAGTGGACTGATAGGCCAGTTCTTGGGCATTAACCTAAGGTGAATTATTATACCATACTTTGGTATAATCTAGAAAAAGTTAAATATGTGAGCATTGGGGGAGGGCTCGACAAATGTGCTAAAGCACTCTCCACTTATTAGAGATGTTTTTAATATTCAGTACCCAATTCCTAAAAATTTTACTCAGGCCTTTAAACTAGGGTTTCCCCTACTAGGTACTAGAAAAGATTATAAAATTAGACATAAGGGTTGTTTTTTTCTTTGTGAAATTCTCTTACCCAACTGGTGGGTTCGACCTCATACCTATCTAAATTAACAAAGAGGGAAATCAAATAGCTTTACCGAAATTCTAACAGCCATGGAAGCCTCCTTTAAAGAGATCATCTACATGATCTTCCGAGTTGTATTGAATTCCACACTTCATTATTTCACTGATGGCTTCAATAATTGTGAGCTTGACATCTAAATCTCGACCTGGTGAGGTGAGCCATAGGGTATTGGACTTGAATTATGACCAAACCTCTTGAATTACTCCCAGAGGTACCTCTAGTGAGCTTTGTGAGTGTTGGTTTGTGTTATATTCTTTCCACAAATACCACAGGTGTGGGCTGCTATGGGGGGGTATGCATGGGGGCGGTAGCCCCCCTGCATGGGGTCTGGGGCAGTTCCCCAGGAAAGAAATTTTGGACCCTATATTAGGTGGGAAAACCTACCTGTGGTTTTTTGCATGGATTTTGCACATGGTTTTGGGCATGATGGTTTTCTGTCCATGGTATTTTGTAGATCTAGTCAAAGGAAATACAGTTATGTTCTAATCTAGGGTTGATGGATTGGGGTTTATGGATGCTTCGGCATGTATATATATGTATTATAACACTGAAAGGACTATAATGAAAAATCAATCTGGTAGTCTCGGTTTTGAGATCCAGGGGAAAATCTCTGTGTATATATTTTTTATGTTTTATGCTTTCACCATTGTTTATTTTATATTTTTAGAATTCGTATGCAAGTAATTTTTGTACAGGGTTAAAACCTACAATGAGCCAGTCATTTACATCAAATATGGTTGGTACCTTGGTTCTTTTGTAAGGAATTCTAGTTATGAGTTAGATAGTAGTATAGAAAATATAGCGTAGTTGATCTAGCCACATATTTCCATTATGGTAACTACTTACTAGGTATTTGGCAGCCTCCTCTTTCATACCCTGGAAGTCTGCAACTAATGGGGCACCTAAAATGTCTTGGATTCTAGATTTTTCTAAGATGCCTATATGAACATTCCACTAGTCTAATGTCTTGTCCCACTTAAGGTAGGCTTCAAAATTCTTCTCCTACGCATCCTCATCATCCTTCACCTAACACCTAATATTGCTCATGTAAATCTCTGACTTTTTTTTACCAGTGAGATTGAAACGTGCTTTGGTTCGAGGTTCCACTATGACTTCTTCTTCATCAGTTCTGACCCTTCGCTTTGACAAAGATAAATCATCCAAAAATTCTTCTATTCAAAGACAATATAAGAGATTTGAATCAAAAATGACAGGTCTGGGAATATCTGATATGTCCTCCAAGCCACAGGGGATATCACTTGGGATTTCAAGCAAGATTTTTAACAAGCCCGGGTGCTCCTTCATTTTGATAAAAGTGGCATTAAATGTGCCATCACTGTCACTTAATTTCCTTCCTTCGGAAAGTCTCTTCAGTTAACAATTTATTTCTCTATTATCATCTCATTCGTGCATGGCATCGGTTCACTACCTTTCCCACAGAGTGGGTAGTAAATGTGGAATATCTTTGAAATTAATTTTGTTGATTATCTGATGGTGATGGGATGTGTGAAGTGTACGACATGTTAGAGAGTGATGGAAGTACTTTATTACTCTAGCTTATGGGTCCCTCTTTTTACCTTTTATGTATAATTTTTTCAGATTCACGCGTGAGGTATTTCTGTGCAATTGAGTTTCTTGAACTGCATCTTGGTAAGTAGTCATCATTTTCTTCTAGGTTTACTGATTTATGAAATTGTACTTTTCATGTCTTCTCTGTCGAATGTTTCTTCCAAGACACAAGTCGACTTCTCCCTCTGTATTTTATATGTTGGTCATCCTCGTATTGTTGTTGTTCTGAAATTTTTTTCCTCATAGGGGGTTGCGTAGGTTAGTTTCATGCTACATAATGTTACTCGATCTAGTTGCCTAATGTATCCCTACAATTGGTTTTTATTAGTATGCTGACTCTTATGTTGGTTATATTTGTAACTATTTTTTATTAATTTTATTAATTTGACTTTTAATGGAAGGAAATGAAGAAAATATAGTAAATTAATAATTTTTCTTTATATCTTTATATTTTTAAGAAATTAATATTTTACATATTAATCAGTTAGCTTTTCTATTAATCAATCTATTGTAGCAGCTGCAACACCCTCCAAAATTTTGGCATGCATCCAATTTTAGAGCCTCCTTTGAGAGCTTTTCTTGATGACTTCAACATTTTTGGGCACTGCAAACCCAAGCATAAAATGTCCATAAACTAAGGGCTCCTAAGTCCCTAAACATGTTGTTCCAACCCCTAAAGGAACAAGGTCAACTGATTACAGCTTCTCCCAGAAGTTCTCCATGAAAAACTACTCAGAACTGGTCAAAACAGGATCACTTCACCTGCTCCATAGGTAAAGTGCGTTGCATCTCACCTAAGTACACTCAGTGGGTGAGTTGCATTTCAAAAATCCCTTCTATGGGGTGTGATGGGCGAGAAGAGACAAATGGCAGTGTCAATCCGCGAGGTGGAGAAGCATGGAATCTTCCAGAAACTTCTCCTGTGACACTTGCCTCTCTGAATTCGACCAAGGATGAGTAAGAGATCATCAATCTCCAAGTGGAAGCAAGAAATATCAGAGGGAAGACACTAATCAAATCACAAGCTGACTCATCTCCCTTGTTGGCATCTATATATGGATCCCTCATCCCAGAGATCCAGAGGCTGGAATTTTGCATCTTGTAAGGAATTTTTGTTGGTTTCTTGAGGCAACATCATAGTGTTGGGTGATCTAAGCTTTGCATGAGGTGAATAAGGGCTCATTTGCTAAGAGGATGATGCTGGGTCAGAACAACTGGTTGTAACTCTCTTGGCTCTTTCTTGATTATCAATAAAGCTATTCAAGTTTTCCTCCATACTCTTGTGTCATTTATGTTTTATGCATTTGTATGGTCAATTTACATCTGATCCTAAATTGTTTATGATAGTAGATCCATGTTCTTGTATAGTGTTATGCTGCTTTGATTCTACAGGTATTCTGTGAAGTTGGGTATACCAAAAAACAAGTAGCAAAGGACTATCAAAAGAGAGAGGAATCGAGCAAGGAACCAAGCACAAGAGAGAGGTTGGTCTCCTTTATTCTTCTCTTATCTATCTTTTGATAAAGGAAAATGAAAGTAGTTTTACTTTGTTTGTTTCTAAGGTAGCTACCACGCCTTAGTGGGATTAGCAGTTCTGCATAGACACATTTCCCTGTAACAAAATGGCGACTCCGCTGGGGACCGACTAGTTTGTTTGTCTCTCTACATTTGTTTACATTATAAACTTACAGACGGAGCCTGAAGTCGAGCCAGGTAGCTTTCGAACTGCTTTTTCTATGCAAATGCAAAGTAGATAAATGTCGCTTTAGTCAATCTTCGGGTTTTGTTTATGAATTAAACAACTGATTTACAAACTCTCTAACTGCCCTCGTGGTAGCTCTAGTAACCTCCTTAGATCTACCCCTGTTATATATTTACTCATTACCACTTGCTCAGCCAAAATCCCTGAACTGAACTGTGACCTGGAACCCAAGCAAAGTCTCGTTTCTAGTCCAGTGCACTGTCTGTTCTGTGAATCTCAAATTCAGTGCACTTCCCGAGTGTAGTAGGTGTGCTGCATTTCAAAGTCACTGTGTTATAGCTGCGCTGGTCAGACTAGGCATTGTTCCTGAATTTTGGTTTCTGTTCACTCTTTTTAGATCTATTCAAGAATTTTGCTGCCTGTAGTCAGTACACCTTTGTTCGAAACCCATTTCCTTGCTATTATTTCGCCTCCATTGTGCAAAGGACTGTAAATGTTTTTGTGTATTTGTTGAGTCATTTTCAGTTCTCTTTTGCAAAAAAGTAATGTAATTGTATTGTCGTTTCTTGATTTGAAAGTGTCGCAAGTGTCGTTTTCAGTCATAGAAGAGAGTCTGATTGCTCTTGATAGTCAATTACCCTGTTACTATTGTATTTGATCTGAATTAGTAGTTTTTCTAGTGTCGAAAGCAAGTTTTCATTTCCAAATCGTAAAGTGTTGTCACTATCTTCATTTTTGATTTTGAAAAGAAACTTGTTAGTAATTGTCGCTTTGAAAATAATTCAGATTTGCGCATTAGCTTTCTTTTATCATTCACATATTAAGAAGGCTCAAAACAAATACATGCATGTGCATTTGCATTTAGACTGTTTGATTGGTTTGATTTAGGACAGTGCATATAGTGTGTGCTCTTTGCTCTTTGTTGAAAGAATATTGTCTCTCTTTCCTTAGTAGCTAGGATTTTCATTGCACAAAGAAGATAAAAAGACTGTTTATCATCTTAGATTGAATTTTAGGAATTGTACATCTACATCACGTGGGGAACCTGAAAGGCAAATTTCTTAAGCAAGATCAACTATCAAATAAATTTAATGAATCTAACAACGCTTTGGAACCTAATGCACAACATCTAGAAGTCTAGGCTAGAGACGTATTCTGGCGTCGTAAAGCCTGGTAACTATTGTTCTCACTGTTGGTTGGGTGATTCCTCCACTTTGAGACGATAAGTGCCAGTACAGACTTGTGCTCCCACGCACCGTCGAGTATATTTTGGGAGACCACAATAGGCTTAATCCTTTATCCATAGGAAGCTGTGTCTGCCACCCTATCGATCACAATGCACTGAACACAGCATTCGGGAAGATTGACTGCTGTACCGTAAAAAGTATTCTGCAGTTTTGCGATTGGTTTGGTAATCCCTCTACCTAGATTTCCAGAGCGGTCCCTTTTGTTCCTTTTCAGACTCCTTAACAGAAGAGGTCCATTTGAGCACTTGTCACTTCAGGCTCATTAAAAATCGAAGGTGACTAGAGTCATCTTTTGTTTTTTCTCGACTCTTAAAAATTGAAAAAACAAGTTGTGTCAAAGCATCTAAAATTCATCTAATTCGGAAACATAATTCCCCTTGATTTTTAGTTTATCGAGTAATCCGCAATCATGGAAGAAAGTCAGTTGAAACCCCGTCGTTTGTGGAGACTTATGAGTCAACCCTCTTTGTCTCTGGAATCGAAACTATTACGGACAAAGAGAACTCGTTTAACCGATTCCAAATCTCCTAGTAAAGTTAGAACAAGTGTTCCAACAACATCAGAGACTCTGGTTACTCCAAACATTTCTGGTATCCCTACCTCTATAGAAGAAGTTCAGCAGCCATAGAGGGACAGTAGCTCTGATCCTAGTTTGGAGGTAAACACTTGTGTTACTGAACCAGTTTCATCCACAACCGGTTCAGAGAGTGTTATTCCCCAAACATCTATCGCTGTAGATTCCATACCTTCTTCGGCACCAAAAATACTTTACGGACCTGACGGTCTACCTCTTCCACCTGGTCTGATTGCTATAGAAGAGCTTGTGGAGGATCCTCCGTCTAGTACTCCATCGCAATTTGGAGTCGGGATCACTCTGTATCCTTCTTCATCATAAATTAGTCTACCACCAACGGAGGCTCCTATAGAATCGCTAGGTAATATTTTGGATAGACTATAAATGTCTGAACAACCGTCGACATCTAGGACTGTGTCATCCGACACAACGACAGCAGAACTTCCTGCTGTCACTCCAACAATGTTCGTTGGTATACCATCTGTCCCAACTAGCTCCCAATCGCTAGAAGGAGCCCACCCAGGGGCTATTTCGACAGTATGGTTTGTTCCTGTTTGTTCATCCGGAATAGTATCCAGAAACACTTATGTTGAGTCTCAACAAATTGATCCTCCAGGATGTCAATTTGGGCAGTCCGGTCCTCAAGGGAAAAGCATTCCTTTAAGTACCGGATTACCGCCGTATGGGGGGCAGTATACCCTTTCATTGTCTCCTCTGAGAGGACAGCCATACGGGAGTTCACAACAAAATTCAGGTTATGCTGGAATTACATCTAACGGTTGGGTGCTGATACTGCCTCAACAACCAAGAGTTGTATATTCGATGAAACAATGTTTACCTATGTCAAATACACCAACTACGCCAGCTATTGTGACAGTGTCGCAAGTACAAGCGCTGCCTGTTGTATGCCAACCTCGGTTTTCTCAGGTTGTAATGCAACAGCCTTTTGACCCTGCAACTCAACCATAATCGTCGACTGGTGGAATGACACAGGCCCAAACGGGTACAATTACCCCTCATCTTGGTCAAATAGTTAGTATCGGGCAACAGCACATGGCTTCACAACCACGGCTAGTGCAATACCAACAACCGCAATTCCAACAAGTATACCAAGGATCTGAGCAACAAATCTTTACAAATAGTGGGCATCTGTATATTCAAAAGAGTCAAAATCAACCATTCTACAATGGTTATGCCCACCAACCTTACCAAAGTTACCAGCATCAAATGCATTATGCTGGTATGCAAAGACCAACTGCTCAGGCGATTCCATCTTATCCTGGGTATGCTTCGCCTAACCTGAATCAACAGTTACCCTTCGTGGCGACTTTAGAGTTACCGGACCTAAATCGATTAACAAAAGATCCAATCGCTTACACTCCTTGGTGGCCAACGATTTCGCATAAACTTCCGTCAGATATTCCTAAATTTAATGGAAATCCAGGTGAAGATCTGTCGAACCATGTGATGACCTTTCACCTGTGGTGTTCATCAAACACCCTAAATGATGATTCGATTAGGCTTCATCTTTTTCAGAGGATGTTAACTGGTCTGGCAGCAAAATGGTATATCGAATTGCCCAGAGCTTCGTTTGACAACTTCAGTACCCTAGCCACAACCGTTTTAACCCATTTTTAGTTACCAATAAGGTACGAAACGGGAACAGAACTTCTTACCAATTTCAAACAAACAACGGCCACTCACATATCTGATCATATTCATGAGTGGCGATGTCGTCGTAGAATGGTAAAAACGTATGTTCCTAATCAGCTTTTAGCGGAATAGTTTATTAAGTCTTTGTTACCTTCCATTACAGAAGATGTCGCAAAAGGGGGAGTCGTCACCGAAGAGCAAGTTATCGCTCGTGCGCAATATTTAGACTTGATTTACACTCAGTCTGGCACGATCTATGATAAAATACCTAACGCTCCCAGACCAGAATTCTCAGTCCCTCCTCCTCCTAAATCAAACAATGACTCTCATGTCGGCGATGGCGTGATTGGCGCAACAAACACGAAATTGACAAAGGCTACATCTAAAAAGGCCCGTAAGATTTCCAGTCAAAATGCAAAAGAAGAACTTCTTGCCTCGGTAGTAAATGTCATCTCGACAGATAAAGGCAAAGAAACCAAGCAACTAGGAGGCAAGAAGAAGAACAAAGGGAAGAAGAAGAAACAGGAGGAATCATCACCTGAAAAATCTTCTACAAACCCTTCTGGAAATAGGAAACCAAATCGTCCATGCTTTATATGCAATGAGGATCATTGGACAGCAGATTGTCCACACAGAGATGAGCTTAAAAAATTCTTCAAGAATTCAAAAACCTCGGCAGTATTAACTGATCCGTTTCCAAATCCAGGAACAAATCTGGTTGACAATGGAAATGCTTCCCCATCTCAATTGCTAATGTTGTCGATTTCCAAACAGCAAAATGATGCTTTGATATCGACAAGGAACAAAGATTATGGGAATCCACAGCTGTCGAATAACAAGGATAAAGATCAACCTAGTAGTTCGACAACAACTTCGACAGAAGTTGCGCCACCCATCATTCTTGAACTGACAATAAAACCTCCAAAGGGAGTAGTACACAATTCGACATTTAATCCTCGTGTTAGAGCAGCACAGAATTATAATATAGTGGAAGATCTGGCCCAGTTGCCATCCGCTATGTTGACACTTGAAGTACTGCAAATTGCCCATCCCAAAAGCAGGCTTTATTATGAGCTATCGGTGGGATAGACCCAAAGGATTCCAATCTTGTATCCTTGAATCATAAAAGATACGATCCTCAGTTACCAGCTCAACTAGCTTTCCTTGTTCAAGTGAAAGCCCTCAACAAAAGTGTTCATCGAACAATTATTGATGAGGGGGAATCTACATGTATTATGTCAATGAGTTGCTGGAAAACTTTAGGATCTCCAACCTTGTCACAATCTTTGACGACATTAAAAGCATTCGACGAACAAACATATACCCCATATGGTATTCTAAGTAACTTGCAAGTTGAACTAGGGGGAAAACAGTAGAAATAGATGTTGAAGTAATCGACGGAAACCTCGATTACAACATCCTATTGGGAAGACCATGGATATATGCTATGGCAGCTGTTGTGTTGGCCTATTTTAGGAAGATTTCATTTCCCTTTCAAGGAGGGATTACAATTGTCGATCAACAAACTTTCCTCCCCAATGGTTCTCAAGTTACGGGAAGCATTCCAATGATCCATGGAAGCCCCCATTCGCTTCAAAATATTGGAGTAGGCCTACTAAAAGACCCTATATTAATGGGAACTTTTGTCCTTCCACCTCCAATAAATCTGGCGGAAGTAGCATCAATAGGAACCTGCAATATGATATCTTCGATTAAAAAGATCTCAGAAAATGATATAAACATGGATCATACAAAGTTATTGCCTCCAAGCCAAATGGAAATATTGTAGAAATCAATGTTCCTAGCATGGGAGGCAAACCCAAATAAATGCTCATCAAGCGTTTGGATGGATAGGTCTAACGAATATCGCACCCATTCAGATCCTTGGTCACGAGTGCATTACACCGACGAAGGAATTGTTCAATCAATGGTAATTGAAGGGACACCATGGGAAGATTAGCACCATTGTTCCCTTCTTCTGGATTGCGAAGAAGATACTCCTGATGACCTTCATCATCCCTCAGTTTTTGATTTCCTATCAAATACTGTAAACACGGTGGATTCTGAGCGAAACTTGTCCAACATTGAAGAGACTATCGCCATAAATATCTCGACCAAAACAGATGTTGTAGAGAATATTTCTGTTGGCAAATGTTGTTCTCCTTCAGAACTGGAAATATACAACGCTCTTTTTCATGAATTCAGAGATGTCTTTGCCTGGTCATATAATGAAATGCCATGCATTGACTCAAGTATCGTTGAACACGAAATCAAGATGTATCTAGATGTCAAACCAGTACAACAACGGCTACGGCAGGTGCACCCCAAGAAAGTTGTTTCCATCAAGGCGGAAGTTGAAAAGCTCATCCATGCTGGTTTCATTTACCCGGTTCCTCTAACTGATTGGGTGTCGAACATTGTTCCTGTTATGAAAAAACAAGGAACTTTAGAGTGTGCGTCAATTATAGGGATGTAAATCAAGCTTTTCCAAAAGACAACTACCCTACACCCTTCATTGACCAGATAATTGATGAGTGCACCGGATGCGAAATCTTTTCATTTATGGATGGATTCTCCGGGTATAATCAAATAAATATCCGCCCACAGGACCAGTCAAAAACTGCATTTATTTGTCCGTGGGGCACATTCGCATATCGAAAATTACCCTTTGGTTTAAAGAACGCAGGGGCAACATTTCAGAGGGCAATGAATTATGCCTTCCATGACATCAAAAACATCGTTCAACCATATCTCGACGACCTTCTAGCTCATTCGCGAAAGCGGACTAATCATCCACAGCATCTAAGAGCGATATTTCTACGTTGCTTCCTTTGATGCTTTAAAAGAATCTCTAATGAAAGCATCATTAATGTACGCTCTCGATTATCAAAAAGACTTTAACCTGTATCTGGCTGCAGCGGATACAACCATCGCAATGGTTTTAGTTCAAGAAGACAACGGAATTGAACATCCTATATATTATTTGAGTAAGAACTTAAATGATACAGAAAGCAAATATTTTTATGTTGAAAAGCTAGCACTAGCAGCTGTTCAAGCGATACAGAGATTTCGACACTATGTCCTCCTTCGAAAAACTACCATTCTGTCAGATTGCAACCCCATGACTTATATAGTGTCGTGATAGTTGTTGGGGGGCAAATATTCAAAATGGATAGAAATTCTACAATAGTTTGATCTGGAATTCGTAAAATCCAAGTCAAAGAAAGCCCTTGTTTTCGTAGAATTATTATGTGATCTCCCATCGTCATCCAACGATGAAACATCCGAAGAAACTATCGTGGATGAATCTTTGTTTCTGATATCTTCAAGCAATCCGTGGTATGGAGATATAATCATTTATCTCCAAACCCAAAAATATAGGCCTAATACCTCCCGCTCCAAACAAAAACGTATTCGATACCAATCAAAAGACTACATGATCATCGGTGATACACTTTACCGTCATGGTGTTGATACAGTTCTGAGGAGGTGCCTCACCCATGAGGAGGCTGAAAAAGTCCTGAATGATTGCCATTCAGGTGCGTGTGGGGGGCATCAATCTGGTTACACTACGGCGCAAAATTTTTTACGAGCAGGATACTTCTGGACAACAATGTTCAAAGATTGCATAACTGCAGTCAGAAGTTGCCATGCCTGTCAAATTTTCGATAGCAAAACCAGAAGACCACCTGCACCTCTGCAACCAATAGTTGTTGTTGGGCCATTCGCCAAATGGGGCATCGATTTCATGACATGTAACCCCACCTCGATTGGGGGGCATGGGTATATCATAGTCGCAGTTGACTATTTTACCAAATGGGCCGAGGCGATGCCTACATTAGATAACACTGGTGAAACAGCTACCCTTTTCTTTTTCAATCATGTAGTCGCCAGATTTGATGTCCCACAGGGTATAGTCACAGATCATGGATCACATTTTCGCAATCACATGATGGTCGAATTAGCTTCCAAATTAGGGTTGTCGCATGACAACTCTACTCCATATTACCCACAAGCCAACGGACAAGTTGAAGCAATCAACAAGGTCCTGAAGTGCATGCTGAAAAGGATGATTGGAGTTCACAAAAGGAGTTGGCACCTGATCCTATACTCAGCCTTGTGGGCATACCGAACACCAGTAAGGAATGCAATCGGGTTTACACCTTTCCAACTGGTGTATGGCCTAGAAGCGATCTTACCAGTTCAGTGTGAAATCTCATCCCTCAAACTCGCAATCGACCTTCTCCCCGGAACTTCAGAAGAGGAGGCTCGTTTCTTGGAACTAATCCAATTGGATGAAACCCGTCGTGATGCCGCTTTGGCTAACGAAGCCCATAAGAAACGAGTCAAGGCGCAGTTCGACAAGAATGTCAAACCCCGTGTCTTCTCGGAAGGTGACTTGGTCTTGCTTTATGACCAAGAATCCCATAAATTGGGAGCAGGTAAATTCAAGTCTTTAAGGATGGGCCCCTATATTGTTAAGTGAGTGTTAGCAAAAGGAGCCTACGAGTTAATGGATTATGACGGGATTCCACTGGCACAACCTCGTAATGGGTTGTACCTTAAGCGTTACTATGCATGATTCAGTATAGTAACATATATGCTTTTGTTACATTTTTGTTTTCACTAAAGTATTTGTTTTGGTCAAGTAAATCCGCTTTTTACATTTGTCGCAGATGTCAAACCTATTGGAATCATTTTTTGGATATGCCGACGGAGTGAGTCGTAGTTCGCGGAACCTATCTTCTGCAGCCTGGGCCATTTTTGATCCAAGCGGCGAGTTAGTAAGTTTCAGAAGGGTATGTATTGGTCGATCAACAAATAACATCACTGAATATAGCACGTTGATAGAAATTCTCTCTGATGCCATCACACATGGCATATGTCGACTGGTCGTCAGGCTAGACTCACAGCTCGTCATACTACAGCTCACGGGTATCTACTCCGTCTGAAATCCAGCTATCTATCGCATGTTCCTAAGGGTCAAGATTTTGGAAAGGCAATTTGATTTTATTCAATATCAGCATATTTCCAGAAGCTTAAACACATTAATTGACTCATTAGAAAATTATGTGTTAGATACACATTTGCAACATTTATAAAAAGAAGCATCTCATCAATATTTGCATCAGGATCATGCAACTTAACCAAAATAAAACTCTGAAAATCAAAAATATATATATAACTATTTATGGTTTACACATAATATTTTGTAACTAAGACAAAATTGGTCAAATGACCCAAAACTCAAAATGCTAGGGGGCACCCTAGTCTAATGATGCTCGTGGTAACAAGTCACCGCTTGTGCAATCATGCGTAAAAGCCTAGTCCATCGTCTTGGCACACCAGTAGTATGTCACTACAACCTCAAAGGTAGCTCGTAAGTCCTCACATCTGGAATACCGAGAGTGAGGCCCTCAACCTGATCCTGTAATGTTGAAAGAGTCTCGGCCACATCAAGGTCGCGAAGGATAGCCCTTCCAACAGCCTCTCCTGCTAGGGCGGCAGCTGGCACTCTCAGGCATACTACTGGCCGAACAGGACCAACATCTGCATGAGCACATGAGTTCTGATTAGTCTTGATAGAGTAAAGCATGAGGACATTATAAAAGGAAAATGATAAACAGAAATATGGTCAAGAATTTACCAATGGCACCCCACTGTTCGCCAGCCGGCAGTACCAAATCTGGGTCACCCTGGAAGTCCATACCAGCATATGGATACTCAGAATAAACCATCTCTTGACGATCAAACCACCCGAAGAAGGTATCAGAAAAGGAAATCTGAGACTGACCAGCATGCCTAGACATATGGTCGACCCATCTCTGCATACGTGGTTCAGTCGGTGGAGGTAAACCGAGTGCAATATACTGTGGCTGCATCAGTGGTATCCTTTCCAAGGAGAAGGCGGTAAAAATAGAACTGTATCCAAAGATCTTCAACCTCCCGCTTTTCACCTTGGTCAACTGTTCTTTCATCACAAGGAGTACTGTGTCACACCAGTTGAACACCTTCGGTTTGAGACATTCCAAGGCATACTGCATATAAGATCGGTTGGCCACATGAAGAGCCGCACCACTAGCCATCCTACCAAAAGTGAATAGAATGGTCCTCAAAGACCTATCAGTGACATCTCGGATGATGATCTTGCCATCTTTACTCGGCTGAGATCCCTCTCTGCAATACCTGCGAACATAATCTCTCACAGATTCACCTCCACGGGCCGAACCTGATAAAGAGATAGGGGCACCCCGCCTCGATAAGCCGGTCAAAAAATAGATGTCCACTACAGTCAAGGGGATGGATTTGCCCCTAATCTGGAACACCTGGCTAGTAGGATCCCAAGCATCGAGCAAATACTGCAGCAAGTTGATTTGTTGCCTCATGCTAGAGATGCTGAAAAACTTCAACAGGCCACAGTTCCGCAGTGCGTTTACTGTAACCGGATCGTGTAAAGCAAGCATGTCATCTTCCTCATGCTCACGTTCTCCCCATGTAATGGTCATCTTTCTCCAATGAATCTTTGAAAACAAACAAGAGAAGAGTTAGATCCTGATTTGGTGAGAAACAGACAAAATTTCCATAAAAAAACTGTGCATAAATTTCCTTCCTTGTGCTCATCGCACCTACAGTAGTGTTCTGGGTGCGTTGCATGTCAATTGGCCAGTGGACAGGCTAACATCCAATGCACCTTTCGATGCATAAAGGGTTCAATGGAGCCAGGGCGATTTTTTTAAACCCCAAAGGCTCAGAAAAAACCAGAAATCAAGCTCAGAATGCAAAATGGGAAGGATGAAATGAAAGAGCTCAGGTTTAGCTCCTACCTAGTCCAGACGGTGCCGAAAATCGTTCACAGAATCTCCCAGAATCAGCTGATGAAAATCAAGGGGGAAAAGCATCTCCAAAGCTCCAACAAGCCAAAGTTCAAATGAAATGGTAAAATGAGAGGTAAAAGCACTTTTAAATTACTTTTACGTAATTTGATTAAAATATTAGTGTCTTAACTCATTTTTCAAACATATATTGTTCATTGTTAGGATATTCCAACACATAGGATATAGTTAAGTTCAACTTGGTCTAGCATAGAGTTAGGTTAGAGTTAGGTAAAGTGTGTTTCTTTACCGTTGTACATTTTGTAACTTACAATCCGACGGTCACAATATGTAGTGATCCGACGGTTCACTCTCACCTCGGTATTACCGACACTTGATCCGTGGCTTGACACCCGATTGGTCCATGAGTTCTATTTAAAGCGCATGGAGGGTCATTGTTCGGGCAATCCGTGCATGAGAGAAGCTTATGTAAATTTTCATTCTTTGATTAATAAATTGTCTGTACCCACGTTGGGACAGGCCGTGGACTGTTTCCCTCCTTGCACTCTGAGGGTTTTAACCACGTCAAAAATACTGGTGTATTGATTTGAGATCTGGTTGTGAGCGGTGTCCTCTTGGTATTCTTTCTGAGGAACTTACCCTGTAAATTCCTACATGGTATCGGAGCTATTTGAGGGCCGCGTCCGTTGGTGATCCAAATCTGAAGCCGGTAGAACTGCATGCGGCTGTCGTTTCCTAGATCTGCTGTTTCTGACTGCTTTCGGGCCGAGAGGACTGCTCTGTTGCGTTCGGAGCATCTGTTTCAGTGAGGAACCCCT
Source organism: Pinus tabuliformis (assembly GCA_031772625.1). Classification (NCBI taxonomy): domain Eukaryota; kingdom Viridiplantae; phylum Streptophyta; class Pinopsida; order Pinales; family Pinaceae; genus Pinus; species Pinus tabuliformis. Next base: position 29,016,544 of record CM062811.1, on the reverse strand, counting down.
TTCGTTTCACGCGAAAAGGTTTCCGGTAGCCCTAGCTGCGTCATTTTTCAGATCGGGAGGTATACAGTGTTTTTTTTGCAGTTTACTGTCATTTTCTCTCTGCTTATTTCGGTTTCGGTTTATTTAGCCTTTTTTTTTTTCCGGATCTATACCTTTCATTTCTGCGTATGCTCTTTGCCCTGCGACTCTGTGCGATCTGGGCAAATCAGAAACAGAAAGAAAGGATTTTTCTCATGCGTATGCTCTTTTCCCTGCACCTTAGTGTGATCTCAGAAAATCAGAAACATTGAGAAAAATATTTAGTTTTTCGGCTAAAAGCTAACTTTGAGATTTTTTTTAAAATTTCTAGTTTTTTGGCTAAAGCTAACTTCGAGCCGTAAGGTTCGTTTTTCTTTGGATATTCGTGTTGGGTTTTGTGTTTTGTGTTTTGTAGGGGAAAAGAGTCTTCCCAAGGCAAGCACGCAAATCGAGGCCCCCCCCCTCTCTCTCTCTCTCTCTCTCTCTCTCTCAAATATTTTGTATAGATCAATTGGTTCAAAGACCTTTTAAGAGAGTAGAGGTCTTGGGTTCAAGTCTCCATTTTGTGGGGGCGGATTTTTTCATTCCCGCACATTCGCGCACTTTGCCGGCAACGTCAACAATTTTTTTTCAAAAAGCCATAACTTCTTCATCCGGAAGCCTTTTTCAGAGCCGTTTTTTTTAAAACCGCCTATTTTTTCGAGATCTATCCATTGGACCACTTACTTTCAGCATCTTCAGCTTCAGTTGTTTTTCAAAAAATGGAAAGTCCATGCCAAGTCATTCTTGACAGCACTAACTACTTCCAATGGGTAGCCTACATGGGAGATTTACTTAGAAGTAAAGGTCTCTTCAGAATAGCCACAGACCAAGAGAAGAAACCCAAAGATGAAGACAAGGCCGAAAAATGGGAAAATCGACAAGATCAAGCACGTGGTTTGATAGGAATGTCTGTTTCTCCTGATCTTAGATTCCACATTGCAGAAATTGAAACTCCTCATGAAGCATTAGAAAAACTTGCTAAAGTTTTTGGGATTAAAAATGAAATTAGAGCCCATCAACTTGAGAATGAGTTGCTTACTTTGGATCCTAATAATTTTTCTTGCATTGAAGATTTCTTGTCCAAATTCAAGACTCTTAGATATCTCTTGGAAGGTGTTAAAGTTAAGAAAGAAGATGGTAACCTTATTTATTCCATCCTTACTAAGTTGGGACCAGCCTACTCTGTATTTGTTTCCACTTTCCATTCTACCAGGGAAGCTTTCATTTGTCAAGGCAAAGACTACAAGCCCCCTTCCTTTGACTCCTTTTGTGATTCCTTAATAAGAGAACAAGAAAAACTCTTACACCTTGGTCTTCTTAATCTTGGAAACTCTTCCTCGAAAGCGTTAGCCGCCCAGCAGCAACCAAATTCAAAGAATCCTAAGAAGTCTTATCCTCAAAGGAATGGTCCTAAACCAACTCAGCCTCAAGATGAAAGATCATTTCAGCAATATGACAAGACCAATAAAAACAAATGGAAGAAGACTGACAGACATTGTAACTTTTGTAATCGAGATGGCCACTTAGAATCTAAATGCTTTAAGAAGATGGAAGCCTTGGAAGCCGCAATGAAGAAACATAACATCCATCTGGAGCCTACTTCAACTTCAACTTCCGGAACGGCATTTTCTGCATGTCATCGTCAATCATCTCAGTCTGGTTATGCATTAAATGTATCTTCTTCTTCTTCTCATTCTCATGAGTGGCTCATTGATTCTGGAGCCTCTTGTCACATGGCCAAAAACCAAGCCATGTTTTCTTCTTTAAATGATTGTAACACCAAAAATATATATGTTGGTGATGATAGATCTCTTAATGTTGTAGGGACTGGAACTGTTCATCTAGACAATGGTCAGTTCAATGATGTATTATGTGTTCCAAACTTATCCTGCAACCTTCTATCTGTCTATCAGATAACTCATTCAGGTGAAGGTAAAATTGTTGAATTTTCACCTCATGATGTTGTAATCAAGGATCTAAAAGATCCTAAACAGATTCTAGCTACTGGTCTTGCTGATGATTCCAAAAGGTTGTATAAGTTTCACAACTTTGGGTCATCCCATCTTCCCTCAGTATTTGTTGCTCATAATGATGAAGTGAGCAAACTTTGGCATGAGCGGTATGGTCACTTAAACTATCGCTCCCTTCAGCATCTATGTAAAGAAAACATGGTGACAGGTCTTCCTATGGTATCTTGCAAAGATGGTGTTTGTTCCGGATGTGTACTCGGAAAACATCATCGGGACAGTTTTGACAAACGTGCCTCTTGGCACGCCTCAGCCCCTTTACAGCTTGTGCACAGTGATTTATGTGGTCCTCTTCCTGTTGCTTCATTCTCTGGCTGCAAGTACTTCTTAACTTTCATTGATGATTTCTCCAGACGCACTTGGGTATACTTCTTAAAACTCAAGAGCGAAGTATTTACCACCTTTTTGGCCTTCAAAGCATTCGTTGAAAAACAATCTGGACATCAAATTCTTAAGCTAAGAACTGATAATGGTGGAGAATATGTTAAAAATGCATTCATCAACTTTTGCACCGAAAATGGAATTCAAATGCAACATATTGTTCCATACACTCCACAACAAAATGGTGTAGCTGAAAGGAAAAATCGCACCTTAAAGGAAATGGCTAATTGTATGCTGCAATCTAAAGGACTCAGTCTTAGTTTTTGGGCCGAAGCAATTAATTGTGCAAATTATATAATCAATCGCACTCCTACTAAGGTTCTAGAGAATATCACTCCAGAAGAAGCCTGGAGTTCCATTAAACCAGATGTAAGTCACTTTCGTGTGTTTGGAAGTGAAGCATGGGCCCATATTCCAGATGAAAAGCATAAAGCTTTAGAACCTAAGAGTGAGAAATGTACTTTTGTTGGATATTCTGAAGATGTAAAAGGCTATAGACTTATTCCATTTAAGTCCAAAAATGTTATCATTAGAAGAGATGTAAAATTTGATGAAAATAAATCGGCCTGCGAGCCTAGTCCGGCGGATGTGCCACCTCTTCCTATCTCTTCTATCTTTGAAAACATTTCTTCTTCTGATGATGAAAGTGAGGATGATAATCCTTCCCCACCTTCTCAGGATCCTCAACTTCCAAGATGGGTCCGTGCTACTCGGGATGCAGCAGGTGATCTTGCCGGTGATCCTACAGATCAACGACGTACACGTTCTCAGTTTGAAAGAGCCTCTTCTTTACTGGCTCAAGCTCCAGTAAATCATGATCCTGACACTTTTGCAGAAGCTTCAGGCCATCCACATTGGGAAACAGCTATGAATGAAGAATATCATTCATTGATGACAAATGATACATGGGATCTTGTTCCTCTACCAAAGGGACGCAAACTTGTTAGATGCAAATGGGTTTACAGAACCAAGTATGGACCAGATGGGAAAGTTGATAAACATAAAGCTCGTCTAGTTGCTAAGGGCTTTTCACAGGTTGAAGGCATTGACTACACTGAAACCTTCTCTCCAGTTGCCAAAATGAACTCTATCCGCCTTGTTCTTTCCCTTGCTGCCTCTTTAAAATGGGAAGTCCATCAAATGGATGTTAAATCTGCCTTCTTGCATGGTGACTTGCAGGAAGAAATCTATATGGAACAACCCATTGGCTTCATACAAACAGACTCCAGCCTCGTTTGTCGACTTAAGAAATCCCTTTATGGCCTCAAGCAAGCTCCTCGAGCTTGGTATGCCAAAATGGATAGCTTTCTTTTAGAATCTGGCTTTTCTAGGTGTCATTCTGACAATACTGTCTACACCAAGAAAGTGGGCAACTCTCTCATCATCCTTGTTCTTTATGTTGATGATCTTATTCTTACTGGTAGTGATCCCAACCTTATAAACCATGTGAAGTCCAGCCTTAAAAAGAAATTTGAAATGACAGACTTAGGACACTTACACTATTTTCCCGGTCTTCAAGTCTTGCAATCCCAAGAGGGTATTTTCCTTTCCCAGTCCAAGTATGCTTGTGATATTCTTCGTCATTTTCACATGGAAGACTGTAAGCCAGCCACTTCTCCCTTTCAGTCTGGAGTCAAACTTTCAGTCTCTTGTACTTCTCCTGAAGTTGATGCTACCTTATACCGTCAACTTGTCGGAAAACTCTTGTATTTAACCCATACTCGTCCTGATCTTTCCTTTGCTGTTGGCCTTGTTGCTCGTTTTATGCAAAACCCCCGTGAAAGTCATTGGAAAGCAGCTAAAAGAATACTTCGTTATGTTCGAGGTACAGTACAGTTTGGGATTCATTACAGTGCCAAAGCAGCTCCTGTGTTAGTTGGTTTCACTAATTCTGATTGGGCTGGTGACCTTGATGATCGGAAGTCTACTGCCGGTTATGTCTTCACTCTTGGTTCAGGACCTATTACATGGGCTTGTAAGAAACAGGCTGCCATTTCTCTTTCATCAGCAGAAGCAGAGTATCGTGGTGCCGTGGAAGCTAGTAAGGAAGCCTTGTGGCTTCGTCAGATCCTATCAGAGTTTGGCTTTGAGCAGCAGCATCCAACCACACTTTGGTGTGATAATCAAAGTGCCATTCAGCTATGCAAAGATCCAGTCCAGCATCAGCGCAACAAACACATTGAACTACACATGCACTTCATCAGAAAGCTCATTCATGACCATGTTCTTGAAGTGCAATATTGTCCAACAGATGATCAGGTTGCAGACATCTTCACAAAGGCTCTCACAGAGGCGAAGTTCACTAAACTTCGATATATGCTTGGAGTTCAGGAAGTTGTCACTAAGGAGGGATAGGCTCTAGTGCCTCCTTCCTTCTCCTATTGTGTCATATTTGTAAATCCTTCAATCCTATCCCAAGTTGTTCTTAAGGGGGGATGTTAGGATATTCCGACACATAGGATATAGTTAAGTTCAACTTGGTCTAGCATAGAGTTAGGTTAGAGTTAGGTAAAGTGTGTTTCTTTACCGTTGTACATTTTGTAACTTACAATCCGACGGTCACAATATGTAGTGATCCGACGGTTCACTCTCACCTCGGTATTACCGACACTTGATCTGTGGCTTGACACCCAATTGGTCCATGAGTTCTATTTAAAGCGCATGGAGGGTCATTGTTCGGGCAATCCGTGCATGAGAGAAGCTTATGTAAATTTTCATTCTTTGATTAATAAATTGTCTGTACCCACGTTGGGACAGGCCGTGGACTGTTTCCCTCCTTGCACTCTGAGGGTTTTAACCACGTCAAAAATACTGGTGTATTGATTTGAGATCTGGTTGTGAGCGGTGTCCTCTTGGTATTCTTTCTGAGGAACTTACCCTGTAAATTCCTACATTCATTTCTAACTAATTTGATGAAGCAATTGAGCATGCAGTACAATCTTTGAAAGAACAAAGTTATTAATGGTAAAGTCAAAAAATGACCGTCAAATCGAGCAGTTTTAATGCAGACTTCATGCTCATTAAAAAATAAACATAAGCAATGAGCAAATATTTCCCCCAGCATTTAAGCTCAATAAAAAATGAACAAATTCCCGGTAAATAACCATCGTGAATGTAGTACTTCAGCCTTTAAAGCCTTGGTCGTGTTCTCATCATCACCTCCACTCTGTATTGGCCGATCATTCACCTCCATTTGATTGTTTACCCCTTTTGAGGAACAGTTGCGAAGAGTGATCCTATTAGCCATCCCTGTAACACTGCCATGATTGGAAAATTCCAAACCTTACCTGGAATCAGCTGCTACCCAATTTTATCACTCGTTCCTCAAAGATGATTCTCCTTTAAGCTCTTTTCAACTGACTCGTAAAATATGAAAGGATTGCCAAGCCATTAGCCTTTCCAGCTCGTTAAAGGGACCGGAAGTGCTATCCCTCCTTTATATTTTAATCTTTTTGGACTTGAGGGATTATTACACAAAAATTTTGAGCGCTTGTTTTATTCGGCTCGTTAAAAGTATCGAAAATTCATCCCTTCTGTATTAGTTTATACTTTTTCGGACTTAAGGGATTAGATGACGAAAAAGGATTTTTGGAGTTTCCTTTACATCCCTTTTCAGACTCTCTAAAATTGAAAAGGACCGAGTTATCTTTGTCGTTAAACTAGTTAAAACCTAATAGCGACAAACTTCTCCATAGCAGACAAGAATGAGTTTCACTATCGCTAGGCTCGTTAAAACATAGCGATGGGTTTGCTCGAAGGGAAAATTATAGAACAAGCATATGTTATCCTCCTCAAGCTTGACAAAAATAAAGAGGTACTGGTCAGCAATGACTGGGGAAAAATTGGGAAGAAAACTTGAAGAAATTTTGTTAGTAGCAAGTCGCTCTTGAACATGACACTTTCACTCCGCATCCAAGTCGAGTTGGGTTGTTTCATTCACCGGTCACATCACACCATCCAAATTTGGGGTTAATGCTACCAATCCATCATGTCAGTGTCGCCGATATGTTGAAGAGAAGTCACTCAGAGAATTCACCTGTGTCTCACCCGCTGCAATACATTTACGCTCCATTCTTTCATGACCGCCACCCTGAACCTTATATCACCAGATCGTTTTCACCTCCATTAAAATCATTTTCTTCGTTCCTTGTCATTGATGTGGGATTCATTAAGGCCCTCCTATGATGGATTACTTCTTGTCGACATCAGCTCATTATCTAAGAAGTCGATCTATGGACACCCCTTTCAGTACTTTGAAGCTTGCATGCCTCAATGGCAAGTTTCTCACTTCCGGCGACAGGTTTACATCAATGGCCTTTGACCGAAAGATTTTGCATGGTGTTCGATGCCAAGTCCCTCATTCACACCACGTGAATTGTACGGTAGTACCTTGAGGATCATTATCATTATCGGTGATTCCTCTCGCACCTATTAACAGCTTACATCATTGGCTGGTAATTAGGCGATGTCTTTCCATGTTCGACTCCAGAAAATCTCTCACATGGATCGACTTGTACTTTGAGTGAAGATCGAACGAGATTGAAGACCCCGGATCTAGTTTCATCCATCCGGGTTGCGATATATATTCAGGAAAATAAAGACATCAAATATACATCATTGTTGCACAGATAATCATCCAATCTATGGGATGATGGCTCCTCCAGAATCATCAGTCTACACTCAGATGATTGTTTATCCTATGTACATGAAAATGAATTTATAAAGCTGAGCATGGGAATGCCCGCCTCAGCTATATCATGAAAATATTATGAAGATAATTTATTGTACTGTATCTTATTACAGGTCTCCTCCCAACTTGAAAGAACTTCGGATCCTCATGATAAAGCATTTCACCCGACATCAAAAAAGATTAACGACCTCATGCTCTAGGGGGCAACTGTTATAGACATTTTTGGGCACTGCAACCCCAAGCATAAAATGTCCATAAACCAAGGGCTCCTAAGTCCATAAACATGTTGTTCCAACCCCTAAAGGAAGAAGGTCAACTGATTACAGCTTCTCCCAGAAGTTCTCCATGAAAAACTACTCAGAACTGGTCAAAACATGATCATTTCACCTGCTCCATAGGCAAAGTGCATTGCATCTCACCTAAGTACACTCAGTGGGTGCGTTCCATTTCAAAAATCCCTTCTATGGGGTGCGATGGGCGAGAAGAGACAAATGGCAATGTAAATCCGCAAGGTGGAGAAGCATGGAATCTTCCTGAAACTTCTCCTGTGACACTTGCCTCTCTGAATTCGACCAAGGATGAGTAAGAGATCATTAATCTCCAAGTGGAAGCAAGAACTATCAGAGCGAAGACACTAATCAAATCACAAGCTGACTCATCTCCCTTGCAGGCATCTATATATGGATCCCTCATCCCAGAGATCCAGAGGCTGGAATTTTGCATCTTGTAAGGAATTGTTGTTGGTTTCTTGAGGCAACATCATAGTGTTGGGTGATCTAAGCTTTGCATGAGGTGAAGAAGGGCTCACTTGCTAAGAGGATGATGTTGGGTCAGAACAACTGGTTGTAACTCTCTTGGCTTTTTCTTGATTATCAATAAAGCTATTCAAGTTTTCCTCCATACTCTTGTGTCATTTATGTTTTATGCATTTGTATGGTCAATTTACATTTGATCCTAAATTGTTTATGATAGTAGATCCATGTTCTTGTATAGTGTTATGCTCCTTTGATTCTACAGGTATTCTGTGTAGCTGGGTATACCAAAAAACAAGTAGCAAAGGACTACCAGAAGAGAGAGGAATTGAGCAAGGAACCAAGTGCAAGACAGAGGTTGGTCTCCTTTATTCTTCTCTCATCTATCTTTCATAAAGGAAAATGAAAGTAGTTTTACTTTGTTTGTTTCTAAGGTAGCTACCACGCCTTAGTGGGATTAGCAATTCTGCATAGACACTTTTCCCTATAACACTCGGGTTCACTTCATGAGCTCGTGTGAGTCTTCGCACCCACCTTCCTTGATCATTCGACTAACCACTTTTGCATGTTGATGTTAATGTCATGCTTGCGACCATGTTCTGGTCATACTCAAGGTCTTCGCTTCGTGTGTACATGTTTTGTTCACCATGTAAACATATGTCATGCTCACACATGGATTCATATTCACTGTCATGCAAGAATCGTTATGGTCATCCAATGTTCAATCAAAAGCATCATGCTTGTCACTCACACCATCGGTTAGTCATTTTGAGCATATTCATCTGGATGGTTTGAGTCATCTCATCGTTAAGTCATGTAAGTGTGTGTTTGCAAGATCACGTATGCACCTTTCCACTCATTCACACACTTAGTCATTTTGCTGAAGTTCTGATGATTGGATTCCTCTCTGACAGTCTGAACTTCACCCCACCATCAACTCGATCGACTATCACTCGGAATAGTGCAAAAGCACCAAGAAAGAAATTTCAAGTTGTGCTGCCCACAAGTAGATCAATCAACCTTCATGTTGGTCAACCAGAGAGGTTGACCCAGAAGTCACCCCAGTACTAACTCCCCTAAAAAATTGTGCACAGGCTGCAGACATTGCCCGCTCCATTGACTGGGAAAATTGTGCAGACAGGCTAGACAGACACCAAGTGCCTACCCCTATCTCCCTCAGAAAATTGCGCAGTTTTTTCAGTTAGCCCTCTAGTTAGTCAACCAGCTTCTCACCTAGAAAACTGCACAACTTTCATGAGCAATCCCTCCATTGCCCAGCAGTCTTCTTAGCTCAAACACTATGCAAAGGTGATTAGGAGGCCAGCCTCCCAGGATCAACACAATTTTTCTCGCCACCAACTCCCAGAAGCCGACTGCCAGCTCCCTCCAGGGATTGTGTAGTTTTTTCCCAAGATCCAGCAGTTGATTGCCAATTCCCTCCAAGAATTGCATAGTTTTTGGCTTCCAAGCTCCCATTGTCCTCTCCCTCTGGGAATTGTGCATATTTTTCCTACCTAGACTTCCCGCAGCCCGGACTGTTCCTCTCAAAATATGCATAGTTTTGTCCTCCAGCTGAACCAGTCCCCACGGACAATCATTGTCGATCTAGTTCGCCCATCTCCATCACCTAGTGACTGTTGCACAGTTTTCACCAGCAGTGCCCGGAGCCTCCAGCTCATACCTCGCAACCCTATCTCCTCTCTCGGTCACCTACATCTGAAACAATCATGCATCATGGTAAACTAGGAGGTTCATGGATTTTATGTCATCTCGTCATGAGTGACTGCAGATATAGATACACAAACAAGCATGGCATGATGATGAATGGGATGAACAAAGGGAGTACATGTAGAAGCACTTATTCGCCAACGAATGAACAAATTATGCATGCAAAGATATGTGCTCGCAAACGTACGATCATGAAAATATGTGTTTATGGATAGACGGATGAGCAAACATGAAAGATGTGCTACGAACAAACAGATAGACAAACTTTCACTTCTCGCGAATGGATGAACCTATCAGGCTTATCAACGTACAAGCAAGGAGAAACATGCGAATGCAACATCAAGCAAACCAACGACCATCGAAGACTCTGTGTGTTTTTCCATGCAGAGGTGAAGCTATGACACACTATGAGGACATCCATCACCCAACAACATTATAGCTCGACATGCACACCAGGAGCAGCATGAAAGTACCAGCACTGTCATGTTGAGTCTTGTCTTAAGTCATGTCATCCACATCTCTACTGTGGGCCATACTATCAATCAATGTAATGTAACGTGGAAGTCCAAGAGACCCACTTGTTGTATGAAGAGTCATGTAAAGTCGAAAAGTCATGGAAGTTAAACAATCATGAGGGTAGTCGAACAACCACAAGGGTCAGTTTCACCCTTGGCTATAAATACCCCCTCATTTATACATGTAAAGGACTTTTCACCTCAGCTCCTCCCACATAGCCTTGAGAGTCTGTAATCTTTTGCGTGAGGAGTAAGTAGTGACTCCAACACCCCACCCAAGGGGCTAGTGATGTATGGTGTAACGATGTGTCTTGGAACTTTCACTTAATTCAGAAGCCTGCTAACAGGCGAGCACGTTTTCACACATGTATTGTGATTGTTGTAAGACTGATCTTGAACACTTGTAATGCATGTTTCTTTAACCTATGCTTAACACTTGAACTCATTCACTTATTGTAATACATATATATTAATGAAAATGTGTTGTATGTGTTATTAATGTTATCATGCCCATGTTGGTTACCTCCCATGACATCAGACAAACTTTTCACATAAACTTGCTATAACAATGGTTGCAATTGGGAAGACTCATCCATTGAGTGTTGTACGTGTTATCTTCCCTTGTGTGTTGTGACTTCCACATCCGTGTGGACTGTTCTTCCAGAAGTTGTGCACGTCCCCATGTGTTGTGTGTTCCTAATAGAGTTGGGGCTTCCTCCCAACCAACTTAGGACTCACTCCCACCCTATCCCTCTATATTGAAAGAACCATTGACACAAGTAACACTAACAATCACCAGGCACACGAACCTCACTACTCGAAGACAAAGTAGACCACTCTACTGTGCTGACAAGCAAGAGTTGAGGCAAATATTTAAGATAATGGCAACCAAGCCATCATACGAGATGGGACTCCCACACCAAAAGGTGTGAGGTCTAGTTGGGACTTCACATCAGCGTAATCACTTGAATTTTGGCGGGCACAACACCATCAACACAATATTACAGCTAACCTATAATAAAAGAAATTATGAAAATATTTTTTTTTAAATAGGCACCATTAACAAGAGACTTGAATAGGTGACCATGTAACTTCTTTAATTGAATTGCTCCTAATGGTCGAATATCCTCAATGACAAATGGATCAAGCCATGCAATTTCAAGTTCCCTTGGCTTTCCTTTGACTTGATTATCGTACAATAGGACTAAATTACCGACTTGAATATGTTTAGCTTGAAGGTTTGGTCATGCCATGTTATTTTCTGGTATTTGTTTATTTGTTGATGATATTATGTGTACATTTGATCTTCCTCTAATTAATGTAACTGTCTTATGTGTTGTGCTTGTAACTTTGTGTTGTATTTTAGTATAGTTGACATGGTTTGTGCATTTGTTGAGTAGTGAAACAACATGACTACTTCATGTCCATAGATAATCTTAAATGGTATCGAACCCATTGAATTCTTATGCGTTGTATGATATGCCCATAAAATCGTTAGAATTTTATCGTCCCAATTGTGTTTGTCTATGTTACAATTTTTTTAGTAATCCTTTATGCAAAGTTTGATTAAACAATTAAACTGCACCATTTGCTTGAGAGCGATATGACATAATCTTCATGTTTTCTATCATAAAGTTCTTTACTAATACTTCAACTGTGCAATTAAAAAAATGTGTTCCCCTATCATTGATAAGGACGAGGGGGCAACCAAAACACTTCACTATATTTTTGTATATGAATTTAGATGCTACTTATTTAGTACATGAAGCTACGGGCTCTTATTCCACCCACATTGTTACATATTCAACGAGCTGATAAAGTCGATAGCCCATATTTCAAATGATAATGATGGAACTATGGAATGCAATGGAATTTGATTTTTTGGTAAAGGTCAACCTATTCTCTGGCATATATCATATTTTTCTACCTAATGTCGACAATCATGGAATACTGTCAACCATCAGAGATGAGCTGGCATTATTTTCTGAGCACTCGTATCTCCTTGATAATGGCCTCCAACTCCCCCTTTATGAGCTTCATCGATAATCACTTCTCTTTCATGTTCCAGGATGCATATTTGAAGTAATTTGTTAATTATTAGTTTATATAATTGATCATTTGTCAATGTATATGGTGTCACTTTGATTTCTAGTATCTTTTTATTTTTTCTGATAATCCTTCTAGTGCTTTACCTGTATGTAGAAATTCTTCTATTTTAGCAATTTTAGTTGGGACTACTTCAATCCTGAATAGATGGGCATTGGGAAGATCATCATCTATGTCCAACATCTCTTCTTCCAACTCCAATCAGGATAGGTGATCAGGGCCAACATTTCTTTTATCCGGATGGAACAAAACTTTAAATTCAAATTCTTGCAATAAGAGTAGCCATCAAAAAAATATTCCTTGATTAATAGGTGTGTTTACAAGGTATTTTAGTGCTTAGTGGTCCAATTAAAATATAAAGGGGTTTTCGAAAAGGTAGTGACCAAATTTATGTAGGGCGGATATCATTGCTAGACCTTCACATTCTTTCAGTGAATAATTTTGTTATGCTTTACCAAGATTCTTACTAGCATAAGTGTTTGTATGGTTTATTAATTCGATGTTGGGTTCTACTAGCATAACTCTGACTGCAACATTTTATTCATTGACATAAACATGAAATTTTTTAAAATAGTCTGGAAATTTGAGGATTGGTGCCTTGACCAAATTTTTTTTTAATAATTGGAATGGTTCATTGCATTCATTAGACCAAATCAACAATGTCTCTTTGTTTAAAATTTAATCGATTATGAATGTTATATCAAAATAATGCCTAATAAATATTCTATAGTATCATGTATGTCCTAAGAATATTTTAATTTTCTTTTGGTTAATCAGAGCCTTTAAATCTAAAATTACCTTGATTTTTTCCATATCGACTTTAATTCCATCCTTTGAAACAACATGGCCCAACAATATTCCAATTAGTGTTGCGAAGATACATTTTTTAATATTAAGGGATAATCGTATCTATTTGCATATTTTAAGAATCAGTGTTAGCCATTGCATATGATCTCTTAATAATGTGTAGATTGTCCAATCGTCAAAATACACAGCCATGGTTTTATAAATATATTCCTAAAATGCTTTAACTACTACTGTTGAGAATACTACAGGTGTGTTCTCTATTCGAAATGGAATCACTCTATATGCAAAAGAACCAAATTTTGTAACAAAAGTCATTTTTTATCGATCTTCTTCTGCTATGGACACTTGATTATATCCTGATAACCCATCTGTAAAGGAGTAGTTTTCATGACCCATGGCATCATTGATAATCTCTTCAACAAAGGGAGCCAGGAATGGATCAGTGACTATCATTTTATTTAATCCTCAATAGTCAACAAAAATTCCCAATATCATCATATCATGCTTCCTCAATTTAGAAGCCATAGGGATTTCCCATTCTGATTTTTCTATGGGGTATATAATAATAGTGGCAAACATTCCCTCTATTTCTTTCTGTACAATAGGTTTATATTTATGTGCTAATTTGTATGGTATTTTCATTATTAGTTTAGCTCTGGGAATGATATGGATCTTCATTTCTCCCATTTTCTTGACTAACCCTTTTAAGTCTTTATAGTCTCGAGAAAATATGTCTTGACACTCCTTGAGTAAGTTGACAAATTTTGTGTTTTGTTTCTCTAACCAATAATCACCAAGTCGACAAATTTTTTGTTGGTGATCATTTAATTTGCATACTTCTCATGTTTTTATTTTTGTATCCATCAAATTAGTTTATTTTGATTTTTCAATTCTTTTTTCCCCTACATTTACTTCTTGGTAAGCTGGCGGAAAGTCTAACTTATCTAGTTTCTCTATGTCTTGTTTAGCAACTTTGCATACTGATTGAATTGTCTTGTGATTTTCAGGATGATGCTTGTTCAAATAAAATCCTTGGTCGTCGATGGGTATTTCTTCCATTTCTAGTTGACTAGCTCTCCATTTGTCTGTGATGCATGATATATAGTTTCAAGTTACTGAACCATTAATTGATATCTATTGATCAACTAGTTTCTCTCTGATGAATTCTTTAATTTTCTCCACTACATCTTTTAAATTTTCTTCCTCCGGTTTGAATTCAAATTCCTTAAACAATTTTTCCTTTAGTTTTTGCCATTGGAGTGATTGGACTATTTCTTCCTCTAACTTATACCACTTATTCAATATATTATCTAAGGTATTTGGGAACATGTGCAGCCAGACACGTTCATCTTTATAACCAATTATTTTCCATCCCGATTTCTAGTTTTTGATATGTTCGATACAATCTTGGGAAACACTAAAAGTGGGTATATTTTCTTGTGCATAAGATTTTTTTCCTTCAAATAGTTCAATAAAATAGGTTGTCGCAGTCATCCATCTTTGGCGTCAAGATGAATGGTGTCTCGCCATCTCACTGCTTGACCGGTAAAAGTTTGTACTAGACTTTGCATTCGTCTCTGCTCACCAATTAATTTTGTTATTGTTTCTATGTGTTTGGTAGGGGATTCTCTTTCTTTAAAATAGATATTATTACTAGAGTCATCCGTTACATCTGTTGGAATTAAGGATGTTTTTTCTTAACAATTTTTTCTCATATAATTAGTATCGCTTTGAAAGAATAACTAGGTCGAACCTTTGATGTTGGAATAGCCTGGATTTTCCAACACTCTTTTTCCTTTGATTCGTAGTTTTCAATCTGCCATTCATATAGCTCAATGTATGAGTTTTGTCCAATTGAGAGAGGTGACCTAGTTAAAATTTCACTTGAAGAATTTGGTTCGACATTGTCTTGTTCATCATGTAGGACTTAGTAAAGTTTCCTTGTTTCAGCTTCTTAATTAGAAGCTTCCACCCATGGTTTAATTTCTCGAAGGTCTAAGGGGATAAAAATATTTTTATTGTTTCCTTTCAGTTTTATTATGTCCTTTTCTAGTGATATCATCACCTTCATTCTTTTTCTCCAAGGTAGACCAACTAACGCTAGGTAAGCAAGAATTCTGTTGACTAAGTCAATGACTTGAAAATCGATTGTCATTATAATTCCAATTATAGATGTATAGACTTGTCGTAATGTTCCAATTAGTTCAATAAATATTTTGGTAGCCAACTTAAGATAGTTAGATGTTTTTTCTAAGTTTGGTCATCCCATATTAATCCATGTTTCCCTTGGGAGAATATTTACTTCTGATCCAAAATCAATAATAGCTTGTTTAACCATAAACCAATTTATTTCCAATTCCACGCATGGATCATAATCTTCTATCTAATTTCCTTGCGATAGTTGTCTAACATTCTTTCCTCTTTCTCTGTTTTCATTGCAGTTTTTCAAAATGTTTAACAATTCTACAAAATGAGTAACATAATGTTTTTCCTTTCAAAGCTCAAGGAATTCTTCTAAGAATAAATCCTTAGATAGATGGTGTCCTTAATTTTATTTTATAAATAAATCAACTTCTTTGGTCATTGCATATTTTTATCGTTCGACATCCAGATATTTCATCATATTGTTAACTAGTCAGATCAATTGATTGATTTGTTTGCTATTATATTTTTTGGCTCCAGATCTTATCACTACATGGAGGTTTTTAGAATTTAGAATCTTGTGTTTCTAAACATTTTGTAGTAGATTGACAAATCTTTCCTTTACGACTTTTCTTACTATTTTAGGATAGTCTTTCAAAGAATGGTCACATAGACGACACATATTATAGAAATGTAAAATCAGTATTGTCTTTTAAGGGGAATTTAGTCGCCATATGTCCCTCTTGCTAGCAAGTATAGCAATACTTTATTCCTCATCCTCGACCATGACCATCACCCCTGCTATTATAATCACCTCGGCATCCTCCATAACCTCCTCGGCCTCATACTCTTCCACTGAATGAGGATGGATTTGGATGTTAATTAGTAGCCCGAGTATGGTAGACAACATGGAAATTAGGTTTAGTTTTCCCATTCAGTGAACATTCCTGAGTGGAATGTATGTTATCTTCCCAAATTTCACACCACTTTGGCTTATAATTCCATAGGTTATATTGGCAGTATTTTGTGGAGTGACTAGAAGTAGTTTGAAAAATACCCAAATACACCTCAGTTTGTATTCTTCTAACACATTGATCAAAATTGTCTTGAGCTTACGGGTTTCTTTTGCATGGACTTCCATATGAAAATTGGTACACCATAGATGATTCTTTTGAAATGATAATTGCATCAAAGAATTTTGTAGTTGTTCTAATTTATCTTCAATCTTATTGTCGGTTGGTGCGATGATTGATTGACCTTCATTGTCTTGTTCAATTCATTGTGTTAATTTAAGGGCTTCTTCACACATTTTTACTTCATGCATTTGGAGTGTTCCATGAATTTTCTGAAGTATCCTTGCTACATACCATTGTACTAGAATATCTTCATCGATAGCATACAAGATCTGTCTTTGTAAGTCTTCAAATCATTTGTCATACTCTTGGACAGATTCATTTGGTCTCTACTTGATTTCCCTTAGTTTTTATGCTACCAAATTCTTAACGTCTTATGCTTCTAAGAATGTGAGGAAGTTGGTATTGATCTCATATTTTGTTTTATTTGTTTTACAGTTAGGTTCATGAACCATGTTAGAGTGTGTTTCCTTAAATTTTTAGTGAACTATGCCATTTCCTTATCTTCATCATTAATTTCATTCGCAATCTGGATTTTTTCATAGAAAAACTAATGTCTTTTTAGATATTTGTCACCTTCATAGATGGGTATATGATTCAGGGCTATCTTACTCATATGCAGTAACATTAGAAGAAATTTGTCATTTTTCTTAGTTTCCTCATCGGAGCTTGTGTCTTTATTTACGTCGCTGTCATTGATGTCATGACATAGTGACTTGTCGGTCTAACATGCCCTATCTATGTATTGTGTGAAATGACTTACTTCCGACCGTGACACTTCATCGAACAATTCTATACTTTTGGTTTCTTCAACAGATTCAAGTTGCAGTAGACGGGCACAATCGTGAGATTAGTCAATTGGAGAAGTATTCATTCTATTTGATTGTTATTACTTGATTTATTTTGGATAATATTTTCATTTTCTTGATGATATCTTTCTGGTCTTCTGTATGCCAGACTGCAGGTACTTGAGAATAATTTCACGACAGAAGAAATTATTTAATGTTGGGACTTTTTCTAGATCTAATCAGAGTGTTCCTTATTGTTAGACCAAAGTCGTCAATTTCCACAAAATCTTCTCTCTCTAGGGGTTATGAGTGGGCCTTCATTCACCATTGGTATGAGCAATTATATTCCTCTCAAATCTTCTGAGGAGTCTTGTGCATCTTCGCTCTCACAATCCCGGTTATTCATTCTTTTCCTCTAGTATTATTGTTCTCTAATTTTCTCTCGTCTTTATTTTATTTTATCCCTTTCTAATTTTTGTATATTAATTGATTTCTTTTACTTTTTCAGTTATTTCCTTGTTGTTTTTTCTTGATAGACGACTTCCTTCCTTCCATATTTGTTGGTTATAAGTGCTTATCCAACTTTATCTCTTTTGTTTTCATTTTCCTTCTTTATCTCTCACTATCTGTTACCCCCCCACATGACCACCTAAGTAGTGTTAGTTCGCAAGGGAGTATCTGTTGACCATAACTATTTTCTTAGAAAGTAATTCCCAATTTCCTTTGTATTTTTTACAGTGGGTGTCGAGGAATTTATGCCAATTTTTTCTTTCCTTCCTCTAGTTAGTATAGGTTGGTGGCCCTAATGGTGGTCAGTATTTGAAGATGTGGCCTGCACCTTTGTTAATAAGAAACTTGTGTAGTAAGGTTCGAATTGTGTAGAATAAGTCATCATGTAAGTCGTCATAAAATTTAGTTTTTATATGTTCAACAGAATTCTGGTCTTCTAGGTCTTATTCTTCACAATAGTATTCCAGAATTGACTCGAGCCACTCATGTAAGTTCATTCAGTTGTTGTTCAACAATTTCAGTAACAGTTAGGCGTCAATTTCATTTTGATTTTTTTTCATCTGCGATGTTGTTGAGGAAATTTTTTTATCTCTTTTGGAGCACCTTCTATAAAGCGCTCATGTGCTTCTATAAAAAATTTATCTCTTCTTTCTGCAAGTGACAAATGATTCCTTCTATTGATAGAAAAATATTGTAAGGGTTGAGACCCCAAGTTCAGGGGCAGGGGCCAAAAAAAGCTTCACTGTAGTCTAGCACAAAAACGACATTTTCACCTTATCCAAGACATATAAGGCATCTCACCTAAGGCATGTCGCAACCTTAGTTAGTTAAGGTTTGGAATCCAGTATCACAAAGAGCCATACAAAATATATCAATGCTAGTAAATCCAGAATTATGCAAATTAAGGACTTAATCATAAGACATCAAACACATGAAGAGAAAGAACATAGTACAAGTGTAACCATATTAAAAAATTTAAAATCCGCAGAAGCCCGCACACATAGTACTAGTGTATCCCTGTAATCCCTTCTTTTATGAACCCCATCAGCATTACAACCGTACATCTGGCTCAGAAGCCTCATAGATAGAACATGGAAGTAATATGAAAGAGAAATACATAATCGATATCGTAAGAATCAAAGCGAGCTTGAATGACTCTACAACAACATTTCGGTATCCTGTCTATATCTCTCTCACACTTTCCCCCTTGACCTTCTTTTATATCCCTATCCTCACCTAGACTACCACTTCTCCCTCAGAGATTTCATATTTTTCCTCTTTCAGGTTCTTCTACTACTTGGTTTTCTATATCCCTTTCTACTTGGCTATGGCTACCTAAGTCCAGACTTCTCTCACCATGTTTATGCAACTCCTGGTCTTCAACAGATTCCTTCCTCTTCTCCAGTTGTATCCTTCATAGCTTCCAATGATTTTTCTTTGGAAAAATGTGGTCATTTTTCCAGTTTGTCACATTGTTTCCAAAAGACAAGGACCCAACAATCCCCAATCATAGTCCATTGACTCATCCCTTAGTCAATCCTTTGTTAGTACTATCGATGTTTCTAATGCTACTGGTGCTCCTCCCTACGTTGCTTCTCCTTGGCTAGTTGCTTCCCCTTGACTAGTTCCTTCAAATGAAGGACCCAACTCAAGGAAGGATTCAATGGTTGTGTTTAAGAACTATGTGTATGCGTTGAGACCCAGCTTAGGCAAAGGGGCCGACAAAATATTTGTTGTAGTCTAGGATAGTGTTGACATTTTCACCTTATCTAAGACAAATAAGGCATCTCAACTGAGGTGTGCCAAGACCTTACTTAGTTAAGGGTTGGAATATGGTATTAGGAGCCATATGAAATATATCAATGCTAGTAAATCCAAAATTATTCCAATTAGGGACTAAATCATAACAGATCAAACACATCATGACAAAGAACATAGTATAAGTGAAACCATATTAGGATTTTTAAAAGTCACGCAAGCCCGCACACACAGTACTAGTGTATCCCTATAATCTCTTCTTTATTAACCCCATCAACATTATAATTGTACATCTGGCTTGAAAGCCTCATAAAAATAACAAGAAACTAACATGAAAGAGAAATACATAATCGAGAACTTAAGAATCCGAGTGAGCTTGAATAGCTCCAGATCAACATTTTGGTAGCCTTTCTATATCTCTCTCTCGATTTTTCCCCTCAGTCTTATTTTATATGCCTGTGCTCACCTGGACTGCAGCTTCTCCCTCTGATGCTACAATGTTTTCCTATTTAAGCTACTTCTACTCTCGGATTTCAGTATTCCTTTCTTCCCGTCTGTGGCTACTTGAGTGCTGACTTCTCTGGCTATGTTTCAGCAACTGTTGGTCTTTGGTGGATTCCTTCCTCTTCTCCAGTTGTCTCCTCCGTAGCTTCCAAAAATTGTCTTTGGAAATATTTCGTCATCCTTCCAACATGTCACCTTGTTTCCAAAAATGAAGGACCCAACAGACCATGAGCACAATCCATTGATTCATCCTTGGGTCAATCCTTTGTCAGTGTTATTGGTGTTGTTATTGCGATTGGTGCTCCTCACTGCATTTCTTCTCCTTGGCTAGCTACATCCCCTTAATAATTTCTTTCAAATGAAGGACCCAACTCACGGATGAACTCGATGGTTGTTTTTTGGAACTGAATGTACACATTAAGGGTCACCTGCCATGTACCTGCGAGGGTCCCTGCCATAGAAATAACAATGTCTTAAATTTGATAGTAGGTTGGGTTGGTTGTGTCATCATTAGAGTATTCCACTACATATTTGTTTCTTCAGTGATTTGTTGCAGTGTTTCTAAATGATCTTGTGTTGGTGGTTGGAGGCTCTAGAGTATTTGCTTGGTCTTGGTTGATTCATCTTCAATGTGGTGGATTTAGGTCTCAAGGTTTTCTATTTGTGCCAAAATTTCCTTCTGTTGGGTCTTGTTTCAGGTACCCATGACTTGACTAAACAAATGATTAGTGTGGTTGCATAGAAGGTAAACTTGTTGATTCTTTCTTTCCAGAAAACTAACCCAATCATGAACTTGTTGAAAAATTCCTTTAGCTTCTTCCATATCCTTGAAAATCGATACCCTGACGTCAACTTCTTTCGCTAGTTTCTACTCAATTTCGCCTGCATACTTGTTACATAGCATTTTGTCACCCCTCCTGCACTTCCCTATTACATACCCTGAAGTGCCCAGAACATGACCATTATACAATATACTCATCCATGTATACATCTCATATCCCTCCTAAGACTTTGATTGGAAAATGCCTTAAGCTTTCCCTGAAGAAATAGCTCTTAAAACCCTAATTTTAGAATCATCACCCTTATGAGGCTAAAAACCACGATGGTCGCATGTTGCACTATGCTAGACCCACAATGGCATCACTTTGTTTTCTCATATACCCGCAATGATCCAAAAAATGAATTTTTCCCAAATAAGATGAGAAGCTTCATGATCTAGAAGCTTCCAGAGTGGTAATCTGGAGGTGGTTTCGCATAGATTAGGTCGAATCCCCCTAATTTGACTTGTTGGTCTCATCCCTATGAGCTACCTCCTTGAGATGTGGGCCTAATACTATCTTTGGAGGAGTCCTGACTCCCTCTCCCATCCTATAAATTCTTCCTCGCCCATTCCCAAATGGTTGGTCAGGTTGGTCTGTTGGTCTATGTCCATTTGCACCCCTATGTTGAGTTTGTACTTAGAGGTTATTCATTAGACTTGGAGAAGGAGAGTTTGGAGATTTTCTTGGCTTGGAATTGGATTACCACTCAAGGAGAGCCTTTCAACATGAAGAGTATGGTTGTAAGCTTCCCATTATTATTTAAATAATATACAACTTCTAGTTCATCTTCCCAAAATATATATGTTCATGTATGTATTAGCTTGGCATTCCTTCATCAGCTAAGTAGGTTATTATTGGATATGCTATTGGTTTTTGCATGATTTGTTGTCTCTTGATTACTTGTGCAGTTACATAAGTGCTGAGAGAAGCAAGAATAATTCTGTGACACAAGTAGTTTGAGGATCTCAACAAAGGAAATCGGAATAACATCAAAATGAGGTAGGTCATCTCTCTCGTTCTACTTTTCAATTATAATCTAGGAAGATATCTAGTTGATTTTCACTCAAGTTGCTAGACCCATCCATTGGGCTAGAGGGATCGTCTCTATCCGTAGAGAGGATTAACCTTGTCAACAAAATGGTGACTCCACTAGGGAGCCTATGACCCTTTCCATCCAATCTTTCACCCTGATATTTTGTCTAGTTTGACCAACAGTCGATATTTTGGCTTGTCTGCATCAATCTACGTTTATACCATCTCTGATTACTACCTTAGAGTGCTAATTTTGGATTACTTCTTGGAATATTTTTAGTTTTTTCCCATATTCCTCACCCATCGCAGGTTTTACCTTTATAGTCGCAACAACATCATGGTTTTTTACTTTTACAATCGCGATGAAAACAAAATCTTTAGTTTCGGTCATGTTGAAATCATCACTACTTTTTCTATACAAAGTAGTGATGCCATCATGGGTTTTCCTATGCAAAGTAGCGATAATCATGGGTTTGGGTATGTAAAGTAGCGATGATCCTTGAATATGATAATTTTTAAGATTTCCTCCTTAGAATCCAGTGTGTATTGGCCCCTAAGGTCTTTTTCCATCTTGTATGCTTGGATTTTTAAATTTTTTGATTGATTGCCTTGATTAATTTTTCAAAATTTGTCTCGTTGGCTTCGAAGTGAAATCTGAGTGAATTCTAGGGTTTCTAGTCATTGGTCATTGCTTGCTACTTGTTGATGTCATTGAGATGTTTGTTTTGTTGAATTATTGAGTGTTGTTTTCTTTAGAATCCAATGAAAACATCGTTTTACATCTATTTTAGCTTGTATATCGAAATTTACTTTTCGTGAAAATGCATTAGATTAGTTGCATTAAGAAGTTATTTTGTTTTAGATTCATCATTGAGAATAGATCACATTTTTCAATGATTAAAAGCTAAACACTATATTAGGTGCATCCAATCCAAAAATAAAAGAATAATTCATATAAGTGCATGTTTGTAAAGTCAAAATCATTTTTCTTTCAAAAATTTGCATTTAGGATAGTCAAAAGTGACAATCTGTTTGCTTTGGGCATTATGTTTGGAAGACGAAAGTGAAAGTTAGTGGAAGGAATTATGCATGATGCATTTTGTTTGATGCATTATTGATTGAAATTTCTTCCTTTGATTAGTCTAGCTTTCATTGAAACGAAATGTTTTCCTTTTCTCATATAGATGCATCTTAGGTGTTCAAGTAACATCATTTTGAGCCCAAAACTGAAACTTAATTGAAGATCAACTTTAAAATCTATCAATGAATCTAAGGAGCATTCGAACATTAACATTCATATTTAGTGGTCTAGGTTAGAGACATGTATCGACGTCTTTAAAACCTAGACAGCGCTAGCATTGACTTGTGCTCCCCGTACCATCGATTATATAAAGGGAGACCCCCATAGGTTGCAAACCTTTATCCATAGGAAGCTAAGTCTCCCGCCCTATAAATGTGATACACCGAGCACAAAGTTTGGGGAGATCTCCTGCATGTACGTCAAGTCCTTGGTAAATCTATTTGCTAAGGTGTATATTGCAGTTCACGATTACTTGGTACTCCTTTAACCTAGATTCACCTTAGTAGTCATTTCGATCTTTTATTACTGTTTAAATCTGAAAATATCATCGATCACTTGTCCTTTCAAGCTTGCTAAACCAACGAAAGTGATTCAAGTCACGTTTTCATCCTTTTCTCAACTCTTAAAACATGAAAAGGTGAAGTTTTTGTTTCAAATTCTAAAATTAATTTATCATGGAACAACATCCTTCCTATGGAAATACTCCTTAGTAGATCTTAGGTTGATACCAATGGTAACATTTCCTGAGTCTACCAATCAAGGAAACCTCTATGATAGGAATCCTAGTCCTTTTCCTTCTTTTGGAAATATTGGTGCTCCCTATATGGCAACGTTGTCCCTTCCTGGATTGACCATTGGTCTGCCCAGTTTGGTTATTTTCAACCTTAGTGGTTCCGAGTGTTCAAACTAATTTTCAACCGAGCTCTCCTCCACCTGAACAATATCAACCTCATGTTCATCCTAAAGTTGATCTATTTACTTCTTCGCATATTTCTTCACCCTATTCTTCCTCTTCACCTGGTGAAAGTCTGGATTCTAGTAACCAGGAAGATAAGAAGAAGAAAAAGAGGACAAAGAAGAAGAATCAAAATAAGCATTGGGTTAACCAAGTAGCCATTTCTACGCATGGAACTAATGAAGAAAAATCTTCCAACCAGCCCCAGAAAGTAAAATTCCCATGTATGTTATGTAAGGGTGACCACCTTCTTAGGAATTGTCCTGGTATTCCCAAGGTCTTAGAAGTGTGGTCTACATTTTCAAATCGACCTTTGTCATCAGCTTTTGGCAATGATATTAGTGACAAACCCTCAACTTATCACAGTAAAGCCTATGGGGAAAAGGGAAAAGTCAAGTTTCCTTATAAGTTGTGTGAAGGTAATCATCCCATTCACCTTTGTCCTAATCTTATGGATGAAGCTTCCAAAGAGCTAGAAAACCTTACAGCTTTTCAACCTCGTCTTCCAACTGGGTATCAAAATCTTTCCCTTGATCCTCCACTAGTTGATCCAGTGTTTGATCAAAATTCATCTTTGGGCAATCCCACTCCCTCTAAAAGTGAGTCTCGTGAGTCAATTCTCAAACAACCATTGATTGAGAAACAAATAGAATTGACCCCACCTCTAGTTAACCATACCTTTCCAATAGAGAGTGAACCACATATTGTTCAGGTTCTTCTGATTTCTTCAGTTTCAAATGAACTAGAGGGAAGTACTCCTGTTATCAAGGTATAGGAGAGAATTTCTTTTGTTCCCATCAAGAAAGAAATCAAATATCATGTTCCTACGACCCCCCCTTTGAGTAGTTTAGTCACTTCTTTTCATTGGAGTTGACTGGCAGGATATCACCTTTCATCTTATATGTGCCTTTCTAGATTACAGTACACGCTTTCCATATGGTCGTACCTAGCATAGTCATAGATGAGGGTGCATCTGTTAACATCCTATCCTCAACTGCTTAGTAAGCTTTTGGTTCTCCTCGTCTTGTCCCTTTCACCAAGAATCTTTTAGCTTTTAACAAAGGAACCAATCAACCATTAGGGATCCTTCCTAAGTTTCCTATTACTTTGGGAGGAAATATTGTTTTCTCATGTTTCAAGCTTGTTTAAAAATGATACCATTCTCGTTTTATATCTCATGATTTCCATTTTTATCAACTGATTTTTGCCACTATCTCTTTGGCCGATCATACACTTTCACTTGGTTGTTTTACCCTTTCCCGAGGAACATTTGTGATGAGTAGTCTTATTAGCCAACCTCTTGACCATTACATGTCTCGAGTAGTTCCATCATTACCGGAACCATTTGCTATCCTTTCATACCACTCATTCCTCTAGGTGGAGTCCTCTTTCAGCTCCTTTTAGACCCCAAAAATATGAAAATATTGTCAAGTCCTTGTCATTTCAAACTCATTACAGTAAATGAATTGACATCTACTTAGTATAAGTTTAGCCCTTTTCCGAAATGAGATAGACTATTGTAGAAAAAAGGAACACCTTAGTCGAACATGGCTAGGAGGTTCTCTCGAATATTGTTTTCTACCTTTTTGGATTCGAGAGACAAATTACAAAAAGGGACATGATGGAGTTTTCTTTTTCGTCTCTTTTTCAAACTCTCTAGATGTGAAAAAGATACTGAGTTATTCTTACATTGAACTCGTTAAAAATTTACGATGAAAGACCCGTCACCATGATGAGATTGAGCTTCTCCTTCCTAGGGCTCATAAAACTTACTAGGATGGATTCATTCAAAGAATGAACTTACATAAAAAGCATATGCTATCCCCTTCAAGCTTGTGATGAAAATAATTGGGGTACTCGCTAGAAATAACAGGGGAAAAATGAAGATGAGACATCCTTTGTGTTGTCGTTCTGTATTTTTGAAGTTGAGGGAGTAAACACATTGGACAACATCAAAACCACTTTGGAAGCTAGGATCTAGCCCTCCCAGCTTCAGAGAGGGATCTCTCTATTTAATTTAGCTTTGTTTTAGTGTAAGTTTTAGGCTAGTTATGAATGTACTTGTTTGTTTTGTTTGAAAGGTTTGGTTGATTTGAGTGTTATAATTCCATTGGGATATGAAGTCTATAAACTAAACTGGAGTTTGGCATCAATTTTTAGAGGAGTTCTCACAGGGCAAACTAGGTTGCAGTAAATGGATCTTTTCAGAATTTAAATGGATGGTGGAATAGAAAAAGTGTAAGGTTTAGTAGAGATCAAAGAGAAATTAAGAATTCTTTGATATGACTTCAGTGGAAAACATTAAAATTAACAACAGCCAAAATAGGGTGCTCTAGATAATGAATCCTATTTATCACATTTTCTGTTGATTAATTCAGATATTTAGAATAACATAGGAAAGAAATAACAATGTTTCAACAAATAGAAAGAAGAAACACATCACCATTTAACACAACACATGATTCCTATGAAAGGTCCTTGTATTATTGATGCTCCAGTACTTCAAAATTACAATATTCAGCATAAATTACATTCGAAAATCAACACTAACACTTCAAATGGTGAAGTATTTATAATATAAATTACAATAATGCTTTACAAAATCGTTTTCAAACCAATAGTGTATTTTTAGCCTAATTACAAACTAATATCATCTAATCTTGGAAAAAGAATAGGCCATGTAGGCTATAGAGGAAAGCGGTGGCCCTGTTTGGGTGGTTTCTATTGCTGAGTCATCTAAAACAGAATTCGATGCTCAACTGAATCTTGTGTTGGCTGTTGCGTTGGAAAAATATTTTACTACTCCCGATTTATTCCTTATTCCAATAAATCAAGTAACTCTTCCCATATCTTTTCATGTGGCACTGTTATCTTTGTCACCCTGCGGTAGATCTCATCTACCTCTATATATTTAGCAAAGGTTGGTTTCATGCTATAAATATGTTTTACCTCACTCTTCACATGGAAGTCATTTGACATGGCCTCTAGAAATTCCTTTGCCATCATACTCCCTTTGATTCTGCTGAACTTAATGTTTCTTTTGGCTACCTCTTTCATCCTCAGGATATAGTCCTCCTGAGTGATCAACTTGTCATTGATGACATAGAGACTCGGCAGTCCCTTCTGCATTAAGGCTTCAATCCTGTTTATAAATATGTTCACCTGTAGCTCCAAGGTTTCACACCTTTCCTCCAACTTGTCAATCAGATTTCTCTTAGTCCAGAATTTTTTGACTTCCAGAAGGGTGGCAGTTATGTCATTGATTTCCACTTCCTCCAGCTCATATCTAGACTTTGAATTTAAGAACCTGATAATATTGGCAGCTTCAGTTGGCATTTCTCCCTGTTTTTCCCTTCCTTGCACAATGGTCTCAGTGGCCTTCTATTAACTCTTTCTGTTCAAATATAATTTGGATAGAAGGCCAAATCTCGTTCATTAAGTCAAGTATGTTCATCCAAATTGTTTCCTTGGCTTGGGCCAAGGTCTGGAAAATTGAAGTGTCGCTCTCTAGCTGGTGCAGCTTTTCCAAAAGTCTCTGAGATTTGTCCAATTTAGCAGTCCGAGTAGCTTCATCTTTGGCCTTTTCCAATTCCAAAGCTTTGAGTTGGTCCTATAGGCTCTCAATTTCCTTTGACTGCAATGACATGTTTTGCAGTGTCTATGTTACTTGTTCAGCACTGGGTGTCTGATTTGAAGTGCTAGGTGTAGTAGTTTCTCCTGTTGATGGCAGATGATAAAGAGATACAATATCCAAGGGAACAATAGCCATCTTCAAGCTATCTTCCTTCTCCTTTATCAATTTTTCAAACTCTGATTCCATCTACCTAATCTGTATGTTTTGGTCAATAATTAGTTTCATCATGTCTTCTTTCTGAGCTTCCCCTTTTTCAATGTCATTGGTCATTGGATCTTCTGTAGCTGGAAACTTTAGTTGTTTCCTCAATGTTGTAATGTGCAAGTTATTTTTCCTAATAATCTCCTCAGCAACATTGATATCTTTAGGGTCATACCCTATTTTGATTCCCAAGTCTTCCAAAGACTTGATCCTGTTATATTTGGCCAAGGAGGAGACCTTCTCCATATTTAACTCTGATTGTACATTTGTAAAAGAAACCTGCAATTTGGATAAGGATATGGTAGTATTAGTCAGAGTGGAGGATATCATCTCACCATTTTGTTTGTTCATCCCCATTTGATCAATGGAATGTATGTCCTTTGTACTGAAGTCAAAGGTGGTGCTCTTATAGTCAGCTATTAATTTGGGCTATGAAGTCTAGGTCCCAAGAAAGGCGATTTTCATTCTACCATGCTCAATATCAAACATTGACAGAAGTCTACTTTGTGAGCTGGAAGTCTACTTCCAAAATTGGTTGTAAGTGTTGTTCTTCAAGATTTCATTCCTAAGCTTTATTTATCTGTACCTATCAAACATTGTCTTCTCTTTTTCTGTCTAGAAAGTGTGTGATTCTAACTTAGTCTCCTTATGAGCCTGTGAAGATGAAGTTTCAGAAGGAGATGTAATAAACTTGGTGGTTGTTGGTGGTGAATCTATGATGATGATAGCTGCTTGTTCTTCAATCTCTTTGTCTACTTCTGGTTTGTGAGTCATCTTGGGTATCTTTATGTAATGGATTCTAAGTTCTTTGGGTTCACTCCCAGTTGTAGATGATGACCCTTCCTCCCTCTGCCTTCTACTGGATTTTTCCTGAGGAAAAGGAGTCTCTTCAGCTTCCTGCAGGGTATTTTCTACCCATTCCAATTGATTGGCATATTGTTCTATGTCTGGCCTAGAAGTATGAATGTAGGGAGTGTTCTTATTGTCCACTCTGAGTTTTGAAATGATGCCACAGGGGTCATAAGACCATGTGAAGCTCAAGCTGAACTTCATTTCCTTCATTATCTTATCTACCTCCTCACTTATTGTTCTTGTGTTGCAAACAAATGGGCCCACCTGTGCTTTAATTATGAATTTTTCCTTCTTCTTGGCCACTACAAAGTGTATATCATCTGAGTTCAACATCTGCCTGATGTACTCCAGTGAAAATATCCTCATTGGGAGGTACTTGGGGAGTTTATAAGGGGATAATTCACATCCATAAACTCTAATCTTTGTGTAGTTTTGGTACAGGTACCAATCTCCAGTCTTTACCTGGTTTGATAGATGAAAATTTCTTTTCATCTCCTCACTAATCCTAGGCTACACTGTGCTATGGAGAATGTTCATAACCAGATGAACAAAGTATTCTACAAATTTCTTGTAGGTGAAATCATGTTCTTTCATGACTAATGAGGTCCAAAAGGTCATTGGTTGTTGGTCCCCTGCCTCATCCAATTTCTACAATGAAAATGTCAACTTTTCTGCTTGATAATAGATGAACATGTAAATTAAAATAGAGGTGTAACTAGAAACCTGCTTTTAGGAAACTTGATGATCTACTCATGGATATTGTCAGCCAAGGATTGATTGAAATTGAAAATTGTAGAGGGTTTGCTGTATGTGGAAATTGTGGAAAGGAATCCTAAAATGGGCTCATCTAGCCACTGATCAGAATGATATCCCAGAATGCGAGAAAGAATGAAAATAATCTGCTTGGCCAGATTAGGGAAAATGGAAGAAGGATAAGGAGGATTCTTCTTGGGAAATTGGTCATTCTCTAGCAAGAAAGACTCAAAATTTCTAGCTTTGGTAGAATAATCCAGCTTTTGTTAAAGTTGGGTGAGGGCTTCTAAGGAGAAAGGGGCAACATTTTCCACTAAAGGGGCCAACATCATTTGCTCAATATATTTGGTTGTAAAGATGAAAAGAATGTCACCTGTAGGGGAAATTATGGCTCTTTGGGCAGGTACATAATAAGCTTGGCATCTTATGGTAAATTCTGGGGCTTGAAATGTCACATGAAAGATAGATTGGGGGAGGTTTGACTCCCAGAGATCTATCTCATCATCCTTATCAGTGTGTTTATCCTCTAACCAACAATATAACTCCAGGAAATCACAGTCATAGAGAGTTCCAGTTATTCTGTAATCCCTGTATTCTAATGGGATTCCATCTACGTCAATAGAAGGTGGAATTAATGGATTAATGGCCTCATCCTAGGTCTTAGTTCTAGGAGGAATGACTATAGCAGTTTCAAAAAAAATGAATACACAAAGGAGGCTTACCAAGCTCAAAAATGATAACAGTCTGCCAAGCAAAAAAGAATAGGCAGTTCAGTGAATGTCATAATCCTAGTGGTGAAGATGCTCTGATGGAGATTGCTGCAAGAAATTATGAATATTAGAAGAAAATGAGAAGTGAAAGATTGGCAATGACGGGCTCTGGATTTATTTAAACATTTTTGACAGAGTTCCATTGGAAATGGCGCGGGACTATTACTGAATGGTTACCAGGGAAAAATAAATGAGAAACGGGTATTAAGCGGGAAGGCATTTAATTGGAGCAACAGTGTAGACAGGCGGCAAGAGGAGAGTGGTTAAGGATGAGTGGTGGGGGTGCGGCAGGAATGGATACGAGATATGTGGTTTTTGGAGGAGGTGATGGGCAGTAAGCAGTATCGGCGGGGGCAGTGAGAAATCATCACAACACACTACGTAGGGGGTAGGGCCCAGCGGTAGAAACCACCTTCCGGACCCCCCTGCAGTAAAGGGAGAATGAGAAGGGGGGGCCGAAAAAGGACAAGAGCCATGGATGGAGTATGGGATCGGATCCCAAGGCACTCAAAGCCGCTGACCTTTAACCATAAACGACAAGCATTTTTTTTCCTTATGCACTTTTTTATATTAGCTATGTGGACTTAGGATAAGGACGAGTAATGAAAGTGGGAAATATTTTATCCATAGCGCACTTTGAGTTTTCAAACTTTGGATAAGGTAAATATAATTTTGAAATACATTACCCATAACATGTACATTTTCCTTTTGCTATATTCTCAGACTTAGGATAAAAATTCTCATAGGCAAATTATTCACTCCATCACCTAGTCTACCTACCCTTAGCTAGACTAACATTCTTTATTTTTGTCTCTAGGGTGCACTTATACTAGCAAACCCATTTTCATTTTCTTTTATGCAGAAAGAAACTATCTAACCTATCCCTTATTTCTCCTATTGACCCAGATTAAACATTTGGGTGAATGTCATTTTCTACCTAACTAATGATCTACCCATATTAAATGGTTGCATAAACCTTTATTCTCTATCCAATTTTCAGAAATTTAAAGAAGTTTAATAATTATTAAATAGTATGATTAAACTAAAGCTAGTGATTGTGGCATTTTGAACAAGCTGCACACACTTTTATTTTTGAGAAAGGAAGCAAAAAACTAGGTATGAGTAGTGGTATTTAGACTTGCAACACTTTCAGTATTTTTCTTTTTTGACTTTGATTCTTTTGGTGGGGTTCAATCTTGTCCTCTTTTTCGATATTTTCGTTTTTCTCTTTATTTTTCTTGTTTATACCCTCTTTTCATTTGTTATTATGTTTTTTTTTTATTTCGAAATCATTGGCAGATTGACAAGTATTTACAAAATAGGATTCCTGAGATATAATACTCAATTAGCTTGAGATCCTATTAATTATAGGACCCTAACAGCGGCTCCAGCTGGGGATGGCACTCTCCCTCTAAGGTTACAAGAACACGTGATCAATAGGCTTGAATTTTTATTTCAGCAACTTCCACCTCTGATTTCTTTGTTGCGGTATTTATGGTAACTCATCAATAGAGGCTTAGGAACTTCTCTGCAGGCTTCAACATCTATTTATAGGATACCCAATCCACACAATAAATACCATGATATATAGAATGATAAATCGTAAGAAAATCTCTAATGCTCAGAAAAATCATGTTTGAGCATCCTCCCATTGACAGGTCCACGAGGTAATTCTTTACCATCTGAATATCTAATAAAGAATGCATTATTTCCTCTGAAAGCATAAATGACATAAGGACCCGTCCATAGGTTATCGAACTTTCCATGCTTCCCTTTATCCTCTCTTCTTGAATCCCACTTTAAGACTTTGTTACCAATGGTGAAATCATCTACCTTTTTCCTTCTGTCAAACACATTTGTAGTATTCTCATGAATGACTTGAGCCTTGCTATAAACTTATTCCCTGGATTGCTGCAACTGGATTGTTTGATTAATCCTCCTTTGAATATCATTGGGCTTAGCCTACAATTCCTTAATTAAATTCATGACTGGTAATCCCAAAGAGGATGGAAAAACAACATCCATTCCATAAACCAATTGGTATGGTGACATGCCAATTGATTGCTCTGTGGTGAGCCTATCAGCCCAAAGTGCATTTATGAGCTTGTTGTGCCATGACTTCTTCTTGTCTGCTACTATTTTCTTGATAATGTTTACCAGGCTTTTGTCTGAAGATTTAGACAACCCATTACCGTGTGGGTAATAAGAAATTGAATACCCCAAAGTGATATGGTATTTATTGCAGAAATATATCATTTTCTTAGACTTCAAGGTTGTAACATTATCTGTAATAAGATTATTTGGGTATCCAAATCTAGACAAGATGTTGGTTTCAAAGAATTTGATAATCACAGCAGTGGTGGCTAGTCTAGAAGGAATGGCCCCAATCCATTTGGTAAAGTATTCAGTAGCAATAACGATCCATTTATGTTGAACAGAGGATGGAGGATGGATCTCTCCCATGAAACCAAATCCCCACTATTGGAAATGGCTTTCAATATATATATATGCTTCAAAGGTAAAGGAAAAAGTTTTCTTTTTCCCTCAAAGATTTGACATGTGACAAGAGTTTACCTTTTTTATGGACATCTGGAAAAAGTGTAATCCAGTAAAAACCAACTCATAGGATCTTATTGGCAGTGGTTTTCCAATAGATATGGCCACCATAGTCACCTTCATGGAATTCCTGCATTGTTCTTTCTGCATCATCACTCAAAAGACACTTTAGTAGTAGACCACCAACATCTTTCCAATATAAAACATTTTCTAAGATGCAAAATTTAACTGCTTTTAGTTTTAGAAATCTAGGATTTGTTTTTGCTAGACTCAGAGGAGAATTTAAATTAAATAAAACATCAATAAGGTCTTCATACCAGGGTGAGGTCATGAAAACCTCATATAGTTGTGGAGTCGCATGTTCCTCTTGATCATCCAATTCAGCTACAAAGTTAATATCTAAAGCATTAAAATTAGATTCGGCCACTAATTTGGCTAATCCCTATCCTTTGATGAGCTTGGTTGGCTTGATTTCCATGTCATATTCCAGAATCATGGCAACCCATTTGCCTCTTTTACGATCTGGTCCATTTTGTGTCAAAATATATTTAACTACAACATTAGGTACTAGAAATTATATGGGAATGAAGGATATATGCTCTAAAATATTTGATCGTTTTTATCAGTGCAAAAGCCTGTTTTTCCATTATGTTTTACTTGAGTCCAACATCCCTTAAATCCTTGCTAAAGAAAGCAATGGTCTGTTCATATCTATCAGCATTTTTCTGTAAAAGGACAACTGTAACAGTATATTTAGAAAGAAAGGAAAAATTTATAAAATCTTTAGTAAAATCAGGACTAATAAGGATTGGTGCTTTTGTTAATGCATGTTTAACCTGGTGAAATGATTGCCTTGCTTTGATGTTCCACCTGATTTCAGAGTCTTGTTTTAACATGTTTGTAATATTTCTAATAAGTTCTGCAAGGTTAGGGATAAATCTTCTGAGGAAGTTTATTCTCCCAATAGATTATTGAAGTTCTTGAATATTTCTTGGATGATTTATTTTTAAAATAGCTTCAATCCTTTTACGATCAATTCTGATACCTTCCTTAGATATAATGTGACCAAGAAGTTTTACTTCTTCAACACCAAATACTATTTTCTTAGGATTTAATGAGATCCCAAACTTTATGCACTTTTCAAAAACTCTTCTAAGGTGCATGAGATGTTCTTCATCAGATTTAGAATATACATTTATGTCATCCAGATAGATCACAGTAAATTTTCCAATTTCATCTGCAAAAGCAATATCCATTGCTCTCTGAAATGTGGCTCCAGCATTCATTAATCCAAAAGGCAACTTCACATACATGAAGGTACCCCAAGGAGAAGTAAAGGTTGTTTTTTCTTCATCCTCTAGATGAACTCAGACCTGATTATAACCTGAGAATCCAACAAATAAGGAAATCCTAGAAGATCCAACTACCTTTTCCAGAATACGATCCATTTTAGGTAAGGAATAGTTGTCTTTTAGGGAAACTTTGTTAAGGTTTCTGAAATCTATACACAATCTGATTTCCCTTGTTTTCTTCCTAGTTGGTACAATGTTGGAAACCCACTTAGAGTACCTAAGAGGAACTATGATTTTGGAATCATACATTCTTTTGATTTCTTTCTCAATTAAAGGCATCAGAATCGGATTCATTCTACAAAGTTTTTGTTTAAAGGGTTTTTGATCTTCATTAATTGGAATTTTGTGTTGTATGATTTTAGTGTGATGTGTTTTAAGATCTTCATAGCTCTAGGCAAAAACATCACTAAATTCCTTGAATAAAGCAATATACTTTTGTTTCTCAGCTGTTGGGATTCATTTGGATAATTTATGATTTTTGGGTCTTTTTTAGTACCTAAATTACAATCTTCAACTGTTGTTCTTGAGGGCTCAATCTTAGGCGTCTTAGCCAAATCATTGAAATCAAACAATTCTTCTAATCGAGCTAGACCCCTAGGCAAAATATTATCTTTAACCTAGAGTCCCTCAAACTCTTCTTTTTGTGGGTCAAATTCAAGCAATTCTGGTTTATTTACAACTTTATCTATGGGAGTATTTACATCTAAACTATCTAGTTTCCTTGCTGGATCAAAATGTTTAATAATATGACTATCTCCTTCAGATTCCAAATCAATACTCTCATCTTGAAATTCATCTTTGGATTGCAGGAAAATCTCAATATGTTTATCATTTCCAAATACCTGCCAATATCTTATGTTATCAGGTACAACTGGTCGGTGTTTTACCTCAAGTACATATTCTTGATTAGGATAAGGCATTTTGCAAGAGCTAGCTGAAAAATCCAGATTGTTTGGAATGATGTTTTGTTTTCTAGGAATTACAGAAAGGTCATATTCAAGGAAACTTTCTAGGAAGTCCAACACATCATTTTTGTATGTCCTCATCCTAGGATGTTTGGCTAAATATTCTCCTTTAATTTCTTTAATAATTAATTCGGTATCCCCTTGAATATAAATTATTTTAGCACCTAACGTTTTTAACAATTGCAAACCTAGAATGAGGGCTTCATACTCTGCTATGTTATTAGTGCATTGAAAATTAATACTGTATGAGTGACCCTCAGCATGATTATTTCCTGTGTGAACCACCCAAATTCTGGCTCTAGCACCATCCTTGCTGCAAGAGCCATTAAAACTCATGTTCCAAACAGGTTCAGGAGGAGTTTTCAGTTTTGTTATTTGTGATTGGGCTGGGTCTATTTTAGAAACCTCATTATCGGAATTTATTACTTGATTGTTGATATCCCCATCATTGTAAACAATAAATGAATCTAAATCTAAATGAATAGAATAATGTGGATAATTTTGAGGTCTATCTTGAGTACTCACCATAAATTTCATTAAGGTCTCCCTAGACAGTCTCCTTTGCTACCCAAAAATCGGTATGGTAGTAAAGGTCATGTCCATTTGTAGGGTTCCTTGTAATTTTTCTCCCCATGAGTGTGACAAAAACATTCCATACTTAGGGGGAATGTCTGTAACCACTATGTCCATCACTAGACTTTTAGCAAGGATTTGGGATAAAGTAACACATAGGTCTTTGATAAGATCTAGGCATCTAACTTTGTTGGAATCAAAGGAGTACTAATCTTTGTAGGGTCTAGTAATGTCAAGTCCCAATTTCTCCATCACAACTTTAGGCATTAAATTATGGGATGCACCTAAATGTAACATAGCATTATGGAGAATCTTGTCATGAATATTCAGGTTAACATAGAATGGAGGAACTCCTCCTTCTTGTGGTTTGCCTTCAAATTCTAGACCAAATAAGAGTTCAGGATGGTCATCATTCAAATTTACAGAGTTAGTGTTTTCCCCAATGTTTAAAGCTTTCATTACTTGGGGTTTGTACATGTTTTTTTTCATTAGCTTTGTGAGAGGAATAGGGATTTTCAATTTTGTGATTTCATTCTCAATATTGAAAGATGTTTGATTCTTACTTAAGTTAGGAAGTTCAGCTTGATCTGTAATTTTCTTTATGATCGGCTCTTTTTGTTTACTAGTGGTTGGGATATCTGTTTGAGTAGTTTTAGAAACACTGTCAGAAACCCTTTTGACAGGGATTTCTACCATTTTCTTACCAGAATTATCCACTATTTCATTAGGAAGATTATGTGTGGTTTTCCTAAGTTCTTTTTCAGATGATTGCTTAGTAGGTTGTTATGATATTTTGGCATTGGGAGTCTCTGTATTTTTTCTTCTTCTAAGGTTGTACTGCCTACGGTCTTCCATTATGGAATTTTCAAACCCTTGTTTGTATTCATCTGACCCTTCAGAATCCAATTCATTCTGGGCTATGAGAAAAAGTTCTTGCTCCTCTTGAGTAAGGAAAATTGTTTCATCATCATTTATCACCAGAAAATTTATTTGATCATCATCCAAATATTCAACAATATTCCCCTCATCATCTGTGTAATTTTCTTGAAAAGAAGGATGAACCTACTGGCCTGGACCCTTTTGTTTTCCTTGTTTAATTTGGGGAACATTCCTTCTAGAGTTTTGGTTTCTAGTTTCAGGGGCATTTGGTTTTCTCTTGCTTGAGTTTGGTCATTAATGTTCACTCTTTGCATCATTTGATTAACTACTCTAACTAAGTTATCAATCTTATGATCAACAACAGAAGTAGAAGGTTCTTATTTTATTGTAACCCTACGTTCAGACTTCAGTTTGGATTGATGTTAGCTTCAACTTTAACTCCATTCGCTTGAATTTCTTCCAAAGTTGTCGGGTCTCTCTTTCTAAGTTGACATTCCATATCTACATTGAAACCATCTGGAAAGTCATTCAAAGCTACGCTAGGGGAGGGCTTGATGTCTTGTGGAATGGTGTTGTAAACAATATTAAACCATTCACAATATTCTTCCACACTTTCATTTGGTTTTCTTTTTAGTCTTTTATATTCATTCAAGAGTTGAAATGGATTTTTCTTGATCTCCCATCTAGCTAAGAAATTTTGATGGAAAGCATCAAGGTTGGCCATACTTCCTGCAAGTAAACCCTTAAACCATTTCTTGACAGCACCTCATAATGTTTGGGCAAACAATCTCATTTTAACATCAACTTCATCTACTTCTTTGAAGTCAAACACATCATTCATCTTATCTACATGCTGATGAGCAATATAAGCACCAGTGTTATCAAAGGTCACAATTTTTTATTAATAATATCCAAGAATAGCATTCAGCTAGCCTAACAACACCAAAGGTGCATACCTTCCTTCCATAACTGTTATGGAGGATTGACTTGAAGATGGACCTAATGTATATGTAGTTTTTATATCTATAGGAATAGTAGGCACAACAATTTTGGAAATCAAAGGCGAGGAGGTTGATACTATGGAATGAGTAGGACTGGGAGGTTATAGATGAACTGACTAGGAGGATTGACTAGACAAAGAGGTTGTTGCAACTGTTAAAGTAGAAAATTCAATCGATTGTTGAATAAAGGCTTCTTAAATAGCTTGGTCCAACACTGAAACTAGACCTTGTAATTTGTCAAATTGTTGTAAAGATTCAAGATCAGGATCTATTTCAAGGAGTTGGGTTTGGGGTATATATGGTTGCAGTATGGCTTTATCTAGGATAGTTTGGTCTACAAAAGCCTTAGACTTTGATCTAAACAAACTTTGTTGGAAAGGAAAATCAAATTCTATATCTTGTAAAGTTTCAAATTTCTCTGGGAGAGAATTAGACCTTGACAAAGGAATATTCTTAGGGAGAGAATTGAATCTAGACAGAGGACTATTACTACCTTGACTCTCAGTAAATCTTTTCTTTCTCACCAATTTCTCAGGGTCATCTACAATTTCAGCAGGGTTGGGATCATGGTGAGATCTAGTGTAAATTCTTTTGGGATCCAGGGCTATGAAAAATCATCACACAAAAATTAAAATCAGAATCAATGAAACACTAAATATATACAAAATAACAACCTCAGATCATGTTTTTCATAATGATACAAAATTGTTTATTAAAATAATGATTTAAAACCAGGGAATAATAATGTTTTGGATTAAAATTTATTGTCCCCAATATGGTCTCCACTATGTATTCATTCTGTATTTTTGAGGTTGAGGGAGTAAACACATTGGACAACATCAAAACCACTATGGAAGCTAGGATATAGCTGATTCGAAAATGGGGCACTTAGGCTTCTTGTCTAACTTACAAGAACCTCTCCCACTTCCAAAGCATGAATATTCCCAAGTCTTATTGACTAACCAATGCGGAAATAAGAAATGCTTGAAATTATAGGTGTATGGTTGTGTTTAGTTTTGATTCTTAAGTGTTGTAATTATTGTTTCTTATGCTGATATTTTAAATAAAAAGAATAGTATATAATGCAGCAAGTAAAGCAAACACATAACAGCAATATTAATTTTGAGTTCACCCAAAACTCTTGGGCTACATCTCTATGAGCGCTAGTCAACTCAACTAGGCTCTTTGGGATTATGGCAGCAGTTCTTTTACAAGTCTTTGACTCAAATCCATCAGTTTACACAGAACATGATGGGCTTACTTTATCATCTCATCCCTGGCTCTGAAGCTCTCGGGTTTCTGGCTCTGGCTCTGGCTCTTGGCTCTTGGCTCTGGCTCTTGGCTCTAACTCTGGCTATGGCTCTTTGGCTCTGGCTCTCGTTTTGGCTCTCGGCTCTTGCTCTGGCTCTTCGGCTTTGGCTGTGACTCGTGGATCTCTGCTCTGGCTTCTCTGAGCTCTTTCTCTCAGCCTCTGTGTACCTCTGTGAGTCGCTCAGCCTCCAAGCAACTCCAACAACCTTCAACAACAATACTCTGCTATCAATTGAGCTCTACGACTTTTCACTCCACCTCCAAGTGACTCCAAAGACTCTACATGCTCAACTCTTTCTCACTGTTTGCTCAACTTGCTCTCTCCCTCTCACCATATCTCTGCCCATAAATTGAGCTCTTTGGCTCCTTTGAGGCAATCTTCCGGCTCTGTGGCTTCCACAACCATTTTCTCTGCACATAATCATTCTCTACGGCTCTCGGAGCTTCATAACGCACAGGTGTGATGGCAGTTTCTAATGGAAAAGGACCAACATACTGAAAAACTGGTCATTTTGCCTTCCTCTGCAGAAATGGCTACATAATGCAATACACAGAGAAACACGCGAAAAACACATCTTTAGCCGTTTAGCCAGACTTCAAATGTTATGAAATCACATCCATAATCATATCGGGTCCGTGCCTTATTGTCATATCGCAAGTCGCAATGCCCATGTTTCTCGGTTTCCCCTTTGTATTTTAAAATACATTAAAACACCACAAATTCCCGCAAAACGGCCTTATGGAGGATTTGAAATATTATTCATTTATATTTCGGAACCCTTCCGGGTCTGGTTCCGATCACAATCACAAGTCACACAACCCAGGGTCCTTCCCTTTTGGGATCGCCGACAGCAATATGTCGATATTGGTGATCACAATTTCACTATCGCATCGGCCAGGGACATTTGCCTTGTGGTATCGCCAATTACGATCCACCGATTTCAGCGATTGGACCATAGCATTGGCCCGGGACCTTTGCCTTGGGCATGCACTGCCTTTCTCCGATCCAACCCGCCGATCTGATCATTGGAGGTCGTTGATCGGGGGTGCTTTTCACCTGACTTTAAGTCTTGGCCTCATGCAATGCAATTTTCCCTTATAATGGTCTTTTGCCCATTTTTAAATGATTTTTTCCTCTTTCCCAAAGAACAAAAGGGGTACTTATTTTCATGATAACTCCTTCATCTGAACTTTGTTTTTGCCCATTCAAGTTGCGTTGGATTCAGAATGAGGAGATCGCTGAAAGGAGACTATTTCTGAGAGTATCCTATGATTTCCATTTTCCTCTAATTTATAAAGGACTTGTGTCATTTGGCACCTTTGACCTCTTATATGAAGTCTTTTAGACTTAGAGGTTTATTGAGGATCCATTTTTGGATCATGCCTTCCCACTAAGAGAACTTTTGGTCTCCAAGAGACTGATATACTGATCTGAGCAGTAAATGAGAGTGACTCACCCTCTTCTTTTAGCCTCCCCACACTTTCCTTTGCATAGTGCCTCTGAACCAATATTTCTGACTACTTCCCTTCTTGGATGGGCTGGTCTTCCTGGGAAGACTTGTCTTCCTTCTTGGCGTCCTGCAAAACTTCTGCTGAAATGGTTATAGAAGGTAGTTTTGAGCTTCTCTGCCTTGATCATTGATCCAAGGTGGCTCAAACAAATGTGAAGTACATCTGCTCCACAAAAATTTCATTTGTACCTGTTTGAAAGGCTGCCAACAACAACTGTTAAGAACAACAAGCATACACACAACAACTGGATGGACTAAACTCCCGCTTCAACAAAAGAAACAAATTTTCACATCTTTTGAACACCTCCATGTCTTACATCTTCTTACAAATGATGGAATAGGTAACAAGCCCACAAAACATGCCTTTAAAACAAATGACCCTTCAAGTCAAGCATGTAGAAAAATACCACTAGGACCCCTTTTCAAAAGATGAAACACTTCATCATTATCTCCATTTGGAGACCAAGTTAACTTCTCCCAAGCCAGCATGCCATCACATGCATGTCAAAGCAATCAACCCTGGAAGTTAATTAACCATACATGTTCAAAAACAAGGAAATCATCAACATCCCTGTGTTCCTGTATCTCATTCTCATGCATGCATTTCATCCTTCAACTTTCACTTAAGCACATTGTACTTTCAAAGCTGAAACAAAATATAATGTAGATGCATCAACAGACATGCAATTTCAGTTAGATAAGAACTCTAATCGTTCCTTACCAATCCCTTCCAAAGGTACTACATTTGTCTACACATCAGCATCATCATGTGAATCATTTTGAGACACATCATTCATGGAATCTTCACTTCCATTTCTGCCAT